>CM038682.1:746109368-746796353 GCA_021605205.1 Aegilops longissima
TTTGGAGCTGCTCTTCTTGTGAGAAGAAAGCTTTGAGGATTTTGATGATGAAGATTTCGATGATTTCTTCTTCTTCTTCGCGTCATCAGAACTGTAATCCTTGTGTTTCTTCTTCTTTAATTCCTTTTCCCATTGAGGACAATCTTGGATGTAGTGACCAGGTTTCTTGCATTTGTGACAAAGTCTTCTCTTATAGTCACTAGATGAGGAATCACTGCTTCTTGAGGATTTTCCAAAGCGACCACGTCTTGAGAATTTCTGGAATTTCTTCACGAGCGGTGCTAGCTCTGGCCTAATTCTTCAGATCTCCAAGGCTACTACCGAGTCTTCACACTCAGATTCGACACAGCCTTGGCCTTCGTGGCACGTGTTTTCCATAGCCGTAACCATAGAGATCTCTTTTCAGCAAGTCGGAACTCGTGAGTATTTAGCCTTCGAGGATATCGGCAGGATCAAGAGACTTGTAGTCAGCTCGTTCTTGTATCATCGGTGCGAGTATCAAATGAGGAATCAAGCGATCTTAACAATTTCTTCACCACCTCATGGTCGGTGATGTCGATGGCGCCAAGTGCTTGAAGCTCATTTGAGATGTCGATGAGGCGATCGAAGGTTTGTTGAACATTTTCGTTGTCGAGTCTTTTGAAGCGGTTGAAGAGATTCCGAAGAACATCAACTCGAGAGTCACGCTGAGTTGAGACACCTTCATTTACTTTGGACAGCCTGTCCCAGATGAGCTTGGCAGATTCCAAAGCACTCACTCTTCCATATTGACCTTTGCTCAGATGGCCACATATGATATTCTTCGCTTGAGAATCGAGTTGCTTGAATCTCTTCACATCAGTAGCATTCAGAGAAGGTGTGACTGAGGGAACACCATTTTCCACAACATACCAGAGATCGTTGTCAATTGCTTCAAGATGCATTCGCATTTTGTTCTTCCAGTAGGGGTAGTCCGTCCCATCAAAGGTAGGACACCCTGCTGAGACCTTGATCATACCTGCGGTCGACATAACTAAAACTCCAGGTGGTTAAACCAAAATCACACAGAACAAGGAGTACCTTGCTCTGATACCAATTGAAAGTGCGTTATATCGACTAGAGGGGGGGTGAATAGGCGATTTTTATGAATTCTTCACTGAGGAATTTGCCGGTGAGGAAATTCCTAAGCGAAGAACTACTTGCAGCGGAATAAGTACTCAGAAGTAAGCATAACAGAATACATGCATGGTCATCATGATGAAATGAAGACTAGCACAGAGTACAGAAAGCGTAATCACAGGATAACACAAGATGAAGACAAACAGACTGAAGAAATTGAACTGAGGAAATTGAGAAAGTCTTCAGTCGAAGTCTTCAAACACAGATATGAACAAACACTCAACACAGTAATGAGGAAATGAAAGGGTTGAGGAAATAGAACCAGTTAGGTTGGTGAAGACAATGATTTGGTAGACCAGTTCCAACTGCTGTCTCAGTTGTACGTCTGGTTGAGCGGCTGAGTATTTAAACTCGAGGACACACAGTCCGGACACCCAATCATCGAGCACGCAGCTCAGACACCAAGTCCTCACCGTATTCTCCTTGATCTAAGGTCACACAGACCTCGTCCAATCACTGTGGTAAGTCTTGAGCGACTTCCAAACCTTCACAGACTTGGTCACTCGGCGATCCACAATTCCTCTTGGATGCTCTAGACCATGACGCCTAACCGTCTGGAAGAAGCACAGTCTTCAAAGGTAACAAGCGTCGGATCCACGCAGGATCAATTTCTTCAGTGATGCTCAATCACTTTGGGTTTGTAGGGGTTTGGTTTTTGGGTTTTTCCTTGTAAGATCCCAAATTTCCTATTTGGAATGTTTTACAATTATAGCTAAGCATCCTATGCATCCTGTTTGATTTGAATGCCATTTGAAGTTTCAGAGAATTTTGAGTTTTGAATTTGAATTCAAACTTTGGCAAGTGGGAAACATTTCAAAAACTAAGCCTGATAAATACTTGATCAAAAGTATGAGAGGAGTAGACATGACACTCCAAAAATATCAGAGGAAAACATTGCCAAAAGATTTGGATTCAAATCTGAATTTTATTTGAATTTGAAAAAAATGGATTTTTATAAAGTTTGGATTTTGCCTTTGGAAAAATGTTCAAATGAAAGGGAATATTCCCCTGATCATTTTGGTATATATATACCCTATATAAAATATTTATAGTTATTGTTTTATTTCTGTTTTTGTTTTATTAAAAAAACAAATTTCAAAAAATAGAAAAACCCACCCAGCGCCAGCTAGGCCCCTGCCTAGCTAGCTGAAACCCCTCAGCCAGCCAGCCAGCCCAGCCGCCTGTGGCCAGCTGAGCTGCCCAGCCTCTCTCACCTCGCCTCGCCAAACCCTCTGGCGTGGTCGCCGTTCGCCTCGCCCTCTCTCTCTCTCGACAGTGGGACCCGCCCCATCACAACCCCCGCCCCACGCCACCATCACACGCCAGATCGCGGATCTCAAGGATCCGGATCCCGATCCTCCGATCGCCCCCGTTGCAGGCCGAGTCCCCCGCCTATTTAAGTCGACGCCCAGCACCCCATTCCCCCCTAGCCCTCACGGACCCCTCTCCCTCTCGCACGAGCTCATGGAGCCCGAGTCCCCGCCCGCCATTATACTCGCCGACGCCGCCGCCTAGCCACCCCGATCTCCCCGACTCCACCGAAAGCTTCCCGAAGCTCCCCAAGACCCGGCCGCTACTCCCCGACCTCCCGACGCCTCAAGCCCTCGCCTTTTCGTCGTCGCCGCCGCCGCCCGCGCCGAGTTCGGTTAGTCGCTGAATCCCTCCCCGTCCGGCGTGATGGACGGTGTAGATTAGAACCCCCGAAGGGGTATCTTTTTTAAATAAAACCGCCCGGTCCGGCCGGTTCGTTACGGTTTAAATTAGTTAGGTTTATTTTTATTAGCCCGGCCCATTTTAGTTTAACCCTAGGCCCGTTTAGGTTATTTGATGCACAGTGCGTAGTTTAGGCCCATTAGGCCCTTTTTCTTTTATTTCTGTTTTCTGTTTTAACAGAATAGTTTCTGTTTTTAAAAATTCATATCTTTTATTCTGTTTAATATTTTTAGGTGATTCTTTTTTTGTTGGTTTGCAAATTTTATGTAGTTTCTGTAGAATATATATTTAGCTATGTTAAAATTAATTAAAATGGCTTTATTTTTGTTTTAGTCAGAATAGTAAATCTGCTATAACTTGAGTTAGAAATATTATTTTTGGATGATTCTTTTTGTCCCAACTTTATTTTGACATTGCCAAACCATAAAAATTAACTTGGGTATTTTAGGATTAATAAATAAATAGTTTTAAGCAGAATCTTGTTAATCCTAATTAATTAACTAGCTACTGTTTTTCTATTATTTTAATTAGTAAATAAATTTATTTTTAACATGTAATTGATTATTCTAGGGTAGTTTCTGTCACTTTATAGGATGAAATTTTATTTATAATTAATAAAAGTTTTATTTTATTTTTCTTAATAGAAATTGGATTAGGCCTAATAGGAGTTTTATAATAGATTTTAAATTAATTCTTTTTGCTCCTAGTTGCTTAGTGAATCCTTTTCTGTTAAGTTAACCTAAAACCATGATTAGGTTATGTTAAGAAATTTTTGTTATATAAAAACTATTCTAGCTATTGTTTGAAGTAGGAAAAACTTGAGTTGGTTTTCTTTGAGTTTTCCCTTTGGATTTTGATTTGGTTATTTTGGTGTGTTATGTTGCTATTGTTATGCTATTGTATTATGTGATCCTATGCTATATGCTTATTGTGATCATTGTTTGTCTCGGTAGAGTTTCCGGAGTGCGAAGCTTGCTACTACGAATCTTTAGCTTACGAGGATCATCAGCAAGGCAAGTTTTGATCATGTTATTTCTATACCTATGTTTTTGTGCATTAGTAATTGTCACCACCCCACCATGCATGCAGTAGTTGAAATTTTGAAGTTATTAATCTTGAGTAGTACCATGTGGTAGGATGAACTAATCCCCTTGTTACCATGACCCCCGGGACGAAGTAGTTTACTTTGCTATGCTCGTAGACGGGATTTGGTTGAGTGAAATTCATAAGCAAGATGTGAGAGTCAATGATGATGACAACCCCATGAACTACAATGATCAAGATGGACTTCGGAAATTCACTACTAGGTGGAGGACGGTTGACGGGCACCCTGGAGAACCCAGTGGTTGGCCGGGATGCATGGAGAAGTGCCATGACATCTTGCGGAAAGATTCACCCAGCCACGAAGAGAAGGATGGATGCCCCATGACCGGAAGCTTACCTGTGCAGCCGCAAGCCATTATGGGCTCTGGCTGGGTTAACCTTAGTAGTGACGCTGGCTGGGCGGTACTACGAGATGTAGAAGAACGGTAGGATTGGATGGGTACGGCAGTAGCTGAAGAACTCTTTGGAAGACCTGTTTCATTCGTCCGTCTTCAAACACCATGAAGTGCGAAGACTTAAAAGGAGGAATGATTCTTGCGGGAAAGTCGCAACCCTCTGCAGAGTTAAAGATCTAATCGATTAGCCGTGTCCCGATTCACGGACAATTTGAGCCTCTGGAACTTGGAAGTATTCGAAATCTCAACACTAAAACTAATGAATTAATTTGAGGGTTTTATGACTTAATAATTTGGGAATGAGATATTGGTTGGCGGAACCATCTCAATAACTACCAACTATTTGTAGTAATTTTTGGCAAGCAAGTCCACTGTAGTAGGAGAAAATTGGCTTTTCGCAAAATGATGAAACTTAGAGCTCCACAGCCAAAATGCATATAGTGATAGTAAGTTTATTATTGCTATTCTTCATGACTTGCCGCTTATTCAAAAGCTGACCTACATGGCTGCAACGTCTTATGTTGCGAAGTATATTCCGATCGGGGTGAGGCTACGCTCGCGCTTGGCGATTTCCTTTGGAGTCGGATGGACTCGCTTTATCTTCGACGCTTCCAGAGTATTAGTAGTTTATTTCTCATGAGTTGGCCTTGAGCGAATTTATTCCCTTGTAATAAAGACTCTATATGAGAAACGTGTAATAATATTCAGGTGTGATTGAACTTTGATTACTTTATCGATGTCTTGTGAGTACCAAATGATCTTGGGATGGTATAGACACGTAGATTTGACCGATTTTGGGGTCAGTCGCTCTGAGATGGTATCGAGCACACACGCTGACCGTGGGATCGTAACCCCTAGGATCGGAAAGCCATAGGAAGAGACCATTTACTTTTATCCTTATCATTCCGTAATTCTCCCTGTTCAATTCTCGACTCCTCTCCGATTTTCAACATTCTAGATGGCCGTCGAGTTCACCCCAGTTTGCTACGGAGTTTTGCCAGCCCGATGAGGCGATGCCCTTCGCGAAGGCTGGTCCAGATGGTGAAGAAGCTGAAGATCGCTCTACCCTCGATCACGGAAGCCAACCAACGCACTTCCGACGGACACCCGCTCTGAGGATTGAAGTGCATATCCTGGGAGAACCTTCGAGGACACACGGAGCCTATAGACTTTGAGTTCACGAGTTCAAGCTGGATCATCGCAAGGGCGTGGCGATCTATCGAGCACTTGGACATCTCCGAGAGGAGTACAGGGCGAGATCGATCCCTCGAGACCTCGCCATGGTTTCACGCAGGCAAGGAATGGAGATATCATCCGTACCATTGATGACGACTCCTCTCTCTTACATCCAGGACTTGGAGTGTCTTCTCGTGAAGCGGAGATTCAGACTCACCGTAACTCAAAGACACACGGAAGCTTTTGTTCCGCTGAACTGGGCGGAGGAGAAGGCACGCGCAGACTTCCTTAACCATGAGGAAGAAGTCGCGGACTTCATGGAGACAGTCGACGATCTGAAGATGAAGCTTGCCGCGATGGAGGAAAAGATGGACTTGGGAGAGGACCTTTTTCCGAGTGGAGATGAAGGACCCCTCGTGAGTAATGATCAGGATTTTGAAGGGAGTTCCACTGAAGGAAGTCACAAGAGGAGGCGCCACAATAGAAGACGCAAGGATTATTGATGAAGACTTTTTAGTCGACCACCATGTTATTTTTCCTTTTTCATCGATCAGTTAGGTCGATATTTCGATTAGTCGTGAGCTTTTGTAATCGAGTTTGAACCATGTTTGAGTGGAATGAATAAATGATTGGTGTGTTATGATTGTGCATTCATATGGGTAGTGTTATTTCTCATAGACCATTGTTCTATTCTAATTTTCTCATCCACTCCAAAACACCAGATGCCTCCGAGACGTGACACTGGTTTTCCGCCGGAGCTCACCCAGCTGCTCCAACAGCAGAATGCCCTTATGCAGCTCCTCATTCAGAATCAGAACAACAACGCCAACAACCCACCGCCACCACCCCCTGTGGACAACTTGACTCGATTTCTGAGGCTGAATCCGCCAGTGTTCTCTAGCAGCACTAAGCCGATTGTGGCTGATGATTGGCTCCGCAAAGTCGGAAGAGAGCTAATCACTGTGGGATGCACTGATGCAGAGAAGGTGCGCTTTGCCGCGCATCAACTTGATGGACCTGCAGCTTCTTGGTGGGAGAACTACACCGCCACCTATCCCATTGGAGCCATCACATGGGATCAGTTCCAACAGGCCTTCCGCACCGCTCATGTCTCAGCTGGAGCCATGAGTCTGAAGAAGCGTGAGTTCCGCAACTTACGCCAGGGGAACCGTCTTGTGGCACAAGACGTGGATGAATCAGCAAGCTCGCCGCTATGCCCCGATGATGTGGCCACAGATGCCGCAGCAGGAGAAGTTCCTTGAGGGACTCAATGATGAACTGAGCATGCAGCTTATTGTGGCTACCTTCAACAACTACCGGGAGCTGGTAGACAAGGCCACCATACTTGAAGGCAAGCAGCAGCAGATCGAAGTCATAAGCGGAAGTACAGCCAGGGAAGCACAACTCGGGAGCTCAGCGAAGCCCGCTATGCACCATACTCAGGAGGGCACACCCATCATAACCATGGAGGTCATAACCATGGAGGAAATGGGAATCACCGCAGCCAGGACAACAAGTCAGGCCATGTCAATGGCAATGGAAACGGTAATGGCAATCAGCACCGTTCTGCCCCGGCTCCGAAGGATCTGAGCCACATCACCTGCTTTAAGTGCCAGAAGACAGGGCACTACGCTACCGACTGCCCGGAGGCCAAGCGGAGGAATGGAAATGGCAATGGAGGCTCAGCGAAGAAGCCCAATCCGTTCCCTCGTGCTCAGGTGAACCACATCGGCGTGGAGGACGTCTATGATCAGCCGGAACAATCGTGGTTGGTAAGTTTTATTGAATTCACGTTTAGTTTTGGTACTCTTTGATTACGGTGCAACGCATTCATTCATATCAAGGGTAGTTGTGGAAAAGTGCGGGTTGCCCACTAAAACCCTTAGAAGCCCCTTGGCGTCGGCCCGCAGGAGGAGAAATGATGGCGAGCTTAGGCTGTCATGCAACCCTCAACATCGGGAACCATAAATTTCCCTTGAGACCTCATAGTGTTGGAAACCCGGACCTTGGATGTAATCCTAGGCATGGATTGGTTGACAAAGTTTGAAGGGAACATAGACTGTGCCCACAAGTCTATTCTGCTCACCACCCCGGAGCAGAAGAGGATCAAGTATGTAGCCAGGCACAGCCAGATGAAGAATCAGGTGCATTCCCTCACGGGAGTTGTTCAGGAGGAAGTGCCAGTAGTGCAAGAATTTCCCGATGTGTTTCCGGAGGAATTACCAGGAATGCCACCGGACAGGGACATTGAGTTTCTGATTGAGCTATTGCCCGGCACAGCCCCAATATCCAAGAGACCTTATCGGATGCCACCGAATGAGTTGAAAGAGATCAAGGATCAAATTAATGAGTTATTGGAGAAAGGATATATTCGTCCAAGCTCATCACCTTGGGGAGCCCCAGTTCTTTTGGTAGAGAAGAAGGATGGAAGCTTGAGGATGGTTGTGGATTATCGTGCATTGAACGAAGTAACCATCAAGAACAAGTACCCTCTACCGATGATTAATGACTTGTTTGATCAGCTAGTTGGAGCCAAGGTATTCTCTAAGATCGATCTTGATCGGGTATCATCAGTTGAAGATCCGTGAAAAGGATATACCCAAAACAGCATTCACTACGGTATGGTTTATATGAGTATACCGTCATGTCATTTGGATTGACTAATGCTCCTGCATACTTCATGAATTTGATGAACAAGGTGTTCATGGAATATCTGGACAAGTTTGTCGTGGTGTTCATCGATGATATATTGATTTTCTCCAAGAGCGAGGAAGAGCATAAGGAACATTTGTGTCTAGTTACGGAGAAACTTGAGAACATCGCTTGTATGCCAAGTTCAGCAAATGTGAATTTTGGTTGAAGGAAGTTGGATTCCTCGGACATGTTATTTCAGGAGAAGGAATAGCAGTTGATCCCGCCAAGGTTGAATCAGTCACCGATTGGCGATCACCCACCTCGATCAAGGAGATCCGCAGATTCTCGGACTCGCGAGGATATTATCGGAGGTTCATTGAGAACTTCTCGAAGATTGCCAAGCCCATGACTGAACTGTTGAAGAAGGAAGCAAAGTATGTTTGGACCGAGGAATGTGAAGCCAGTTTTCAGGAATTGAAGAAACGGTTGGTCACAGCCCCAGTACTGATTTTGCCGGACATACACAAGGAATACCAGGTTTATTGTGACGCTTCTCGTCAAGGACTTGGAGGAGTACTAATGCAGGAAGGTAAGGTTGTAGCTTATGCCTCCAGACAGCTACGACCTCACGAGATGAATTATGCCACTCATGATTTGGAGTTAGCAGCCGTAGTGCATGCACTCAAAACCTGGAGACATTTCCTCATCGGAAACCGTTGCGATGTTTACACAGATCACAAGAGCTTGAAGTATATTTTCACGCAGAAGGAATTGAACCTCAGGCAGAGGAGATGGCTAGAGTTGATCAAGGACTATGACATGAGATTGCATTACCACCCAGGTAAGGCTAATGTTGTAGCCGATGCTTTCAGCCGTAAGAGTTATGTGAATACTCTCACAGCAGGAGGATTACCCCAGGAGTTAGTTGATGACCTCAGAGATCTCCGACTGGAGATAGTTCCAAGAGGATATGTTGCAACTCTGGAAGTTCAGTCCACTTTGGCCGAAAGGATTCGTGAAGCCCAGAAGTCGGACAAGGAAATTGATGAGATAAAGCAAAAGATGAATGAAGGAAAAGCTAAAGGATTCCGGAAGGATGAACACGGAACTATATGGTTCGAGGATCGTATTTATGTGCCCAACGATCCCGAACTCAGGAAGTTAATTCTTCAGGAGGCTCATGATTCACCGTACTCGATTCACCCCGGCAACACCAAGATGTACCTGGATTTGAAGGAAAGTTTACGGTGGGCGGTATGAAGAAGGATATTGCCGAGTACGTAGCGATATGCGATGTTTGTCAACGTGTTAAGGCAGAACATCGAAGCCAGCAGGGTTACTTCAACCTTTGCCGATTCCCGATTGGAAATGGGAGAAACTTGGTATGGATTTCATCACAGATTACCGGGACCCGTTCAGGTTATGATTCTATCTGGGTAGTGGTTGATCGTTTGACCAAGGTAGCTCACTTCATTCCGTGAAGACTACCTATACCAGTGCTAAGTTGGCCAAGATATACATGACCAGGATCGTATGTCTGCATGGAGTTCGAGGAAAATCGTGTCGATAGAGGAACGCAGTTTACCTCAAAGTTTTGGAAGCGCTTGCATGAAACTTTGGAGTGCGAGGCTGGAATTCAAGACAGCTTTTCATCCGCAGCAGATGGACAGACCGAGAGAGTCAATCAGATTCTGGAGGACATGTTGAGAGCTTGTGTACTAGATTATGGATCTAGCTGGGATGATAATTTGCCTTACGCAGAGTTCTCATACAACAACAGTTATCAATCCAGTTTGAAGATGGCCCCTTTCGAAGCTCTATACGGAAGGAGGTGCAGAACACCATTGCTGTGGGATAGTGTTGGAGATCGATCACTTTTCGGTTCCGATCTTATCAAGGATTCCGAAGAGAAAGTCAAGCTGATTCGAGACAGGCTCAAGATAGCACAGTCGAGACAAAAGAGTTATGCCGACAGTAAGCGCAAGGAGGTAACTTACGAAGTCGGAGACCGAGCATATCTTCGTGTGTCTCCACTTCGTGGAATCAAGAGGTTTGGTGTCAAGGAAAGTTAGCACCCGATTCATTGGCCCTACAAAATCCTCGAGCGTCGTGGAGAGGTTGCTTAAAGTTGGAATTGCGGAAGGATTGTCCGGAGTTCATGATGTCTTCCATGTTTCTCACCAAGAAGTGTCATGCCGACATGGCCGATGTTCCGTTGAGAGACACAAGGTGCCCTAGAGGCCATACAGCTTGACGGTGATCTGACTTACAAGGAGAAACCCGTCCGAATTCTCGAGACTGCAAGCGAGTCACCCGCAGCAAGGTCATCAAATTTTGCAAGGTCTTGTGGAGTCACCACACCGAGGAAGAAGCCACACAGGGCCAAGAAGACCTTCTTGAGACCACCCGCACCTATTTGCTAGCCAACCCGAATCTCGAGGGCGAGATTCATCTTAAGGTGGGTAGGTTTGTAACATCCCAAATTTCCTATTTGGAATGTTTTACAATTATAGCTAAGCATCCTATGCATCCTGTTTGATTTGAATGCCATTTGAAGTTTCAGAGAATTTTGAGTTTTGAATTTGAATTCAAACTTTGGCAAGTGGGAAACATTTCAAAAACTAAGCCTGATAAATACTTGATCAAAAGTATGAGAGGAGTAGACATGACACTCCAAAAATATCAGAGGAAAACATTGCCAAAAGATTTGGATTCAAATCTGAATTTTATTTGAATTTGAAAAAAATGGATTTTTATAAAGTTTGGATTTTGCCTTTGGAAAAATGTTCAAATGAAAGGGAATATTCCCCTGATCATTTTGGTATATATATATACCCTATATAAAATATTTATAGTTATTGTTTTATTTCTGTTTTTGTTTTATTAAAAAAACAAATTTCAAAAAAATAGAAAAACCCACCCCAGGCGCCAGCTAGGCCCCCTGGCCCAGCCAGCGCCGAAAACCCCCGCGCCAGGCGCAGCCCAGCGGCCCAGGCCAGCCGAGCCGGCCCAGCTCCCTCTCACCTCGCCCCGCGCCCGAAACCCTCTGGCGTCGGTCGCCCGTTCGCCTCGCCCCTCTCTCTCTCTCACTGACAGCGGGACCCGCCCCATCGTCAACCCCCGCCCCACGCCACCTCACCGCTGCCATTGAGATCGCGGATCGAAGGATCCGGATCCCGATCCTCCGATCGCCCCCGTTGCAGGCCGAGTCCCCCACCTATTTAAGTCGGCGCCCGCACCCATTCCCCCTAGCCCTCGCGGACCCCTCTCCCTCTCAGACGAGCTCATGGGAGCCAGTCCCCGCCGCCATACTCGTCGCTGCCGCCGCCCTAGCCACCCCGATCTCCCCGACTCCACCGAAAGCTTCCCCGAGCTCCCCCGCACCCGGCCTGCTACACCCCCGACCTCCCCGACGCCCGGAGCCCTCGCCACACTCGTCGTCGCCGCCGCCGCCGCCGCCGAGTTCCGGTTAGTCGCCGGAATCCCCTCCCCCGTCTGATGCGTGATGGACGGTGTAGATTAGAACCCCCGAAGGGGTATCTTTTTTAAATAAAACCACCCGGTCCGGCCGGTTCGTTACGGTTTAAATTAGTTAGGTTTATTTTTATTAGCCCAGCCCGTTTTAGTTTAACCCTAGGCCCGTTTAGGTTATTTGACGCACAGTGCGTAGTTTAGGCCCATTAGGCCCTTTTTCTTTTATTTCTGTTTTCTGTTTTAACAGAATAGTTTCTGTTTTTAAAAATTCATATCTTTTATTCTGTTTAATATTTTTAGGTGATTCTTTTTTTGTTGGTTTGCAAATTTTATGTAGTTTCTGCAGAATATATATTTAGCTATGTTAAAATTAATTAAAATGGCTTTATGTTTGTTTTAGTCAGAATAGTAAATCTGCTATAACTTGAGTTAGAAATATTATTTTGGATGATTCTTTTTGTCCCAACTTTATTTTGACATTGCGTAAACCATAAAAATTAACTTGGGTATTTTAGGATTAATAAATAAATAGTTTTAGGCAGAATCTTGTTAATCCTAATTAATTAACTAGCTACTGTTTTTCTATTATTTTAATTAGTAAATAAATTTATTTTTAACATGTAATTGATTATTCTAGGTAGTTTCTGTCACTTTATAGGATGAACTTTTATTTATAATTAATAAAAGTTATATTTTATTTTCTTAATAGAAATTGGATTAGGCCTAATAGGAGTTTTATAATAGATTTTAAATTAATTCTTTTTGCTCCTAGTTGCTTAGTGAATCCTTTTCATTAAGTTAACCTAAAACCATGATTAGGTTATGTTAAGAAATTTTTGTTATATAAAAACTATTCTAGCTATTGTTTGAAGTAGGAAGAACTTGAGTTGGTTTTCTTTGAGTTTTCCCTTTGGATTTTGATTTGGTTGTTTTGGTGTGTTATGTTGCTATTGTTATGCTATTGTATTATGTGATCCTATGCTATATGCTTATTGTGATCATTGTTTGTCTCGGTAGAGTTTCCGGAGTGCGAAGCTTGCTACTACGAATCTTTAGCTTACGAGGATCATCAGCAAGGCAAGTTTTGATCATGTTATTTCTATACCTATGTTTTTGTGCATTAGTAATTGTCACCACCCCACCATGCATGCAGTAGTTGAAATTTTGAAGTTATTAATCTTGAGTAGTACCATGTGGTAGGATGAACCAATCCCCTTGTTACCATGACCCCGGACTGAAGTAGTTTACTTTGCTATGCTCGTAGACGGGTTTGGTTGAGTGAAATTCATAAGCAAGATGTGAGAGTCAATGATGATTACAACCCCATGAACTACAATGATCAAGATGGACTTGAAATTCACTCTTTGGGTGGAGGATTTGTTGACGGGCACCCTGGAGAACCCAGTGGTTGGCCGGGATGCATGGAGAAGTGCCATGACATCTTGCGGAAAGCTTCACCCAGCCACGAAGAGAAGGATGGATGCCCCATGACCGGAAGCTTACATGTGCAGCCGCAAGCCATTATGGGCTCTGGCTGGGTTAACCTTAGTAGTGACGCTGGCTGGACCGTACTACGAGATGTAGAAGAACGGTAGGATTGGATGGGTACCGCGGTAGCGGAAGAACGCTTTGGAAGACCGGTTTCATTCGTCCGTCTTCAAACACCATGAAGTCGGAGACTTAAAAGGAGGAATGATTCTTGCGGGAAAGTCGCAACCCTCTGCAGAGTTAAAGATCTAATCGATTAGCCGTGTCCCGATTCACGGACAATTTGAGCCTCTGGAACTTGGAAGTATTCGAAATCTCAACACTAAAACTAATGAATTAATTTGAGGGGTTTATGACTTAATAATTTGGGAATGAGATATTGGTTGGCGGAACCATCTCAATAACTACCAACTATTTGTAGTAATTTTTGGCAAGCAAGTCCATCACACAAAGGTGCCCTAGAGGCCATACAGCTTGACAAAGGATCGACTTACAAGGAGAAACCCGTCCAATTCTCGAGACTGCAAGCAGAGTCACCCACAGCAAGGTCATCAAATTTTGCAAGGTGCTGTGGAGTCACCACACCGAGGAAGAAGCCACCTGGGAGCGCGAAGAAGACCTTCTTCGAGACCACCCGCACCTATTTGCTAGCCAACCCGAATCTCGAGGGCGAGATTCATCTTAAGGTGGGTAGGTTTGTAACATCCCAAATTTCCTATTTGGAATGTTTTACAATTATAGCTAAGCATCCTATGCATCCTGTTTGATTTGAATGCCATTTGAAGTTTCAGAGAATTTTGAGTTTTGAATTTGAATTCAAACTTTGGCAAGTGGGAAACATTCCAAAAACTAAGCCCGATAAATACTTGATCAAAAGTATGAGAGGAGTAGACATGACACTCCAAAATATCAGAGGAAAACATTGCCAAAAGATTTGGATTCAAATCTGAATTTTATTTGAATTTGAAAAAATGGATTTTATAAAGTTTGGATTTTGCCTTTGGAAAAATGTTCAAATGAAAGGGAATATTCCCTGATCATTTTGGTATATATATACCCTATATAAAATATTTATAGTTATTGTTTTATTTCTGTTTTGTTTTATTAAAAACAAATTTCAAAAAATAGAAAAACCCACCCCAGCGCCACTAGGCCCCCAGCCCAGCCAGCGCCAAAACCCCAGCCAAAGCCAGCCCACTGCCCAGGGCCA
This sequence comes from Aegilops longissima, assembly GCA_021605205.1. Classification (NCBI taxonomy): domain Eukaryota; kingdom Viridiplantae; phylum Streptophyta; class Magnoliopsida; order Poales; family Poaceae; genus Aegilops; species Aegilops longissima. The sequence goes on from CM038682.1 coordinate 746,123,721, forward strand.
CCGAGCCGCCCAGCTCCTCTCACCTCGCCCGCCAAAACCCTTTGGCGTCGGTCGCCTGTTCGCCTCGCCTCTCTCTCTCTCTCTTGACAGCTGGACCCGCCCATCGTCAACCCCGCCCCACGCCACCTCACCACGCCGCACAGATCGCGGATCCCGAAGGATCCGGATCCCGATCCTCCGATCGCCCCGTTGCGGCCGAGTCCCCCCGCCTATTTAAGTCGGCGCCCGCACCCCATTCCCCCTAGCCTCGCGGACCCCTCTCCCTCTCAGACGAGCTCGCGGGAGCCAGAGTCCTCCGCCCGCCCGCCATACTCGTCGCCGTCGCCGCCCTAGCCACCCCGATCTCCCCGACTCCACAGCTTCCCGAGCTCCCCGCACCCGCCGGCTACTCCCCGACCTCCCGGCGCCTGGAGCCCTCGCCCTTTTCGTCGCCGCCGCCGCCGCCGCCGCCCGAGTTCGGTTAGTCGCGAATCCCTCCCCGTCCGATGCGTGATGGATTTGTAGATTAGAACCCCAAAGGGTATCTTTTAAATAAAACCGCCGGTCCGGCCGGTTCGTTCTGTTTAAATTAGTTAGGTTTATTTTTATTAGCCCGGCCCGTTTAGTTTAACCCTAGGCCCGTTTAGGTTATTTGACGACGGTCGTAGTTTAGGCCCATTAGGCCCTTTTCTTTTATTTCTGTTTTCTGTTTTAACAGAATAGTTTCTGCTTTTAAAATTCATATCTTTTATTCGTTTAATATTTTTAGGTGATTCTTTTTTGTTGGTTTGAAAATTTTATGTAGTTTCTGTAGAATATATATTTAGCTATGTTAAAATTAATTAAAATGGCTTTATTTTTGTTTTAGTCAGAATAGTAAATCTGCTATAACTTGAGTTAGAAATATTATTTTTGGATGATTCTTTTGTCCCAACTTTATTTTGACATTGCGAAACCATAAAAATTAACTTGGGTATTTTAGGATTAATAAATAAATAGTTTTAAGCAGAATCTTGTTAATCCTAATTAATTAACTAGCTACTATTTTTCTATTATTTTAATTAGTAAATAAATTTATTTTTAACATATAATTGATTATTCTAGGGTAGTTTCTGTCACTTTGTAGGATGAACTTTTATTTATAATTAATAAAAGTTATATTTTATTTTTCTTAATAGAAATTGGATTAGGCCTAATAGGAGTTTTATAATAGATTTTAAATTAATTCTTTTTGCTCCTAGTTGCTTAGTGAATCCTTTTCTGTTAAGTTAACCTAAAACCATGATTAGGTTATGTTAAGAAATTTTTGTTATATAAAAACTATTCTAGCTATTGTTTGAAGTAGGAAAAACTTGAGTTGGTTTTCTTTGAGTTTTCCCTTTGGATTTTGATTTGGTTATTTTGGTGTGTTATGTTGCTATTGTTATGCTATTGTATTATGTGATCCTATGCTATATGCTTATTGTGATCATTGTTTGTCTCGGTAGAGTTTCCGGAGTGCGAAGCTTGCTACTACGAATCTTTAGCTTACGAGGATCATCAGCAAGGCAAGTTTTGATCATGCTATTTCTATACCTATGTTTTTGTGCATTAGTAATTGTCACCACCCCACCATGCATGCAGTAGTTGAAATTTTGAAGTTATTAATCTTGAGTAGTACCATGTGGTAGGATGAACCAATCCCCTTGTTACCATGACCCCCGGGACGAAGTAGTTTACTTTGCTATGCTCGTAGACGGGATTTGGTTGAGTGAAATTCATAAGCAAGATGTGAGAGTCAATGATGATGACAACCCCATGAACTACAATGATCAAGATGGACTTGAAAATTCACTCTTGGGTGGAGGATTTGTTGACGGGCACCTGGAGAACCCAGTGGTTGGCGGGATGCATGGAGAAGTGCCATGACATCTTGCGAAAGCTTCACCCAGCCACGAAGAGAAGGATGGATGCCCCATGACCGAAGCTTACATGTGCTGCCGCAAGCCATTATGGGCTCTGGCTGGGTTAACCTTAGTAGTGACGCTGGCTGGGCGGTACTACGAGATGTAGAAGAACGGTAGGATTGGATGGGTACCGGCAGTGCTGAAGAACTCTTTGGAAGACCTGTTTCATTCGTCCGTCTTCAAACACCATGAAGTGCGAAGACTTAAAAGGAGGAATGATTCTTGCGGGAAAGTCGCAACCCTCTGCAGAGTTAAAGATCTAATCGATTAGCCGTGTCCCGATTACGGACAATTTGAGCCTCTGGAACTTGGAAGTATTCGAAATCTCAACACTAAAACTAATGAATTAATTTGAGGGGTTTATGACTTAATAATTTGGGAATGAGATATTGGTTGGCGGAACCATCTCAATAACTACCAACTATTTGTAGTAATTTTTGGCAAGCAAGTCCACTGTAGTAGGAGAAAATTGGCTTTTCGCAAAATGATGAAACTTAGAGCTCCACAGCCAAAATGCATATAGTGATAGTAAGTTTATTATTGCTATTCTTCATGACTTGCCAGCTTATTCAAAAAGCTGACCTACATGGCTGCAACGTCTTATGTTGCAGAAGTATATTCCGATCAGGTGTGAGGCTACGCTCCGCGCTTGGCGATTGCCCTTTGGAGTCGGATGGACTCGCTTTATCTTCGACGCTTCCGCAGTATTAGTAGTTTATTTCTCATGAGTTGGCCTTGAGCCGAATTTATTTCCTTGTAATAAAGACTCTATATGAGAAACGTGTAATAATATTCAGGTGTGATTGAACTTTGATTACTTTATCGATGTACTGTGAGTACCAGCATGATCTTGGGATGGTACAGACACAGAGATTTGACCAATTTTGGGTCAGGTCGCTACATTCCTCACTTGATGATTTTCGCTCAAAGTCCTCAGAGGATGGGTTGCTCTCAAATGACAAGTGTCAAGTTCTCTCGGAGCAGCCAACCAGCTAGTGGTTGTAGGGGGCGGCTATTTATAGCCTAGGGAGCAGCCCGACATGATAAGACATAAATGCCCTTCAATGATATGACCGTTAGGTGGATAATATATTTTGGGACAGCTGGCACGCAGCACAGCAACGGTCGGAAATTTGAATATCAAATTCCTCAGGGCTATCATGATCCTCACTGTAGGCAATCCGATGGCGAATTCCTAACTCCTCGGTCGAACAAATTCCTCGTGACGGAAGAACTTCGTCTCATCCTTCAAGAAATTGACTGAATCTGTATGAGATTTCAAAGGCTTCACTCGAAGGGATTGGTAGGTGTAGGATTTTGAGTTGAGCATCACATGGAAATTTTTCCTTAGTATTTCCTCGACCCCCTTTAACAGTACGGTGTTTCCTATGACTCAAGAAAGAGAAAATGAAACTACGAAAACAAAAGTCTTCACGCTTCATGTTCCTCAAATGAATACCAAGTGTTCAAGGTCACACCAATTTCTTCACTTTCAAAGTCTTCAGAAAGTCTTCAGAATATCAAAGTCTTCAGAAAGTCTTCAGAATATCAAAGTCTTCAATTGAAGAACTTCATTTTTAGGGGTCGACTTTCTCTGTAAATATCAAACTCCTCATAGACTTATAGACCTGTGTACACTCACAAACACATTAGTTTCTTAACCTATAAGTCTTCAATACACCAAAATCACTAAGGGGCACTAGATGCACTTACAGAGAGAAGGCCTGGTCCTATCGAAGACTAGCATCTTCTGGAAACCACATCTTGCAGCAACCGGAAGGAGTAGAGTAGCATAAAGTAAAGTAGTAGTGTTATCAACCTCGGCCAGAGATCCTTTCTCGACTCCCTGCGAGAAAGCAATCCCAGAGCCATACTATCTAGTTATCATCACAATCCATTTATCATCACCATCCAATTCTCATCACAAGTATCTAGTTCTAGTTGTATCGATCGGGATACAACTCCAAGTGTCCGTTACTGTAGGACAGGCTATCGATAGATGTTTTGTTCCCTGCAGGGGTGCACCAACTTACCCACCACGCTTCGCTTAACTCCGGCGGACACACTTTCGTGGTCATGCAGCCTCGGCCAAACAATACGCGCAACCCGACCTAGGCTTAATAGAGAGGCCAACACGCGGACTAAACCTATGCCCCGGGGTCATGGGCCATCTCCCGGGAACTCCTCAGACGCGTTGCGTGGCGGCGGTGAGCAGACCTAGCTACCTCCTTCAACAAGGCAGCGCCACGCAGTCCAACCCGGCGCGCCCCTCGATCGCCGCGTCTCTTAAGCTTCGGCTGATGTATACGACGCAGAACGCCCATACTATGCCCACGTGATGGTTAGTGCTATCGGCCGAGGCCCTCGGATCAAATATCCAAATCGTAGTGGATTAGGAACGCGCGGTAACAAGCAGAGACTCACGAAAGATGTGACCCTGTTGCCCCATCTCGAGGACTTGCGAAAAGGGCTAGGAATGCCCGGCCACGCCTCGTAATTACCTCGCGGGCACCCTCCAGGTCAACCCGTCTCCACATCACTCGCAATTAAGCTCACGCGGGTACCCCTCAGGGTCGACCCGTCTTTCCAAGTAACAAGGGTAAAGTCCAAGTATCCGTGTGTCCAAACATCAAGGGGAAAACCCGAGGAATCACCCCCGATGAATTCCACTAGATGTAATCATCAAGGTGAACGTAAGAGGAATCACCCCCGAGGTTCACACTTGAGGGGTTGCACGACAGAGTCGTATCGGAAGTGGTTAAGGAGGAAATCACCTTCGATGACCACGACCGAATAGCTACACTACAGGGTTAACATCAGAAGTGATGTAGAGGTCTCACCCTCGGCACTCGATAGTAACCCAGAAGTGTCGAGCAACTAAGGGGAAGGTGATGTGCGGTGCCGGGGCCTGGTCGTCGGTCCCATTGATCGGGTCTTCGATGATGAAGCAGGGGCAACAAGGACAAGGTGGGGGTCACTGATGGATCACTAACCAACCTATACTAAGCAGTTTAGGAACACCAGGTAAGGTACAACAGCAGATACAAAAGCAGGCTATGCATCAGAATAGGAGCAATCAATAACAGTAGCAAAATCTAATGCAAGCATAAGAGAATGGAATGGGCGATATCGGGATGATCAAAGGGGGGGCTTGCCTGGTTGCTCTGGCAAGGAGGGGTCGTCGTCGGCGTAGTCGATCACCGGGGCATCGTCGGCCTCGGGGTCTACCGGACAGAAGAGGGGGGAGAAACAGTAAATACACGCAAACATATGCATAACAAGACAATAAGCGGGCTAGAGGTGTTCTAACATGGCGCTAAGGCGATCTCGGAGAAGGGGAAAACATCGGGAAAGTTTTCCGGTCCGGACGTCTGTCAGACGAGATGAACCGGAGGGGGAAGTTTGCAGGTTTGCTATGCTAGGGACGTGTGGCAGACGAACGTACCGCGTATCCGGATTTGTCTAGAAATTCTGAGCAACTTTCATGTAGAAAACTTTTTCATCCGAGCAACGGATTATTATCTATGATTTTTCAAAGATTTAAACAATTCCTGAAATCATTATTAATTCGGAAAAAAAAGGTGAAATTACTATGTGCACCCGGCAGAGTGTACACAGCAGGGTCACTAGAGGATGACAGTGGGTCCAGGGGGTCCCAGTTGACTCAGTCAACAGTCAACTGTTTGACTGTTGACTGGTCAAAACTGTAGATGGGGCCTAGATGTCATACACACATATCTTGCATATTCTTTTTAAGTGGATATTTAGAGGGGGGTCCACCTGTCATTTGCACTGTACGTAACCACTGATTAGATTAACTAGTAGGAGTACTAATTAGCTAACGGAGAGCCGGCCAGCCACCACACACACAGAATACACGCACGCACACACAGTTCTATTTTTTTTTTCCTAACAAAAGATAGCCTTTTGTGATTTTCATAGGATTTATTCCATGCATCAAATGGATTTGGTCCAGTGGGGTAAAATGGAGTTTGTCAAGTAGACTACCTACTCATATTATTTTTACCACTGTTAGCAGTTGTTTAACTGCTGATTAGAGGCTACCAAGGGAGCTAGTCCGTGTAATATTCGCAAAGCTAGCCATATAGCTACACTAATTAGCGGCAGCAGTAGATTCAGCAGAGCAGCATCGGCATGCACATGAGTTGGCCGCAGGGCGCGGCGTTGCACGGCGTGAGCCTGGGCAGCTGAGCGACTCAGGGTGAGGGCTGATGCAGGCCGCGGTTGCAGGGCGGCTGGATGCAGGGACGGGCGCGGCGGCTCACAGGGGAGTCCAGGAGCGCGACAACGCCTGGGCGGACCCATGCGTCGAGGTGCAGCCAGACGCAAGGCAGGCCACGACCAAGAGCAGCTGCGGGCGCGCTGCGAGGAGCAGGGGCACGGGGATGGGCAGGCGAGCCTGCGCTCGGACGCAAAGCGTCGGCCATGGCGGCCAGGCTCATGAGGACGACGATACGGCGATTTAATCGAGCAAGGAAAAGAGGGGATCGGAAAGGATCTCTGGCGGGCGGATGGAGTTCTCGGGGAGGCCGTGGAGGATGGGACGACGTAGATCGACGGCGAGGACGCGGCGGCCGTAGCTGAGGAAGAAGGTCCAGACGACGTGGTGGTGACCTCCCAGCTCCGATCCGGAATTGTAGTCGATGAAGGCAGCTCCCGCGGGGCTTCTGGACATGCAGAGGTGGGTAGGGGCGCACGGTGGCCACGGTGGTCGTCGACAACGGCGACGACGGCGCTGGGGGCGAGCGGATCTGAAGGGGGAAGGAGGTGGATCTGAGGGGCGAAGGAGAGCGAGGTCTGTGGGAGAGGGAACCGAGGAGGCGTGGGCGTGGCGGCCTTATCCTCCCCGCGGCGCCTGTAGCGGCGTGGCCGGCGAGGTGGGTTCGGCGGCGACACCCCTGTTGCGGTCTGAGACCGAGGAACAGGGCGGGGGAGAGACCGGTGTGAGAAAATCTTCTATCATTTAAACTTATTTTCTAAAAGAGAGATGGTTATGAAACATGTAGACAATATGATCAGAATGCTTTAAAATTTCATGATGCGAGGATACGCACACGCTTCTTAGAATCGAGTTGACATTCTTTTGCTTTGATCGGGCGGACTAGTTCTTTGGCCTGGAATCTGCTTATTATCGATTAGGAGTTGGGTTTCTCTGTCTTTGGAGCAGTATCTATGAAAAATGAAGTTGGTTTATTATCTCCTGGCGTTTGGATCTTTTGCAAAGACCTTGTTTGTAACCCTTCAGATTCTAACATACCCGTCTTCCCCCTGCATGCCTTATATAGAAGAATGGTGCTTCAATTATAAAATGTGCTACAACAGAGATGGAATAGGTACTGAAGAATAGAAAGGCATGACATATTGACATGTATTCCCTCCATCCGGAAAAAAATGGATGGGTCTAGGCGTATTTCAGTTCTAGATACATCCAGTTTTATCCATTTCTGCGACATGTAATCTGGACGGAGGGAGTATGATGTAAGAGCTAGGGATACGATAGGACACAGTAAAAAACACTGAAACCCCACTACAGAACCAAAGTAATCAAACCCACTGATATGAGATAGTAGACTCATGCAGCTCAGGATGCAAAACTACGAGGAAGTTTTCCTTACAAAAATCAACATTGTGGCCTTTAATCATACATTTTGCTACAACTAGATTTAGATCAGATAAAGGTTGGATTCACGCCGATTAACAAAATACATGCTGATGTAAAAATATAGTGATATACAATAGGTACTTACATATGCATTGGAGTACAGAGAATTCCTGCAAGAATCTTTCCTCACAGACGATACCAGTGCAGAAATTCTTCTATTTGTTAAGCTTATTTTCTAAAAGAGAGATGGGTAAGAAACATGTAGAAAATATGATCAACATGCTATAAAATTTCATGATGCAAGGATATGCACACGCTTATTAGAATGGAGTTGACATATTTTTGCTGGACTGGAGCGGACTAGTTCTTTGGCCACTGGAATCTACTTATTATCAGAAGGAGTTGGGTTTCTCTGTGCTGGAGCAGTATCTATAAAAACTGGAGTTGGTTTATTATCTCCTGGTGTTTGGATCTTTTGCAAAGACCTGGTTTGTAACCATTCAGATTCTAACGTAGTCGTCTTCCCCTTGCATGCCTTGTATAGAAGAATGGTGCTTCAATTATAAAACATGCTACAGCAGAGAGATGGAATAGGTACTGAAGAATAGAAAGGCATGACATATTGATATGTATTCCCTCCATCTGAAAAAAATTGGATGGGTCTAGGCGTATTTCAGTTCTAGATACATCCTTTTTTATCCATTTCGGCAAGATGTAATCCGGACGGAGGGAGTATGGTGTCAGAGCTAGGGATACGACAGGACAACACAGTAAAAAAACACGAGTTGAATGAAAAACTGTATGCTAGCGGAATACGTGCAGAAAGAACTAAGGCAGCATACACATGTATGATTGGGAAACTAAGATGGCATTGCAATAGAGCACTAGAACAGCACTTCAATGTAAAAAAAACATGGTATGGTAGACAAATGAAGTACGTACTGATGAATAACAATGCATAAGATATTCAGAAGCATGATGTCCAAATTAAGCAGATGGCATTGCGATAGAGTAGAATGACAGTACTTGAATTTGAAAACATGTTATCATGAATGGAATAGGTACTGAAAAACAGGAAGGCATGACATATTTACATGCATGATCAGCATGCTAAGCACATGGCATTGCAACAAAGTACATACACTCCAGGACATTATATGCATGTTGCACCCATATCACGGGCCAAGTTAGAGCAAGGACCTTGTGGGGTGAAGAGGATTCAACATCTTTCTGCAAGTCTTCTGAAGAACTGCCTTTACATGTTCCATCATATTGGGTATCATTGACTGTAACACCCCGGACGTAACTTTCCATATTTGTAACTCCAACTCTTGCCATTTCGGCATTGTGATATGATATTCCCTCCGTGGTTGGGTTTTCTTCTTTTTGCATTTTGTCCATGTCATGCATTTTTATCATGTCATCATGTGCATCGCATTTGCATACGTGTTCGTCTCTTGATTCCGAGCATTTTCCCCGTTGTCCGTTTTGCAATCCGGCACTCCTATCTCCCCCGGCGGCCCCTTTTGCGTTTTTCCGTGTGCGGGTATTAAACCGCACTCTCGCAAAGGCCTCTTTTGAGTTGCAGCCCAACACCCCTCCAAAACAGCCCAATAACCCATCTAAGTCACTTCCATGCTCTCCGTCGTTCGATCACGATCGTGTGGTAAAAACTACACCTCATTTGGACTCTCCTAGCTCCTCTATGCCTATTTAAACATCTCCCGTCCAAATCCGGGTCTTCCTCCCGAAACCCTAGTTTTTCCCTCCGCGCCCGCGCGACGCGTCCGCCCACGCCGGACACTTCGCCCGCCGCCCGCCAGCCAGTGGGAGGCCGCCATGTGGCTGCGCCGCCCTCCCAAGCCCGCCCGGCCCGCTCGGCCGCTCCGGCCCCATGGGTCCATCCGCCACGGCCGCGGCCGCCCGCCGCCCGCGCCTCCTCGCCCGGCCTCCAGCGCCGCCGCCACGTCATGGCCCCAGCGACCTCGCCCGCCCGCGCCCGCCCGAGCCGCGGCCGGCGACTTCGGCTGACTCGCCCGCGCCGCCCGCCCGGCGCGGCGCCTCACATCACCGCGCCCGCCTCCGCGCGCCGTCGGCCCGACCCGCCGCGCTCTCCTCCTCGCCGCCTCCTCCGGCGAGCCGAGCGCCGCCGCCCTCGACCGATCCGGCCGGCCCGATCCGGCCTCGGTTCGCAGCGCCGCCGTTGACCTCTCTCCCTCACTTTTCTCCAAGTTTTCATATCTATGAATTTTGTTGCATTTTCAACGGAGTGTATCTTTGCATCTGTAGATTCATTTTGCGCGTATAATATATCAAAATGTTCGTCTCGAAGAGTAGATCATTTCATCTCATTGCATCATTTTCATTTGAGCTCATCTTGATGCCCGAAATGCTGTTAGAAGAGTGCTATGTGATGTTAGTTTCTGTTTCTTAACAGAACTTGCACTTTTGTTATTTTTGCCATGATTAATGTGAGCATCCTATGAATTTGAGTCCTACATGTGTTTTGTAATATGCCATGTCATCTTTCCAGGGGTGTATGCCATGTATTTTTGTGATCTATGTGGTGACTAGCACAAGCATGCAAAGTAGGTGTCCTGATGTTGCTGTTTTCAGCCCTGTTTTGCTGATATTTTGATGCCATGTTAACTTGATGCTACCGAGAGATCCATGCATATTTTGAGATACTCCAGTAAGGATGTTTTGTAAAACATGTCTTGCTCTATCCATCCATGCCCTTTTTTGCAATTATGGAGTGCCATATCTTGAGTAAATCGAGCTCTACTTTTGCTATCAAATGTTTCCTGGCAGATTGTTTACAGGTTATTCAATTTTGCCAAGGTTGTTGTGGTTGATCCATGTATGCTATGTTATTGTTCTTGCCATGTATGTCTTCTATGTTATGTCTTCTTCATTTATGTATGCTTATTTTATCATTTAAGGCTCTGTAGTGAGTGCATTGAGCTTGTAAACATGCCTACTTGTTATCAGTTTTTGACATGCCATGTTGCTGAATCTGTTAACGGAACTTTCAATATTGACATGGGTGTTACTATATTTTCTGATCCTTTTTGGCTTATGGTCAGTAAGGGACTTTTGTTCTATGCTTTGAGTAGATTCATGCCATGCCATCTTTTGCTATTTTAAGTTCCTGTAGCATGTAGTTTTGTTGCTCTGAACATTGCAACCTGATGCTGTTTTTGCCATGTCCAGCCTGATATTTTGTGCACTTTTGCCATGCTTGTTTGAACCTGTTATGATGTGAACTAGCCGTAGCTCAGTGCTCATCTTTTGTCGAGCATCTTGTGTAGATCACTTCCGTATACTTTGTTGATACGTTTGGGTGAAGTAGCTTAATTAATTGTTGCTTGCTAAGTGGCATCATGCTGTTAATGGCAGATTTGTGCCATTCTTATTTTGCTTGTCATTTCCAAACCGTGCATCCGATTCCGGTGATCTTTATATCGATTTCAACCGAAATCATCTCATCTTTCAGTGGCGTACTTGGTTTGCCAAGTTGATGCCTGGTTCATCATTTACCTTCCGGGCGCTTTATACGCATTGCATATCACATCCGCATATCATGTCATGTTTTGCATCATGTTGATTGTGCATTGCACCGTAATTTATTGTGGTTCCTTTGTTTGTGTTGTTGATTTGGGTAGAGTCGGAGGCGAGTACGTGAACGAGGAACCTGTTGAGAACGCTTACGAGGATCAAGCTTTCGACAACTCTGAGAACATTGCGAGCAAGATGACCATACCTTGAAATCACTTCTATCTTTGCTATGCTAGTTGCTCGCTCTTTTGCTATGCCTATGCTGCGATGCCTACCACTTGCTATATCATGCCACCCATATTGCCATGTCAGCTCCTAACCATCCTTTTCCTAGCAAACCGTTGATTGGCTATGTTACCGCTTTGCTCAGCCCTCTTATAGCGTTGCTAGTTGCAGGTGAAGCTGAAGTTTGTTCCTTGTTGGAACATGGAGATGTTGTTCCTTATTGGAACATGTTTACTTGTTGGGGATATCACAATATATATCTGTTATAATTAATACATCTATATACTTGGTAAAGGGTGGAAGGCTCGGCCTTATGCAGTGTTTTGTTCCACTCTTGCCACCCTAGTTTCCGTCATACGGTGTTATGTTCCTTGATTTCGTTCCTTACACGGTTGGGTGATTTATGGGACCCCCTTGACAGTTCGCTTTGAATAAGACTCGTCCGGCAAGGCCCAACATTGGTTTTACCATTTGCCACCTAAGCCTTTTCCCCCGGGTTTTCGCGAGCCCGAGGGTCATCTTATTTTAAACCCCGGGCGTGCTCCTTGACGTTGGTCCAAACTAGAGCACCGTCGGGACCATTCCTTGGCAACTTGGATTACGTCGGTTCCTGTACGCTTAGCTTATCCGGTGTGCCCTGAGAACGAGATATGTGCAGCTCCTATCGGGATTTGTCGGCACAGTCGGGTGGTCTTGCTGGTCTTGTTTTATTGCTGTCGAAATGTCTTGTAGTCCGGGATTCCGAGATTGATCGGGTCTTCCCGTAGAAGGAATATCCTTCGTTGACCATGAGAGCTTATAATGGGCTAAGTTGGAACACCCCGCAGGTAATATCTTTCAAAGCCGTGCCCGCGGTTATGAGGCAGATGGGAATTTGTTAATGTCGGTTGTAGAAAACCCAAGTTGACCTCAATAAAATACACATCAACGCGTGTGTAACCGTGATGGTCTCTTCTCGGCGGGCCGGAAGTGAACACGGTGTTGGAGTTATGTCTGACGTAAGTAGTTCAGGATCACTTCTTGATCGCTACTAGTTTCACGTCCGTGCTTTGCTTCTCTTCTCGCTCTCTTTTGCGATGTAGCCACCATATATGCTAGTCGCTTGCTGCAGCTCCACTTTACTACTCTGTCCTTCCTATAAGCTTAAATAGTCTTGATCTCGCGGGTGTGAGATTGCTGAGTCCCCGTGACTCACAGATTCTACCAAAAACAGTTGCAGGTGCCGACGATGCCAGTGCAGGTGGCTCAACCGAGCTCAAGTGGGAGTTCGACGAGGAACGTGGTCGTTACTATGTGTCTTTTCCTGATGATCAGTAGTGGTGCCCAGTTGGGACGATCGGGGATCTGTGTAGCATTTGGGGTATCTTCTTTTATTTTGGTTCCGTAGTCGGACCTTGAGTGTACTCTGAATGATGGATGTTTATTTATGTATTGTGTGAAGTGGCATCGTAAGCCAACTATGTATCTCTTTCCTTATTGATTACATGGGTTGTGTGAATATTACCTCACTTGCGACATTGCTTTCAATGCGGTTATGCCTCTAAGTCGTGCCTCGACACGTGGGAGATATAGCCGCGTCGATCGGGGCGCTAAGTTGGTAATCGAGCCTTCCCGACTTAGGAGCCCCCTACTTGATTGTTTGTGGCGTTGTTGAGTCTAGAATGGAAAATGTTTTGGGTCTTAGGATTATATATATCGGAGAGTAGGATTCTTTTACTTCCCAGTCCTTCGTCGCTCGGTGAGGTATCCCGACGTGAGTTTTGACTCTTCTCTCCTCAAATTTCACTAAAAAATTTTAGGATCACGTGGGTATCTTGGAATCGTTCGATGGTTTTGTGGCGAGAACATTGTTCTTGGTGCCTCGACATTTAGGGGTTGTGGCGGTGTCCGGGGAGTTGAGCTCCGAGGTGTTGTCGTCACAATTTTATCGTTGCAGTTCGAATACCGAGTTTTGCCGACATCGAAATCTCTTTTGTGCGTTGTTGGTGAGATAACCCGATAGCCCAAGATCTTGGCGAGTCGGGAGTATTGCCATGACTTGTATAACGGATGTTTTTCAAGGTCGAGGTACACGATTTCGAGGATTTCTTGGTTATGTGTTGACGGATGGATACAATTGGATCTAGGTATTGTTAGTTTGGGTGATATATTTTGTGTCCCTGTATCCCCAACACCAGATTTCATAACCAGAAAGTTTCGGGAGTTTATAGGTGGGAATTCTAGTAGCTTACGGATATTCTTTCCGACGGATGTATGATTTGAGATTGGGGTTCAACGTCTAGTGGTCCGCCCATTCACGGTCGATTCTACAAAGGTCGCGAGATGTCTTAAAGAATCCTTGGCTATGCTGATTCGGGGCGTCTTGTTTGTCATTCGTGACGTCCGCTATACGTCGTGTCCGTGTGGGCCCCACCACTAACACTTTGGGCGAAATCTCTATCATGTGTTTGTTCCGCTCATTCTAGCAGCCAATCTTTTGTTTTCAGTTGTGATATTCGTTTTGTTTCTAAGATGGATGTTGTTTCCATATCTTTATCTAAGTGGCTTCTCACTTTAATGGACGTGTGATGATTAACTTCTGGAATTCATTCGTTCATTCTTGTTCGAATGTTTATTGTGAAGACTATATGTTGCAATTTCTATCCGTTGATTCTACTTATATTTTTGTCTATCAAAGGACTAACGGATGTCACCCTCTTCAGGATGGCTCCGCCAACGCGTCTGAATCCGGATCGCAATGATGGGGATCAATCGAACCCTCCACCTCCACCTCCGCCTCCAGAGGCCTGGCAAGCTATCATGGCAGCCACCAATGCCAATGCTCAGATGATTTTGCAGCTCTTGCAAGAACGCACTCAGGGGCAAGGCAATCAAGGAAATCAAGCTCAAGGCAACAATCAGCCGCACTTTGCTACTCTCAGTCAGTTCCTCGCTAATCAGCGAAGTCTTTCAGTTTCTGTGTCGAGGCCACAGACGCTGACGATTGGTTAGTGGACATCTGCAAGCATTTTGATTGTAGCAATGTCAGACATGAGGACTTTGTCAAGTTTGCATCGTTTCAACTCAAGGATCAAGCTGCTGAATGGTACCAGCAATACAAAGATTCCAGAGGAGGTCGTGTCATTACCTGGGATGAGTTCCGCCGTGATTTCAGAGCTCATCACATTCCGAAAAGTGTTGTTGAGAGCAAGCGTGAGGAGTTCCGCAATCTCAAGCAGGGCAACATGTCTGTCTATCAATACAATATCCAGTTCCAGAAACTCGCTCGTTTTGCTAAGCAAGACGTACCTGATGAAAAGAGTATGATCTATCAATTCAGAGGTGGTCTGAGAGAAGATCTGCAATTAGCTCTTGTGCTTTTTGAGCCAGATAAGTATGATGAATTCTACAACATGGCATCAAGCAAGAAGCTGCCCAGCTCAAATGTGAGGCTTCTAAGAAGAGAATCGGGGATGCAGTTCAGTCTTCTTCTTCCTCTCAAGTGGCAGCTAAGCAGCAGAGTTCTACCTTCCTCCTCCTCCGTTCCGTCAGCCTTATCAGCAGAAGAACTCAGGTGGCCGTGGATCTTCCCACCCACCCAACCCAAGCTATCAAGAACAAGTCTAATTCTCAAGCTCCAAGGTCAAGTGCTCCTTACCACCTCCGCTTCTCGAGGTGACTTGCAACAAGTGTCGCAGAAGGTCACTATGCGAACAAATGCTTCAACCAAAGGCGCCTTCCGCCTCCTCCTCCTGTGAAATCTTCCAGCAATGCAGTGGTCAAGCATAATCCAAAGCATGCCAAGATCAATATGATGAATGCAGCTCAAGCAGAGGATTCTTCTGATGTGATTATGGGTAATCTCTCAGTTAATGATATTCCTGCAAAAGTCTTATTTGATACTGGTGCATCGCATTGTTTCATGTCTAGATCTTTTGTTGCAAAGCATGATTTCATTTTGGAAATGTTGGAAAAACCCTTCGGAGTTGTTTCTCCAGCCTCTTCTATGAGGGCTACCACAAGGATTCCGGATGTTTCTATCAAGATGGGCGATTATAGATTTCTGGCTAAACCTTTTGTCTTTGGTGACTCGGATATTGATCTTATTCTCGGAATGGACTGGCTTTATCAGCACAAAGCTCAGCTTGATTGTGCTGCCAGGGAAATTCAATTGACTCACTCTTCTAATGATGTGATCATCTATGCCGCTCGTGATGAAACCATTCGGTTGTTTTCTCTCAATGAGAAGGGCGAACTGAATGCTATCTCTCGATTCGATCGTTTGTGAGTACCAAGATGTCTTTCGGAAGATCTTCCGGTATGCCTCCTCATCGCCGCTTGAATTCGTTATCGATCTTGAGCACCGCATCGAACCCGTTTGCAAGCGTCCATACAAGCTTGGACCTGATGAGCTGAAGGAATTGAAGAAGCAGCTCGATGAACAAGAGCGTCTGGTTTGATCGGACCGAGTTCATCTCCTTGGGGTTGTGGTGTTCTTTTGTCCGGAAGAAGGATGGCACGGACCGACTTTGCGTCGATTACCGTCCATTGAATAAGAAGACTATCAAGAACAAGTATCCACTTCCCAACATCAATGAGCTTTTGAGCAACTCAAAGGTGCTACAGTGTTCTCCAAGCTTGACCTTCGTATGGGTTATCATCGATTCACATTCGTGAACAAGATATTCCCAAGACAGCATTCGAGAACAAGCTTTGGTTCTTATGAATATCTTGTCATGTCTTTCGGCCTCGTCAATGCTCCTCCAACTTTCTCTCGGATGATGAACTTCATATTCAACCCCTACACCAATGAATTCGTCTTGGTCTATCTTGATGATACTTTGGTCTTCTCCAAGAATAAGAAGGATCATGCCAAACATTTGCGATTGGTGCTAGACAAGCTCGAGAGTACCAATTCTATGCTAAGTTCTCCAAATGTGAATTTTGGCTTGATGAAGTGCTTTATCTTGGTCATATCATCTCGCCAAGGGCATCGCTGTTAATCCCGAGAAGGTGTCCGCAATTGTGAATTGGGAACCTCCTCGAATGTCAAGCAGCTCCAGATTTTCTTGGTCTTGCAAGCTATTGCGAAGATTCGTTGAGAATTTCTCCAAGATTGCAAAGCCTCTTTCCAACCTTCTCCGTAAGCATGTGAAGTATGTCCGGTCTCCCGAGTGTGGCGTTGCTTTCAATACTCTCAAAGAGAAACTCGTCACAGCTCCCTGCCTTGACTCCTCTGATGAATCCAAGCCATTTGAAGTTTTCTGTGATGCTTCTCTTCAAGGTCTCGGTGTTGTGTTAATGCAAGAGAAGAGAGTTGTGGCTTATACCTCTCGCCAGTTGAAGCCCAACGAGAAGAACTACCCTACTCACGATCTTGAGTTGGCGGCGTTGTCCATGCATTGATAACGTGGAGACATCTCTTGTTGGGAAGGAAAGTGGACATTTTCACCGATCACAAGAGTCTCAAGTACATCTTCACTCAACCCAACCTCAACCTCGAGCAGACTCGATGGGTCGAAATGATTCAAGAGTACAACCCAAGTATTGAATATACTCCGGCAAGGCCAATGTCATTGCAGATGCTTTGAGCAGGAAGGCTTATCGCAGCAGCCTAATTCTCAAGCCCTTCTAGCGGATCTTTGTGAAGTTTTCCATAGCTGAATCTTCAAGTTGTTCCTCAAGGCTTTCTTGCCAACCTCATAGTCTCTCCTACTTTGGAAGATCAGATTCGTGAGGCTCAACTTCGGATACCATGGTGAAAAAGGTGAAGCGTGGTATCGACAAGGGCATTTCCAAGTATAAGTGCTTCCACGTTGATGACAAAGATACTCTTTTCTTCGAGGACCGGATTGTGGTTCCTAAGGGTGATCTGCGAAAAGTCATTATGAACGAGGCTCACAATTCGCTTCTATCCATTCATCCTGGAAGTACGAAGATGTACCAGGACCTCAAGCAGTCATATTGGTGGACTCGAATGAAGCGAGAAATTGCTCAATTCGTGAATGAGTGTGATGTCTGCAGAAGAGTGAAAGCAGAACACCAAAGACCAGCTGGTCTCCTTCAACCTCTTGCTATTCCAAAATGGAAGTTTGATCATATTGAGATGGACTTCGTGACTGGATTTCCAAAGTCCAAGCGTGGAAATGATGCTATCTTTGTTGTCATTGACAAGCTTACTAAAGTGGCTCATTTTCTTCCTATCAAAGAATCCATCACAGCAGCTCGGTTGGCGAGCTATACACCTCGAGATTGTCTCCTTGCGGCATTCCACAAGTGATCTCTTGAGACCGTGGCAGCATCTTTACCTCCAAGTTTTGGGATTCTTTTCGAAGGCCATGGGCACCAACATTCGTTTCAAAGACGGCTTTCCATCCTCAAACAAGTGGCCAAGTTGAGCGAGTTAATCAAATCCTTGAAGATATGCTCAGGGCTTGTGTCATTTCCTTCGGTATGAAGTGGGAAGATTGTCTTCCATATGCCGAGTTCTCCTACAACAACAGCTTCCAAGCGAGTTCGGGCAAGGCCCCATTCGAAATTCTCTATGGCAGAAAGTGTCGTACTCCTCTCAATTGGTCTGAGACAGGTGAACGCCAACTTCTTGGCAATGACTTGATCACAGAAGCAGAAGAAATGTGCCAAGTCATTCGTGAGAATCTCAAAGCCGCGCAATCACGCCAGAAGAGCTATTATGATGATAAGCACCGTGATGTGGCTTTTGAAATCGGAGACCATGTCTACCTCGCGCTCTCTCAATGAAAGGCACTCGTCGCCCGGTATCAAAGGGAAGCTTGCCCCTAGATACGTGGGTCCTTTCAAGATCATTGGGAAAAGAGGCGATCTCGCCTATCAACTTGAGCTTCCATCCAACTTTGCAAACGTGCACGATGTGTTTCACGTGTCACAGCTTCGCAAGTGCTTCAAGACTCTGAACGCACTATCAACTTCAAGAGATTGACCTTCAAGAAGATCTCTCTTACCATGAGCACCCCGTTGCTATTCTTGAAGAAACCGAGCGCAAGACTCGCAACAAGTCAATCAAATTCCTGAAAGTGAAGTGGTCACACCATTCCGACCGAGAAGCTACCTGGGAGCGCGAGGATCGCCTCCGTTCCGAATATCCGGAGTTCTTTCAGTCCTAGATCTCGGGACGAGATCCTCTTGTAGTGGTGGAGTGTTGTAACACCCCGGACGTAACTTTCCATATTTGTAACTCCAACTCTTGCCATTTCGGCATTGTGATATGATATTCCCTCCGTGGTTGGGTTTTCTTCTTTTTGCATTTTGTCCATGTCATGCATTTTTATCATGTCATCATGTGCATCGCATTTGCATACGTGTTCGTCTCATGATTCCGAGCATTTTTCCCGTTGTCCGTTTTGCAATCCGGCACTCCTATCTCCCCCGGCGGCCCCTTTTGCTTTTTTCCGTGTGCGGGTATTAAACCTTCTCGAAATGGACCGAGGTTTGTCTAGTGGCCTTGGTATACCACCCGTAGACCACCGGTCAAGTTTCGGATCATTTGGAGCTCGTTTGGTACTCCAACGGTTAACCGCACTCTCGCAAAGGCCTCTTTTGAGTTGCAGCCCAACAACCCTCCAAAACAGCCCAATAACCCATCTAAGTCACTTCCATGCTCTCCGTCGTTCGATCACGATCGTGTGGGCGAAAACTACACCTCATTTGGACTCTCCTAGCTCCCTCTATGCCTATTTAAACATCTCCCCCGTCCAAATCCGGGTCTTCCTCCCCGAAACCCTAGTTTTTCCCCTCGCGCCGCGCCGGACGCGGGCCGTCGTCCCGCGCGGACACTTCGCCGCCGCCGCCCAGCCGGTGGGAGGCACGCCACGTCACTGCGCCATGCCTCCCAAGCGCCGCCCGGCCCGCTCGGCCGCTCCGGCCCCAGCCTCCATCCGGCAGCGCCGCCAGCCAGCGCCCGCCTGCCGCCGTCGCCGCGCTCTCTGCCCGGCCTCACAGCCTTGCCCCGCCGCCAGCCTCCCCGGCGACCTCGCCCGCCCGCGCCGCCCGGCCGGGGCGGCGCCCCTCCACCGCACCGCCCGCGCTCCTCCTCGCCGCCTCCTCCGGCGAGCCGAGCCGCCGCCGCCCTCGACCGATCCGGCCGGCCCGATCCGGCCTCGGTTCGCGCGCCGCCGTTGACCTCTCTCCCCCTCACTTTTCTCCAAGTTTTTCATATCTATGAATTTTGTTACATTTTCAACGGAGTGTATCTTTGCATCTGTAGATCCATTTTGCGCGTATAATATATCAAAATGTTCGTCTCGAAGAGTAGATCATTTCATCTCATTGCATCATTTTCATTTGAGCTCATCTTGATGCCCGAAATGCTGTTAGAAGAGTGCTATGTGATGTTAGTTTCTGTTTCTTAACAGAACTTGCACTTTTGTTATTTTTGCCATGATTGATGTGAGCATCCTATGAATTTGAGTCCTACATGTGTTTTGTAATATGTCATGTCATCTTTCCAGGGGTGTATGCCATGTATTTTTGTGATCTATGTGGAGACTAGCACAAGCATGCAAAGTAGGTGTCCTGATGTTGCTGTTTTCAGCCCTGTTTTGCTGATATTTTGATGCCATGTTAACTTGATGCTACCGAGAGATCCATGCATATTTTGAGATACTTCAGTAAGGATGTTTTGTAACACATGTCTTGCTCTATCCATCCATTCCGTTTTTTGCAATTATGGAGTGCCATATCTTGAGTCAATCGAGCTCTACTTTTGCTATCAAATGTTTCCTGGCAGATTGTTTACAGGTTATTCAATTTTGCCAAGGTTGTTGTGGTTGATCCATGTATGCTATGTTATTGTTCTTGCCATGTATGTCTTCTATGTCATGTCTTCTTCATTTATGTATGCTTAGTTTATCATTTAAGGCTCTGTAGTGAGTGCATTGAGCTTGTAAACATGCCTACTTGTTATCAGTTTTTGACATGCCATGTTGCTGAATCTGTTAACGGAACTTTCAATATTGACATGGGTGTTACTATATTTTCTGATCCTTTTTGGCTTATGGTCAGTAAGGGACTTTTGTTCTATGCTTTGAGTAGATTCATGCCATGCCATGTTTTGCTATTTTAAGTTCCTGTAGCATGTAGTTTTGTTGCTCTGAACATTGCAACCTGATGCTGTTTTTGCCATGTCCAGCCTGATATTTTGTGCACTTTTGCCATGCTTGTTTGAACCTGTTATGATGTGAACTAGCCGTAGCTCATTGCTCATCTTTTGTCGAGCATCTTGTGTAGATCACTGCCATATACTTTTTTGATACGTTTGGGTGCAGTAGCTTAATTAATTGTTGCTTGCTAAGTGGCATCATGCTGTTAATGGCAGATTTGTGCCATTCTTATTTTGCTTGTCATTTCCAAACCGTGCATCCGATTCTGGTGATCTTTATATCGATTTCAACCGAAATCATCTCATCTTTCCAGTGGCATACTTGGTTTGCCAAGTTGATGCCTGGTTCATCATTTACCTTCCGGAGCGCACATACGCATTGCATATCACATCCCGCATATCATGTCATGTTTTGCATCATGTTGATTGTGCATTGCACCGTGATTTATTGTGGTTCCTTTGTTTGTGTTGTTGCTTTGGGTAGAGTCGGGAGACGAGTACGTGAACAAGGAACCTGTTGAGAACGCTTACGAGGATCAAGCTTTCGACAACTCTGAGAACATTGCAGGCAAGATGACCATACCCTCGAAATCACTTCTATCTTTGCTATGCTAGTTGCTCGCTCTTTTGCTATGCCTATGCTGCGATGCCTACCACTTGCTATATCATGCCACCCATATTGCCATGTCAGCTCCTAACCATCCTTTTCCTAGCAAACCGTTGATTGGCTATGTTACCGCTTTGCTCAGCCCCTCTTATAGCGTTGCTAGTTGCAGGTGAAGCTGAAGTTTGTTCCTTGTTGGAACATGGAGATGTTGTTCCTTATTGGAACATGTTTACTTGTTGGGGATATCACAATATATATCTGTTATAATTAATACATCTATATACTTGGTAAAGGGTGGAAGGCTCGGCCTTATGCCTGGTGTTTTGTTCCACTCTTGCCACCCTAGTTTCCGTCATACCGGTGTTATGTTCCTTGATTTCGCGTTCCTTACACGGTTGGGTGATTTATGGGACCCCCTTGACAGTTCGCTTTGAATAAGACTCGTCCGGCAAGGCCCAACATTGGTTTTACCATTTGCCACCTAAGCCTTTTTCCCCCGGGTTTTCGCGAGCCCGAGGGTCATCTTATTTTAAACCCCCGGGCCAGTGCTCCTTCGAGCGTTGGTCCAAACTAGAGCACCGTGCGGGACCATTCCTTGGCAACTTGGATTACGTCGGTTCCTGTACGCTTAGCTTATCCGGTGTGCCCTGAGAACGAGATATGTGCAGCTCCTATCGGGATTTGTCGGCACAATCGGGTGGTCTTGCTGGTCTTGTTTTATTGCTGTCGAAATGTCTTGTAGTCCGGGATTCCGAGATTGATCGGGTCTTCCGGTAGAAGGAATATCCTTCGTTGACCGTGAGAGCTTATAATGGGCTAAGTTGGAACACCCTGCAGGTAATATCTTTCAAAGCCGTGCCGCGGTTATGAGGCAGATGGGAATTTGTTAATGTCCGTTGTAGAAAACCGAAGTTGACCTCAATAAAATACACATCAACGCGTGTGTAACCGTGATGGTCTCTTCTCGGCGGAGTCCGGAAGTGAACACGGTGTTGGAGTTATGTCGGACGTAAGTAGTTCAGATCACTTCTTGATCGCTACTAGTTTCACGTCCGTGCTTTGCTTCTCTTCTCGCTCTCTTTTGCGATGTAGCCACCATATATGCTAGTCGCTTGCTGCAGCTCCACTTTACTACTCTGTCCTTCCTATAAGCTTAAATAGTCTTGATCTCGCGGTGTGAGATTGCTGAGTCCCGTGACTCACAGATTCTACCAAAAACAGTTGCAGGTGCCGACGATGCCAGTGCAGGTGGCTCAACCGAGCTCAAGTGGGAGTTCGACGAGGAACGTGGTCGTTACTATGTGTCTTTTCCTGATGATCAGTAGTGGTGCCCAGTTGGGACGATCGGGGATCTGTGTAGCATTTGGGGTATCTTCTTTTATTTTGGTTCCGTAGTCGGACCTTGAGTGTACTCTGAATGATGGATGTTTATTTATGTATTGTGTGAAATGGCGACTGTAAGCCAACTATGTATCTCTTTCCCTTATTGATTACATGGGTTGTGTGAAGATTACCCCACTTGCGACATTGCTTTCAATGCGGTTATGCCTCTAAGTCGTGCCTCGACACGTGGGAGATATAGCCGCATCGGGGGCGTTACATTGACATCAAGTTTATTGGCCCTTACATTGCTCCGTGAGGTTCTTGTGGATATATCAGTGTGTGCAATTATATATGACATGCATGGAAGACAACTAGTAGTTAGATTTATGTAATGAGTGCCTGTAGGAGACGACATAAATAGTAGGACTGGGGTTAACTAGCAGCAACAGGTCTCAAAAACTAAAGGGAGAACACAGATGAAAGCTACAGAATATGTATCATTTCTACTCGAGATTAACTAGATGGCACACAAAAGTATTAGAGAACAACATCGGTAATACTAGAAGTGGTATAATACTATAATCACCAGCCTGTGGGATAGCATTGGCTGATGGATGATAACTATGGAACAACGTTACCTAAAGAACAAGTATCTTAGCTGAACTATGGAACAGCGTTAACTCCTGAACAAGATCCGTAAGAGATCAACATGAATATACAGTGAAATGTGATAATCTATTTTCCATGCTTAGATGAATAACAACGCCATAAATGTTGCACACAAGTAAGATGAGGGTACAACCTAACTGGCCGCCATCCATAGGAGTGAGCATCATTTGTTGACTTGTCGATGGCCCTGCAGTTGTTGTGGCTGTCCATGTCGGGCACGCGCATTCGATGCAGGGAACTGTTGAGTGGGGACTATAACTCCCTTCTGGTGTATGCTTCCCTTGTTGGAGCAGCTGCGGTGAGTCGGAAGACGGTGTGGCTGAAGATGCAGATAACGCATAATGTTAAGAACGACACATCTCTTTGATCTGAAGAAATACACTAAGAGATCAACAGCAAGGTACGAGAGTGGTCACACGTCTGTTGACTGAGACTAAATTGGGGTCACACGATTTTATTTTATTTTGGTACTGTCCGATCTACGCCGGATGGCTTGATGGCCGTCATGTGCCTCCCGGCTGACACTGTTAGGAATCTTCCCCAAAGAGCCAGCGACCAATGGTAGAGGAGCATGCCTCTGCCGTCCGTGGCCCCGGCCAAAACCCAACTCCCCGCCCCACTTCACTGCCGTGGTTGCGCCGCCCCGGGGCCAATCCACAAAGACTCCCCGTCATCCAGATCCGGCGGCGGCAGTACCCTAAACCCACGCGACTCTAAGATAGCCATCTAAGCGCTGCTACCGTGGCGAACTTGCGGCCTCGCACCCTTACGTTAGACCCCAGCCAACCGGCAGCCTAGGAGCTCCGCCGCCTCGAGGGGTGCCGCTTCCCATTGGGAATCGATTGGCCCATAATAAAAATTTAGACAACTGACGCCTAAATAAAGTGATTTGAGATGAGGGTGCGACCTATCTAGCGGCATGGTGAAGTAGGCAGGTCCAGCTACCGAGTCGGTGAGGTCGGCGCGGTTGCGATGGCCACCGGCGGCAGGGAAACAACGATGTCGCAACGGTCGACGGCTACGGGGAAGTAGCGTCGGGACTCTAGACGGATCAGAAGATGGAGCCGCGGCGCCGTGAACAACGGCGGGGGTGAATCGGCTCTGGTATGGTTCACGCGACCGTCGTCGAGGCAGCTCTAGCAGCACGGAGTAAGAGCCACACGGCCCAGTGCACGACGGCAAATGGACAACGTCTCCGGCATTAGGGAGGAGGGCGGCTGTGAAATTGGCGCGGTGGGGGCGCCATGGAGGAGGGTCTGCGGTTTCGCAGCTTGGGAGAAGGGAGCTTCCGGGGAGAAGGTGATTTGGCGCCCACGAGTTATGAATGGGGCAGAGGGGGGAATTGGGATACGGACGCATTTGTCTGAAATGTGAGGGGGAGTTACAGTTCTACCCCTGCCTTTAGGCTTCTCGGCTTGGGTCTGTGAAATAAGGGTCAGGGATAGTAGAGTAACTTTGCTTCTCC
This sequence comes from Aegilops longissima, assembly GCA_021605205.1. Lineage (NCBI taxonomy): Eukaryota > Viridiplantae > Streptophyta > Magnoliopsida > Poales > Poaceae > Aegilops > Aegilops longissima. The sequence goes on from CM038682.1 coordinate 746,148,231, forward strand.
CCAAATAGTGGGCGGGAGCGATTTCGGGCGAGAAGGGCGTGTTTTGAAATATAGTGGGCGCGAGCGATTTCGGGCGATGAGAGTGTGTTTTGAAATAGTGGGCGCGAGCTATTTCGGGCGATGAGAGCGTGTTTTGCCGACCATGGTTTATGAATTATTCGGCACATGTCATTTCGGCCGAGGTGAAGGCACGCTTGGATGAAGTTACGAACCTACCCTTGATGCACAACGGGCCAATTAATGCGTCTCCCACATAGGACGGTAATTTTGCGTCTCCCATTTATTCGCTTGGGCGAATTCCACCGAGCAGAGGATGTTTAACGGTTTGTTCAAAATTTGGGAGAACGAGCATCCACGTCTACCTTACCAAGTCGATTCGAATCAAATTTAGAAATATTAGCTTGCCACTTCTTTTTTAGATGGAGAGATGATGCTCGGGAGTAATGTGTTTTTACATGCTCGCTGCTAGCGATTTACTGTATGACAAATAGTTGACCCACTCAAAAACGGGAATCAAACCCAAAATGAAATATCTCGGTCAATGAAATAGCTCGTTCACCAGGTCAAAATAGTGAAATAAATCCAAAATTGAACACGTCAATCGAATAGCATGTTGTACAGTATTATAGTACTCCATGAACTTGCAGACAACATGTTCTCCAATTTAAATATTTGAATACAAGTTTATATCGGAACATGGTTTATATCAGTCTTTAATGCATAAAACGCCTCCCCTCTCTCGGACTCCTGCTCTCTCTCTCTCTCTCTCTCTCTCTCTCTCTCTCTCTCTCTCTCTCTCTCTCTCTCTCTCTCTCTCTCTCTCTCTCTCTCTCTCTCTCTCTCTCTCTCTCTCTCTCTCTCTCTCTCTCTCTCTCTCTCTCTCTCTCTCTCTCTCTCTCTCTCTCTCTCTCTCTCTCTCTCTCTCTCTCTCTCTCTCTTCAATTCTCTCTCTCTCTCTCTCTCTCTCTCTCTCTCTCTCTCTCTCTCTCTCGATGCATCCAACACACAAATCTTATTGGTCCTCTCTCTTTCTCTCCATCTCTCTCTCTCTCTCTCTCTCTCTCTCTCTCTCTCTCTCTCTCTCTCTCTCTCTCTCTCTCTCTCTCTCTCTCTCTCTCTCTCTCTCTACTTGACAATCTTCAATTCATCGCATGCATCCAACACACAAATCTTATTGGTCCTCTCTCTTTCTCTCCATCTCTGTCTCTCTCTCTCTCTCTCTCTCTCTCTCTCTCTCTCTCTCTCTCTCTCTCTCTCTCTCTCTCTCTCTCTCTCTCTCTCTCTCTCTCTCTCTCTCTCTCTCTCTCGCCGACAATCTTCAATTCTGTCGCATGCATCCAACACACAAATCTTATTGGTCCTCTCTCTTTCTCTCCATCTCTGTCTGTCTCTCTCTCTCTCTCTCTCTCTCTCTCTCTCTCTCTCTCTCTCTCTCTCTCTCTTTGTGTGTGTGCGTGGGTGGGGGGTCTTTCTAGTTCGCATGCATATATACTCCATCTATAGGTCTCTCTCGCACACTATGTATGATTCTCTAGTCCAAGCTAGATATCTTGGGTGCACCCATCGTACGCACACAAATTCCTTGGCTCGTTGCCCGTAACTCTCTCACGCACCACTCTATTGTCTCAGAGCTCTTCCCCCTCTCTCTCAAACTCTCCATCTACCTGGGTCACACATACACATGCATATCTCACTCTCACTCGATAGGCCCATCTAAAACTCTATCTCTCTCCCTCGTTCTCTCTCCATCTCACACGCACACACACACAATCTCATGCCTAGCTAGCCAAGTATGATGGTCTCTCACTCAATTGTAGGCACACGTAGTCCCCCTATATGTATATGACTAGCTAATCTTAGTCTCCATCACAAACATGTGCATGGTCTATCTCGATTTCTCTCGGCGCATGTTTCTATCACAAGACGCACCTCCCTCGATCTCCCACCCATATAGTCCCTCACGATCTCGAGGGGTCTCTATCACAAACACACCCTCTCGCCTCCCCATGCGTCCATGTTCTCCATGTGTCCCTCTCGACGTTTGTTCCTTGTTGGCCAGACCTCTATTGGACATGTGCTATAGGGGTGTCTCTCTCCGTTGCAAACAATCACACACTAGATATCTTCGTGTATCTCCTCGCCTCGCTTTTCTATCTCGGAGATGCATGCGTGATATGTTCGGCTAAGAAACGAAAAAACACACACTCTCTCTAATTTATCGTTTGTTGTCAATTTCTCTTTCACACACATACTCTTTTTGCACACTTACTCATTCTCCTTCACACGCACTTGATCCCTCTCTACTTAGGCACTCTCCTCGGTCCATAGCATATTGATTTATTGAGAAGTCAAACATCACAAAGTTTGACCATGTACGTGGAGAAAAACAATTACATCTGGAACGGCAAACATATACCATTAGATTCACCATGAGATGTAGTTTTGTATGATGTATCTTTGGTATTGAAGATATAAATAACATTTGTGTAAACCTGATCATAGTTTCCAAAGTTTGACTTCTAAAAAAGTTGCATGCACTGCATTATCAAGTGGATGGAATATCTCTTTCCCCCTCTCAGCTATCTGACGCACCACTCAGCCTTATCGGGGCTCCTCAGTCTCTCTCAAACTTTTTATCTCCCTGGTTCACACATACACATGTTTACATATAGACCCATCCAACACTCTCCGCCCTTGTTCTCTCTCTATGTGACACGCACCCCCATAATAAGTACCATAATCCCTCACTCTACCATAGGCGAAGCACTCCCCACCCTAAGTATGATTATCTCTCACTAGCCATCAGGAACACACTTATTGTCTCCTTCCATCTATACGTCTATCTCGACATCTCTTGGGGTATCTTCTATCGTGCACACACCTTGTCACTCGATCTCCCACCCATGTAGTCCCATCACGATCTCCACGGGGTCTCTATGACAAACATACACTCTCTCCTCCCCATGTCTGCATTTTCTCCGTACGTCTCTCTTGACCTGTCTCCCTTGTTTGTCAGACCCCTCTTGGCCACGTGCTAGGGGTCTTGCTCTCTCGGTTGCAAACAACCACACACTATCTCCTAACCTTGCTTCTGTTGTCGAAGTTGCATCTGTGATATGTTTGCATAAGACACACATGTTTTTTCTCGACTTTTATCGAGTGTTGTCCATGTCTCTTTCACACACGCACACACACTTTTTTCAGTCACTCTTTCTATTTCTCTCTCTCTCTCTCTCTCTCTCTCTCTCTCTCTAGTTAGGGACTCTCTCATGTCCATAAGCATATGGATGTTTTGAAAAGTCAAACCTCAGAAAAGTTTGACCAGGTATATGTGGAGAAAAACATTTACATTTGGAAAGATCATTAGATTCATCACAACATGTACTTACTTCATACTATCATTTATCTTTGATATTGTAGATATAAGTAGTTTCTTTATAAACTTGGTCAAAGTTTCAAAAGTTTGACTTTTAAAAAAATGTTGGAACTACATTATCAAACGGAGGGAGTAGCTCTTTCTCTGTCTCTCTCTCTGCTATCTCTCACGAGCCTCCCCTCTCACACAAACACTATATACCGACGGACTATACGCTCACTGTGTCAGCGTATAGCTCCGTATATTGTTTAGTTGACCGGTCAACCAGTCCACATGCTGCCTTGTCAGCTCTTGTTGTGTATATCTTCGTGTGCTGGCCCATGTGGCAGTGGGTGAAAATAAGTAAACTAGAGGCCCATCTGACACGCGGTGAAGTAAAAAAAGTTGAAACCACTCGGGGTAGCACCCCGCCCGCTAGTAAACTGAGGGTGCATTGAGGACACACTTCTTCCGCGTGGAGGATGCACTCACAAGACACCACCACCGGCGGCGGCATGCATGTAAGGACGACTTTTCAGCACACCCAGCACACAAGATGCACCAGCACACGTGTACATTGGCGTCGCCGCCGGTTGAGATGGACGGCGAGGCAGCCAACAAGCAGAGGCGGCTCAAGCCAAAACCGCATCCGGCGAGCCTGGACTTCATCAGCAGCCTCCCCTACGACATGCTGCTCGTCATCATCGGCCTCCTCCCCACAAAATCTGCCGTTCGGACCGCCCTGCTCTTCCGGCGGTGGCGCCCCCTCTAGCGCCGCGTCCCCCTCAACCTCACCGTCGACAGCTGCCTCTGCGATGGGGATTGCAAACACATGGCCACAGTCTCCAAGATCCTTTCATCGCACCCTAGGCCAACCAGACGCCTTGACTGTTGGGGAACGTAGTAATTTCAAAAAAAATCCTATGCACACGCAAGATCATGGGGATGCATAGCAACGAGAGGGGAGAGTATTGTCCACGTACCCTCGTAGACCGAAAGCGGAAGAGTTAGCACAACGCGGTTGATGTAGTCGTACGTCTTCACGATCCGACCAATCAAGTACTGAACGCACGGCACCTCCAAGTTCATCACACGTTCAGCCCGATGACGCCCCTCGAACTCTGATCCAACCGAGTGTTGAGGCAGAGTTTCGTCAGCACGACGGCGTGGTGACGATGATGATGTTCTACCGGCGTAGGGCTTCGCCTAAGCACCGCTACAGTATTATCGAGGTAGACTATGGTGGACGGGGGCACCGCACACGGCTAAAAGATCAAGCGATCAATTGTTGTGTATCTATGGTGCCCCCTGCCCCCATATATAAAGGAGCAAGGGGGGAGGTGCGGTCGGCCAGGAGGGGCGCGCCAGGAGGAGTCCTACTCCCACCGGGATTAGGACTCCCTCCCTTTTCCTTGTTGGATTAGGAGTGGAGGGGGAAAGAGGAGGGAGAGAGGAAGGAAAGGGAGGGCACCGCCCCCCTCTCCTTGTCCAATTCGGACTAGGGGGGAGGGCCGCGCGGCCCTGCCCCGGCCGCCTCTCCTCTTCTCCACAAATGCTCACTATGGCCCATTAAGCCCCCGGGGGGTTCCGGTAACCCCTCGGTACTCCAGTAAAATCTCGATTTCACCCGGAACACTTCCGATATCCAAATATAGGCTTCCAATATATCAATCTTCATGTCTTGACCATTTCAAGACTCCTCGTCATGTACGTGATCACATCCGGGACTCCGAACAACCTTCGGTACATCAAAACTCATAAACTCATAATATAACCGTCATCGAAACTTTAAGCGTGCGGACCCTACGGGTTCGAGAACTATGTAGACATGACCGAGACACGTCTTCGGTCAATAACCAATAGCAAAACCTGGATGCTCATATTGGGTCCCACATATTCTACGAAGATCTCTATCGGTCAGACCGCATAACAACATACGTTGTTCCCTTTGTCATCGGTATGTTACTTGTCGGAGATTCGATCGTCGGTATCTCAATACCTAGTTCAATCTCATTACCTACAAGTCTCTTTACTCGTTCCGTAATACATCATCCCGCAACTAACTCATTAGTTGCAATGTAATGCTTGCAAGGCTTAGGTGATGTGCATTACCGAGAGGGCCCAGAGATACCTCTCCGACAATCGGAGTGACAAATCCTCATCTCGAAATATGCCAACCCAACAAGTACCTTCTGAGACACCTGTAGAGCACCTTTATAATCACCCAGTTAAGTTGTGACATTTGGTAGCACACAAAGAGTTTCTCCGGTAAACAGGAGTTGCATAATCTCATAGTCATAGGAACATGTATAAGTCATGAAGAAAGCAATAGAAACATACTAAACGATCGAGTGCTAAGCTAACGGAATGGGTCATGTCAATCACATCATTCTCCTAATGATGTGATCCCGTTAATCAAATGACAACTCATGTCGATGGCTAGGAAACATAACCATCTTTGATCAACGAGCTAGGCAAGTAGAGGCATACTAGTGACACTCAGTTTGTCTATGTACTCACACATGTATTATATTTCCGGTTAATACAATTCTAGCATGAATAATAAACATTTATCATGAAATAAGGAAATAAATAATAACTTTATTATTGCCTTGATCCATCTCCAACGTATCTATAATTTTTTATTGTTCCATGCTATTATATTATCCATCTTTGATGTTTATGTGCTTTATTTTACACTTTTATATTATTTTTGGGACTAACCTATTGACCCAGAGCCCAGTGCCAGTTCCTCTTTTTTCCCTTGTTTCAGTGTTTCGAAGAAAAGCGATATCAAACAGAGTCGAAACGGAATGAAATCTTCTGGAGAAGTTATTTTTGGAAGGAAAGCAACCGGGGAGACTTGGAGTCCACGTCAAAGAAGCAACGTGGAAGCCACGAGGTAGGGGGCGCGCCCTCCCCCCCCCCCCAGGCACGCCCTCCACCCTCGTGGGCCCCTCGTGGCTCCCCTGACATACTTCTTCCTCCTATATATACCCATATACCGTAAAACGATCGAGGAACAGAATAGATCGGGAGTTCCGCCGCTGCAAGCCTCTGTAGTCACCAAAAACCAATCGGGACCCTGTTCCGGCACCCTGCAGGAGGGGGGATCCATCACCCGGTGGCCATCTTCATCATCTCGGCGCTCTCCATTACGAGGAGGGAGAAGTTCACCCTCGGGGCTGAGGGTGTGTACCAGTAGCTATGTGCTTGATCTCTCTCTCTCTCTCTCTCTCTCTCTCTCTCTCTCTCTCTCTCTCTCTCTCTCTCTCTCTCTCTCTCTCGTGTTCTTGATTTGACACGATCGTGATGTATCGCGAGCTTTGCTATTATAGTTGGATCTTATGTTGCTTCTCCCCCTCTACTCTCTTTTAATGGATTGAGTTTTCCCTTTGAAGTAATCTTATCGGATTGAGTCTTTAATGATTTGAGAACACTTGATGTATGTCTTGCCGTGCGTATCTGTGGTGACAATGGGATATCACGTAATTCACTTGATGTATGTTTTGGTGATCAACTTGTGGGTTCCGCCCATGAACTTATGCATAGGGATTGGCACACGTTTTCGTCTTGATTCTCCGGTAGAAACTTTGGGGCACTCTTTGAGGTTCTATGTGTTGGTTGAATAGATGAATCTGAGATTGTGTGAGGCATATCATATAATCATACCCGCGGATAGTTGAGGTGACATTGGAGTATCTAGGTGACATTAGGTTTTTGGTTGATTTTTATCTTAAGGTCTTATTCTAGTACGAACTCTAAGGCTGTTTGTGACACTTATAGGAATAGCCCAACGGATTGATTGGAAAGAATAACTTTGAGGTGGTTTCGTACCGTACCATAATCTCTTCGTTTGTTCTCCACTATTAGTGACTTTGGAGTGACTCTTTGTTGCATGTTGAGGGATAGTTATACGATCCAATTATGTTATTATTGTTGAGAGAACTTGCACTAGTGAAAGTATGAACCCTAGGCCTTGTTTCCTAGCATTGCAATACCGTTTACGCTCACTTTTATCATTAGTTACCTTGCTGTTTTTATATTTTCAGATTACAAAAACCTATATCTACCATCCGTATTGCACTTGTATCACCATCTCTTCGCCGAACTAGTGCACCTATACAATTTACCATTGTATTGGGTGTGTTGGGGACACAAGAGACTCTTTGTTATTTGGTTGCAGGATTGCTTGAGAGAGACCATCTTCGTCCTACGCCTCCCACGGATTGATAAACCTTAGGTCATCCACTTGAGGGAAATTTGCTACTGTCCTACAAACCTCTGCACTTGGAGGCCCAACAACGTCTACAAGGAGAAGGTTGCGTAGTAGACATCAAGCTCTTTTCTGGCGCCGTTGCCGGGGAGGTGAGTGCTTGAAGGTATATCTTTAGATCTTGCAATCGAATCTTTTCCCTTGATATAGTTCTTCATTTTGATCTAGAGGAAATTTATATGTATTGTGCGGTGAATTGCATTGAAAGTCCTTATATTGCCAATTACATAAAGAAAAGAAAACAAATAGAGGATGAAGAGAATACTAACGAAAGGGGAGAGACTTCCCAATATCCTTCTATTATTTCTTATGATGAATCAGGTAACGAGGTGGAGCCTTCTATTCAACCAATCTCATTAATAAGGAGCTCCAAAAAAGAGTATTGAACCCACACATGAGGTGAAGAAGAAGAAAAGAAAATGGAAGAGAGGTAAAAAGATATCTCTCCTGAATAATGTTGCTCCTATTACTGTTGTGCCTCATGAAAATGAATCAAAACTAATTGTGGAAGATGATGCACTTGATGATGATATTGTTATGCCTATTGCTTGTTGTGATGATTACGATTGGGAAGATAATGATACTCCTTATGATCTTAAAAATCTTTTTGGCACTTGCTTGGAAGAATATGATAATTGCTATACTATTGGTGCTATCCATACTATTAATGATGAGAGTGATTATGCTTATGATATAAAAAGGCCCAAGCTTGGGGAAGCTATGTTTGATGAGGATGACATATTTGAGAATATATTTGCTGAAATTAATGTATGTCCCAAGCTTGGGGATGCTATGTTTAATAATGATGATATTTTTAGCCTTCCAACTTTTGATATGCAAAGTTGTTATGATGATAGCATGCCTTCTACCTATGATGATTATATTGATGAAAGTGGGTTTGGAAGAGTGTCAACTTTAGGAAGTAATGATCCCACTATTTTGGAGGATGTTGAATCTTATAATATTTTTGAAAGTGGATTTGGAGAGGTCATGACTTTATTTAGTGATGAGTCCACTATCTTGTAAGAGGTTTCATTCGATTATGATGAGAATAAAGTTGCTACTTATGATGATTATTGTGATGAAACTATGCTATAAAAAGTAGTGATGATTATATTTATAAAACCTGTCATGATTATGATTACCCTTTTTCTTAACATTACTCTCTTAATGTGGAAACAATTTATAGTATTCAAGTCTCTTATGAAACTCCCACTATTCCGAATAAAAATAATTTTGCTTATGTGGAGAGTAGTAAAATTTCTATGGAAGTAGATCATGAAAAGAATGCTTTAGGTGATGGTTATATTGTTGAATTCATTCATGATGCTACTGAAAGTTATTATGAGGGAGGAACGTATGCTTGTAGGAATTGCAATAATATACAGTTTCCTCTCTATGTGCTTAAAATCTTGAAGTTATGCTTGTTTTACCTTCCTATGCAAGTTGATTCTTGTTCCCATAAGTTGTTTGCTCACAAAATCCCTATGCATAGGAAGTGGGTTAGACTTAAATTTTCTAGTCATATTCTTCATGATTCTCTCTTTATGTTTCAATTCTTATCACTTATGTGAGCATCATTGAAATCATCATGTCTAGCTAGGGGCGTTAAACGTTAGCGCTTGTTGGGAGGCAACCCAATTTTATTTTAGTTTCATTCTTTTTGGTTCTGTTTAGTAATAAATAATCCATCTAGCTTATGTTTAGATGTGGTTTTATGTTTTAATTAGTGTTTCTGCCAAGTAGAACCTTTGGGATGACTTGGGTGAAGTCTTTATGATCATGCTGTAAAAAACAGAAACTTTAGCGCTCACGAGATTATATTCAACTTTTTACTGGAGAGTGATATTTAGTTGATTCTTTTTGCAGATGATTAATAGACAAATTCCTGAGGTCCACCAAATTATTTTAGAATTTTTTGAGTTCCATAAGTTTGCGTTAGTTACAGATTACTACAGACTGTTCTGTTTTTAACAGATTCTGTTTTCCGTGTGTTGTTTGCTTATTTTGATGACTCTATGGCTAGTAAAATAGTTTATAAACCATAGAGAAGTTGAAATACAGTAGGTTTGACACCAATATAAATAAATAATGAGTTCATTACAGTACCTTGAAGTGGTGTTTAGTTTTCTTTCGCTAACGGAGCTCACGAGATTTCTGTTAAGTTTTGTGTTGTGAAGTTTTCAAGTTTTGGGTAAAGATTCGATGGACTATGGAATTTGGAGTGTCAAGAGCCTAAGCTTGGGGATGACCAAGGCACCCCAAGGTAATATTGAAGGATAATCAAGAGCCTAAGCTTGGGGATGCCCTGAAGGCATCCCTCTTTAAATCACGCTCATCGGTAACTTTACTTGAGCTATATTTTTATTCACCACATGATATGTGTTTTGCTTGGAGCATCATTTTATTTTCTTTTTATTTGCTTTATCTTTGAATAAAATACTAAGTTATGAAATTATCAATTGGTAGAGTCTTCACATAGTTGCATAATTATCCAACTACTCATTGATCTTCACTTATATCTTTCGGAGTAGTTTGTTTTTGCTCTAGTACTTCACTTATATCTTTTAGAGCACGGTGGTGGTTTTTAGAAACTATTATATGAACTCTCATGCTTCACTTAGATTATTTTGAGAGTCTTAAATAGCATGGTAATTTGCTTTAATAATCCTAATATGCTTGCTATTCAAGATTTGTAAAACTTTCTTTTGAGTGCGTTGAATACTAAGAGAAGTTTGATGCTTGATAATTGTTTTGAGATATGAAGATGGTGATATTAGAGTCATGCTAGTTGAGTAGTTGTGAATTTGAGAAATACTTGTGTTAAAGTTTGTGATTCCCATAGCATGCACGTATGGTGAACCGTTATGTGATGAAGTTGGAGCATAATTTATTTATTGATTGTCTTCCTTATGAGTGGCGGTCGGGGACGAGCGATGGTCTTTTCCTACCAATCTATCCCCCTAGGAGCATGCGCGTAATACTTTGCTTTGATAACTTTTAGACTTTTGCAATAAGTATGTGAGTTCTTTATGACTAATGTTGAGTCCATGGATTATACGCACTCTCATCCTTCCACCATTGCTAGCTCTCTAATACCACACACTTTTTTGCCGGTATCATACACCCACCATATACCTTCCTCAAAACAGCCACCATACCTTCCTATTATGGCATTTGCATAGCCATTCCGAGATATATTGCCATGCAACTTTCCACCGTTCTGTTTATTATGACACGCTCCATCATTCTCATATTGCTTTGCATGATCATGTAGTTGACATTGTATTTGTGGCAAAGCCACCGTTCATAATTCTTTCATACATGTCACTCATGGGTCATTGCACATCCCGGTACACCGCCGGAGGCATTCATATAGAGTCATACTTTGTTCCAGTATCGAGTTGTAATCATTGATTTGTAAATAAATAGAAGTGTGATGATCATCATTTTTTAGAGCATTGTCCCAAGTGAGGTAAAAAAAAGAGAAAGGCCATAAAAAGAGAAGGCCCAAAAAAATAGAAAAAGGAGGCCTAAAAAAAAGAAGGCCCAAACAAAAAATAAAAATAAAAAATGAGAGAAAAAGAGAGAAGGGGCAATGCTACTATCATGTTACCACACTTGTGCTTCAAAGTAGCACCATGATCTTCATGATAGAGAGTCTCCTATGATATCACTTTCATATACTAGTGGGAAATTTTCATTATAGAACTTGGCTTGTATATTCCAATGATGGGCTTCCTCAAAATGCCCTAGGTCTTCGTGAGCAAGTGATTTGGATACACACCCACTTAGTTTCTTTTGTTGAGCTTTCATATACTTATGGCTCTAGCGCATCCGTTGCATGGCAATCCCTACTCACTCACATTGATATCTATTGATGGGCATCTCCATAGCCCATTGATACGCCTAGTTGATGTGAGACTATCTTCTCCTTTTTGTCTTCTCCACAACCACCCTTCTATTCTACATAAAGTGCTATGTCCATGGCTCACGCTCATGTATTGCGTGAAGATTGAAGAATTTTGAGAATGTCAAAAGTATGAAACAATTGCTTGGCTTGTCATCGGGGTCGTGCATGATTTAAATACTTTGTGTGGTGAAGATAGAGCATAGCCAGACTATATGATTTTGTAGGGATAACTTTCTTTGGCCATGTTATTTTGAGAAGACATAATTTCTTTGTTAGTATGCTTGAAGTATTATTATTTTTATGTCAATATTAAACTTTTGTCTTGAATCTTTCGGATCTGAATATTCATACCACAATTAAGAAGAATTACATTGAAATTATGCAAAGTAGCATTCCACATCAAAAATTCTGTTTTTATCATTTACCTACTCGAGGACGAGCAGGAATTAAGCTTGGGGATGCTGATACGTCTCCAACGTATCTATAATTTTTGATTGTTCCATGCTATTATATTATCCATCTTGGATGTTTATGGGCTTTATTTTACACTTTTATATTATTTTTGGGACTAACCTATTGACCCAGAGCCCAGTGCCAGTTCCTATTTTTTCCCTTGTTTCAGTGTTTCGAAGAAAAGGAATATCAAACGGAGTCGAAACGGAATGAAATCTTCTGGAGAAGTTATTTTTGGAAGGAAAGCAACCGGGAGACTTGGAGTCCACGTCAAAGAAGCAGCGAGGTAGGGGGGCGCGCCGTCCCCCCCCCCCCCCCTAGGCGCGCCCTCCACCCTCGTGGGCCCCTCGTGGCTCCCCTGACGTACTTCTTCCTCCTATGTATACCCATATACCCTAAAACGATCGGGGAACAGAATAGATCGGGAGTTCCGCCGCCGCAAGCCTCTTTAGCCACCAAAACCAATCGGGACCCAGTTCCGGCACCCTGCCGGAGGGGGGATCCCTCACCGGTGGCCATCTTCATCATTCCGGCGCTCTCCATGACGAGGAGGGAGTAGTTCACCCTCAGGGCTGAGGGTGTGTACCAGTAGCTATGTATTTGATCTCTCTCTCTCTCTCTCTCTCTCTCTCTCGTGTTCTTAATTTGGCACAATCTTGATGTATCGTGAACTTTGCTATTATAGTTGTATCTTATGTTGCTTCTCCCCCTCTACTCTCTTTTAATTGATTGAGTTTTCCCTTTGAAGTAATCTTATCGGATTGAGTCTTTAATGATTCGAGAACACTTGATGTATGTCTTGTCGTGCATATCTGTGGTGACAATGGGATATCACGTGATTCACTTGATGTATGTTGTGGTGATCAACTTGCGGGTTCCGCCCATGAACTTATGCGTAGGGGTTGGCACACGTTTTCGCCTTGGTTCTCCGGTAGAAACTTTGGGGCACTCTTTGAGGTTTTATGTGTTGGTTCAATAGATGAATCTGAGATTGTGTGATGCATATCATATAATCATACCCACGGATACTTGAGGTGACATTAGAGTATCTAGGTGACATTAAGGTTTTGGTTGATTTGTGTCTTAAGGTCTTATCCTAGTACGAACTCTAGGGCTATTTGTGACACTTATAGGAATAGCCCAACGGATTGATTGGAAAGAATAACTTTGAGGTGGTTTCGTACCCTACCATAATCTCTTTGTTTGTTCTCCGCTATTAGTGACTTTGGAGTGACTCTTTGTTGCATGTTGAGGGATAGTTATATGATCCAATTATGTTATTATTGTTGAGAGAACTTGCACTAGTGAAAGTATGAACCCTAGGCCTTGTTTCCTAGCATTGCAACACCGCTTACGCCACTTTTATCATTAGTTACCTTGCTGTTTTTATATTTTCAGATTACAAAACCTATATCTACCATCCATATTTCACTTGTATCACCATCTCTTCGCGAACTAGTGCACCTATACAATTTACCATTGTATTGGGTGTGTTGGGGACACAAGAGACTCTTTGTTATTTGGTTGCAGGGTTGCTTGAGAGAGACCATCTTCGTCCTACGCCTCCCACGGATTGATAAACCTTAGGTCATCCACTTGAGGGAAATTTGCTACTGTCCTACAAACCTCTGCACTTGGAGGCCCAACAACGTCTACAACGAGAAGGTTGCGTAGTAGACATCAAGCTCTTTTCTGGCGCCGTTGCCGGGGATGTGAGTGCTTGAAGGTATATATTTAGATCTTGCAATCGAATCTTTTTGTTTCTTGTTTTAGCACTAGTTTAGTTTATAAAAGAAAACTACAAAAAAATGGAATTGAGTTTGTCTCATACGCTTCATCTTTTTAATATCTTTCGGGAGTATGATGGAAAGGAAAATTGTGCCAAAGTGTTAGAAGAAGAATGCATTAAATGTTTGGCACTAAATCTTTGAATGATGAGCATGATTGCAATGTTGTTAGTATGAACTCCTTGAATATCCATAGTACTAATGATAACATAATTGGATCTTCGATGGATTTATGTGTCTTGCTGGCCCCGCAACAAGACATCAATTGGGAAGAGATCACTCCAGCTGTTCCATGTTATGGTCATTGAGAATGCGCCTTTACTTGAGAGATTGCATGTATCGGATCTAGAAGGTCCAACAAAAATCAGGGTCATTAACACTCGGAAATTGACAGCGTTGGTGCACTCGTCTGCCAAATTTTCCGAACTCTTTATTGGATCCGTAATCGTTCAGGTACATCACTCATCTTCTTCTCCGTCTTCTTGAAATTCACATTTTTAAATTTCTTCTTGATGTATTTACGACCGTCTTCCAGTAAATGATTGCCACAAGCTTGACCCAGTCTATGCGCACAGTGAAGATCTTGGCAATAAAATCTATTGGCCCCAATCTGGATCAAGTTGTTGGATTCCTTACATGCTTTCCGGGCACGGAGAGGCTACTCATCAAGGTGAAACTTCTTTCCTATTAGTAAACGGTAATCACAACATAGCTCAAATTTTTCGTAATTTCCCCAAATTACGATGACAAGTGTAGTGTCCAAAACAGCATCTACGCACTGCACCGAAAGAAATGTTTTTAGTATTTCTTCTCACGTGATCACCTGCATCGTTTTTTTGTTGTACTAATATAGTAGCCTAGGCTAGTCATAGTGGAAAGTAACTTAGACAACTCCAGTAACTCTATGGCCCTATTTGGATCTATAGGTTAGAGTTAGTTTGGGTTAGTTTGGATCCAACTAACCAAGAAGTATCCAAAAAAATATAACCCATCCAAGAGGTGCTTATTTGGGTTAGTTCTCCTTGAGACCACTAAAAAAACACATTTTTCTCTGGCTCTCCCCGCAGCAGATACCTCCCCACTTCCCCGAAGCTTCTCATCCTCTCCCTCCATCCCTCTCCCACCGCCCGTGAAGACGCCTCACCGTATCCGCGCTCTCGTCCGCCGCCAGTAAGCAGCCCCGCCCTATCCTCCCGCTTCAACCCCATCGTCTCCCCGCGGCCCGTCCGCCCGCCAGTAAGCAGTCACGGCTCCTTGCGCGGCCCGTCCCCATCGGCCTCGGCCAGCACGGCTCCTTGCGTAGGAACGGCTGATTCGGTCGGCGGGCTGCGCAAGAGGCCAGCACGGCTCCTTTGCTGGACGCGTCCCCGTCTGCTTCGGCCAGCGCAACTCTCAGCCAGAGCTCGCTCCACCAAATCCAGCAGGAAATAGGGTCCAAAGTAGTTGAATGATTGAGAAAGACAGTGGTGGAGACAAGGGGGCGAGCAGGGGCCTGCCCCCCCCCCTAACGATCGAGTAAACTCTGCTATGTACGTCCTTAATCAGGGATAACCTGAGGTGATTACGTGTAACGTAAATCTGAAAAAAGGGAATAGGCCCATGAGAAAGCCCATTCATAGCAGTCCCACCACCTAGTGACCAACTAGTTTCCTAGCCCTAGCGTAAGTGCGGCAACTCTCCGTGATTAACCTATGATTTGCGAGATCATTCTGCTGCAGCCGCCATTCGCCCCTGATGCCTCCTGCCATCCGTCATTAACCTACGGCCAATCTGCCCCAAGTGCCCATCTCTTTGGCTGCAATTCTTCTCCAGCAAATGCACTAAGCATCTAGCCAAGGTTAGAACTACCTAAGACTGTCTAGTAATCCCCCTGGCCCTAATTAAATGTCGCTGTTGTGTGCCTGGACATCTTCTATATAATGAATGGGCTGCTTCAGTTACATGGGGCTGGAGGAAGTAGTACTAATCTCTCTCAATGTTGATCATGTACTTGAAATAAATATAAATCGTATTTAGTTATTTTGGTTGTGTGATATGTGATGTTAATTCCAAGACTTCTAGTTCAGTAATTATGAATGGAAAATTACAGTCAAACACAATAAAGGTCAGCTCATTTTTAAGCATGTTGCTTTGAATTCTTGAACTAAAAGGGAGATTAGCTAGCTTCCACACTGCATTATAATATACATTGAAAGAGAATTAGCAGCTAAGATTTCTTCTGCTCAAATTATTAAATATTTGATCTTATTGGCAATCCTAGAGGTAAAATTAAGCTAATATAATTTTAGTGTTGTTTATACATGATGAAGCGAAATATTATGATAGCTATTTTTTACCCTAAATTTCTATTAGTAGCTTTACTTGCCCCCCCCCCCATACTCAAATCCTAGCTCTGTCCCTGGAGAAAGAGCATTTATTGTCAATCTAACCCTGCCATCCAAACACCTCTTTGGTTAAAGTTAGTTCAAGGTTGGTTCAGGGTTAGAATCTAACTCTAACCTCTAACTCCGTTAGAATATTCAAACAGGGCCTATGGTTACCCTAAGAGCAAGTACTACCTCCGTCCTGGTTTACTCTTCCTATTTTGCAGTATGAAAATTTGACCATAGATTTAACTGACAAAATGTTAATGCATGTCAGTAAGAACTATATCGTTGGATTCGTATTTGAACATAATTTCAAATGGTGTAATTTTTAGTGACATGCATTGTCATTTTCTTACATAAATATATGGTCAAAATTTTATACTAAATAAGAGGTAGTACAAAAGTGGGCTATAACGGCCCTCCACTATGTAGGCCAAAACACGTGCCAAATTCACTTGTGATGCATTTGGCATCGATGCCCCTCCTTTGCTCACCTGGTGCCCCAATCTGGATCATCTACTTTGCTCCGGCGCCAAATTTACTCACGCAATGAAAAAACACTTGTGTGGGAGAGAGAGGACTGAGGAAATAAAAAAACACTTGTTTGGGAGAGTGAGAGGCTGGTGTTGTTGGTTTGATTGATTTGTTTATACATGTCGGTCTGTGTGCACAGCGGTGCCAACTCTCTCACATCGCGAGAGCGGTGCCAAAATCTTTTGACTTGACATCGATGTGTATTATGTGGCATACTTTTGCGGAAGATGGCATCGGCCACGTAGTGGAAGGCAACAAATGCCCAAGCTCTTCACGTACTCCTAGGTAAATGATAGGAGAGAGAGAGAGTGAAAAAATATCACTAGCCAGCCAACCCTATCGTATGAGCGAATGATATTGGTACCTCTTGATGACACGGCAATCTTATACAGCCAGCTGCTCTAATATGTTTTCTTCTTTTGCAGATAAAAAAAGACCCAAAGTTGAAAAATGTGCTGCACTATAACAATCTCATCGAATGCCTTGATCTCCATCTTACAGAAATTGATTTGATCGACTACCGAGGCAGCACATCTGAGATTAAATTGGCCAGGTTCTTTGTTCTGGAGGTAAGTGTGCTCAAGGTAATGAGGTTTGGCGTTCTCTAGCGCAACAATGAATGGCGTGTTGATCACCGCAAGCGTCTAAGCCTAAATGACAAAGTCTCCGCAGAAGCTGAATTTGTTTTTGAAACATCAAGTGGCCAGAGACTCAAAAACTTATTTGCCCATTAGTGACTTTTCAGGGCGGTGGATTTTAGTTTGTACGATAATGCTGCATCCACCTAAAGTAACGAAAGTTCTTACGTAAACTTCCTAGTAATTCCCTCTTCGTAGGTGCAACATTACTCCTAACATTTGTAATATCAGTTTGAAACTTGTAATATTGCCGTGTCCTATTCCTGCGTTTTCAAAATCCTGCGAATCAAATAGGTCCTGAGATGGTGATGATGTTGTACCTGCCATCTTTCACCAATAGCCGTCGGATCTAGATCTGACGCATACAAACCAAACTTCTCTAGTTATGTAAAAAGATGCCCGCACTTGTTCCCTATTTACAAACAACTCCTTGTCTCTCACAATCAGCCTTATCTCCTCCCCACCACATCTAGAAGGCCATGGAAAAATCTGGCGCGATGGCCGTCCACCCCCCATCTTGGTGTTCCGTGCAATGCACGGGTATCTACGCACGGGAAATTATGTCGAACACGGCTAGTTGTAAGCAGGCTAGATCTACAGCCATGATGAGAGTGACTGCAGACGGTGAGGCTGACTATGGTATGCCGAACACGGCGTCTATACTCAGTTGTCATGTCCGGCGTAAGGTCTTGCCACTTCACTGTGAGGAGCAGCACGTAATAATTTGACCAACGGGTGATACAGTGCAACTACATTGGTAGTACTACTACTAGTAGTACTAGCACCACCGTCTGGATTTACTAGTACTACCACGTCCATCTGGATTTAGTATTTGACTAGCAATATCTAGTAATGCATGTCACAAAAAATGTATTACTCCCTCTGTAAATAAATACATGGTGTATTGTTTTATTCCTATCGGCGAGGTAACTTAATGTCTTTTTGCTACTTAATAGGATTACATGCAATGAACTAACCACCGCATGTGATGTTTGGTAGTCTCAAGTCATTGAAAGCATGCACGGGCACGGAGGGGGACGCAGCTTCATTGACTTCTCGCACTGCCTTTTGGGTGTATGACACGTGGGTCCAACGGGTGGCTGGCCAACCTGTCATACAGCCAAAGGCAGGTGCGATAGAGGGGCGAGGAGTAGATGGCCAACACGCACGTGAATTCGACGCAGTCTACACTTCTCATATAAAGGCTCCCGCCAGTCCAATCTACGAAATCCTATGCACCTATGCACCCAAGGGCAAGAGTGATCACTCCAATCGCAAGATCAGTTGACTAGAAGCTAGACCCATGGAGGCGATGAGCGCGAGCATCAGCCGGCTGTGCCAGATGGTCCACAACGCCGGCCTGCGGCCCGGCACCAAGGAACGTCTCCATGTAGTGCTTGAGGCCGACAAGGGCGAGGGGCCGCTTGGACGACAGCTTCGTCTCCTTGTTTGACGAGGTCCTCATCAGCTTCCTCGACAAGTTCATCGTCGTCAATAAGCTCACGGATGACCTTGACGTACGCCTCCAGCCCACGCGCCCAGGCTCTGTGATGCCTGCCACCCTCAACGGCCTCTATGGTGACAACCACTTCGACCCACTGGTGGCCCTGCGACTGCCCGCCGTCGCGCCGGAGAATGTCCACCTCGAGGTCGCGCTCGCCACGCAGCGCCTGGCGCAGCAAGACACCATCGACATAATCACCCACGTCTACGCGCAAATCATCCACAAGGACTACTACATGCAAGAGGAGGACGATACGACGCTGGCCTTCTTGGACCGTTGGGCAACCTTGGACGGCATTGTTCAGAAGCACGTTGAGCTTGCCGCCAACGCCGCTGCTCCTCACACGTCGGTTGGTGACCCGGTGCACTAGGGCGTGAGGATGTCGTTGATGGATCCATATGTATCTTTATCTTTCCGTCAAATCCATGTAGTAGTATATGGTACTACTAGTAATTATCTTACCTTTCGCATCAACTTCATAATTTTCCTACGTACTCCATGCATGAACCGCGCTAGACCCAAACTTCTCATTACTCTAGGGAAAATCGTACTTTCTATCTATCGGTCGCCCCATGGAGCAGAACCAAATTTTACAAGTTACAAGTTCAAAAGGAAAAGCCTGCCGTGTTTGCGTCGCACCCCCACACGGTTTGTCCGGCACGCTGCTCAAGGGGTAATGCGTGCTGTGTTGCATTTTCACTTACTAGTGGGACCGCAGTTGAGCAAACCGACTATCGGCAAACCCCCACCCCGCCCACCGCTCGATGGCTGGGAAAACAGGAGGGAGAAGAGATGGTTGTAGGTAGCACAGACTCCAAGAAAATTGGTGTCGGATGGGACTCGTGTGGGTGGCATGTGTCGTACTACTAAACATGAATGCTAGTTATGGCCCATGCCACCCCACTATATCGAGGTGCTGGTTACTCCACTAAATCGAGTACGCAGAACAAATTTCCTAGAGTGCGTGCTCAACCCTCCTCTATCTCTCTTCTCAGCCAGCCAGCAGACGCGCGGAGCCCATCGTCTGTTTGCTCATATGCGGTCCCACATGTCAGTGAAAACGCAAGAGGACCCACTGAACCTGCACATCTTTCACCTCGACGTGCTCGTGATGAAAAACAAATCCAATAAAGATCTTCGGTGGCCGCTTTTGGAGTTACTCAAGAGTAGTAAGATTCTATTTACAGTTTAACCGAAGATGCACATCACGTGGCTTCACCTACCACTATATTTTCTTGCATGACACGACCTGGATGCTGGATGTCCCACGTGTCGGCAAAAGCAGGAAGCACTCGACCAAATCTTCGGTTGTGCTCTCGGATTAGACTAGTTGTGCCAACTTAAAATTTTATTGTGTAGAATGGATGCAAGTTTTGGTATTGGGAAGAAGAGTACAACGATATATTGATAGAGCGCAATTTAGTAGATGTTCTAGCACTTTTAGCTAGAAAAGAGGCTAGAGATGAGACTAGTGCACTTGTTGATAGAATAGAGGCTAGACATGTCTACTTCTTTACACTCGAAGAAGGAAGAAGCAAGCAAGATCGAGCCTCCGCAGATCAACAATGAATGCATCGAGAAGGCACTATTCCAACTTACAGGAGCAGTTATGTAAGTTGGATATCTTCTAAAATGTATTCTTGTGGTTCTTGTTTTCTTTGGTCTTGCTTTTCTAGTCAAAATTTTGGTGATGTATTTCCATGTACCAAAAAGTCAATGATGAAAAAAAGATATGTGTTTGCAAAGAAAGATGTACGCGGCTGGGATTCGGTCACGCGTTCGGCGCATGACCACCGCATCTGAGAAATGGCCCGGACACGACCCCATTGCCCTACCCAAACGGACAGAATCCGGGCAAAACGGAGGTCCGTTTGGGGTCGTGTGTTGGAGTTGGCCTTACAAGTGGGACCACAGTTGAGGAAACCGACTATCGGCAAACCCCCACCTCGCCAGACGCGTGATGGCTGAGTTAGAGAAACGACGAGGTTGAAGAGATTGCTGTAGCACGGACTCCAAGAAATATGGTGTCAGATGGAAGTCTTGCTGGTGGCGTGTGCCGTACTCCTGGACGTGAATGCTTGTTCTGGCCCATGCCACCCTACTACTCCTACTACTACTCCCTACTCCTATCAAGGATTCGAGGTGCTGGTTACATACAGCGAACACATTAGCATATGGCCCACCTCACACTATGGCCAAATTTCCTGGAGTCTGTTCTAGGTTAAAAAGTGTTCTTTGTGAAGATGGGTGGCTGGTCTCAAGTTTAAAACTTGTTGTATTACGTACGTAGACGTAGAGATAGTGCAGCATGTAAAGCTAGTACAAATAGTGTACTATTGTTGATTGGCCTCATCCGATAACCTGTTGCAATGCACGTACAATTATGTATTCGGAAAATATATTTTTGCCTCGTCGCAGCACCCACTCAGAGAAGCGACTCGATAGCCATTCATAAATTTAGTAAGTTTATCACAGGCATATCATTTTATTACATACAACAGGTCATCAACCCACAACGACAAGGAGGATACATTATAAATACTAAAGTTTTCATCACACAACAAATAACAAGCAATGAAATGAACTTCAACTCAACCAATCCTCGGCGTTGGAAACGCTTGCTTTGAACCACAAGTGATTCTCTGGGAAGGGCCAGCTATTCTAAATCTTGAGGCCAATGCAGGACTGATCATCCATGCTGAAGCAGCCTACTATATCAGGACCAGGGTAGGTAACCACCGAAATGTCCGACGTGTAGATATAGTTGCTTCTCATAAATGGTACTAACGTTGTGTCAACAGCAGCTGGATCGTCTTTCACCATCATTGGATAGTTTTGTCCAAGGAAGAGCGAGTTTTCTCCAAGACTATCAATACTGTACCAGGGAGAAGGTGTTGGCGCTAGCACAGTAGTATCCATCCCGAATACCATGCAACGGGTGTTGGAATAGGTCCGGAGAGTGCAACCATGGGAGACAACACCAGCTTCCTTAGTAGTTACATCAGCAGTGGGCTGTATAAAGACAAGAAGGGGTGATCCATCGGAAGTTGCCAGGCGCCACTGAGTATATGGGCCCTCCTCGTCCTCATGCTCGTGATCATCACCATCGTCATCTCCCCCTTGGCTATGAAAATTTTCAAGTATAGGTGGTGGAATGTTCACAGGACCTTGGAAACACAAGAAGAAGGTTAATTAGTAGAGAAGGGAAACCTGCTAACTGGCATGCATGTGTATGAAACAATATAATTACGGTGGAAGACAAACGTACAGAAACTACGAGGATCCCATTGAAAAACAGTGCCACGAGTGGTGGCAGCAAACACAAGATCCTCGTATCCAATTGCATCACAGTACACATCCGTGTATTGAAACTGATTTTTGAGCAATATCCATCCAGTCGAACCACGAAGGACGGCAACAAGCGTGTCGAAGATAGCAACAACTTGGTAGTTCTTGGTATTCCAAGAGCGGTTGGGAACTCGAAAAATTGCTATCTTCAATAGACGACAGTCACCATGATCGTATTTGAACGTACGTAGATCATCTGTGTGCTCAACCTCAGGGCACTCGGAGATTTTTGGAAGTGGAATCCGCTGACGAGTGTACACATTCACAAGTTCCCACTCGCAATTGTACCCAATATAAACAACCCAATCTCTATTTGTGTCGGGCCAGGACTTACCCTTAAGTGATGGCATCTTGACATCACACGTATCATTATCAAGCGGCATCAACTTGCACAAGGCGAGGTCTCCGTCATCCACTCGCCGGCGAGCAGGGTCATGGCGAAGAACATAGGGGAGATCAAACCGCTCCTGGACCCTTGGGTTCCTTGTAATGATGTTATTAGTTGAGTCGAGAATGGGCTTGAACGAACCTGCCATGCTAGCCGAGGTGATGACGTCGCACCGATCAATGAGTTCCCCCACCACGTCATCTTTCAGATCGGGGCAAGAATAACGGGGTCATTTTCGGCTTGTTCCCTCCATGCAGAAGACGATCGAACAATGGCAGAAGGAAGGGTGAAGGAAAATGGAGGAGGAAGGAAGAGCGTGTGATAGCAGTTCCACATCGAGAGGGAAAGGCGAAGAGTTGGTGGACGGTTGCCAGTTTGCCAGGGTACACGAAGAGGCCGCCCGGCCTACACGTCCTTTCGAAAATTGTACAAAAGGACTTGCCGTCGTCTCACTGACATGTTGGAACGGGACCACATGTCAACGAAACATGGTGTGTAATTTCTCGTGCAAAATGCGATCTAGCCGCGTTGGCCCGAGGTGTCGCATTAGTTATCTACCTTTATTTTTCTAACATACAATCTGAGTGGATGGCTCCTGTGGTCATCACACGTGAGCGGATATATAGGTGGGCTAGGTGGGCAAGCGGTAAGTGCTAAAAGAGTTGATCTCGAAAAAAGAGTTGATCCAATGCTTGGTTTTGTTTGGATTTTCCAACTATGAACATTGGATAGAGTGAATCAATGGCTTACGTTCAAAGTTATTCTCATAATATAGAATGGTATACAAACATGGAGAGATTTGGTTGATTTTATATCGCTGAATAGTATAAAATATTATGAGTGCAGACGCTCCACCCCGAGGTTTGTTGCTCCTTCTCGGTCGTCGGGAATCTATGTTCTTCCACTCTTCCGTTTAAGACATGAGTTTTGTTCATCCTTTTACCGACACACGGGACATCTATATGCCTCCATTTTACAAAATCATATTATATGCCTCCATGACACGCGGGAAATCTAGCATCAAGGTGGCGTGTCAAGCAAGAAAATGGAGATATGCAATGCGTAAGTGAGTCGTGCACTTTGATGGCACCTAGTACTATGCAATATTTTTTCTCCTCGATGGCACGTGAATAGTGCATGTACTCAATGACAGAGCACGGGATGGTAGCCATGGACATGGTCGGCCCTTTTTTAAGAGAGTACTAATAAATAACTTTGATGTGTCTCGTGAACTCACAGAACGACGAGAAGCTTGCTTACTACGCCTTCTCCCTCGCCAACGCGAGCGCGGTGGCTCGTTGCACGAGGAGCAACTTTTGCTTACAAGCGGTGGACGTGCAGGAGTTCATTCGGTGTCAGATTGCCAGAAGTACTACTGTAGTACCATCATTATTGTTCGACTTCCGGGAGAGGAGAAGAGCCAAGCGCAAGGTCACCTACTAACCTAGTACAGTACTACTATAGCCAAAGCTGGTCCGCCTTTTTAGAGCATGGTTAATAAATATAGGTGGCTCTTGCAGCGGCACATCATTTAGAGCAAGTACTCTCTTTGTAGGAAAAAAGTAAGTGAAACAAAAGTTGGAGTGGATGCTAGATTGCCAATTAAAAAATGATTACATAGGAAAAAAATCCTATAGCATTCTATCCTATGAATCAAATGACCAATGTAGGAAAATTATGAGGGGGGTCTCTCCAACAGTGTTCCTGGGCTCGCACCTAGCATCACGATGGTCGAACTTGGAGTCATTCATCAGGTACACGTGGCATCTCAGATCTGGACACAAGGTGACGCGACCTCTCACTTCCTCCGCCATTTGAAGCGGCGCACCGGTGGAGGGCTAGCATACTCCAATATTAGGTTGGTTGTATCTGATGTGGCAACTTCATATACTAACCGGATGCTTGCTATACTGTACCGGTAATCACACTCCAAGAAGTGACTCGAAAACCATTCATAAATTGATTCTATGACATGCATTTGCAACTGAAATGTACCATTCATTAAATACAACAAGTCATCAACACACAATGACAACGAGGATACATGTTGGATTATAGATTATTTCCAAAAAAATATTCTAGCAAATACTAAAGTTTTCATCACACAACAAATAACAAGCAATGAAATGAACTTAAACTCAACCAATCCTCGGCATTGGAAATGCTTTCTTTGAACCACAAGCGATTCTCTCGGAATAGCCAGCTAATGTCAATCTCGAGACCAACGCAGGACTGATCATCCAGGCTGAAGCGGCCAACTATATCAGGACCACGGTAGGGAACCAACACAATGTCCGACGTATAGATACAGTTGCTTCTCATAAATCGTAGTAACATTGTGTCAACAGCAGTTGGATCGCCTTTCACCATCATTGGATAGTTTTGTCCAAGGAAGAGCGAGTTTGCTCCAAGACTATCAATACTGTACCAGGGAGAAGGTGTTGGTGCTAGCACACTAGTATCCATCCCGAATGTCATGCAACGAGTGTTGGAATAGGTCCAGAGAGTGCGACCATGGGAGACAACACCTGCTACCTCAGTAGTAACATCAGCAGTGGGCTGTATACAGACAAGAAGGGGTGATCCATCGGAAGTTGCCAGGCGCCACTGAGTACATGGGCCCTCCTCATCCTCATGCTCGTGATCATCACCATCTTCATCTCCCCTTTGGTAATAAAGATTTTCAAGTATAGGCGGTGGAATGTTCACAAGACCTTGGAAACACAAGAAGAAGGTTAATTAGTAGAGAAGGGAAACTTGCTAACTCGCATGCATGTGGATGAAACAATTATAATTATGGTGGAAGACAAACGTATCGAAACTACGAGGATCCCATGCAAAAATAGTGCCACGAGTGGTGGCAGGAAACACAAGACCCTCGTATTCAATTGCATCACAGTACACATCCGTGTATAGAAACTGATTTTTGAGCAATATCCATCCAGTCGAACCACGAAGGACGGCAACAAGCTTGTCGAAGATAGCAACAACTTCATAGTTCTTGTAATTCCAAGAGCAGTTGGGAACTCGACAAATTGCTATCTTCAGTAGACGACAGTCACCATGATCGTATTTGAACGTACATAGATCATCTGTGTGCTCAACCTCAGGGCACTCGAAGATTTTTTGAAGTGGAATCCGCTGACGAGTTTACACATTCACAAGTTCCCACTCGTAATTGTACCCAATATAAACAACCCAATCTCCATTTGTGCCTGCCCAAGCCTTGCCCTCAAGCGATGGCATCTTAACATCATATGTATCATTATCAAGCGGCATCAACTTGCACAAGGCGAGGCTTCCCTCGTCCCCGCGCCAGTCAGCAGGGTCATGGCGAGGAAGATAGGGGAGATCAAACCACTCTTGGACCCGTGGGTTCCTTGTAATGATGTTATTAGTTGAGTCGAGAATGTTCTTGAACGAACCTGTCATGCTAGCCGAGGTAATGATGTCGCACCGATCAATGAGTTCCCCCACCATGTTATATTTCAGATCAGGGCAAGAATAATGGGGTCGTTTCTGGCTTGTTCCCTCCATGGAGAAGACGATCGAACAACGGCAGAAGGAAGGGTGAAGGCAAATGGAGGATGGAGGAAGAGCGTGCGACAACAGTTCCAAATCGAGAGGGAAAGGCGATGAGTCGATGGACGGTTGCCAGTTTGCCACGGTACATGAAGAGGCACCCCGGCCTACACGTCCTTTCGAAAATTGTACAAAAGGACTCGCCGTTGACTCACTGACATGTTGGAACGGGACCACATGTCAACGATACATGGTGTGTAATTTTTCGTGCAAAATGCTATCTGGCCGCGTTGGGCCGAGGTGCCGCATTAGTTATCGACTTTATATTTTTAATGGTGTGTCGTTCAGTTTTGAAGCACGACTAACTGGTACTGTTTGCAGAGAAAATATAAACTGCTCTACCACTACTCCACGTCTAGTACTAATAGTATAAAAAAGATATATAGGCTGGAGCTACAGAGCTTTCTTGCTAAGGGTTTCCCACTTGCTTCTCACACTATCACCCTCTCTCCAGATCTAAAAAAGACGGCCTCTCTCTCCCTCCTCACCGGTGGTTACAGATCCGCCGGGGAAGAAAAGGACGTCCAGCGTTGACGCACTCGTCGTCGGCGAGCGAGGTCACGCACTAACGACAAGGCCGTCCTCTCAGACCTAGCGCCCGTGCGGGATGGCCTCCGTCCCCAAGCTCGCTGCCGTAGTGCATGCAGAGGATGATGACCATGAGCGAAGCCACTTCCCGCCGACCCTCAGATATGCTACCTCTTTTCGAACTATACCCTTGTTCTATTTCCCCATCTGCCACGAGCGTATAATTTTGTTTGGGCAAAAATAAATTAATTTGGCAACACTTAGATCTTGCCGAGGCTCTAAACTTGAGCTGGCTCCGCCACTGTCGTTGCATGTGGTTCTTTTTCCACTCCACCATCTTCCCAATTTCCTGTCCTCTGCTCTGCTGGTCATGCAGACGAAAACCTTAATTTGCACTATTAAAGGAAACCCTACTTCATGCAGACTAATCCATGTGCGGGTTGAATAAGGAAAGGAAGGAGACTGATCTTGTCCAAGAGAGTAGGCATCGAACCCGCATCTAGGTTAAAAAGGGGAAAATCAGTAGCTAAGGAACGAGTCTCGTGTCTCTTGGTTGAAGAAGGGTAGAAAGGCATGACAACGCAATAGAGAATGACCAAGTCGATCGGTTTGTTGTCCTCACATAGGAAAAAGGTGGCTAAAGAGAACAAAAATGGGACGTAATCCACATATGATGCCTGGATATTTGTTGCTCTGGGCAACCATACCTCCCTCATCACTCTATGCGTCCGTGGAGGTACATCGTACTGGTGCGCCCACTGTCCGAATGGGTCTCCCATGCTCTTATTGCCACTTTTTTGCTGTTAGTATAACACCAGCGGTAAAGTCAACCAATGATACTGCTAAAGTGATGCCACATTTAACTAATGCCGCATTCAGTCTAATGCCACCGATAAATTTAAGCAATGCCATTTAATGTCTCTGGATTAGTTCTGGGTTAGTTGTTGATTGTGGACGTATTAAAGATTTTTCAGCTAAGGCATTCTAATGTTGTTGCACAGCCAGTATACCAACGATGAAACTTGTTACTACCTTCAGATTTTTGCACTGTTAATGCTTATAGATTACATACCTCACTTTCCTGAGATAAGTCAAGTTTTTTGTACAGTGTCACCAAAATGCCAAGGCACTGATGTCATTTTATTTTGGTTAAACTGCACAAAAAATTTGAAGACAAGAGGAAAGGTCAAGAGTGGGCACCTCCTCCTTTGGCTATTGTATTGATTCGTTCGATAAAGTTTTAATGTTTGATATCAAGATTGGGATAGGAATTTTTCATGTCCATTCGAGTTTGAAATGATATTTACCTTGAAGGTACATGGTTTGCAATTTTTTAATACTGTCATTAGTTAATAATGCTAGTTACCTTCAGACTTTTGTATTTGGTTTAGTGCTCTTGCACAACTAGTATACCAATGCTGAAACTTGTTACCTTTACATTTTGTATTGTTAATTATTATAGAAATCTTCCAGTGCTAGAGCTTATGGAAAACTGTTCAGTAAAACCATTGTACTGTACCCTATAATAAAATAACTACTCTACTGTTGCACTAGCCACTGGATTTGTGTATATTTGTACTATTCGAATGGTGTCGCATTAGCGTATGGACATATATAAAGTGTGGCAAGCTTACCCAGGTATGTTCTCAAGAAAACTACTACATGTTTTTCTAAATACTGAATGTTTGGGTACTTTAAATTGAACTGCGAAAACGTATTATATTAAGGAACAGAGGGTGTAGAGTTCACTCAAATTATCCCGGTAAAGCTAGTCACATCTTTGTTAAAATTAATGTTCATTATGTTATCGGAGGAGGTCTGTATGTTTGTCTCTAATGCCTGTCGACTACATACCTGAGATCATGATGTAATGTTAAGTCATTTCCTTTTGTACAGTTTCAATGAATTGTCAAGGCGGTGATGGCATTTTATTTTAGTTGAACTGCACAAAATATGCTTAAAAGAAGAGGAAAGGTCAGGAATCGATCATTCTTTCAGAAAGAACTATATACGCCTTTCTGACATCAGCCGTTGTTGCCTTCTTTATTCCGTCACACAGGTGGTTAGAAACAGTCTTGCTACCTTTTCCCATTAAGAAATTGGAATGCTTATATTTTTGAGTCTATGCTTCAACTAGTGCCACTTTTATAGTAATCATACTTTCAATATCTATGCAAACAGGGATGCTCGATTTTAGTGGAACTGCACAAAAAGTCCAACTGGTTCAACATTAGGAGCATGTTTTCTTACAAACCTTTATATTCATTTGGTGGCACTATGAGCTGTTCATTACGAAGGTACATGGTTTGCTACTATCTTGCTACTCTTTTTGTACTGTCATTAGAGAGTAATACTTGTGGTTTGCATGTGAATTTATTGGGAGGGTGGACCTACATTGGAGGTGCAGGACAGGATTCAATGATTGGATGCTCAATTTCGGTTGTATCTATTTCACCTCTTCCATCACTGCAAACATGGATATCCTTGGTCTGATGAAGAATAGGCGCTATATTTCTGCTCTGAACCAGCAAATCAATTCTGTATGAAATTGTCCAGGGCAAAACATCACTGTATCAAATTGTCCAGTGCAAAACATGACAGATGCTAAGCGGAAGAGACATGTTTAAACCGAAAATACAAGGTGGGGTATATGTTTACTAGCTGCTTGATATTTGTGCAGACAAAGATGTCTGCCCATTGCTATTTGGCAAACATACAAAGTGACCGCAATTTTGGTTGAACTGCACAAGAGAATAGTATAGTCACTGCATGCAGTTCCATTTGAAAATAGACACGGAAAGATTGGATAGTCACTTCATGGACTGCAGAAAATTAGTACTGTACTATTTATTGGCCAACACTATGTGCTTCGTTGCTTTGGTGTTATTATACAATGGGCATCATTTTACCTAAGTTAAAGTTTGTATTCCAAAAATAGTCTCGCCGTGTGATCGAGAGAAGACCAAATCATATTGCAGCGGATGTTCCTCCATCATGTGTGCTTCATTCTCATGGTTCCAGCTGTTGGAGAAACCACTTACGTTTGCAAGAGGAATTGTAGACTTCACAAACAAATTTGTCTTTCAGTCTGTACTAAATGTTGGCCAAGAGAAGCATCCATGTTAGTAGGAAGAACAGATGTTTTTTCTAGATCTTTGCTTTTGGAGCTACATATTTATATATGATCTGTGAATCATTGAGATGCAGTAACATGTTGATCTTATGTATGGGAGTCGTACTAGTTGGTTTTGAATTTGGGCTACTAATGTGAACATATTACAATGCCAGACATGTGTGTCTCATCTGAACATTTTGAATGGATCGGCTCTTACTGCTGTGCAGAGCATGATCCTTATTTTTGTGTTCTCAGTGTTTACAAGTTACTAACAGTTCCTTATTTCTGTTCGCTCAATGTTTACAAGTTACTGATCAATCACTAGCTAGCCTACTAATGCGCTCCTGGCAGTTTTAGTTCCGACGCAAGATCTGAAGTGGTAGTTTTTTGAATAAAAATGCCTAGCTCTGAAGAAACTGACAAGCTACTCTTAAGAAAATGCCATGCGAATCTGAAGAAACTGCCAGCAAAAACGTTCGCAAATGCCTTATCTCCCAGCGAATGTTCATCAGCTAATGCAATCATACACGTACACCATACGACCTACTCGATCCTACACGTACACTATCCGACCTACTCGTTCCTACACGGATAAATAGCGGATCACGCACGTACTACCTCCTTTCTGGTTTGCAGGGCTCAATTCAAAAAACGACCTACTCGATCCTACACGAATAAATAGCGGATCACACACGTACTACCTCCTTTCCGGTTGCAGGGCTTAATTTAAAAATCTAACCAACCAAGGTAGATGTTGAGTTGTGGAATCATTTTTGACAAGGAGGGAGTACCTCATCTGGATGATTCGAGTGCACTCATTTGACCGTCATGCCGGCGTGCGACCCAGCACGGATGGGACGCACCACTGAACTGACGGGACGGCACAGTCATAATTTCAGTTTTTCTAGTTTTCCACGGCAAGCTGGCGCGCTAAGCCATGCCTGCTTATGCATTGAATTCTGATGACCGTGAAGACCATCGCGTTTCCCACGACACGCTAGTTCGCCTACCTTCCGCCTATAATTACTGTTTCCCGGGCTTCTCCGGTGGCACCATCACCCAACTGGCCCTATCCTCATAAGCCCCCACCGGCCCGACGTCGCTCACCACTTATCCTCGCTCTCGCCACATTCGCCATGCCCCCGCCCGTCCGCGATAGGCGGTCACCGCCGGAACTAGTGTTCGGTTTTTCACCGGAAGGCAGACGGAGGGAGGAGGCGTTCTATCGGTCTTTAGATGGCAATGTGGAGATCGAGTACTTGTTGGAGCGCGACCGCGTGGCGGAGGAGCAGGAGTTGTTGGAGCGCGACCGCTTGGCGGAGGAGCAGCGTATCGCCGATTTGCATCGCCAGCGGGACATGGACCAGCAGCGCACCGACGCTCTGAGTCGCTAGCAGAGCGCCCGCAACTAGGCCGACTAAGTGGAGGCCGGCGCCCGGCAAATAGCCCTGGAGGCTATCTGGCACGCACGCGTTCGCGACGTTAATTTTTACTACCAGCTCGTCAAGTGGGTTTCCCGCTTAGAAGCCGAAGCTTCGGTGGACCACGCCGGCATGGAAAGGGCCAACGCGCACGAGCAATGCGCAGTATCGCACCTCTGGCAAGTCCGAGGCGAGGCGGAGGACGCCGGTGCCGGCGTTTAGCGTGTACCGCAGATGGCGGTCGGCACCATTTAGTTAGTACTTGTATGCTACTAGAGTATTAGTGGGAGTAGATAGTTAACTTGGCTATGATGGTTGTCAACGTGGAAGTTCAGTACTCTATATGTGGATCAGACCTGTTACTTTGCTCTGAATGTTGAAATTTTCGTTTGAACGTATGGAATGGGTTGTATTTGTCCTCCACGAGTTTAGAGGCTGACTTGTGGGCCTACCAAGTTGACGCGTACACAATCAGGAGATGATTGTACATGGAGAGGATGACAGCAGGGATCCGCCAAGGTCATGGCAGTACGCAAGCAAGTGCCTCCTTATTTCAAGCCAATAAAAAAATGGCTCCTCCTAATGGATTTCTGACATCTGGGTCCCATGCCATTGTCAATGTAATCAATAAACGAGAGAATTGCACAACGAGCAGCGGACACCAGGGACCCAGCAGCTCGCTTAGTTATTTTTGAGGGGTTAATTTGATAAATGCCACTCCAAATCTGGTGTTTCCGAGAAATGCTACTGAAATTTCCAAACTTTGAAAAATGCCATTTCCAGTGGCATTTTTTCGAAGTCTGGAGTGGCGTTTTTCAAAGTTTGCAAATTGCAGTGGCGTTTTCCAAAGTTTGCAAAAATTGCAATGGCATTTTTCAAAGTTTGGAAATTGCAGTGGCATTTTTATGAATCGCCATAATTGGAGTGGCATTTATCTAATTTGTTTTTGAGACGGAAGCAGGGTGTCAACTGGGCTGTGCGGGGCACTCTGGCCTGTCTAGACAGCCTGCTCTTTTATGTTTACCACAGACCATCCCAGTAAAAAAAAATTCTTTCTGAAAATGGCTAGCCCAGTTTTTTCAGTGATTTGCCAAGTAAGTCGCTTTGTCAGGCCTGTTGGGCTGCAAATCTTTCAAGACGAGGAGAGCTTCATTCGGCTGGACGAGAAAATGGCCTATCAGCAATGAGAAATGGGTTGTACATTTTTAAAACACATCAAACCGGCAATTAGTTTCAAATTTATTTTTTCATTTTGAGATTTTAAATTGCATTAATTTTTATGCATGGACAATTTGTTGGATTTCATATTTATATACATTTATTTTTTAAATCAGTTTGAATGTGACTCGAAATTTCGGGATTCAAAACAGTTCGGACTGCACCGAAATATGCAAAATTTCATATAATTTTTTAACCGTGGCCACAATATGGGCTGTAATGCTAACAAAAAAATATGGGCTCCAAAAAAAACCTTAAGAATTAGCAAAAGGGTTGTAAATTATTAGAAAAAATGGCAAATGGGATGTATGATGTTTTCCACAGATTTGAGGCTTTCCTAAAAAAAGGTTGACGCACAAGTAGTGATTGTTGGATGTCCATCCAACGGCCGTCGTGCTTCTTCAATCTCTGCTCTTCCTGCTCCAGCCGCTCAAACAAGTGCCGGCGGGACTGCCTGCTCCCTCCTCCCATGGTGGCTGGCTGCTGCCCAGCAGGCCTCACCGCCCCCATCAGACTCCCATCGCTGGCCTAGCCATCCCTCTACTCACCCACACCTGCTGTTATTCTCCGGCGACGGCAGACGAACCAGTAAACCCTCGTACAGTCGTACTCCCCTACGCGTGGGAAACAACTGTCGAGTCTTCCCTGCCTCCGTGTCGTTCCCTTCCTAGGCCTCACCATCATCCACCGCCCTGGTGCTCTCGGCGCGGCCTGGTCAACGTGGTCAACGACCGACATGCATCTGAAGTGGACTGTACATGGAGAGGCTGACAGCTGGGTCAACGGCCACACGCAAGGAAATGCCTCCTTATTACGCGCAAAATAATGATTCCTCCACCTGACATCTGGGACCCATCTAAAGGGCCTCTGTATTTCCCGAAGAAAACGTTACCACCGCTGACAGCTTGGACCCACCAGCTATATCTTCGCATGCAATGAAGTGTGTCCTTATTACGCACACAAAAAATGAATACTCCCCCTGCTAGCTGGGACCCAGTATAGTGGCAGGCTGACTTGTGGGCCTACTAAGTCGACAGGGACGGAGGGCTTTGTCAACTTAGTCAATATGCACGATTCTAACTCCAGTGACCGTACGATGTCCATCCAACGGTCGTAGGGCTTCTTCAACCTATGGTCTTGTTGCTCCAAATTACCCAAAGCAGCGCCGGTCGTGCCGCATGCTCCTGCCTCCGTGGCGGCTGTCTGCCATGGAGGCCTCACCGCCCCTACTATTCCCACCGCTGGCCAGGCCCTGCGGCGATGGCAGCCTCACACCGCAGCCAAACCAGTGAACCTCGTATTCCTCTCCACGAAGTCTTCCACTGCCGCGCCTTCCCCAGCTCCGCATCGTCCCCTTCCTAGGCCTCGCCGTCGTCCACCGCCCTGGTGCTCTCGGCGCGGCTTGGTCAACGTGGTCAAGGAACGGCTTCCATCGGACATGGACAGTAGGTTGACAGCTGGGTCCACGGCCGCAGCAAGGAAGTGCCTCCTTATTACGCGTAAAATAATTATTCCTCCACCTGACAGCAGGGACCCACCGGACGGGCCACCATATTTCGCGAAAAAAAAATGTTTCCCCTGACTGCTGGGACCCACCAGCTACATCTTCGCACGCAAGGAAGTGCCTGATAGTCGGGACCCACCTGGTCGAAGCGTACGTAGCGTTCTCATTCTGGTCGCGAACGTGTAGGTACAAACTGGTCGATGTAGAGGTGCGCACATGTCGTAGTAGAGGCGCGCACGTAGCATGTACACATATGTACAGCGGCCAGGGTGCAAGAAAATAAATACGGCCATGTACGTACATACGGGCGGGGTCTCGAACGCCTACTCGCGCGTACGAAGGGCCAGGGCTCGTGTACATGGCTGGGTCGGAACGGAGAAACACCGTCGTCGTCGTGTTCATGGAGAGCCAACGAAATGTGTCGTGTTCATCGGGAGGAAACGGAACGCGTGGGAGCCAACCGGCTTGGACGGAACAGCCGATGGAAACGAGGCCTGGCGTACCGCAGAACGAAGGAAACGGCCTTGTGTTTGACCGGCCACGTTCGAAACGGGATCCTGTTCATCGGGAGGGGTCTGGCGTACCGCAAAACAAAGAAAACGGACCTCCTACGGTCGAAACGGGGGTCCTATTGATCGGGAGGGGTGTGGCGTATCACAAAACGGAGGAAACGGACTTGTGTTAGAGCGCTACGGCCGAAATGGGGTTCCTGTTCATCGGGAGGGGTGTGGCGTGCGCAAAACAGGACTCCACGGATCTGTTCATCTCCACCGTCGACCCCTCCAGCCTCCACGGGCTCTCGTTCATCCACCGTCGACCTCCTCCAGCCTCCACGTCATTGTTCATCCACGGGCTCCTGTTCATCCAGCCTCCACCGCGCTACTCCACCGCTCTCGCTCAACCAGCCCTCTCCACGGGCTCCTGTTCAACCACCCCTCCACGGGCTATTGTTCATCCTGCCCTCCACCATCTAATGTTCATCCTGCCCTCCACGGGGTGGTCCTGTTCATCCTGCCCTCCACGGGGTCCTGTTCATCCAGCCCCAACCCGCTCGAACGATCGGGGTCCTTTTAATCCACCCCCACCGGGAACTGTTTATCCAAAACCCCCAGCAACGCTCACAGTTCATCCAGAGGCAACGCCGCGGGGTCCTGTTCATCCACCCCACCGGAACTGTTCATCCAACCCCCCAACACTCACTGTTCATCCAGAGGCAGCATCGATCGGCTTCAGTTAGCAGCAGTAGCGAAGGAATCGCTTGATCGGGTTTAGTTAACAGCCATTGATCGATCGCTCGGGTTTAGTAACGCATAGCCTGCAGTGCAATCGCTCGGGTTTAGTAACGCGTAGCCTGCAGTGCAATCGCTCGGGTTCAGTTAGAGCCCAACGCCTCGCTCGGGTTCAGTTAGAGCTCAACGCCTCGCACACACGCGTGTAGGTACGAGAGAAACGCGCATCGCTCGGCCCCCGACCACCCACCGTAACCGGGGACTCCCCGATATTTTCCGCACCCTCGCTTCTACCACGGTTTTTTCTGTCGTGGGCGGCCCAAAGAATGTCATGCAGCTGCGTATCTGGCCCGCCCAGGACGAAAAGCACATTTTCTGTCATGATTTTTTGTCATAGAAGTAGGACCCCACCACATCTATCATGATACCGGGTTTTGTCACAATTATCGTCATAGAAGTGTCAAAAGTATGACAGAAGAGATTTTCGTTCGGCCCAAAATGTCACGGATGTGTCTTTTTTTTTTGTAGTGCTGGGAACCATCGGTCTCCACTCAACCCCTCTGGCGGGAAAAAATGATGCACCCTGCGGGGCACCTGACCCCATGGTGAAGAAAACTAAGCCCATTATGGGACGCGGAACCGTTCTGGAGGGATGGCTCGATAGGCCATGCAACATACACACGACACCGAATACCATGCCAACCCACAGCCTTAGAGCATGTTGGATACTCCGGCAAGTGGCCAAGAGTGGCGAGGATATCCTCACCAAAAACACCTCAGAGCAACGCCCCCCGGAGGACGACGACCTTAGAGTATTGACGGTCTTTGAGACTTTCGCTTCAAACATTCGGCAAAAGAGGGCAGTCCGCAACCTCGCCGAAGTCCGCCAAGTCGCAGCAATAAACCCCTGGAATGACACGACCATAACTTTCAATGCCAATGACGAACCAAAATTCCGGTCAGTCCGGGCACCAGTCGCCTTGGTCCTCAATCCAATTGTGGATGGCTTTTGGCTCACTAAAGTGCTCATGGATGGCGGAAGCGGACTAAACCTCATCTACGAGGACACACTCAATAAAATGGAAATAGACAGGAGCCGCATCGAGCAAAGTAACACGACCTTCCGAGGACCAGAGGGGAAACCCTTATCCCATCTAGGGAGGAGGTCAAGGAAGAAGAAGAAGAAGGGGGCCTCTCTCCCCCTTGCTTTCGGTGGCGCCGGAGCGCTGCCGGGGGCCATCATCATCACCGCGATCTTCACCAACACCTCCATCATCTTCACCAACATCTCCATCACCTTCCCTCTCCTATATTCAGCGGTCCACTCTCCCGCAACCCGTTGTACCCTCTACTTGAACATGGTGCTTTATGCTTCATATTATTTTCCAATGATGTGTTGCCATCCTATGATGTCTGAGTAGATTTTCGTTGTCCTATCGGTGATTGATGAATTGCTATGATTGGTTTGAGTTGCATGTTTTATTATTGGTGCTGTCCTATTGTGCCCTCGTGTCGCGCATAGCGTGAGGGATTCAGCTGTAGGGTTTGCAATATGTTTATGATTTGCTTATGGTGGGTTGCGTGAGTGGTGAAACACAAACCCGAGTAAGTAGGTTGTTCGTATGGGATAAAGGGACTTTATGCTTTAATGATATGGTTGGGTTTTACCTTAATGAATCTTTGGTAGTTGCGGATGCTTGCTAGAGTTCCAATCATAAGTGCATAGAATTCCAAGTAAGGGATGATATGTTAGCTTATGCCTCTCCCTCAAATAGAATTGCAATAGTGATTACCGGTCTAGTAACCAATTGCTTAGGGGCAATTTCACAACTCCTACCACCACTTTTCCACACTCGCTATATTTACTTTATTGCTTCTTTATCTAAACAGCCCCTGGTTTATATTTACGTGTTCTTTACTTTCTTGCAAACCTATCCTATCACACCTACAAAGTCCTTCTAGTTTCATACTTGTTCTAGGTAAAGCGAACGTCAAGCGTGCGTAGAGTTGTATCGGTGGTCGATAGAACTTGAGGGAATACTTGTTCTACATTTAGCTCCTCATTTGGTTCGACACTCTTACTTAGCAAAAACTGTTGCGATCCCCTATACTTGTGGGTTATCAGGCGCAGAGGCCGTTTCGCCCTGCGACATCAGTCATGACTCACCTCGAGTGCGCATGTACGAAGAGAGAGAGGCCGAGCTTGATGGGCAGGACAGTTTAGATGCCCTGGAGGAGGAGCGCGACGTTGCAAAAGCCTGTTCTGCATTCTATCAACAACAGGCTCGCAGATACCAAAGCAAAGAAGTGTGGGCCAAGACTTATAATATTGGTGAACTCGTTCTACGCTTGCCAGAAAAGAAAAAGGACAAACTCAAGCCCAAATGGGAGGGTCCCTACATCATAGATGAAGTTCTCACTGGAGAAGCGTACCGCCTGCGTGATGCATCGGACAATCGCTTAGAGCTGAACCCATGGAATGCCGCCAGACTCTGAAGAATCTATGCCTAGAGTCGTACTCTTTGTTCGTCCTATTCTCCCTTTGTTTCCATTTTTTTCTCTTTAACTTTTTCTCTTGTGTGGCCAAACCGCACACCTATGACTTACACATCCTTAAATGTATATGCCCATAATACCTGGGGGCTTCTTTTACAGAAGCTTATTATTATTTTTCGGAGCATCAAGCTCATCACATATGTGTCCTTTCCCCATATGTACCTTTTCTTCGCCATTATATGCATCGTTATGACTCAAGTTTTTGCCAAGCTGGGTTGCCTGGCTCCTGTGCTTATGCCCTACGTTCCCGTTTGTTCGGCTATGGCATAAAGGGAGCACCTCTGCGATTGTTACAGCCGGGTCATCCGGACTTGTACCTCAGACTGGGTGAAGCCGAAAGCTAACATTCTTAAGGGAATATTCGGTCGGCGGACTAAAGACGTTTTACCCTCATTACACTACGAACCCCCAGATGTCACGTATACTGCGATTTTTCAATCACAGTTCGGGCATGCATACTAACGCATGTTCACCCAGGGAAAGGAACCCTTAACGGAACTATTCTCCCTGGAAGATGTTTCTTACAATCAAAAAGTAATATAAAATAGCTAGCCGGATACAACTTTTCTGTTCAAGCAACTATGACCCCTATGCCTAGTTTCCATGCATACCCTGATCTATATTGCCGCTCCGGTATTCGGAAACACTCCGCATCTTCGGGTCTAGAGGTCAAAGCGAAAAGGTCTGCCATGACAATCGTTTTACAATCCGGCTAGGGACAAATTTTTCAATTGAAGTACATAGTCACTTGGACTCAAAAACATCTTCCTCTATGCCGTCTAACAGGTTGTCTAGCTTACAACCCTGTTGGGAAAACTTGGCGGCTATCATTACTTGGTCATATACCAAACTCACTGGAATTTCTTGTACATCTGGCCCCCGAGGTCCGACTCGGGCCATATGATTCGGATCAAGCTTGGTGTACCGTGTTTTCACCATGGCCCAGGCCTCTCTCGCACCTTCTCGGGAGGCCGATATCTTCCATAATCGAAAGTGCCGCCGAGCTCCTTGGAATAGCTTCACAAGCTCCTCCATACTTCCTAGAGGGGAGGCGGATGGCCACAAAGCCTTGGCAACGCTCCGCATTGCTTGCCGAGCTCGCTCGTGCACTTGGGACAGCTCTTGCAGCAGATCGCCTTGAGATTCGGACATTTCCTCTTCGGGACGGCCAGTCAGCATACCTGCAGACATAAATCTGTCAGCTCATTCCTTTGCTGAATTTCATGGAGGTAAGTTCAAAAGCATACTAAATATGCCGCATCGTAGCCTCCTATTTTCCTTTACGGCGTCATTTAGCTGGGCTCGTACATCCTTTAGCTCTTCGCCTAGCAGGGTGTTGGAATCCTGCAGCTTGTTCTTATCATCTCTGCCCGTGTCAACACACGTTCGCCTGCGGCCAGTTGCCTTTCGGCCTGTTGTTTACCCGCCTGCGTGACTTTCAGTTCCTCTTTCAGTTGATCTACTGATCCTGTCATCAGAAACACAACAGTATTAACATTATTGGTACATGACTATACTTTTTCTGGATGGAGGGGAACATTACCAGGCGGTGCCTCCTTGGACTTCTCCAGTTCGGCGGTAACAACAGCTACTGAGTCCGGCACTTTTCCAGCTTATGAGACAGCATGTTGTTCTTCTATGTGAGTACCTGGTTATACAATGATCCTTAAATCAGTTGTTTCTGTTTCAAGTCTCGGGGCCTACTGGTACATGATTACCGGATCTGTACAATGCGTACTTACCCGCATGTCTTTCAAATACTGGTTAGTGGCCCTGGTAAGGCCATCCCGAGCAGCTCGGTTTTACGCATCAGCCGAGCTGAAGGCGTCGAACGCCTCTTTAGCAAAGCCGGGGTCACGAAGAGCGGCCCTCCGGCGCCGATGATTCATGACACTCTCTACTTCAGAATTTATGATGGATACATTATCCGAATCCTCTGAAGGAGGACAATCCGGCATCACTCCCGTGTCTGCCCCCGCCCTAGAAGCAGGGTCAGGAACTTGATTGGTGGGGGCCTGACCGACTGGCTCCTCGGATACGGTCCGGCGAACGCTCTTCCTGATAAAACACAGCGGACAATATCATGGTTCGATGTGACTGCCATAGGGCATATTTAAAACCATACCTCTTTGAGGAAGGTTCGGCAATGTTGTCATCTTCCTTTCTCTTCGAAGACCCGCCTAGCACATGTGCCGCTCTCTTCTGAGACGCCTCTGGTACAATATGACGCATCGAGCGCCTCCCCTTTGGACCACAAGATAGTGCGGCGGGTGAGTGATACGTCCATTTTGCATCATGTTTTTATATCAATATTTATTGCATTATGGGCTGTTATTGCACGTTATGTCACATTACTTATTCCTATTCTCTCTTATTTTACAAGGTTTATATGAAGAGGGAGAATGTCGGCAGCTGGAATTCTGGGCTGGAAAAGGAGCAAATATTAGAGACCTATTCTGCACAGCTCAAAAAGTCCTGAAACTTCACAGAAGCAGTTTTTGGAACTAATAAAAAATAATGAGCAAAGAAATTACCAGAGGGGGGCCACCCACCATCCACGAGGGTGGGGGGCGCGCCCTACCCCCCTGGGCGCGCCCCACTGCCTCGTGGGCCCCTGGCAGGCCTCCAGTGTCCATCTTCTTCTATATGAAGTCTTTTACCCAGAAAAAATCATAGGGAAGCTTTCGGGACAAAACACCGCCGCCACGAGGCGGAACCAATCTAGGGATCTGGTGGAGCTGTTCTGCCGGGGAAACATCCCTCCGGGAGTGGGAAATCATCACCATCGTCATCACCATCGATCCTCACATCGGGAGGGGGTCAATCTTCATGAACATATTCACCAGCACCATCTCCTCTAAAACCCTTGTTCATCTCTTATATCCAACCTTTGTCCCAAAACCTCAGATTGGTACCTGTGGGTTGCTAGTAGTGTTGATTTCTCCTTGTGGCTGATGCTAGTTGGTTTATTCGATGGAAGATCATATGTTCAGATCCTATATGCATATTAATACCCCTCTGATTATGAACATGAATATGATTTGTGAGTAGTTACGTTTGTTCCTAAGGACATGGGAGAAGTCTTGCTATAAGTAGTCATGTGAATTTGGTATTCGTTCGATATTTTGATGAGATGTATGTTGTCTTTCCTCTAGTGGTGTTATGTGAACTTCGACTACATGACACTTCACCATTGTTTGGGCCTAGAGGAAGGCGTTGGTAAGTAATAAGTAGATGATGGGTTGCTAGAGTGACAGAAGCTTAAACCCTAGTTTATGAGTTGCTTTTTTTTTGACAGAAAGACTGTAAGGGAACCCCTTACAGTATGATTGGTGCAACAAACCCAAATTGCAAGTACCATGCCTTGAACCTGGGTAGGTGGGAAGGCATCAGCCCCTTCCCACCACTAGGCTATGCCTTAGTCTGTAGTTTATGAGTTGCTTCGTAAGGGGCTGATTTGGATCCATATGTTTCATGCTATGGTTAGGTTTACCTTAATACTTGTTTTGTAGTTGCGGATGCTTGCAATAGGGGTTAATCATAAGTGGGATGCTTGTACAAGAAAGGGCATTACCCAAGCATCGGTCCACCCACATACCAAATTATCATAGTAACGAACGCAAATCATATGAGCGTGATGAAAACTAGCTTGACGATAATTCCCATGTGTCCTCGGGAGTGTTTTCCTTCATATAAGAGTTTGTCCAGGCTTGTCCTTTGCTACAAAAAGGATTGGGCCAACTTGTTGCACCTTATTTACTTTCATTACTTGTTACCCGTTACAAATTACCTTATCACAAAACTATCTGTCACCGATAATTCCAGTGCTTGCAGCGAATACCTTATTGAAAACCGCTTGTCATTTCCTTCTGCTCCTCGTTGGGTTCGACACTCTTACTTATCTAAAGGACTACGATAGATCCCCTATACTTGTGGGTCATCAAGACTCTTTTCTGGCACCATTCCCGGGGAGTGAAGCACCTTTGGTAGGTGGAATTTGGTAAGGAAAAATTTATATAGTGTGCTGAAATTTACTGTCACTTGTTACTATGGGACGTAATCCTTTGAGGGGCTTGTTCGGGGTATCTTCACCCCGGACAGTAGAGCAAAGAGTTGCTACTCAACCTACTGAACCTACTGAAAATGTTTACTTTGAAATTCCCTCGGGTATGATAGAGAAACTGCTAGCTAATCCTTTTACAGGAGATGGAACATTGCGTCCCGATTTGCACCTAATCTATGTGGATGAAGTTTGTGGATTATTTAAGCTTGCAGGTATGCCCGAGGATGTTATTAATAAGAAGGTCTTCCCTTTATCTTTTAAGGGAAAGGAATTGATATGGTTTAGGCTATGTGATGATATGGGATCCTGGAACTACAACCGATTGAAATTGGAATTTCATCAGAAGTTTTATCCTATGCATCTTGTTCGTCATGATCGCAATTTTTTGCCTCGTGAAAGAGAAAGCATCGCTCAAGCTTGGGGAGGCTTAAGTCAATGTTATATTCATGCCCCAATCATAAGCTCTCAAGAGAAATGATTATTCAAAAAATTTATGCTCGGCTTTCTCTCAATAATCGATCCATGCTCGATACTTCTTGTACTTGCTCTTTTATGATGAAGACTATTGAATTCCAATGGGATTTATTTGAAAGAATTAAACACAACTCTGAAGATTGGGACCTAGACGAAGGTAAGGAGTCAGGTATAACACCTAAGTTTTATTGTGTTAAATCTTTTATGGATACCGATGTTTTCCATGAATTTAGCGCTAAATATCGACTTGACTCTGAGATAGTAGCTTCTTTCTGTGAATCATTTGCTACTCATGTTGACCTCCCTAAGGAGAAGTGGTTTAAATATAATCCTCCCATTGAAGTAATAGTAGTTTCACCTATTAAAGTTGAAGAAAAGACTATCACTTATAATGATCCTATTGTTCCTACTGCTTATATTGACAAACCACCTTTCCTTGTTAGAATAAAGGATCATGCTAAAGCTTCAACTGTGGTCAACAAAAGTAATATTAGGACACCCAAACCCCCTAGAAAATTAAAATTGAACCTAGTATTGCTATTGTTAAAGATCTCTTGGCTGATAATATTGATGGGCATGTTATTTACTTTTGTGATGAATTTGCTAGAATTGCTAGACCTGACACTAAAAATAAACATAGACCTGGTATAGGCATGCCTGTTATTTCTGTTAAAATAGGACATCATTGTTATCATGGCTTATGTGATATGGGTGCTAATGCAAGTGCAATACCTCATTCCTTATACAAAGAAATTATGCATGATATTGCACCTACTGAGATAGAAGAAATTGATGTTACAATTAAGCTTGCCAATAGAGACACAATTTCACCAGTTGGTATTGTTAGAGATGTTGAAGTCTTGTGTGGGAAAGTTAAATATCCTGCTGATTTTCTTGTTCTTGGTTCCCCACAAGATAACTTTTGTCCCATTATATTTGGTAGACCCTTCTTGAATATTGTTAATGCTAGGATAGACTGCGAAAAGGATGTTGTTACTATTGGTTTGGGTGATATGTCTCATGAGTTTAATTTTGCTAAATTTCGTGGACAACCACGTGATGAGGAATTGCCTAGTAAAGATGAAATTATTGGTCTTACTTCTATTGCCGTGCCTCCTAATGATCCGTAGAACAATATTTGCTCAACCATGAAAATGATATGTTTATGAATGAAAGAAGGGAAATAGATGAAGTATTCTTTAAACAGGGACCTATTTTGAAACACAACCTACCTGTTGAAATCCTAGGGGATCCTCCTCCACCCAAGGGTGATCCTGTGTTTGAGCTTAAACCATTACCTAATACTCTTAAATATGCTTATCTTTATGAGAAAAAGATATATCATGTTATTATTAGTGCTAACCTTTCAGAGCATGAAGAGAATAAATTATTGAAAACTCTGAAGAACCACTGTGCTGCTATTGGATATACTCTTGATGATCTTAAGGGCATTAGTCCCACTCTGTGCCAACACAAAAAACACAAAATAAAATTGGAGAAAGACGCTAAACCAGTTGTTGATCACCAACGACGGTTAAATCCTAAGATGAAAGAAGTGGTAAGAAAATAAATACTAAAGCTTCTGGAGGCAGGTATAATTTATCCCATTGCTGATAGTCAGTGGGTAAGTCCTGTTCATTGTGACCCTAAGAAGGGAGGTATTACTGTTGTTCCTAATGATAAAGATGAATTGATCCCACAAAGAATTGTTACAGGTTATAGGATGGTAATTGATTTCCGCAAATTAAATAAAGCTACTAAAAA
This sequence comes from Aegilops longissima, assembly GCA_021605205.1. NCBI lineage: Eukaryota > Viridiplantae > Streptophyta > Magnoliopsida > Poales > Poaceae > Aegilops > Aegilops longissima. The sequence continues at coordinate 746,192,247 of CM038682.1, forward strand.
GGATCATTACCCTTTAACTTTTATTGATCAAATGCTAGAAAGATTATCCAAACATACACATTTTTGCTTTCTAGATGGTTGTTCTGGATTCCCTCAAATACCTGTGTCAAAAGAGGATCAAAAAAGACTACTTTTTCTTGCCCTTTCGGTACCTTTGCTTATAGATGTATGCCTTTTGGTTTATGCAATGCACCTGCTACTTTTCAAAGATGCATGATGGCTATATTCTCTGATTTTTGTGAAAAGATTGTTGAGCTTTTCATGGATGATTTCTCAGTATATGGAACTTCTTTTTATGATTGCTTGAGCAACCTTGATTGAGTTTTGTAGAGATGTGGAGAAACTAATCTTGTCTTGAATTGGGAGAATTGGCACTTTATGGTTAATGAAGGTATTGTCTTGGGGCATAAAATTTCTGAAAGAGGTATTGAAGTTGACAAAGCTAAAGTTGATGCTATTGAAAAGATGTCGTCTCCCCAAGGACGTTAAAGGTATAAGAAGTTTCCTAGGTCATGTCGGTTTTTATAGGAGGTTCATTAAGGACTTCTCAAAAATTTCTAGGGCTCTGACTAATCTCTTACAAAAAGATATTCCTTTTGTCTTTGATGATGATTGTGTAGAAGCATTTGAAATACTTAAGAAAGCATTGATTTCTGCACCTATTGTTCAGCCACCTGATTGGAATTTACCCTTTGAAATTATGTGTGATGCTAGTGATTATGTTGTAGGTGTTGTTCTAGGACAAAGAGTTGATAAGAAATTAAATGTTATTCAATATGCTAGTAAAACTCTAGACAGTGCCCAAAGAAATTATGCTACTACTGAAAAAGAATTTTTAGCGGTTGTATTTGCTTGTGATAAGTTCAGGCCTTATATTGTTGATTCCAAAGTAACTGTTCATGCTGCCATTAAATATCTTATGGAAAAGACAGATGCTAAACCTAGACTTACTAGATGGGTCTTCTTGCTACAAGAATTTGATTTGCATATTATTGATAGAAAGGGAGCTGAGAACCCCGTTGCAGACAACTTGTCTAGGTTAGAGAATGTTCTTGATGACCCACTACCTATTGATGATAGGTTCCCTGATGAACAATTAGATGTCATAAATGCTTCTCTTACTGCTCCATGGTATGCTGATTATGCTAATTACATTGTTGCTAAATTTATACCACCTAGTTTCACATACCAGCAAAATAAAAAGTTTTTCTATGATTTAAGACATTACTTCTGGGATGACCCACACCTTTATAAATGAGTAGATGGTGTTATTAGACGTTGTATACCTGAGCATGAACAGGAACAGATCCTACGCAAGTGTCACTTCGAGGCTTATGGAGGACACCATGCTGGAGAAAGAACTGCACATAAGGTATTGCAATCCGGTTTTTATTGGCCTGCTCTCTTCAAAGATGCCCATAAGTTTGTCTTGTCTTGTGATGAATGTCAAAGAATTGGTAGTATTAGTAGACGTCAAGAAATGCCTATGAATTATTCACTTTTATTAAACCATTTGATGTTTGGGGCTTTGATTATATGGGACCGTTTCCTTCCTCTAATGGGTATACACATATTTTAGTTGCTGTTGATTACGTTGCTAAGTGGGTAGAAGCTATTCCAACTAGTAGTGCTGATCATAACACCTCTATTAAAATGCTTAAAGAAGTTATTTTTCCGAGGTTTGGAGTCCCTAGATATTAAATGACTGATGGTGGTTCACATTTTATTCATGGTTCCTTTCGTAAAATGCTTGCTAAGTATGATGTTAATCATAGGATTGCATCTCCGTACCATCCACAATCTAGTGGACAAGTAGAACTTAGTAATAGAGACTCAAATTAATTTTGCATAAGACTGTTAATAGATCTAGAAAGAATTGGTCCAAGAAACTTGATGATGCTTTATGGGCCTATAGAACTGCATATAAAAACCCTATGGGTATGCCTCCATATAAGATGGTTTATGGAAAAGCATGTCACTTACCTCTCGAACTAGAACATAAGGCATATTGGGCCATTAAAGAGCTCAATTATGATTTCAAACTTGCCGGTGAGAAGAGACTATTTGACATTAGCTCACTTGATGAATGGAGAACCCAGGCCTATGAGAATGCCAAACTATTTAAAGAAAAAGTTAAAAGATGGCATGACAAAAGGATACAAAAGCGTGAGTTTAATGTAGGTGATTATGTGTTACTATTCAACTCTCGTTTAAGATTTTTTGCAGGAAAGCTTCTCTCTAAATGGGAAGGTCCTTACGTTATCGAGGAGGTCTATCATTACGGTGCCATAAAAATTAACAACTTCGAAGGCACAAATCCGAGGATTGTGAACGGTCAAAGAATCAAACATTATATCTCAGGTAATTCTATAAATGTTGAACCAATGTTATAGAAACCGTAACCCTGGAGGAATACATAAGGGACACTTTCCAGAACGTTTCAGACTCCGAAAAGGAATAGGTATGTGGTACAGTAAGTAAACCGACTCCAAAACAGTTCTAATGGTAATTTTTCTCCGTTTTGGAATATTTAAGAAAATAGGAAAATAATAAGCAGTCCGGGAAGGACACGAGGCATCCACGAGGGTGGAGGCGCGCCCTAACCCCCTGGGCGCGCCCCCTGCCTCGTGGGCACCTCGTGAGCTCTCCGGACTCCGTTTTCTTGCACGATACTTCTTTTGGTTGGTAAAAATTCATTATATAATCTCCAGAAGGTTTTGACCCTCGTATCACACAAATATCCTATGTTTTTGTTTTGAGCTGTTTCTGTAGCAGATTTGGAGCAAGATGTCTTCTCAAGAGTTAGTCGGGGAGAGTCGGGTGTCTCATCCGACACCGGGACCAGGAGCAAACAGCGATGCTGACCACTTGGGGGCATCAACGTAGGAAGAGATGGAGGCCGACCTAAAAAGGATAGATGTAATGGAGGAGGATCAAGAAGTTACTTCTCGTTTCCGAGTCGGATTCACGATGTGGGAACTACAGAGCTCAGTATGCAACATCCTTGGGTGAAAGGAGCTTTAGCCGTCACGGGCAAGCTCCGTAAGGAAATAATGGACCTCAAGCAACAAGTCAATAAGCTCGAGGAAGAGAATAGTATCCTGAGGGGCATCATCGCCAAGAATATCACATCACCACCTCCGAAGAAAGAGACATAAACACATGGGTATGGGCACTCCCCTTGGCAACTGCAAAGCTTGGGGGAGGTGCCCCAGTATCGTATCACCATCACACTCCTATCTTTACCGTTTTTCTTAATCTGATCCTTTTAGTAATATCTTGATCTAGTAGAATAAAGTTTTCGTATGATTTAGTTTTGAGTTTTGATTTATGATCCCTCTATGTAATCGAGTCCGTGAGCCATATATAATGAAGATTAATGTTGAGTCAAGGGCTTGATTATCTTTCTATGATCGTGAGGGAATGAAAGAAAAAGAAAGAATAAAAAGAAATAAAGAGATCATATTGATCTTATGGAGAGTAATGACTTCACATATAAAGAGTATGATGAATAAAAGTTGTTGAGAGTTGACAAACATAGTTTTGGTCATCGTTGCAATTAATAGAAAGTAATAAAGAAAGAGAGGTTCTCACATATAAATATACTATCTTGGACATCTTTTATGATTGTGAGCACTCATTAAAATATGACATGCTAAAGAGTTGATGTTGGACAAGGAAGACAACGTAATGGGTTATGTTTTCTTATATCTGAAATAATGTATATTGTCATGGATCATCCAACATATTGAGCTTGCCTTTCTCCCTCATGCTAGCCAATCTCTTTGCACCAAGTAGAGATACTACTTGTGCTTCCGAATATCCTTAAACCCAGTTTTGCCATGAGAGTCCACCATATCTACCTATGGATTGAGTAAGATCCTTAAAGTAAGTTGTCATCATTGCAAGCAATAAAAATTGCTCTCTAAATATGTATGATTTACTAGTGTGGAGAAAATAAGCTTTATACGATCTTGTGATGTCGAAGCAATAAAAGCAATGGACTGCATAATAAAGGTCCATATCGCAAGTGGGAATATAAAGTGACGTTCTGTCGCATTAAGATTTTGTGCATCCAACTACAAAAACACATGACAACCTATGCTTCCCTCTGCGAAGGGCCTATCTTTTATTCTTGTCTCATACCTTATACAAGAGTCATGGTGATCTTCACCTTTCCCTTTTTACATTTTATCCTTTGGCAAGCACATTGTGTTGGAAAGATCTTGATATATATATATCCAATTGGATGTAAGTTAGCATGAACTCTTATTGTTGACATTACCCTCAAGGTAAAAGGTTGGGAGGCAAGACTATAAGCCCCTATCTTACTCTGTGTCCGATTAAAACTCCATACCCAGAAAGTATTGCGTGAGTGTTAGCAATTGTGAAAGACTAAATGATAGTTGAGTATGTGGACTTGCTGAAAGCTCTTATATTGCCTCGTTCCGAAGTTATATAAATTTCAATTGCTTCAATTACCGAGATTATAGTTTGTTGGTTCTCAATAAAGTTTCTGATTCATACTTTACATTGTGAATAGATTGTTACTTGAGCATAAGAAATCGTATGACAATATTTATATATGTCCTTGTTATAAGAATGATCACGATGCTCGCATGTCCCTATTTTATTTTATCTACACCTCTATCTCTAAACATGTGGACATATTTTTCGTTATCGGCTTCCGCTTGAGGACAAGCAAGGTCTAACCTTGGGGGAGTTGATACGTCCATTTTGCATCATGCTTTTATATTGATATTTATAGCATTATGGGTTGTTATTACACGTTATGTCACATTACTTATGCCTATTCTCTCTTATTTTACAAGGTTTATATGAAGAGGGAGAATGCCGACAGCTGGAATTCTGGGCTGGAAAAGGAGCAAATGTTAGAGACCTATTCTGCACAGCTCCAAAAGTCCTGAAACTTCACGGAAGCAGTTTTTTGGAATTAATAAAAAATACTGAGCAAAGAAACTACCAGAAGGGGGCCACACACCATCCACGAGGGTGGGGGGCGCGCCCTACCCCCCTGGGAGCGCCCTCCTGCCTCGTGGGCCCCGTGGAAGGCCTCCGGTGTCCATCTTCTTCTATATGAAGTCGTTTACCCTGAAAAAAATCATAAGGAATCTTTCGGGACGAAACAACGCCGCCACGAGGCGGAACCTTGGCGGAACCAATCTAGGGCTCCGGTGGAGCTGTTCTGCCGGGGAAACATCCCTCCGGGAGGGGGAAATCGTCACCATCGATCCTCTCATCGGGAGGGGGTCAATCTTCATCAACATCTTCACCAGCACCATCTCCTCTGAAACCCTAGTTCATCTCTTGTATCCAACCTTTGTCCCAAAACCTCAGATTGGTACCTGTGGGTTGCTAGTAGTGTTGATTACTCCTTGTAGTTGATGATAGTTGGTTCATTCAATGGAAGATCATATGTTCAGATCCTATATGCATATTAATACCCCTCTGATTATGAACATGAATATGATTTGTGAGTAGTTACGTTTGTTCCTGAGGACATGCGAGAAGTCTTGCTATAAGTAGTCATGTGAATTTGGTATTCGTTCAATATTTTGATGAGATGTATGTTGTCTTTCCTCTAGTGGTGTTATGTGAACGTCGACTACATGACACTTCACCATTGTTTGGTCCTAGAGGAAGGTGTTGGGAAGTAATAAGTAGATGATGGGTTGCTAGAGTGACAGAAGCTTAAACCCTAGTTTATGAGTTGCTTCGTAAGGGGTTGATTTGGATCCATATGTTTCATGCTATGGTTAGGTTTACCTTAATACTTCTTTTGTAGTTGCGGATGCTTGCAATAGGGGTTAATCATAAGTGGGATGCTTGTCCTAGAAAGGGTAGTACACAAGCACCGGTCCACCCACATACCAAATTATCAAAGTAACGAACGTGAATCGTATGAGCGTGATGAAAACTAGCTTGACGATAATTCCCATCTGTCCTCGGGAGCGTTTTCCTTCATATAAGAGTTTGTCCAGGCCTGTCCTTTGCTACAAAAAGGATTGGGCCATCTTGTTGCGCCTTATTTACTTCCGTTACTTGTTACCCGTTACAAATTACCTTATCACAAAACTATCTGTCACCGATAATTTCAGTCCTTGCACAGAATACCTTACTGAAAACCGCTTGTCATTTCCTTCTGCTCCTCGTTGGGTTCGACACTCTTACTTATCGAAAGGACTACGATAGATCCCCTATACTTGTGGGTCATCAGTGAGGCATAATGAGGAAGCTCCTTCGGAAGAAATGTCTCCTAGCTACTTACATATGAGGCATGAAGGAGGCCGGGATAATCGGCCATGATGGCCACTTCTGTGTCGTCATAGCTCGCCTGGTAGAAGACTCCCTCCTTGAGCTCTACGAATATCTCCGGGTCTTCTTTGAATCCGGGATCAAGGTCCCGATTATGGTCCTCCAGCTGTGGAGCGGGGCTATGGATCCCCGCGGTGACCCTCCGCCATTTGACGGATGGGTTAATGTCGGTTAAACATGGCTCGGGGAGAGGATTGAATAAAGTGGTGGGATTAAAACTCACCCAGCTAGGAGGATTGTACATGGAAAATCCCTCTCGGCGCGTAAGACGAGTGAACTCTTCTTTCTCCCCTTTATACAGTTCGGCCAATATTGTGGCCGGGGCGGCGAGGGAAGCCGGACCCTTTCGTCCGCAGCGGGAGGCGTCATCTTCCCCGTTGTAGTGCCACATAGGGAGCCCCCTGAAATGGAGCGGCTGAACACCTCGCGCTATGGAAGTGGCCATTACCTCGATTATTGATAATCGGGACTGGTCAAGTGTCCTTATCTTGCCCATTAATCGTTGGACTTCTGCGTTGTCTTCCTCCTCAGGGCTTCGAGGACGCGGCTATGGCGTTTCCTCAACGGAGCGCTGGAAAATTCGAGAAGGCCCATTCGGACTGGGTCGGGGAGAGCGACATCTTCAATATTAAACCACTCCGAGGGCCACCCTTCGGATGCTTTCTTCGATGTGCCGGACAAGTATCCCGGTCTCGACTATGCGCCATATCTCCGCGCCGCCCACCTCGAATACGGATCCCTTTTGGGTACGAGGGACGAGGCATAAAAGTTTCCTCCATAAATCAAAGTGGGCCTAGCAGCCCAGGAATAGCTCGCAAAGAGCGACAAAACCCGCGATATGCAGGATGGAGGCCGGAGTGAGGTTGTGCAGTTGGAGGCTGTAGTACTCCAAGAGACCTCGGAGGAATGGGTGGATTGGTAACCCGACATCTCTTATTAAGAAGGATACGAAGCACACTCGCTCCCCCTGGTTGGATTAGGGAAATTTTCCGCCAGGGCCTCATCTGTAAAAGAGGTTAATCCTGCACGGACGGGGACTAGATCCGCGGGGGGAAGGAATCCCTGTGTTTGAAGCTTACTCAGCTGGTCATGGGACACTGAACATTTCTCCCAATCGCCTTTATCGGAGCCATGGGGGCGGGAGGAAGAACTGGGAACGCTAGCCATGCTGGAATGGTTTCTCCTGGCAAGCTCTAAGGATTTTCCGCCTGGTGTGAGATGGCATCTGAGATCCAATCTACTTAAATATATGCCTTTCTTACATGGCCAGGGTGTTATGTGCAAAAATACTCTGACATTTCGTGTTCGCTCGACACATGGAAGCCGAAGCAATGGAGGCGCAGAAGCCAATGGGTACGACATTAAATGGAAAGTCGAGTACAACTCTTCGGATTAGACGCTTTGAAGTATTCGGAGGAACAACCCGCCTTGCAATGCCGAAGACTATCAGCGCGTCGGGCACATCGTCATTGAAGCCTGGTTCGGGGGCTACTGAGGGGGTCCTGGATTAAGGGGTCCTCGGGCGTCCGGCCTATGTGACGTGGGCCGGACTGATGGGTTGTGAAGATACAAGACAGAAGACTTCCTCCCGTGTCCGGATGGGACTCTCCTTTGCATGGATGGCAAGCTTGGCGTTCGGATATGAAGATTCCTTCCTTTGTAAACCGACTCTGTACAAACCCTAGGCCCCTCCGGTGTCTATATAAACCAGAGGGTTTAGTCCGTAGAGGAGAATCACAATCATACAGGCTAGACATCTAGGGTTTAGCCATTACGATCTCGTGGTAGATAAACTCTTGTAATCATCATATTCATCAAGATCAATCAAGCAGGAAGTAGGGTATTACCTCCATCAAGAGGGCCCGAACCTGGGTAAACACCGTGACCCCTGTCTCCTGTTACCATCGACCTTAGATGCACAGTTCGGGACCCCATACCCGAGATCTGCCGGTTTTCACACCGACAACGACTTAATTCACTCGGTGGTTCTGGAAGCCAGAATCGATCAAGGCGAATGACGAAGGATTAAAGTACCAGTATGCTTTCAAGACCTTGGAGAAATGCCTCCAAAGCATTGGATCAGGTCGGAATCAGTTTCAACCCTTCTTCACTCGGCCCTCAATCCATTCGGGGGCTAATGACGATGACATACCTAGGGTAGGGTCTTAGGCCTGACATAGACACCCTACCCAAGGACACTACCCTAGAGTCAGAGGCCTACAAGGTTCAACAGAATATACCGACTGAAATTACCCTGTAGTGCAATCCACTCGACGGAATATTCCACTCGGATACCCCAATTCCACTCGACCATGATAACTTCACTCGACCATACAAAAACCCACTCGGAGTAAAGAAGGCCTAAGTCACCCCAGGATGGCAACGGTCAGACATTCACTCCGTCACCATGAAGATCACTTATTGCGGGCGTTACCAGTAACGTTCAAGTCATAACTCACATTGAAACCATGTGTAACTAAGGGCTGCGAGGGGCCAGGCGCACTCTATATAAGCCACCCCTCCCCTCTGGCACAAGGGTTCGCACCCCTCGTAACTATTTGCACACATCCAGTCGACAAACCTCCATGGCACCGAGACGTAGGGCTATTACCTCCTCCGAGAGGGGCCTGAACTCATAAACCTGTTCGTACAACCTTGTCGTACCTAGGACTCTGCCCTCTCCTACGTACCCCCTACTTCTACTGTCAGACTCGTTCCCGCGACAATGACGCAACTCCTCGCGGTGGATGCGGACGACGATGCTTCCCCAGGGCGGTGGATGTAGCTTGAGTTCGGGCACACCGTGACGGCTGACCTTCATGGTCGAAGCGGGCGGCAGTGGCGGCGCCCACGCTGGCAGCCTCGTCGGCGTTCTGTCGGCGGCAAGCGTAAGTGACAGCGGTCGAAGCAGCGAGACGAGGCGGCGGTCGAAGCACAGGTGACCGTTGTTCTCATGGGGATCCAGATCCAGATCCCACAACACACCAATTGTTGTGGTGGGGAAATTGCAACAACGACTCAGTTGCGAAACATAGTCTACATAATATGTGGCTCCTAACCATCTGATTAAAATCAGATCCTACGGCCACGGAGGCGGCAGACGCACACGTCGTTATCCGTCGGGTGATCCCAATCATTTTCCAAAAGAAATTGTACAAGTAAATAAGGATGTGATCTGTATGTGTGTAAAATTTCAGGACGGAAAAAATAAATTCATGGATTTTGAGGATGAATAGTGCATCTACAAAAAAGTCTCAGGTTTTTTTTTGTGTAGCAATCATTTCAGTGTATTTTGTCTTGAAAGTTTACACACTTGTACGTTATGTCTCTAAGTATATGTGTTTTTTTGAAACAAATGAAATATGCCAATTTGAATTTTGATCATTTTAAATTAGTCCTCAATGGAGGCTAAGCTCCATTGAGCATTTTTGCATGTACAATGGAGTATTTTGTTCAATTTAATGAGCATGTTATACATGAATTTGCCTTGGCTGCCAGAGTGTATTTATATAACACGCATCATTTGCAAAAACAGAATGGTTATCAATTTTACACAGTATCTAATGAGCGGCTTTGAAGATCAATCCTTGTGTGAATATGTAGGCATTTGTAAATAGAAAAAGTTTAAAAACTAGGCAAGGCGGGAGGAGCCCCGTGGCATTTTAATAAGGAATAATGTACCAGACATCAAGTCTTAATCCGTGAAACAAATTCCGCTCACAAGATTCAAACTTCGGGTCTGCCAAGGCGCACAGCCGCGCTCTTGCCACTGGGCTAGACGCCATCTTTATATAACTACAAATATTGTGAAACATTTTTTCATAAAAATGTTGATGGTGCAGTTTTTTATCTAACACACGTGAATTTTGATAGCACTAGAACGTATACTTATACAGGTGTTTGAGTCATACATTTCTTTAACCAAATAGTTAAGCATGTACTTCCTCCGTTCGGGTTTACTGAGGCTTCTCTTATTTTTGGTATACTTTTACTATAAATTTAAGTAAAGAAATCAAATTATGTGTCACAAAAATTGAACATTGGAAACTTCTTTCAAAGACAAGTCCAACACTAAACTTTCTGTGTCACATACGTCGTATTTTGTTGGTTATATGGATCACCAAATTTTAACCCCAAATACGACGGCGCCCGATATACCCGGGTGGAGGAAGTAACTTCTTTGCAGCTTTGTCATTTACATGTGTCATACATTTATGTACAGTAGGTAGGAGTACTACTAAGAGGGATGTTTGAGTCATACATTTCTCACCAACACGAGTCTTGGCGCAGGTCCCATTTACCCACATAGGTTACCATATACCTTTTATTGCAACTTGTCGTTTACATATGCTTTGGAGTAGAAGATGGGACCTATCTCACCCACCTGAGCAGTCTTTGCGAACACATATATAGAAACAAAGCAAGGGCCCTCGTTTTCAAACAGCACAGCACACCGTTTTACTGCTGGTAAAACAATTGCAGACCACCAAACGGCACCACGGTCATTGCATGACCAAAACCTCAGGCTTAATTAATTAGCAATTTTATGCATCCAAACAGAGTAGATGAATACCCCATTGGGAAACCTGACCTTGCACTGTTCTACATGTCGTTGTGACCAACAGCGCTCTTTCTCTGTCGTCTTGCTCCAAGAGGCAAGAGCCACAGAGGAGCAGGACCCTTGGTAGCCACCCACAGTATTAGACTCAAGTTTCTTTTCTCGGGAAGTATTAGACTCGAGTATACCAGGTACTAGACGTCCATGACATTGTAAACCATGCAGAATGCACCACGAGGGGCACAGAGTGGTCCTGAGGGCAGGGCGATGCCGGTGGGCTACAATGACACCGTAGCAAGACAACATGTAGTGGTGAGGCCATGTGACGCAATTGCATGCATGCACACATATGATTGCCATGTGTGAATAGCGTAGCCTTTTTCCACATACTGTATTGCAGTGCACATCATCTAGAATCTTGTAGACGATGCTGGTGCGTCCATTTATATTGCATGGTGCTAGAGGATAGCCTTTGGATGGTAGATCTTGGTTCAGCTTTTCTTGTAGAAAAAACAATTATTTGGTCCTGTACCAAATTGTTCCTTGTCGTCTTCCTTAGTGTACTACTATGCACCTGGGAAGGCACTATTTGATTTTATTATAGCATACGCATATGTCATGTCAAGCGTGGGGCAGAGAGCTAGTTTGGATTTGGTTAATTAACCGGCATAAAAAGTCTTGTCAGCTGGGATGCGATCAAGTATTGCTGTAATGTCGGCACGCAGTAGGACATGCTCTCTCACGATCTCCCAGACCCTCATGTTCCTCGTAGTTACCCCGTCAGAAACAAAGGAATACAAATTTCTACTTACATATATTATTTTGTTTCTTTTATCGTGGAAAGTTCCAGATAATTTTAACGAAAATCCATGTGCTAAAATATGGGAGTACAAAGTGAGAATTCGTTCGAAGCTCGGGCTTTATGCTTTATGGGGCTTTTCAAAAAGACAAAATTAATTTTTTTTTAACACAATACACAAGCAGACGCTCAAACATACGTACATACACTCACATGTATGAATGCACGCAAACACATTTTACCCCTATGAGCACCTTCGAGGCTGAGCCGACACATCGTCTTGAGATTGTTGAAGTCGCCACAAACGCACATCACTAGAAGAGTAGAAGGTCTGAAATAAATCGAGAAAAAAGCGAGCACCAGTGTCAAAATCTAGGACTTGTAGCCTGGTGGACTAGGATACCACTGCCCTTTTGAACTTCATGTTTTTTTGAAAAAAAAATTCCACATGCATTGTTATAAAGAAATGTGTTAATATGTGAGCTACACAAAATTGCTACTTAACTTGTGTATTATCTAGGACGAGTTTATTGAATTAAATTCTCCAATCACGCATACAAAAGTCCGAATTGATGGAGAGAAACGGACAATATATTTCAACACGTCCCTTCATGTTAGGTTTTTTTAGTCCTTATGCATGGGATCAATGTAGAACGCAAAACTATTGTTTTTAATACTGCCTTGGCAGGGTCTTGAATTCAAGGCTTCTTTTCTTAGGTACCATATTGATTTATGCTCCAACCAACTCATCCAAAATTCCAAACTGATAGAAAAAAGCGGGCCATATATATCCCTCAACTAGGAAAGTGATATTTATGAATGTCACCATAATCCCCCACACACACACACACACAAAGTGGGCCATCTGAGAAGAAATGGGCTTAATGGCCCACTTAGGGAACTTAATAATGGACATAAGATACATGGGCACAATAGCAATATTGGTATGAAAAAAAGATGTTGTCTTTGACAAAGGAACTTTCCTTCTGTAAATTCAAATGTGAGTCCAGGCTCATCTGCACTCAGTGAAAAGTAAAATTGAGAATATAGTAAAACAAACTGAGTTTTTTTAGCAATGAATATGTTCATGTGTTCTGACTGCTTGTAATTTTTTGGGAACAAAATACTTGTGTGATGCTCGGTAAAATCAAATTGGTGCTCAAAGAAATGCTTTCTTGAGCACTTTTTTTCACAGGCCAGCACACATGTCTTTTCCCGGGGAAAAACACGTAGTTCGAAGACACGTCATGAGCTACAAATTTCCCGGCGGTTGCTTCTTCTTGAGCTTGCGTTGTTATTTCCCTTGAAGAGGAAAGGGTGATGCAGCAAAGTAGATATTAGTATTTCCCTCAGTTAAGAACCAAGGTATCAATTCAGTAGGAGGAACAACCAAGTCTCGAATAGATGCACCTGCACAAACTAAAAACCAAGTCTTGAATAGATGTCTCTTACTGATTTACCGCTATCGTTTTGGGGTTATGCTTTAGAGACGGCTGCATTCACGTTAAATAGGGCACCATCTAAATCCGTTGAGACAACACCTTATGAACTGTGGTTTGGCAAGAAACCCTAGTTGTCGTTTCTGAAAGTTTGGGGCTGCGACACTTATGTGAAAAAGCTTCAACCTGATAAGCTCGAACCCAAATCAGAAAAATGTGTCATCATAGGATACCCAAAGGAGACTGTTGGGTACACCTTCTATCACAGATCCGAAGGCAAGACATTCGTTGCTAAGAATGGATCCTTTCTAGAGAAGGAGTTTCTCTAGAAAGAAGTGAGTGGGAGGAAAGTAGAACTTGATGAGGTAACTATACCTGCCCCCTTATTCGAAAGTAGTTCATCACAGAAATCAGTTCAGTGATTCCTACACCAGTAAGTGAGGAAGCTAATGATGATGATCATGAAACTTCTGATCAAGTTATTATCGAACCTCGTAGGTCAACAGAGTAAGATCCGCACCATAGTGGTACGGTAATCCTGTTCTGGAGGTCATGTTACTAGACAATTACAAACCTACGATCTATGAGGAAGCGATGATGAGCCCAGATTCCGCAAAATGGCTTGAGGCCATGAAATCTGAGATGGGATCCATGTATGAGAACAAAGTATGGACTTTGGTTGACTTGCCCGATGATCGGCAAGCCATAGAGAATAAATGGATCTTCAAGAAGAAGACTCACGCTGACGGTAATGTTACTGTCTACAAAGCTCGACTTGTTGCAAAAGGTTTCGACAAGTTCAAGGAGTTGACTACGATGAGACCTTCTCACCCGTAGCACCTTTATGATTATGAAATTTGGAAAATGGATGTCAAAATTACATTCCTTAATGGATATCTTAAAGAAGAGTTGTATATGATGCAACCAGAAGGTTTTGTCGATCCAAAAGGTGCTAACAAAGTGTGCAAGCTCCAGCGATCCATTGATGGACTGGTGCAAGCCTCCCGGAGTTGGAATATACGCTTTGATAGTGTGATCAAAGCATATGGATTTTTACAGACTTTAGGAGAAGCCTGTATTTACAAGAAAGTGAGTGGGAAAACTGTAGCATTTCTGATATTATATGTGGATGATATATTGTTGATCGGAAATGATAATTAATTTCTGAATAGCATAAACGGATACTTGAATAAGAATTTTTCAATGAAAGACCTCGATGAAGCTGCTTATATATTGGGCATTAAGATCTATAGAGATAGATCAAGACGCTTAATTGGACTTTCACAAAGCACATACCTGGACAAAGTTTTGAAGAAGTTCAAAATGGATCAAGCAAAGAAAGGGTTCTTGCCTGTGTTACAAGGTGTGAAGTTGAATCAGACTCAATGCCCGACCACTGCAGAAGATAGAGTGAAAATGAAAGCCATTCCCTATGCTTCAGCCATAGGTTCTATCATGTATGCAATGTTGTGTACCAGACCTGATGTGTGCCTTGCTATTAGTTTAGCAGGGAGGTACCAAAGTAATTCAGTAGTGGATCACTGGACAGCGGTCAAGAACATCCTGAAATACCTGAAAAGGACTAAGGATATGTATCTCGTTTATGAAGGTGATAAAGAGCTCGTCGTAAATGGTCACGTCGATGCAAGCTTGGACACAGATCCGGATGACTCTAAGTCACAAACCGGATACGTATTTATATTGAATGGTGGAGCTGTCAGTTGGTGCAGTTCTAAGCAAAGCGTCGTGGTGGGATCTACGTGTGAAGCGGGGTACATAGCTGCTTCGGAAGCAGCAAATGAAGGAGTCTGGATGAAGGAGTTCATATCCAATCTAGGTGTCATACCTAGTACATCGGGTCCAATGAAAATCTTTTGTGACAATACTGGTGCATATGCCTTGGCAAAGGAATCCATATTACACAAGAGAACCAAACACATCAAGAGACGCTTCAATTCCATTCGCGATCAAGTCAAGGAGGGAGACATAGAGATTTGCAAGATACATACGGATCTGAATGTTGCAAACCCGTTGACTAAGCCTCTCTCACGAGCAAAACATGATCAACACCAAGACTCCATGGGTGTCAGAATCATTAATGTGTAATCTAGATTATTGACTCTAGTGCAAGTGGGAGACTGAAGGAAATATGCCCTAGAGGCAATAATAAATTTGTTATTTATATTTCCTTATATCATGATAAATGTTTATTATTCATGCTAGAATTGTATTAACCGGAAACTTGGTACATGTGTGAATACATAGACAAACAGAGTGTCACTAGTATGCCTCTCTTGACTAGCTCGTTGAATCAAAGATGGTTAAATTTCCTAGCCATAGACATGAGTTGTCATTTGATTAACGGGATCACATCATTAGAGAATGAAGTGATTGACTTGACCCATTCCGTTAGCTTAGCACTTGATCGTTTAGTATGTTGCTATTGCTTTCTTCATGACTTATACATGTTCCTATGACTATGAGATTATGCAACTCCCGAATACCGGAAGAACACTTAGTGTGCTACCAGACGTCACAACCTAATTGGGTGATTATAAAGGTGCTCTACAGGTGTCTCCGATGGTGTTTGTTGAGTTGGCATAGATCGAGATTAGGATTTGTCACTCCGATTGTCGGAGAGGTATCTCTGGGCCCTCTCGGTAATGCACATCATTATAAGCCTTGCAAGCAATGTGACTAATGAGTTAGTTGCAGGATGTTGCATTATGGAACGAGTAAAGAGACTTGCCGGTAACGAGATTGAACTAGGTATTAAGATACCGACGATCGAATCTCGGGCAAGTAACATACCGATGACAAAGGGAACAACGTATGTTGTTGTGCGGTTTGACCGATAAAGATCTTCGTAGAATATGTAGGAACCAATATGAGCATCCAAGTTCCACTGTTGGTTATTGACCGGAGATGAGTCTCGGTTATGTCTACATAGTGCTCGAACCCGTAGGGTCCGCACGCTTAACGTTATGTGACGACCGGTATTATGAGTTTATGTGATTTGATGTATCGAAGGTTTTTTGGAGTCCCGGATATGACCACGGACATGACGAGGAGTCTCGAAATGGTCGAGACATAAAGATCGATGTATTGGATGGCTATGTTTGGACATCGGAATGGTTCAGGATGAGTTCGGGCACTTACCGGAGTACCGGGAGGTTACCGGAACCCCCGGGGGAGTGTATGGGCCTTATTGGGCCTTAGTGGGAGAGAGGAGGAGGCGGCCTAGGAGGCCCCCCAAGCCAAATCTGAACTGGGAAGGGGGTCGGCCCCCCTTTCCTTCCTCCCTCTCTCCTCCTTCCTACCTCTCCTACTCCTACTTGGAAGGGGGGAATCCTACTCCCGGTGGGAGTAGGACTCCCCTAGGGCGCGCCATAGAGAGGGCCGGCCCTCCCCCTCCTCCACTCCTTCATATACGGGGGAGGGGGACACCCCATAGACATATAAGTTGATCATTGTCTTAGCCGTGTGCGGTGCCCCCCTCCACCATAATCCACCTCGGTCATATCATCGTAGTGCTTAGGCGAAGCCCTGCGCCGGTAGCTTCGTCATCACCGTCATCACGCCGTCGTGCTGACGAAGCTCTCCCTCGACACTCGGCTGGATCGAGAGTTCGTGGGATGTCACCGAGCTGAATGTGTGCAGATCGTGGAGGTGTCGTGTCTTCGGTACTAGGATCGGTCAGATCGTGAAGACGTACGACTACATCAACCGCGTTGCCATAACGCTTCCTCTTTCGGTCTACGATGGTACGTAGACAACACTCTCCCCTCTCGTTGTTATGCATCACCATGATCTTGCGTGTGCGTTGGAAATTTTTTGAAATTACTGCGTTCCTCAATAGTGGTATCAGAGCCAGGTTTATGCGTAGATGTTATATGCACGAGTAGAACACAAATGAGTTGTGGGCGATAATAGTCATACTGCTTGCCAGGATGTCATACTTTGATTCGGCGACATTGTTGGATGAAGCGGCCCGGACCGACATTACGCATACACTTACGCGAGACTGGTTCTACTGACTTGCTTCGCACACAGGTGGCTGGCGGGTGTCAGCTTCTCCAACTTTAGTTGAATCGAGTGTGGCTACGCCCGGTCCTTGTTGAAGGTTAAAACATCACACTTGACAAAAAATCGTTGTGGTTTTGATGCGTAGCTAAGCACGGTTCTTGCTCAGCCCGTAGCAGCCACGTAAAACTTGCAACAACAAAGTAGAGGACGTCTAACTTGTTTTTGCAGGGCGTGTTGTGATGTGATATGGTCAAGACATGATGCTAAATTTTATTGTATGAGATGATCATGTTTTGTAACAGAGTTATCGGCAACTGGCAGAAGCCACGTGGTTGTCGCTTTATTGTATGAAATGAAATCGCCATGTAATTGTTTTACTTTATCACTAAGCGGTAGCGATAGTCATAGAAGCAATAGTTGGCGAGACAACAACGATGCTATGATGGAGATCAAGGTGTCGCGCCAGTGACGATGGTGATCATGACGGTGCTTTGGAGATAGAGATCAAAGGGAGAAGATGATGATGGCCATATCATATCACTTATATTGATTGCATGTGATGTTTATCCTTTATGCATCTTATTTTGCTTAGTTCGGCGGTAGCATTATAAGATGATCTCTCACTAAATTTCAAGGTACATGTGTTCTCCCTGAGTATGCACCATTGCGAAAGTTCGTCGTGCCGAGACACCACGTGATGATCGGGTGTGATAAGCTCTACGTTCACATACAACGGGTGCAAGCCAGCTTTGCACAAGCGGAATACTCGGGTTAAACTTGACGAGCCTAGCATATGCAGATATGGCCTCGGAACACTAAGACCGAAAGGTCGAGCGTGAATCATATACTAGATATGATCAACATAGTGGCGTTCACCATTGAAAACTATTCCATCTCACGTGATGGTCGGACATGGTTTAGTTGATTTGGATCACGTGGTCACTTAGATGATTAGAGGGATGTATATCTAAGTGGGAATTCTTAAGTAATTTGATTAATTGAACTTTAATTTATCATGAACTTAGTACCTGATAGTATTTTGCATGTCTATGTTGTTGTAGATAGATGGCCCGTGTTGTTGTTCCGTTGAATTTTAATGCGTTCCTAGAGAAAGCTAAGTTGAAAGATGATGGTACCAACTACACGGTCTGGGTCCGTAACTTGAGGATTATCCTCATTGCTGCACAGAAGAATTACGTCCTGGAAGCACCGCTAGGTGCCAAACCCGCTGCAGGAGCAACGCCAGATGTTATGAACGTCTGGCAAAGCAAAGCTGATGACTACTCTATAGTTTAGTGTGCCATGCTTTACGGCTTAGAACCGGGACTTCAACGACGTTTCGAATGTCATGGAGCATATGAGATGTTCCAGGAGTTGAAGTTAATATTTCAAGCAAATGCCCGGAGTGAGAGATATGAAGTCTCCAATAAGTTCTACAGCTGCAAAATGGAGGAGAATAGTTCTGTTAGTGAGCATATACCCAAAATGTCTGGGTATAACAATCACTTGATTCAACTGGGAGTTAATCTTCCTGATGATAGTGTCATTGACAGAAATGTTCAATCACTACCACCAAGCTACAAGAGCTTCGTGATGAACTATAATATGCAAGGGATGGATAAGACAATTCCCGAGCTCTTCACAATGCTAAAGGCTGCAGAGGTAGAAATCAAGAAAGAGCATCAAGTGTTGATGGTCAACAAGACCACCAGTTTCAAGAAAAAGGGTAAAGGGAAGAAGGGGAACTTCAAGAAGAATGGCAGGCAAGTTGCTGCTCAAGTGAAGGAGCCCAAGTCTGGACCTAAGCCTGAGACTGAGTGCTTCTACTGCAAAGGGACTGGTCACTGGAAGTGGAACTACCCCAAGTATTTGGCAGATAAGAAGGATGGCAAGTGAACAAAGGTATATGTGATATACATGTTATTGATGTGTACCTTACTAATGCTCACAGTACTTCCTGGGTATTTGATACTGGTTCTGTTGCTAATATTTGCAACTCGAAACAGGGACTACGGATTAAGCGAAGATTGGCTAAGGACGAGGTGACGATGCGCGTAGGAAATGGTTCCAAAGTCGATGTGATCGCAGTCGGCACGCTACCTCTACATCTACCTTCGGGATTAGTTTTAGACCTGAATAATTGTTATTTGGTGCCAGTGTTAAGCATGAACATTATATTTGGATCTTGTTTGATGCGAGACGGTTATTCATTTAAATCAGAGAATAATGGTTGTTCTATTTATATGAGTAATATCTTTTATGGTCATGCACCCTTGAAGAGTGGTCTATTTTTGTTGAATCATCATAATATTGAAGCCAAAAGATGCAGAGTTGATAATGATAGTGCAACTTATTTATGGCACTGCCATTTAGGTCATATTGGTGTAAAGCGCATGAAGAAACTCCATTCTGATGGACTTTTGGAATCACTTGGTACTTGCGAACCATGACTCATTGGCAAGATGACTAAAACTCCGTTCTCCAGAACAATGGAGCAAGCAACAAATTTGTTGGAAATCATACATACTGATGTATGTAGTCTGATGAATATTGAGGCTCGTAGCGGGTATCGTTATTTTCTCACCTTCACAAATGATTTGAGCAGATATGGGTATATCTACTTAACGAAACATAAGTCTGAAACATTTGAAAAGTTTAAAGAATTTCAGAGTGAAGTGGAAAATCATCATAACAAGAAAATAAAGTTTCCACGATCTGATCGTGGAGGAGAATATTTGAGTTACGAGTTTGGTCTTCATTTCAAACAATGCGGAATAGTTTCGCAACTCACGCAACCCGGAACACCACAGCGTAATGGTGCGTCCGAACATCGTAACCATACTTCATTAGATATGGTGCGATCTATGATGTCTCTTACTGATTTACCGCTATCGTTTTGGGGTTATGCTTTAGAGACGGCTGCATTCACGTTAAATAGGGCACCATCTAAATCCGTTGAGACGACACCTTATGAACTGTGGTTTGGCAAGAAACCCAAGTTGTCGTTTCTGAAAGTTTGGGGCTATGATGCTTATGTGAAAAAGCTTCAACCTGATAAGCTCGAACCCAAATTGGAGAAATGTGTCTTCATAGGATACCCAAAGGAGACTGTTGGGTACACCTTCTATCACAGATCCGAAGGCAAGACATTCGTTGCTAAGAATGGATCCTTTCTAGAGAAGGAGTTTCTCTCGAAAGAAGTGAGTGGGAGGAAAGTAGAACTTGATGAGGTAACTGTACCTGCTCCCTTATTGGAAAGTAGTTCATCACAGAAATCAGTTTCAGTGATTCCTACACCAGTAAGTGAGGAAGCTAATGATGATGATCATGAACCTTCTGATCAAGTTATTACCGAACCTCATAGGTCAACCAGAGTAAGATCCGCACCAGAGTGGTACGGTAACCCTATTCTGAGATGGGATCCATGTATGAGAACAAAGTATAGACTTTGGTTGACTTTCCCGATGATCGGCAAGCCATAGAGAATAAATGGATCTTCAAGAAGAAGACTCACGCTGACGGTAATGTTACTGTCTACAAAGCTCGACTAGTTGTGAAAGGTTTTGACAAGTTCAAGGAGTTGACTACGATGAGACCTTCTCACCCGTAGCGATGCTTAAATCCGTCCAAATCATGTTAGCAATTGCCGCATTTTATGATTATGAAATTTGGCAAATGGATGTCAAAATTGCATTCCTTAATGTATATCTTAAAGAAGAGTTGTATATGATGCAACCAGAAGGTTTTGTCGATCCAAAAGGTGCTAACAAAGTGTGCAAGCTCCAGCGATCCATTTATGGACTGGTGCAAGCCTCTCGCAGTTGGAATATATGCTTTGATAGTGTGATCAAAGCATATGGATTTTTACAGAATTTTGGAGAAGCCTGTATTTACAAGAAAGTGAGCGGGAGAGCTGTAGCATTTCTGATATTATATGTGGATGACATATTGTTGATAGGAAATGATACTTAATTTCTGAATAGCATAAAAGGATACTTGAATAAGAATTTTTCAATGCAAGACCTCGGTGAAGCTGCTTATATATTGGGCATCAAGATCTATAGAGATAGATCAAGACGCTTAATTGGACTTTCACAAAGCATGTACCTTGACAAAGTTTTGAAGAAGTTCAAAATGGATTAAGCAAAGAAAGGGTTCTTGCCTGTGTTACAAATGAAAGTCTATCCCTATGCTTCAGCCATAGGTTCTATCATGTATGCAATGCTGTGTACCAGACCTGATGTGTGCCTTGCTATTAGTTTAGCAGGGAGGTACCAAAGTAATCCAGGAGTGGATCACTGGACAACGGTCAAGAACATCCTGAAATACCTGAAAAGGACTAAGGATATGCTTCTCGTTTATGGAGGTGATAAAGAGCTCGTCGTAAATGGTTACGTCAATGCAAGCTTGGACAGTGATCCGGATGACTCTAAGTCACAAACCGGATACGTATTTATATTGAATGGTGGAGCTGTCAGTTGGTGCAGTTCTAAGCAAAGCGTCGTGGTGGGATCTACGTGTGAAGCGGGGTACATAGCTGCTTCGGAAGCAGCAAATGAAGGAGTCTGGATGAAGGAGTTCATATCCAATCTAGGTGTCATACCTAGTACATCGGGTCCAATGAAAATCTTTTGTGACAATACTGGTGCATATGCCTTGGCAAAGGAATCCATATTACACAAGAGAACCAAACACATCAAGAGACGCTTCAATTCCATTCGCGATCAAGTCAAGGAGGGAGACATAGAGATTTGCAAGATACATACGGATCTGAATGTTGCAAACCCGTTGACTAAGCCTCTCTCACGAGCAAAACATGATCAACACCAAGACTCCATGGGTGTCAGAATCATTAATGTGTAATCTAGATTATTGACTCTAGTGCAAGTGGGAGACTGAAGGAAATATGCCCTAGAGGCAATAATAAATTTGTTATTTATATTTCCTTATATCATGATAAATGTTTATTATTCATGCTAGAATTGTATTAACCAGAAACTTAGTGCATGTGTGAATACATAGACAAATAGACTGTCACTAGTATGCCTCTACTTGATTAGCTCGTTGAATCAAAGATGGTTAAGTTTCCTAGCCATAGACATGAGTTTTCATTTGATTAACGGGATCACATCATTAGAGAATGATGTGATTGACTTGACCCATTTCGTTAGCTTAGCACTTGATCGTTTAATCTTGATTATTGACTCTAGTGCAAGTGGGAGACTGAAGGAAATATGCCCTAGAGGCAATAATAAAGTTGTTATTTGTATTTCCTTATTTCTTGATAAATGTTTATTATTCATGCTAGAATTGTATTAACCGGAAACTTAGTGCATGTGTGAATACATAGACAAATAGAGTGTCACTAGTATGCCTCTACTTGACTAGCTCGTTGAATCAAAGATGGTTAAGTTTCCTAGCCATAGACATGAGTTGTCATTTGATTAACGGGATCATATCATTAGAGAATGGTGTGATTGACTTGACCCATTCCGTTAGCTTAGCACTTGATCATTTAGTATGTTGCTATTGCTTTCTTCATGACTTATACATGTTCCTATGACTATGAGATTATGCAACTCCCGAATACCAGAAGAACAGTTAGTGTGCTATCAAACGTCACAACGTAACTGGGTGATTATAAAGGTGCTCTACAGGTGTCTCCGATGGTGTTTGTTGAGTTGGCATAGATCGAGATTAGGATTTGTCACTCCAATTGCTGGAGAGGTATCTCTGGGCCCTCTCGGTAATACATTGTTGTAGCAGTAGCGCGGAAATGCGCTACTACTATAATTCCCTCGCTGGTGCCGGTAGGCTAGGAATAGTAGTAGCGGTTCTTCCAGAAGCACACTACTGCTAAAAACTTTGTAGCAGCGCGTTTATGCTGTAGAGCGCTACTGCTATGAAAAAGAAAATAAATAGAAAAACAAGTAGAAAAGTAAATGAAAATGAAAGAAGTAGAAAAAGTAAAAATGAAAAAAAGAAAATGTAAAGAAAACAAAAGAAAAAAAACCGAAAGGAATAGTTGTAGCGCGTTTTGCTGGAAAACGCTATAGCTAACTTAGCTATAGCGCGTTTCGGCAAAAAGCGCTACCGCTAGTTTGACTTAACCCCCGGCCGCGCAGGCTCAAAATTTCGCTAAGTCCTTCCCCCTCCACTCCCCCCTCTCCCCCAACTGCTCCATCGCCACCGTCGCCCAGCCGCCTTCGACCACACCGCCGCCGCCCGAGGCCGCCCTCAACCTCACAGCCACCGCCCGAGGCCGTCGTCGACCTCACCGTCGCCTCTCTCGAGCTCACCGCCGCCGCTCGAGCCGGCCCAGGACCTCCGACGCCCGAGCTAGAGCCTGCCCTCGCCGCCGACCGTAAGGCTCTGCCTCTCCTCTCCCCTACCCTCCTCTCTCTCTCTCTCCGCTAGGGCAATTCATATATATGTTGATGTTGTGTTGATGTTCATATGAACCCTAGGTGTTCATATGAACCCTAGATTTGTTTAGGGCAGTAGGCATTTTTTAGCATTTAGGAAAAATGATTAGCAATTTTTTTAGGAAATTACCTAGGGCAAATTTTTATGAAAATGCCTAAACAGTAATTCCATTTAGCTTTAAATTAATAGAGGGTATGTAAATAATAGTAGCATTTAGATTTAAATTAATATAGGCTATAAACAAAAAACACTTACCTATAAAAAATTATTTGGACTATGGACCTGAATCTGTTCCACATTTCATTCAAATGAAATTTGAATTATTTGGACTATGGACCTGAATATTTTTGAAGAAATTGGGTCTAGGTACTAAGGTCTTGCTGTGGAAATTTTGGTGAGGTCAGAAGGGTTAGAGAAAATGGAGTTCCTAGACTTTTAGCTTTAGACAAAAAACAAAAGTATTTAGCTATAAATAAAAAACAGTAGCTATGGCATTTAGCTATAAACAAAAAACAGAATTGTTTTTCTTTCCAAAAACTTGGTTAAACTAATTGTTGCTATGTAAACAAAAACAAGATTGTTGTTATATGATATGTGTCATTGATGTTCATTTGCATATTCCATTATTGTTGATTATATCTTTTCATTGAAGTGGCCATGTTATATGCAAATTCCTCAGTAGTGTTTGCTCATGTTATATCTTTTCATTGAAGTGGTTTGATTGTGCCCAAGTGGTTTTGTTGTTTCCAGGAAATGAAGCCGAGTGGCCTATGTTTTGCCGGAATGTTGATTCATTCCGTTCCGGCAAATTTCAGGTTCTCGATTTGTCCACTTTTTAGCAAAAGTCGTGCCGAAATTTTCCGTGAATTTCGGCATGACTTGTGCTACAAACTAGGACATATCGAGTGCCCGGGATTTGCCGCACCGGGAAGGAGTCAACGTTCCTGCAAAGCATAGGCCTTTTTTTATGTCGTTATTCATTTCATTAGGTCTAGAATTAATTGACTAGATTTAATCATAGGAAACATGGCTAGCAACGATGAAGGACAGGGTTCTGGTGACTGCGACAACGTCTACCTGGCGGCAGAAGAATTTTTGAGGCAGCGGCCGTCCTTCACGGCGGGGGTGATGGTAGTTGTGACGTACTCTCCGTCGGTCAATTCCAGCAGATTAATTCAAATGAGCGCATGCACCCAGGCTGGGCCATTCTCCATCCCATCATGTGCTTCAGGTGGCTGGTGACATCTCTCAATTCCCATGCGTGCTTTGGGAGGATAAGTTCCAGCTGCTCCCGATCGTTGGGTCCGCTGATGCCAAGCACAAGACACCAGGACCCGGTGTGATGCGTCGACTACTCGATGGCTTGGGGATGGGTGGTCGTGAAAGCAGTCTTCTTTCATCTAGCCATCGACAAGTTCCAGACTTGTCCTTCAAAGGAAAAACAAGGTATATCGTATATGGCGCTCTTTGGAAACCTTGATTGGATAGGGACCGGTCATGTGCACCCGTAACATCAGCATAACCAGCTTCATCGGGGTGTCGTGAAGCTCTATTTTTGTTGATACCTTGGGACATGTCTGCACCAAGACTCCCAAGGGTTCAACACACGCGGAGGATGCCATGGCGTGATTGGAGGACATGCAAATAGCGAAGGCGGAGACTTGGATCCGTAAAGACTTTGCTTCACAGGCAGTTGTTCAGACTTGGCTTGCGGGGTATGTTCTCATCCAGACTGGGCACGAGTTCCTATGAGTCTGGTGGTATGTGACTTTCAGTAGTAGCCTTCGCAAGTGGGGGCAACAGCATTGGAGGACTTCTTTGTTGGTGGTGCTCCTTTGAGCACCGAAGCTGATTTCTAGGGTGAAAACCCAATGTCTGGCCTTTATTGGTGGTGCGTGGCAATGACCTTGTTGAAGACATTGTTTTCGGAATGCGGTCTTTCTTCAGGGTGAAAACCTACGATCTTTGATCAGGCAACGACAAAGCTTGTGCATTGTTTACTTTCTGGAGGCGTTGCTTTTGGAGAACCTTCTTTCTAGTCCGGGTGTTGTCTTTGGTGGTGGTTAGAGTGCTGCTACTGTGGGTGATTGATCACCACGGCATGTTTTTTTTCTCTTTTTTTTTCTTTTTTGGTTGTGTGCATCCTGGATGTTTTTAGGCATCTTGTTGGTGCAAAGGCTGGATGTAATTGATATCTTCTTGATATTAATATATTCTCCTTTTAAAAAAGAAAGACACCACATTCAAATCTAGCCAGAGCTCTTGTTCATTACCGCGCGTGCGTACGTACCTGCCCACGCCTCACCTCACCTCGCGCGTGCGTGAAGGAAGCAACTATGATTTGATTTGGGACGACATACAATAGGAGAACCCAACTGGGAATCAGAACCGTTGTTTGGCTGGAGCTCAGTGGGCATAAATTCTGAACTGTGTCGTCGCCAGCTTGCTGGTCTTCTTGAGGCTGTCACAGAAACGCAGTCGACTTTGTAGATATGTATTGAATAATTGTTGATACAATATTGTGCCAGTACAAGAGGTATATATAAGAGCCAAGCCGCACCTGACCTAACCCTATTACAAACCGAGTAGGAGTCCTAATCCTATTACAAGTTGTATTCTAACATCCCCCCGCAGTGTCAACGGTAGGCTCGACGATGTTGAGACTGAAACAAATGTCTTGAAACGGAGTAGTCGCCAGGCCTTTAGTAAAGATATCAGCGAACTGAGCAAAAGTAGGCACGTGGAGAACACGAACTTGACCGAGAGCCACCTTCTCTCGAACAAAATGAATGTTGATCTCAATATGCTTGGTGCGATGGTGTTGAACCGGATTCCCTGACATGTAGACAGCTGAAATATTATCACAGTAAACAATGGTAGCTTGCTCAATAGGACGGTGCAGCTCCGACATCAACTAGCGCAACCAAACCGTTTCAGCAACCGCATGAGCCATAGCGCGGTACTCAGCTTCAGCAGACGAGCGGGAGACCGTAACCTGCCTTTCTGAGGACCAAGAAACCAAATTGTTACCAAGAAAAACACAAAATCCGGATGTGGACCTACGAGTATCTGGTCAACCAGCCTAGTCTGCATCAGAGTAAGCTGTCAAGGACCTGGGAGAGGATTTGTTGATATGAAGACCTAAGTCTAGTGTGACTTTGGGATATCAAAGAATATGTTTGACATGATTTTAGTGTGAAATACGAGGATCATGCATGTATAAACAAGCTTGTTGGACAGCAAAAGAAATTTCAGGACGAGTGAGAGTAAGATACTGAAGTGCACCGGTAAGACTATGATAAAGAGAAGGATCACCGTTGGTAGAGAGTTTGAAACCTGTATCAACAAGGGTACGAAAAGTTTGACAATCAAGCATACCAGCACGAGAAAGAAGATCAAGAGTGTACTCACGTTGAGACAAGAAAAGACCAGAGGAGTCATGGATAACAGCAATACCTAAGAAGTGGTGAAGAAGACCTAAATCTGTCATAGAGAATTCATGGCGAAGAAGAGAGATAACATGATCTAAAAATTGTTGTGAGGAAGCTATGAGGATAATATCATCAACATATAAAAGAAGGTAAGCAGTGTTGTTGTTGTGATGAAAGGTGAAGAGTGAAGTGTCAGAACGGGAAGGGGTAAAACCAATGGTTTGAGCATAAGTAGAAAAGCGTTGGAACCAGGCACATGGTGCTTGTTTAAGACCATAAAGAGATTTTTGAAGAAGACAAACATGATTAGGATAGGGGGAATGTTCGAAGCCAAGAGGTTTTTGACAATAGACTGTTTCTTGAAGAGAGCCATGAAGGACAGCATTTTTGACATCTAGTTGATGAATTGGCCAGGAAGAAGAGACGGCGATGCTAAGGATAGTGTGAATAGTATTGGGCTTGACAACTGGAGAGAAAGTCTCATCATAATTGATGCTGTGTTGCTGAGAGTAACCACGACATACCCGTCGAGCCTTATAATGTGCAAGACTCCCATCAGAATTAAATTTATGGCGAAAAACCCATTTGCCCGAAACGATATTTGTATTGGAAGGACGAGGAACTAACTTCCATGTGTTATTCTGCAGAAGGGCATCATATTCATCTTTCATAGCTGCGGCCCAATTAGGATCTAGGAGAGCAGATTTGTAAGATTTGGGTAGAGAGGAAGGAGATAAAGATGCATGAAGATTGAGACGATCTTTTGCAGGTAAACGAAACCCGGACTTGGCACGTGTGCGCATGGTATGATCGTTAGTAGGAGCTGGAATGGGAATAGCATGAGCAGGAGGGGCGGGGGAAGATGTGGTGGACACATCTGGCGCAGCGGAGGAAGCGGACGTGGTGGATGGTTGTGAAGACTACGTCTGCAGGAGGTCTGCCGCGTCAGAGTGTAATGTGTTTTCCTCTACCGGGACAGAGGTGATGACAGAAGTGGTGGCGGCAGGATCTGCTACTGCGGCTGGTTTCGCTGGATTGGTCGGCGGGTGAAAGAAGGGAAAATGATTGCGACGAGAGGGACTAGTGGACGGCGCGGGTGAGTTGGAATCTAATGGTGGACGCTCGGAAAAGGGAAAATGTTTTCAGTAAATGTTACATGACGAGACACATGAACACGACCACTAACAAGATCTAGACAACGATAATCCTTGTGCTCGTCAGAAAAACCTAGATGGACACACAGGATAGAGCGTGGGGAAAGTTTGTTAGGAGAAGTGGAGTAGGAGTTTGGAAAACAAAGACAACCAAAGACGTGAATGTCAGAGTAATTTGGATGAGAGCGAAATAAAGAGAAGTAAGGAGTAGTTTTTGGGTAAACTTTAGACGGACGAATATTGAGTAAATATGTGGCCGTATGAAGTGCCTCTGCCCAGAACATTGACCGCATAGAAGATTGAATAAGCAGAGTGTGAATGATGTCATTAAGAGTACGGAGAGAAGGCTCGGCTTTGCTATTTTGAGGGGAGGTATAAGGACAAGAGAAACATAAGAGAATTCCATATTGTAGAAAGAAATTTTGATTTTTAAAATTGTCAAATTCACGACCATTATCACATTGTATGAATCTAATAGGGAGGAAAAAGTGGACCGAGACATAGCGCTGAAAGTTAAGGAATATATTATGAACGTCGGATTTGTTTCGTAAAGGAAAAGTCCAAACATAATGAGTAAAATCATCAAGAATCACGAGATAATACTTAAAACCAGATACACTTTCTATTGGTGATGGCTAGAGATAACAATGAAGCAATTCAAAAGGAAAAGTACTAGAGGATTGAGAGGAACTAAAGGGAAGGCGAACATGTTTGCCCAATTGACATGACTGACACATAGAAGAATTATGAGAATCTCTATTACAAGGTATTGAAAATTCACTAAGTGTGGATAACACATTTTTATTGGGATGGCCGAGACGTTGGTGCCACAGATCAACAGAGGCCACCATAGATGTTGGAGGAGCAGCGACCGGAGCACCATGGCGAGAATATAAATCACCGGAGCTATTGAATCGAGCGATCTCGGCCTTGGTCGGGTAGTCCTTCACAGACAAACCAAAGGGGTCAAACTCAACAGAAACATGATTATCAGTGGTGATTTGGCAAACAGGAATCAGATTTTTAATAAGAGCAGGAGCTACAAGAACATCACGAAGAAGCAAAGGCTTAGTTGGGGATTGGATTTGAGCCTGGCCGACACAGTAAATAGGAATAGAGGATCCATCACTGAGAGTAATGGAGGGAAAAGGCGAAGGTGTGCAAGAAGAGAGCAAATTACTCGATGCAGACATATGACGAGAAGCACCAGAATCGAAAATCCAATCCATACCTGAGTTCCCTTGTGCAGCAAAGTTGTTCATGGCTTGTAGAAAAGCAGCTTGGTCCCAGCTCGGAGTCGAAGTAGAGGTCGGTGTAGTCATGGGAGCTTGCGGGTGTGGTGGC
This sequence comes from Aegilops longissima, assembly GCA_021605205.1. Taxonomy (NCBI): domain Eukaryota; kingdom Viridiplantae; phylum Streptophyta; class Magnoliopsida; order Poales; family Poaceae; genus Aegilops; species Aegilops longissima. The sequence continues at coordinate 746,221,760 of CM038682.1, forward strand.
ATCGGTAGTAGGGCCGGCATCGGCGTAAAGAGAGAGGCACCATCATTGTACTGTTATATGTAGGGGGGCGATGGAGAGCCATAGGATGCATAAGGACTGGTGTTGTAGATCGGTGGCGCGTAGGCGGGAGCAGCGTGGTATGCGGTCGTCGGCTGTCGGGGCGCGAGGACGGGCGCGCCGGTGTGAGCGAGCACGGGCTGCCACCACCAGATAGGCAAAAGGGCACCATATGGCGTAAAGGCGGACCAGGAATAGGCCATGCTGGACTAGCCCTGCCCATGGATCAGAGATGGGCGCCATCCGGGCGGCGATGGTGGTGCGATTGATGAAGCCGGGGACGGTGGTGGTGCAGTTGGTGGAGTCGGGGGCGGAGCAGGAGCAGGCGCCGTGCGGAACTGCGGCGGCCTAGGGTTTTTGCCCCGGTAGTTGGGACTTGGACGCCAGCCGGATGGTTGAGGAGGTGCTTTTGGTGGAGGTAGCGGTGACGGTGTCAACGCAGGCGGGCGAGGAGAAGCAGTGAAGACATGAGGACGGGAGTCCTTCGTAGTTAGGGCACGATCGGCCCATTGGAGCATCGAGCGAACCTCGACGAAGGAGGGACGCGGACGGATCATAGGGATGAAGGAGGCCTGCTTCTCGAACTGCTCGCTGAGGCCGACGAGGAGGCCGTTGATGAGCTGGCGGTCGTCGATCGAATCACCAAGTTCGCGGAGTTCATCCGCGATCGCCTTGAGGAGTTGGCAGTAGATGCCGACTGGTGAATCACCTTGCACCGTATTCCAAAGCTCGGTGTGGAGATTGTTGGCGCGAGCGTCGACGTTGTCCTGGAAGAGCTGACGAAGGGCCGCCCATAGATTGGCGGTGGAGGCACCGTCACAGTGGACGAGATTGGAGATCTCTGTGGAGACTCGCATGTAGATCCATTGAATAATGGCGAGATCATCTTGACCCATTGCGGATCATGAAGTTGAGGAAGAGAGTCGTCGGCAACGTGAGATCGGAGACGTCGAAGAGGTGACGCCAATGGTAGTAATTGTGAGCAGCGAGGTCTAGGGTTATGGGGATGTAGGGGCTAATATCGGAGATGGTGTCGTTGAAGGAGATGGAAGGGGGTATTGGTGGGGGTAAAGTTAGAGTAGAGGTAGAGGCGGAGGAGGCCGTGGCCGCGGTGACCTTGGCGGCGACGATGGCGGTGCGCCGCTCGAAGTAGCCGGGCGGCGGCGGCAGTGGCGGGGCTGGCGGGTTAGCCATACCCTAGGATCGAAAGTCTGATACCATGTAGAATTGTATTGAATAATTGTTGATACAATGTTGTGCCAGTACAAAAGCTATATATAAGAGCCAAGCCGCATCTGACCTAGCCTTATTATAAACCAAGTAGGAATCTTAATCCTATTACAAGTTGTATTCTAACAGACTTCGCTCACGAAGAGAGACCTGAGATATGTTGGCAAGAAACTTCGGAGGCGAAAAATGGCATCGAATCAAAGTTAGGGCAAATGAAGCCAGACCATAACAAATGTTAGGTACTCCTACTAGATTAGATTTTGGAAGTATGATTTGGCACCCAATTGAAGGTTAGTCATACGTACCTTTTTTGATCTCCAACCAACCATATGTGCCTAACTGTATACATGTATACGGCCAGTGGTAGGCGGTTCAGGTGTGCACGGAACAGTTGATGGGAACTGATCATCAATATAAATCTCGAGCTGTTGCCATCGATCAGTAGCTGTTATCACGAAAAAGACGACGACAGTGACTTGTCAGATCAGCAAGCCCCAGATGCATCCCCGTCGCGTATCAGCCTCGAATAACGTCGCTCTCCGCCGGACAGTCGCGCGAAGCCGCGAACCCTGTGATCAACCGTCCGATGCCGACATACTCCCTCCGTCCTTTAAAGAGTGTACATCCAACTTTTTTGGAAAGTCAAACTTTTTTAGATTTGACCGTGTTTATATAATAATACATCAACATTTATGCCATCAAATTAGTAGCATTAGATTCGTGATAAAATATACTTTCGTCATATACCTATTTGATTTCACAAATATTGATATATTTTTGCATAAATTCGGTCAAACTTTGAGATAGTTGATCCTCCAACAAAGTTGGAAGTACACTCTTTAAAGGACGGAGGGAGTAGTTGAATTGCAGCGGATATTTTTTTATCGGAAAAACCATCACGTATCCACACAAAAGAAGTCCTCCATAACTGGATAAACCTAAGAGAAACAGTAGATGGAACATAGAGAATCATCGATCAGAGTGGATGTAATTAGTGCGTCAGACTGTAGCTCTATAGCAGGTGCAAACGACGGCCGTGTTTGGATACTCTAACACAGTTAGAGTTAGAGTTATTTTCTAACCCACTTTGATCCAAATAAGTATTTCTCTATTGGGATAGTTGGATTAGATGGAACTAACCCATTCTAACCCTCTCTGTTTAGATACTTTTGAATTATTTGAGCCACCAACTAACTCAAACTAGCTCTAACCCCACGATTTAAAGATGGTGAGTGCTGCTGCTTGCTTTACACTTGCAGGCACAGACTGACCACTCCATATAATCTGCTGCATGCATGGCGATCGAGTAAAATAAACAGCCTCCTGCCTGCACGGCTGCTGAGCTCGATCAGAAGATCTGTCTCTCTCACTTTCTCTGCAGCCCCGTGCTGTAGCTGGTTTAAATACTCGACGGGCTAATAAACTTCTTTTTCTCTCTTTTTGCCTGCCGATCCATCGACTGATTGATCGTCCTTAAAAGAATGGGATCACTTTTGGACAGGCAAGCGTGTCCTGTCAAAAGGCTTTTATGGCGATGTGATCGGTCACCGCGGGCAGGCATCAGGGCGGGCTAGTCGCCGGCGGCCGCGTGGGTGGTAGGGACGCACTGTCGAGCGCCGCCCCGACATGGGCGTCCAGAGTCTGGACGAAGGTTTGACGAGGTTGCCCCGGCTGACCGGGTCGTATTCACCCTATCGCCATTGCTCACCTCCACGTCCGTCCGTTTGATAAACCAGGTCAGGGTGTGGATGGATCACGGCTAGCTATGCGCTGCCTTCCGTGCGTGTACTGTGCTGAGGGCCCGTACGGTTTGCACATTCCGTTTCGCTGTGAGACATCAACGTGCATGGATCTCCTTGCACTTTGGAGAATTGTTTGTGCCGATGCGACAAAGGAGTACTAGTGTACTGGTGTGCGACTATTTCTTCCGCCCGGCTTCACCTTTCCAAGCCAGAGTATCGGCGAAACAGAGCTATTGGCCGGCCTTTCCTTCCGTCCGGGTCGCGAGGGTCAGGGTGGTGCAACGGGACGTGCATGTGCACGACGGGTGGGCGTGTCCCGCCCCGTACGCTGGCCGACGAGACACGTCGCGTCGAGGGCTCCATCTGGCACGGGCATCATCGATCTCGTTCGTCCCCATCACGCGCAGACACCCGCGTTTGGTGGATCTCGGACGCCACGCGTACGTTCTAGCGTCCGGACGGCCGGACGGCCGGGTTTGACCCACCACGACGCGCGGTCACGTTTTACTTCACCTAGCCCTACACACAGCGTTCGGTCGGTAAAAAACCGGCAATGCTAGGTTCACGGCGAAAATTTTTACGGGATCAGAGGACTGGCTGAGGTGAGGATTTGGGATTGAAAGTTAGGGATGAGGCGCGGCCCACCCCACTGAAACAGGGGGAAGAGAGATTACTTAGTTGGAAAGATTAAGTAAAGCTCCGTAATCGTTCGTGTGTGTAGGATTTTCGGTAAAAAACTCATGTTATGTCAACGGATAATCTCTCGTAATAATACTCTGCTACGATGAGCAAAGTTGTTTTTTTATATAAAAAGCTGTTTTTTATATTACTAAAAAGGCTCGTGCGTTGCAACGGGGAAAAAAATATCCTCTCATATCTCTAGCTGGATTAGCTGAACAAACTGTGCATGGCCGGTTCGCAGGTTATTAAATCAAACCCTGCCATTGGCTATTTTATTTTTTTGCCAACTCTCCGGACTTGGGCCACAGTGTGCTGTCAGGTGGGCTTCTTTCGTTGTGCCAAAACGAGTGGCAAGTAACGAAAACCAAATAGCGTAAATAAAATTAATTGAATCAGGACCAAACAAAGCGGGACGAAACCAAAAATATTACAATTAATTGAATCAGGACCAAACAAAGCAAGACGAAACTAAAAATATCACCTCCCTTTAATAGTAGGTATAGAATAGATATAGATATAGATATAGATAGAGGACAAGACTTGCATGCTTCTCGCGCGTGCGCCCATCCGTGCTCCCGCGTACGTGACTTGATTTGATTGGAATAAAATAAATCTGGCCCCACCCCTCAAAATCAGGGAGGAAGATGATTAGAGATGATTAGGTTAAAAAAGAAAAAAAAAACAGCTATAGGATGAAGTGGGAGCACGATAAAAACATGGGAGGGAGCAAGCAAACCGGATCCATAGATTTACAGTAGCGATGATCGTCTGATTGTGTTTCTTAATAAAGAGCAAGCGACAGGTGAAACGGATGATGGGAATAAATGAAGCCCGGTGCCGATGCCTGACCACGCATCGATCGGCCGGCCACCGGTGGATCAGAGATCGGCCAAAGAGTACGTACCACGTGCTTGATCCGCTCGTACACCTCACGACTTCGATCGGGCCATTCATCATCAATGTCCCGCAGTCGGAGGTCGAGCAGTAGCAATACACTCATGCATGCATGCATGCAGTGACAGCACACTGCCAGTATACGGAGTACTGCCACAGTGCCACTCCGACTCGTATCGGGCGTCCATTGGCCAGACCGAGCGCGTCGTGCATGCCATGCATGCATGCATGCCGCCGCAGCCAGCCAGCGTGTGCGTGTCGAGGCTTCGTTCATCGTCGATGGGGTTGGTACCCAGCCAGCCAGATTGCATGCATGCATGGCCTGCCTGACCAAATGAACATGCGTTGCTGGTGGAGTGGTGGTCCTGCCGTGCTAAACGTAGGAGGAACATGCCTTCGTGTGTACGTGCGCGCACGAGATTCCTCGGAGTACGCACACATATGTGCGACTGCGACCACTGGTACTGTGTGCATGGTGCAACGTGTAACCACGTGCATGTGCTGTGCAATAGCATTGCCTTGTCTTTTTTTTCTTTTTAAGAAACGCAGGAGAACTGCGATTCATTTAATTATAAGAGGAAACGGCGGAAGAGCGCCAACTGTACAAAGGTGAGCATGCTCACAATAGAAAGGAGAAAGAGGCAAAATAAAGGGCTCTTCCGCCTTGCCTCTTTGTAGGGATTACGATTTTCACAACCATACACGAGCCGCAAGAAAAAGTTACGTACGCGTGTCACCTGAAGATGACCCTCTGTGCGCAGAAAAGCATATATATGTGCAGCGCCAGCTTAAGACAGCAATCCATAGCACTCCAGATTAGAGTAGGAGTACTATATAATTAGTAGAGTAGGAGTACTTCTCAGGCGCTCTGTCACGAAACGCCACCGCAAGTGGAAAGCGTTCCCGTCGCTCCAACAGTCACCGTGGCTAATGGCTCCAAGTTGCTTCTAGCTGATGGCGAATCCGGAAGCTCGCCGTGGCGGGGGAGGACGATGGAGCAAGATAACGACCCGATTAGGCGCGCGCCAGTTGACAGCAGCACGGAGCTAAGCCGTGTCACACGGATCATGCCGGATCGGTTCCCCCACAAAGGTGTGGACTGTTCAGGAGAACAGCCGATTGCTACACCGTTCCTCACTTCAGTTGCAACAGAAGGCCATCAGAGAAGTCCTCGCGTTTCAGACCGATTCGTCATGTGACCCGTCCGACGAATCACCAGGAGTACTCGACAAGGATCAGCTTAGCGGTTCGGCCCCAATGTTTGGCCTCCTGTCAGCACTCCTGGTTCGCCAAATTGGCTCCGGCAGCATCAACCCGCTTGAGCAAATCAACTCAACCCTAGCTACAACTAAACCAGTAAGCCCCTAGTCGTCTTATCCAACGACCTACTAAGAGGGTGTTTGGATCACTAGAGACAAGAGACTAGAGACTAGTAGTAGTCACCTTTAGTCAGTAAACCTCCAAACATCCCTGACTAGTGGGTGACTAAAACTAGTTTAGTCCCAGTCACCCCACCCCTAACTTTTACTGACTAGAGACTAGTAGTAGTCACCTTTAGTCAGTAAACCTCCAAACACCCCGACTTTTACTGACTAAAGTCCCCTCTCTCTCTCTAATTAGTGTTGCACAAGGACATTTAATACCAAGACATTTAGTCTTGTTAGTAGTAGTATATCTTCCAAACAGGGCATACTAAAAACTTCTAGTCTAACTACTACTAGTTACATGACTAGAGAGTATCCAAATGCCCTCTAACTTTAAGGCGCAGATTTGCTCCAAATAAACAAGTTTATAATGAAGGGAGTACGGGTAGATCCATGCATGTCGATCGCCCTGCCACTTGAGATTGTGCCCATCTTTTCGGCAAGATACAGCCACCCACCAGTCAAGCAAAGCCTAGCTAGGTGCTACGACAACTGACATGTTTCCAATGAAAAATGCGAGAGGTGACAGGACAGCCCGAGATCTCCGTCTGCGAATGCATGCCTCCCGTAGTGGGAGACGGGAGGAGTCATGTCTCGAATCATGGACGCAGGCAGGCTCGAGCCGCTCGCCGGCGAGTAAACAATCCGGGGGCCGAGCGGACGCGGGGAGGCCACATCGCCGGAGCGCTTAAACAAATGCCGCGGAGCAGGACGTGACGGCCGCCCGAGGCGGCGGTTTGGCGGGGAGAAATCAGGCGAGGATCCCCTGTCGATCTCTCTGTCTCTCTTGGCACGGGGTTTGCTGGGTTCGCGAGAACCGGGGGCGTTCCTGTTTCCTCGTCCTCCTGCAGAGCCTGGTAACGATATCCATGGAACAAAGGCTGGTTAACTGACTCATCTTGTGATTTTTTTATATAATCCAACAGACGGATCAAGTAACGAGGTGTTTTCACGGATGGCATTTCTTCGATTATGATAATACTGTAGCATCCTGTGTTCCTGTGTGCTGCACTCTAGGGCTTCCTGCTCACATCAAGAGAATTTCTCATTTTTCTCCCTGTTTGTAATTTTATTAAGGCGTTTTAATTTTCTCTGTCACATTTTTACCACGAACTTGCGATGTTGTGACAATGTGTATCTCGTTACCCATTTTCCCGTGATTATGATATGCTAAGCCAACATAATAGATGTGGCAAGTGAGTCCAAAGCGTGACCATCGCAAACGGGCATGTAGCCTAGTGGTTGCAGCGACCTTAGTAACACCTCATGCCTACGTGCTAGAAGCAGATTTACGCAAGTGTGAGCGAAATTTTCTGGAATGAAAAGACTGTTGGGCTGTGGCTCTACAGTAAATAGTCAAAAGAAAGGTACTCCCTTTAATAGAAAAAAAAGTGTCGTAACTTTGAACTAAGGTTATCTCAATCTTAGTTCAAAACTGCGACACTTTTTCATGATCGGAGGGAGTACCAATTTAGGTGTTTTCCATGTACCCTGCGATGAAAACCCACTTTTCATCCGAGTGGCGACATGCAACCCATTTTTAACCCAGGCAATCTAGCTCGATTATCTGCATCGCCCGGTCGACATGATCAAGCCGAAATAGCTCGCTCACCTACTCCTTTCCTCGCAACCACGAGCATGGGTAGGAGACGACCCAGAGGGCGACAACTAAAGAGCAATGGAGCAAATACATGGCTCTCCATCGACGATCGCTTGACTAGTCACATCCCTGAGGTAAGAAAATTGTGTTGTTGATGATTGCCTGGTTAGTGGTATGCTTCGTTCTCTCCCAAGCAGACTATCAGAATGATGGGAGATTAAAGGATGTAAACTTTCAACACCGTCACAAATTTTGGGTAAAAATGCTGCCAAAAATGAATGGGTAAAAACCACACTAAAAAAATATAAAACACAAAGGGATAAAAGCGGGGGGCATATATGGACCTCTAAAAGCAAAAACATGGTTTGGAGTCTGAATGAAATTATGGACGTAGGGACTCATGTTCTGTAGATCCGACAACCTTAATTATATGATCCAAAGGCTCATTGAAAAAATGATTCATGGATACCAATTCCTACCCTCTTCTTAAAATCTCATACAATCATAGAAAGTAAAACTTTACACAATTCAGGAGAATATCAATATTTTTTTCTAGAAATTTTTCAGGGGATTTTTTTTCTAGCAAAGTGAAATGTTTCTTTTTTAGACAAAGCGAAGTCAAATGTGGAAGCAATCATAGGTATATATTTGGAGGCCCATGCAACATGGGCCGAAAACAGACCAAACACAGGAACTGGACCCGCAGAAACAAGTATCATGGCCCAGCCCATATGGAAAGAAGTTCTGGGCCGTGGGGGTATATACATGTGGGCCAGATCCACTTATCCGGTCTATTTGGATTTTCAAGCGGTCTGTCCCACAAACAGTAATGCTCCATCTACGAAACTCACTACGAAATGTTACGTAAATTTCCTTAACTAAATCTCCCCTATTTTCAGGGGGTGGGCCCCTTCACCCCTTAATCCTCCAATCCTAACTGTCTACGTGTTGATTTACGTAAAACCCGTAGCTAGCCTTAGGTAGGTCTAGCATTGCCCGTCCCACAAACCATATAAAAAACCCGTCAACAAAACCAGTTTCCAAAAATGTCTCAGAAAAAAACAGTTCACAAATCTGCAAGGTGATTTCTCAAAAAAAAAAAAAAAATCTGCAAGGTTCGGCTTCAATTGATCCACAGGAACGCCACTGCAATTTACTGCACAGATCGTTCGTTACGAACGAATTTCAAGACTGCTTCTATAACTGCAATCCAACGAGACCTCACACGGGTCCCCAAGATCAACAGCTCGATCGATCGCGCGGTTCGCGCCGTAAGTTGTGACAGCCCGCGCGCGTCCGACCAAAAGGCCAGCGCCGCCGCGCTCCTCGTCCTGGGAACGCCGATGGTCGGCGCATCATGCATGGGCGTGACGTGATGGTGTGTGATGCAACAAAACAGTTTTTACCCATGCACGCGCGTGGTGCAAACGAATGCTCGTTTGTTTCGAAGGCTATGCCGTGTCAGTTGCTCTGCATTCGACACAGCATTATGCTTTCACAAGTGCATGAGGACCCGAAAGAGCAGGAAGCTGGAGTACGATCTCATTTGACTCGCAAAAAAAAAGGAAGCTGGAGTAAAAGGTCATTGAAATGTGGAGGTTGGAAAAGACAAATACGCACGCTGACACGCTTGTAAAAGTTACTCCTCCGTACGCCGTGGTAATCTGTCGAGCGATCACGCCGGCCGTGGCGAAGCGCGGCGCATGCATGCACGACTCAACTGGCAGTCGGCCTGCAGCTCGATCGATGGCGCAGCGGCACCACTTTCTCCGGTCCCGTCGCGTCTGTCTCTGCAACGCATGCATCCATCACCTTTGCGGACTGCCAACCGCACGTGTGGGTGGACGCGAGCGTGCCTGCCTCTGCCTGGTCGATCGATCAGACCATATCAGATCAGATGAAGGCCTGCCTCTCGTCTCGTCTCCGCAGCTGCCGGGGCGGGGCACGCGACGCGTCGCCGCACGTGAGCTAGAGCGCCTGTGCCGCTGCCTTACGGCTAGGCAGCTGCACATGCATGCATGCTGTATGTGCCAGCAATATATACATGGCGAAAAGTCGAAAACTTATGGCCACACTGCCATAATTGACCGTCTTCGAGCCGTCGGCACCATGCATGATCCAGCAGATCAACACCACGGTTTCTTCGGTGAGACCAGACCATGTGTAAATTGAAGACCGAGGAGAGGAGCTAGCTGCTGCAGGGCCTACGCGTGTCAGCCTTTCTCTTCTCGAGCACGAGCGAGCACGGTGGAGGTTCACGCATGTGCCTCACCGATATTTTGTCCTTGGTCTCAAAGTCTCTGCATGTGCCCGTCCTCTGTCCCAATGGATCTCGTCTTCACTTTGTATACTTGGGACGCGTTTGGTTTTTTTGATGAAAGAATTTCATTAAAGAAAACCAAGCATAGCAACATAGCATTCAACCTAATACTACCATAGTTCTAGAGTAACAACGCAAAAGCCAACTGAGGCCAACAGTCTCCCAGACCCAGTATACCAGGGCATTACATCGATAAAAGATAACCTAGACAAAAGCAGCAACCAACTACTAGAACAGCAACTAAGAAACTGCCACAGCAACATCAGGAAGTAGAGTCTTCAGTTCCTCCCAGCCTCGCTACATTGATCCTCCATCCCTGTATTGCTGTGTACACCTCATTTGCTACTCGTTCTAGCAGTCTTGCTCCCAGCTCCAACAATTTTCTTGGCGGCTCCTTTATCTGCAATATTGACCAATCAATCAACCATCGGCTCATTAGTTTGATTATGCAGAAAGGATCATTTATCCTTTTATTTTCAAAAATAATCCCATTCCTACTTTTCCAAATTGCCCAAAATAAAGGAGATACCCCAACCATCACCATTTTCTTATCATCCCTGTTGAATTTGCCTATCCATGTCCCAAAACAATCACTAACAGTCAGTGGAGTGGTTTTGAGCCCACCCACACATCTAACCAGAGCCCAAAGCAGTGAGGCTACTGAGCAAGTAAAAAACAAATGGTCAATTGATTCCTTCTTTCCACAGAAAACACAGTCTTTCCCCCCTCTCCATCCTGTTTTTAGCAAAACATCCCTAGTTAAAATGCTCTTATTATTAACCAACCACATAAAAACCTTGATTTTCGCAGGCACTTTGGTCTTCCACAAGTATTTTTGTGGAAATTTTAGACCTAGTATAATTATTTTTCTGTATAGAGATCCCACAGAGAATTTATGATCTGCAATCAAGGTCCAGATCACTTTATCTCTCCCTCCTTGCATAGTTATTTCTTCACATCTACTTTTTAAGCTATTCCACAAATCCAGAGTTTCACCATGCAAAGTTCTTCTAAATGTGAAACCATGCCATCCTTTTTGTATGGCTTCATCTACTGTTATATTATGGTCAAAACATATATCATATAATCTAGGATAAGCTTCTCTTAGAGGTTTATCATCTACCCATACATCTTCCCAGAACCTGGTATTTTTCCATCACCTAATTCTTTCCTAACAAATATATAAAAAAATCTCTTTGATAGTCATAAGACTAGAACAGAATTGTGAATCTCTAGGTTTTTTAACCATTAGAGCTAGGCATTGTCCCTTTATATATTTTTCTCCAAGGATATCTTGCCACAACCCCTCTTCTGTTTCCATTTTCCAAAACCATTTAGCAAGAAGTGCAATATCCATCACCTTCAGATTAAGGATCCCCAAACCTCCTACATCTTTTGGCAAACAACATGTTTCCCATTTCACTAAATGATATTTTTTAATATTCTCATCCTCTTGCCACACCAGTCTGGTCCTGAAAAAATATGCTTTCTTGATGATCCCTTTAGGTATAGCATAAAAGGACATCATAAACAGTGGGATGTTAGTTAGACAGGCTTGCACCAAGGTAATTCTACCAGCAATGGACCTACTAATTTCCCTTGCCAACAACTACATCTTTTTTCAATCTTGTTAGTCACACAATTCCAGTGAATGTTTCTAATTCTGTTTTCATCCACCGGCATCCCCAAGTATTCGATGGGTAATTCACCCATTTTACATGTCAAAATTTCCTAATATATCGACTGTTTCTCTTTGGCTTTTCCAAAGAGCATCGATTCACTCTTGTGGAAGTTTATTTTGAGACCTGACATTTGTTCAAAGGCTTCTAATATGAATTTAAGATTTCTAACACTTTCTATCTCATCTCTAATCAGGAAGATAGGGTCATCAGCATATTGTAACATGTTGATCCCTTTGTTCTCCCCATTTCTCAAAACCCCTTTCACTACATCATGTTTTAATGCATTACTCATTAAGATGGCCAAGGCATCAGCAGCCAGGTCAAAAAGCAGTGGTGACATAGCATCACCGTGTCTCAGCCCTTTGAAAGTTTTAAAATATGGCCCAATATCATCATTCACCCTAACCCCTACATGTCCTCCTCTCATAGTCTCCATCACCCAGTCACACCATTTATCTGGAAAACCTTTCAGGTTAAGCATTTGTATTACAAAAGGCCATTTGATTTTATCATATGTTTTCTCAAAGTCCACTTTGAAAATCAAAGCATCTTCCTTTTCTCTGTGGAAAGTATTCAGAGCCTCATGGAGGATAACCACCCCCTCCATAATGTATCTCCCCTTGATAAAAGCAGTTTGGTTTTTGGATATCATAGGGGACACACATCTAGCTAATCTATTCATCAGTACTTTAGTAATGATCTTAAAGCTCACATTCAACAGGCAAATGGGCCTGAATTTCTGTATTTGTTTGGCATCATTTGTCTTTGGGACAAGAGTTATGATGCCATAATTAAGTCTGGCAATATTAATTTTTCCTTTAGCAGAACTTTCAACCAAAGCTTTTATCTCCCATTTGACCAGATCCCAAAAATCTTGATAGAAATCCACAGGAAATCCATCAGGTCCAGGACTTTTATTTCTTTTCATCCCAAACACTACTTTATGAATTTCATCCAGGGAGAAAGGGGCCAAAAGCTCCTCCCTATCCTGGGAGCTGATCTTTTCCATTTCCACCCCTTTCAAAGAGATTTGTGTCTCTTCAGGGTGACCAAACAAGGTTTTGTAGAAATTGGTTATGTATTCCATCAATCTACCTTCCCCCTCTATAGTCCCTTCATCTTGTTCCAAAGAGATGATTCTGTTTTTCTTCTTCTCCCATTTACTTTTGCATGTTAGTATCTAGTGTTTCCATCCCCATCTGTGATCTCTCTATCTTTATACCTCTGCAACCACTTCATCTCCTCTTGTAGCATCACTCTTTTGAGTTGTGCTCTAAGCTCTTTCTGCTCAGCTCTGTCAGCAGCAGTTAGCCCTATTATCTCAGCTTTCTTGTCTATCTCATCCAACACCCTAATAATATCCATTTTGATTTTTTTATACCATGCATCCATATTCTTATTCCATCCCTTAGTTTTTCTTCTCAGGTTTCTCAGTCTAAGTTGCCATCTTTCCAGAATATCTCCTTTATATTTCTCATTCCATGTTTTGTAGATCAGTTCTCTAAATCCCTCTCTCAATGTCCAAGCATTCTTATATCTAAAGATATAATTATGTGTTTGTGTTTCCCCTGTATCTAGGTACACGGGAGTGTGATCAGATACTTCTCTAGCAAAAGCTTGCAATATAGTTAGAGGATATTTTTCCTCCCAAGTAGGGCACATCAACACCCTATCCAACTTTTCATAGGTGGGACTTTCCTGGTTATTAGCCCGGGTGTATAGTCTCCCATTTAATGGCAATTCCCTAAGCCCTGCTTGCTCAACTATAGCATTAAACATAAAGGACCACTGATCACTCTGCATGGGTTTATTCTTTTCTTTTTCATTTCTAATAATATTGAAATCCCCCCAACCAAGCATGGCAGAGGATGAAGGAAATATGCCCTAGAGGCAATAATAAAGTTATTATTTATTTCCTTATTTCATGATAAATGTTTATTATTCATGCTAGAATTGTATTAACCGGAAACATAATACATGTGTGAATACATAGACAAACATAGTGCCACTAGTGTGCCTCTACTTGACTAGCTTGTTAATCAAAGATGGTTAAGTTTCCTAACCATAGACATGAGTTGTCATTTGGTTACCGGGATCACATCATTAGTAGAATGATGTGATTGACTTGACCCATTTCGTTAGCTTAGCACTTGATCGTTTAGTATGTTGCTATTACTTTCTTCATGACTTATACATGTTCCTATGACTATGAGATTATGCAACTCCCGTTTACCGAAGGAACACTTTGTGTGCTACCAAACGTCACAACATAACTGGGTGATTATAAAGGTGCTCTACAGGTGTCTCCGAAGGTACTTGTTGAGTTGGCGTATTTCGAGATTAGGATTTGTCACTCCGATCATCGGAGAGGTATCTCTGGGCCCACTCGGTAATACACATCACTATAAGCCTTGCAAGCATTGCAACTAATGAATTAGTTGTGGGATGATGTATTACGGAACGAGTAAAGAGACTTGCCGGCGATCGAATCTCGGGAAAGTAACATACCAATGACAAATGGAACAATGTATGTTGTTATGCGGTGTGACCGATAAAGTTCTTCATAGAATATGTAGGAGCCAATATGAGCATCTAGGTTCTGCTATTGGTTATTGACCGGAAACGTGTCTCGTTCATGTCTACATAGTTCTCGAACCCGTAGGGCCCGCACGCTTAACGTTCGGTTACGATTTGTATTATGAGTTTATGTGTTTTGATGTACCGAAGGTAGTTTGGAGTCCCGGGTGAGATCGGGGACATGACGAGGAGTCTCGAAATGGTCGAGACGTAAAGATCGATATATTGGACGACTATATTCGGACATCGGAAAGGTTCCGAGAGATTCGGGCATTTTCCGGAGTACCGGAGAGTTACGGGAATTCGCCGGGGAGTATATGGGCCTTACTGGGCTTTAGGGGAAAGAGAGAGGAGAGGCTGCCCCCCCAATGCTTAATCCCAATTGGACTAGGGGGAGGGGCGGCACCCCCTCCTTCCTTCTCTTCTCTCTTCCCTTTCCTTCTCTCCTACTCCTACTACTTGGAAGGGCTCCTAGTTCTACTAGGAAAGGGCGAATCCTACTCCCGGTGGGAGTAGGACTCCCCTAGGGCGCGCCATAGAGAGGGTCGGCCCTCCCCCTCCTCCACTCCTTTATATACGGGGAGGGGGGCACCCCTTGGAGAGACAACAATTGATCTCTTGATCTCTTAGCCGTGTGCGGTGCCCCCTCCACCATATTCCACCTCGATCATATTGTAGCGGTGCTTAGGCGAAGCCCTGCGTCGGTAGCATCATCATCACCGTCACCACACCGTCGTGCTGACGGAACTCTCCCGTGAAGCTCTGCAGGATCGGAGTTAGCGGGACGTCATCGAGCTGAACGTGTGCTGAACTCGGAGGTGACGTACGTTCGGTACTTGGATCGGTCGGATCGTGAAGACGTACGACTACATCAACCGTGTTGTGCTAACGCTTCCGCTTTCGGTCTACGAGGGTACGTGGACAACACTCTTCCCTCTCGTTGCTATGCATCACCATAATCCTGTGTGTGCGTAGGAATTTTTTTGAAATTACTATGTTCCTCAACAGTGGCATCCGAGCCTGGTTTTATGAGTAGATGTTATATGCACGAGTAGAACACAAGTGAGTTGTGGGCGATACAAGTCATACTACTTACCAGCATGCCATACTTCGCTTCGGCGGTTGAGGGAGTCCTGGACTAAGGGGTTGGACTCTACTTGGCGTGGAAGGCAAGCTAGGCGACCTGTTATGAAGATTTCCTCCTATATAACCGATCTCATGTAACCCTAGATCTCTCCTGTGTCTATATAAATCGGAGAGTGTAGTCCGGATAGGGACAGATTCATTACCATATACTCATAGGCTAGACTTCTAGGGTTTAGCCATTACGATCTCGTGGTAGATCAACTCTTGTAACACTCATATTCATCAAGATCAATCAAGCAGGAAGTAGGGTATTACCTCCATAGAGAGGGCCCGGACTTGGGTAAACATCGTGTCCCCGTCTCCTGTTACCATCGACCCTAGACGCAGAGTTCGGGACCCCCTACCCGAGATCCGCCGGTTTTGACACCGACATTGGTGCTTTCATTGAGAGTTCCACTGTGCCGTCGATGAAAGGTTTGATGAACCCTTCAATTGTCAATAATGACGCTGTCCAGGGAGGGACCTTCCTCCCTGGACAGATTTTTGTGTTCGGCGGCTTCGCACTGCGGGCCAACTCGCTTGGCCATCTGGAGCAGATCAATAGTTACGCCCCTGGCCACCAGGTCAGGTTCGGAAGCTTGAACTACGTCGCGGATATCCGTGGGGACTTGATCTTTGAGGGATTTGAAACTGCGACGATCGCTCCCCCCCTTCTCCGATGAACATGACTTAAATCTGTCATCGGAGCACACCCAAGAGATGGATCCTGTTGTTGCAACGGCCTCAGTACCAAAGCAGATCATCCCCTCCGAGGCCATGAAGTCCGCGGCATCGAATCCACACACGGACTCGACATCCTGTAATGCTTGCGTCAACGGAACCCCGGACTCGTCTCCGTCTACGTGTTCCGGATCAAGTGCGCCTGCGGACACCGAGCTGGATCTGTTATCGATTTTCGAATTTAGCGCCGCAGACATCTTCCAGCATTCGCCTTTGGGTAACGTACTAAATTCTTTGAAGAACTTGTACTTGGAGGACGACTCACAGCCGAACTATGTTCGGTTCGAGCCAGAGGCGGACGACGAGGAATTTTGCTTCCCACCCGCCACCCACTTCATAGCCACCGTCGACGACTTAACCGACGTGCTAGACTATGGCTCCGAAGACATCACCGGTATGGACGACGATGCCGACAATGAGCAAGGCCAAGACCCGCCATTCACTGGACGTTGGACGGCCACCTCTTCGTATGACGTATACATGGTTGATACCCCCAAAGGATCTGGCGACGACAAAGAAGAGCCAGATAAGAATAAACCTTCTGAGACGCAGTCCAAGCGCCGACGCCCCAAACGCCGTTCTAAGCCTCGCCGCTCAAAAGATAGCAACACTGGTACCGGAGAAAATAGCACTCCGGGCGACGCCGAAAACAATGAAGACCATGTCGGTGCTGCATCCGAACAGGAGGAACATGACGACAAGCAAGACAACCTTGATGAGCAGGCCATAGAAGATGACTCGGGGGACGATAGTTACCGTCCACCCTCCGAAGAGGAGACAAGCCTCAGCAACGAAGATTTCATCATGCCTGAGGACCCTCTGGAGCAGGAGCGCTTTAAGCTTCAACTCACAGCCACTGCAAGGAGCCTGAAAAAGAAACAACAACAACTTCAAGCTGAACAAGATCTGCTCGTCGACAGATGGACTGACGTCCTGACAGTAGAAGAATACGGCCTCAAGCGCCCAACCAAGAGCTACTCGAAACGAAGACTGCTACCTCAATTCGATGAGGAGGCACCAGAGCACACATCTCCCTCGCATAATGCAGAATGACCACCACGTGGGCGCGACAGGGCGGCCGACCGGCCACCACGTGGTCGGGATAAAGCGGCAACTCAGGCCGAACAGCAGCCTGCGCAACCGCCCTGCAAAAATAAAGACGGAAGAGTTCGGGGTCACACGTATGACCTTCGGCAGACCCTGGACAATAGAGCAGGACATACATGATCGATCTACGGATCGCGAGGACGTGCCTCGAGGCACGAAGACGGCTACCTATTCGGACGTGACAAACCTAACCACGCCCGGTCCGAATGCCGCAGACGGACTCCATCAGAGCTATGCCGCGACACGGCCCGGTACAGAGGTGCCGCACACCCTCTCTGCTTCACAGACGAGGTACAGGATCACGAATTCCCCGAGGGATTCAAGCCCGTCAATATCGAATCATACGACGGCACAACCGATCCCGCAGTGTGGATCGAGGATTTCATCCGCCACATCCACATGGCTCGAGGACGATCTCCACACCATTAAATGTTGGGGAACGTAGTAATTTCAAAAAATTTCCTACGATCACGCAAGACCATGGTGATGGCATAGCAACGAGAGGAGAGTGTCCGCCCACGCACCCTGTAGACCGGCGGGCGTTATAACAACGCTGTTGATGTAGTCGTCGTCTTCACGATCCGACCGATCCAAGCACCGAACGTCGGCACCTCCGAGTTCTGCACACGTTTAGCTCGATGGCGATCCCGGACTCGATCCAGCAAAGTGTCGGGATGAGTTCCACAAGACGGCGTGGTGGCGATGATGATGCTCCACCGACACGGGGCTTCGCCTAAGCTCCGACGATATGACCAAGTGGAATATGGTGGAAGGGGCACCGCTGCAGCTAAGGAACGATCCGTAGATCAACTTGTGTGTCATGGGGTGCCCCTGCCCCGTATATAAAGGAGCCAAGGGGTGCGGCCAGCCTTGGGAGGCGCTGGAGGAGTCCTACTCCCACCGAGTAGGACTCCCCCTAGTTGGATTAGGATTGGAGGAGGGAAGAGGGAAGGCGCCGCCTCTCCTGTCCTATTCGGACCAGAGGGGGGGGGGGCGCGCCTGCCTGGCCGCCCTTCCTCTTCTCTCTTATGGCCCATTAAGGCCCATAGACCTCCGGGGTTCCGTAACCTCCGGTACTCCGTAAATTCTGATTTCACTCGAACCTTTCCGATGTCCAAATGTAGGCTTCAATATATCAATCTTTATGTCTCGACCATTTCGAGACTCCTCGTCATGTCCGTGATCACATCCGGGACTCCGAACTACCTTCGGTACATCAATCTTATATTTACTAATTGGAGGCACCTTTCAAGATCTCTCATTAATCCACATCATCAAAATTAATAACACCGTTGGATAGTAGAATTTACGTTCAGGATAAAACGAAAACTTACGTAACGTAGATGACCCCGTCCCACAAAAAAGCATCTGACACGTCCAACGTCATTGGTATACAAACCAAATAAAACTTCCATCTGTTCACACAAAATACAAAAAAGAACATCCTCACGTCAAAACAAAAGGAAAGCCTCCATACATCATAAATATTACAACATAAAAAAGGAAAGTAATCCACACGACCTGACTGATTACCCGCACCTTTAAAGATCTCATCTATTTTTGTTTTGAGGTTAAAGATCTCATCTATTCACTGTAAATAAAATAGGACAGTCTCCCGTCAAAAGAAAGAAAAGCCTCTGTCCATCAAAAGTATATACAACGTAAAAGAGGGAAAGAAATCCACATAATCCGGCTGATTACCCACACCTTTAAAGTTCTCTTATTAATCCATAAATCATAATTTACGTTCACCATATAATAGGAAAAACATCAAAGGCATATGACACGTTCAAAACAAACAAAGGATCCATCCATTACGTCAAAAAAGAGTCCTAGAAGATTGTTATCCACGCAGATGGCTCCTCTCCTCTCCATCTCTCTTTCTCTAATCCCTATATACAACAGAAAAAAGAAAACCCTCTAGGATTCGCGGGGATGGACAAGTTTGATGTTCAGCTGGACGGCTCCAGACGCAGCTGCAAGGCGGAGTTGTGTACCCACCATGTCTGCATCTATGTGACCTCTCTGCGCCATCTGCAGATCTAGCACATCGGCGATAGAAGTGGTGAATATTTCCACAACCCCCAATGTCTACAGGGCCATGGGACGGTGGTATGCCAGCCTTAACTTGGCTCAGCAGTATTACTCTAAGTTATTATACCTAGGTTGAGTGATAGGCCTCTTAAGTTTCAGATCAGATCCGTTTTGCTGAGTTATGGTATTTGCAAGGATCAATTTTTTGATATTTCCTTCAATGTCAAGAGAACAGATGTGGACCTGCAATAATTTGCATGCACAGAGGTAGATACCCGGAGGATTGATCATGCAAGTCGCATTATATTGATTGATCGAGGTAGCATCTCCAACTTTTATCCTTTTATTGTTCAATATATATATGCAAAGATGTAGCATTTTATAATATGATATGTCTGTTAAATCTTATAGTATAGGGGAGCTGTTCATCATTAATTGCAAGCCCCCTCCATTGCTTTTTTCATGCTCTTAAATCTTAATGCGCTATGGATGGCAACGACTTAGATCTGGACACCCGCCCTCTTGCCATCGCCACCATGCATGCTTCTTGAATCGGATGTGGGATGGTCGTACATGGAGCTCCATCTGAGATTTGGTCATCTTCTACACACTTTGATTAATTCCATTCAATGTTATTTGGATGGTACTTGACAATGAACGGATGGAATTAGTAGATACTTACTAGAATTAATTTTTGCATAATCGGAATGGTTCAGTTCTGGATTGATGTGCTTAGATTGATATCCAGTCGACTTTAGATATATAGACACGAATAAATCATTTGCACATCTGTTAATGTAGAGATGAGGAGGCATTCCGATTATGGGGCGCTGGTGAAGCCGCCAAGTAGGGGTGCTACTGGGGAGGCCCTCGGACTTGGACATTGTTTAAGGTCGATCTGTCGTGAGTTATTCATGCTCCAACTCATCAAGCAAGTAATCCCAATTTGAAATTTACTATTGTAGTGATGGTTGATAATAGTAGCAGAAACAACTTAACCTTCAATATAACACGTTCTAGAATACTATATATCATCTACAAAAGAGTCTCCTAATCCATCTAACCTCCAGCAAATGATTTTGCAATGCGCTTATAAAGCATTAAATAATACAGTGTCGCGGAAAGGTTTTGACAGGCGCTGTTTTTGACAGTAGAATTTATTTTTGCCCATTTTATGATTTTTGATTCAAGCAGTCTTCTCGATTATTAACAGAAGGAGTTCATGGCTTCTTGTGCTTATGACATGCGATGATGGTGGTGTATGTAGCTCCAACCTAACTCCAACCCCTCCAAAACTCAAATTCAGGCGTTTGGATGATACTTGGTGATCAGCTAATGCAAATAATTAACGTATTGACACTTGAATGGTTCGATACTTTGATTGTCAAACATTTATATTTTGGGAAGAACATACATATACACCAAATAGGTCAATTGTTTTCTGCATGCATTTATTAACATGCACTGATGAAGCAATAATACAAGACCATGTGATCAGTGTACTTCTTGGCATCCCCTAATTTTGTTACAAAGGCAAGTGGTTGTTGACGTAAATTGGCACCAAGACAATTTTAATATATATTAAGATAGAGCATAAATCTGTAGCTTTTTATGGATTTTTTTGGGGTAACATTATGTTTGTGGTTTCTCATGTAGCAATGTTGTGGTTCTATTTGATATTTGGCGATTCTTGATGTAGCAGGACTTCCAAGGTGATGTCCAATCTTTTGCATTGCAGGTGATAGAGTAGCTCACATAAAGTTTGTACTGACTATGTACTTGATCGGCATTTTACTCTTTGTACATTATTTTTTACTCTTTGTACATTATTTTTGTGCAAAACCTTCTGTTCAACTAGAAAATTTATATAGGATAACTAACTAGAAAAAAATTCTAACCATCTCACAACTTTTCCGTTGCATATGAGGAAAACATTAAATGATATTAAAATTGTAAATAGACCTAAATTTTTCGTTACATATTTCCCGTCCCAAAATCTAATTACAGTCATTGTTTTCATCACATACTGCTAGCCCGTGCAGAAGCACGGGTTGATGCCTAGTACTTATAAACTCATAATGAACTGTCATCGAAACGTTAAGCGTGCGGACCCTACGGGTTCGAGAACTATGTAGACATGACCTAGAACTATTCTCGGTCAATAACCAATAGCGGAACCTGGATGCCCATATTGGTTCCTACATATTCTCTGAAGATCTTTTATCGGTCAAACCGCATAACAACATCGTTGTTCCCTTTGTCATCGGTATGTTACTTACCCGAGATTCGATCGTCGGTATCAATACCTAGTTCAATATCGTTACGGTAAGTCTCTTTACTCGTTCCGTAATACATCATCTCACAACTAACTCATTAGTTGCAATGCTTGCAAGGCTTATGTGATGTGTATTACCGAGAAGGCCAGAGATACCTCTCGACAATCGGAGGACAAAACCTAATCTCGATTCATGCCAACTCAACATATACTTTTGGAGACACTTGTAGAGTACCTTTATAATCACCCGATACGTTGTGACGTTTGGTAGCACACAAAGTGTTCCTCCGTAAACGGAGTTGCATAATCTCATAGTTGCAGGAACTTTGTATAAGTCATGAAGATAGCATAAGCAACATACTAAGCGATCAAGTGCTAAGCTAACGAAATGGGTCATGTCAATCACATCATTCTCCTAATGATGTGATCCCATTAATCAAATGACAACACATGTCTATGGTTAGGAAACATAACCATCTTGATTAATGAGCTAGTCTAGTAGAGGCATACTAGTGACTATCTGCTTGTCTATGTATTCACACATGTATTATGTTTCCGTTAATACAATTCTAGCATGAATAATAAACATTTATCATGATATAAGGAAATAAATAATAACTTTATTATTGCCTCTAGGGCATATTTCCTTCAGTCTCCCACTTGCACTAGAGTCAATAATCTAGATTACACAAATGATTCTAACACCCATGGAGTCTTGGTGCTGATCATGTTTTGCTCGTGGAAGAGGCTTAGTCAGCGGGTCTGCAACATTCAGATCCGTATGTATTTTGCAAATCTCTATGTCTCCCACTTGGACTTGGTCCCGAATGGAATTGAAGCGTCTCTTGATGTGCTTGGTCCTCTTGTGAAATCTGGATTCCTTTGCCAAGGCAATTGCACCAAGATTGTCACGAAGATCTTCATTGGTCCCGATGCACTAGGTATGACACCTAGATCGGAAATGATCTCTTTCATCCAGACTCCTTCATTTGCTGCTTCAAGCAGCTATGTACTCCGCTTCACATGTAGATCCCGCCACGACGCTTTGTTTAGAACTGCACCAACCGACAGCTCCACCGTTTAATAAAAATACGATCCGGTTTGCGATTTAGAATCGTCCGGATCAGTGTCAAAGCTAACATCGACGTAACCATTTACGACTAGCTCTTTGTCACCTCCATATCTGAGAAACATATCCTTAGTCCTTTTCGGTATTTCAGATGTTCTTGACCGCTGTCCATGATCCACTCTGGATTACTTTGGTACCTTCCTGCCCAGCTTACAGCTAAGCATATGTCGTCCGGTACACAGCATTGCATACATGATAGAGCCTATGGCTGAAGCATAGGAACATTTTCATTTTCTCTATCTTCTGCTGTGGTCGGGCATTGAGTCGACTCAATCTTACACCTTGTACTACAGGTAAAAACCTTTCTTTGCTGATCCATTTTGAACTTCTTCAAAACTTTATCAAGGTATGTGCTTTATGAAAGTCCAATTAAGCGTCTTGATCTATCTCTATAGATCTTGATGCCCAATATGTAAGCAGCTTCACCGAGGTCTTTCATTGAAAAACTTTTATTCAAGTATCCTTTTATGCTATCCAGAAATTCTATATCATTTCCAATCAACAATATGTCGTCCACATATAATATCGAAATGCTACTGAGCTCCCACTCACTTTCTTATAAATACAGGCTTCTCCAAAAGTCAGATAAAACCATATGCTTTGATCACACTATCAAAGCGTTTATTCCAACTCCGAGAGGCTTGCACTGCACCATAAATTGATCGTTGGAGCTTGCACACTTTGTTAGTACCCTTTGGATCAACAAAACCTTCTGTTGCATCATATACAACTCTTCTTCTAGAAATCCATTCAAGAATGCAGTTTTACATCCATTTGCCAAATTTCATAATCATAAAATCGGCAATTGCTAACATGATTCGGACAGACTTAAGCATCGCTTCGGGTGAGAAAGTCTCATCGTAGTCAACCCCTTGAACTTGTCGAAAACCTTTTGCAACAAGTCGAGCTTTGTAGACAGTTACATTACCATCAGCGTCAGTCTTCTTCTTAAAGATCCATTTATTCTCAATAGCTTGCCGATCATCGGGCAAGTCTACCAAAGTCCATACTTTGTTCTCATACATGGATCCCATCTCAGATTTCATGGCTTCAAACCATTTTGTGGAATCTGGGCTCACCATCGCTTCTTCATAGTTCGTAGGTTCACCATGATCTAGTAGCATGACTTCCGAATAGGATTACCGTACCACTCGGGGCGGATTTTATTCTGGTTGATCTCTGATTCGGTGACAACTTGATCTGAAGTTTCATGATCTTCATCATTATCTTCCTCACTAACTGGTGTAGGTGTTACGAAACTGATTTACGTGATGAACTACTTTCAATAAGGGAGCTGGTACTATTACCTCATCAAGTTCCACTTTCCTCCCACTCACTTCTTTGAGAGAAACTCCTTCTCTAGAAAGGATCCATTCTTAATAACGAATGTCTTGCCTTCGGATCTGTGATAGAAGGTATACCCAATTGTCTCCTTTGGGTATCCTATGAAGACACATTTTCCGATTTGGGTTCAAGCTTATTAGGTTGAAGTTTCTTCACATAAGCATCGCAACCCCAAACTTTCGAAACGACAACTTTGGTTTCTTGCTAAACCATAGTTCATAAGGTGTCGTCTCAGCGGATTTTGACGGTGTCCTATTTAACGTGAATGCGGCCGTCTCTAAAGCATAACCCCAAAGCGATAGCGGTAAATCGGAAATAGACATCATAGATCGCACCATATCTAGTAAAGTACGATTCTGACGTTCGGACACACCATTACGCTGTGGTGTTCCGGTGGCGTGAGTTGCGAAACTATTCCGCATTGCTTCAAATGTAGACCAAACTCGTAACTCAAATATTCTCCTCCACGATCAGATCGTAGAAACTTTATTTTCTTGTTACGATGATTTTCAACTTCACTCTGAAATTCTTTGAACTTTTCAAATGTTTCAGATTTATGTTTCATCAAGTAGATATACCCATATCTGCTTAAATCATCTGTGAAGGTGAGAAAATAACGATATCCGCCACGAGCTTCAACATTCATCGGACCACACACATCTGTATGTATGATTTCCAACAAGTCTGTTGCTCTCTCCATACAACCGAGAACGGTGTTTTAGTCATCTTGCCCATGAGGCACGGTTCTAAGTACCAAGTGATTCATAATCAAGTGATTCCAAAAGTCCATCTGTATGGAGTTTCTTCATGCGTTTTACACCGATATGACCTAAACGGCGAGTGCCACAAATAAGTTGCACTATCATTATCAACTCTGCATCTTTTGGCTTCGACATTATAAATATGTGTATCACTCTCGTCGAGATTCAACAAGAATAGACCATTCTTCAAGGGCGCATGACCATAAAAGATATTACTCATATAAATAGAACAACCATTATTCTCTGATTTAAATGAATAACCGTCTCGCATCAAACAAGATCCAGATATAATGTTCATGTTCAACGCTGGCACCAAATAACAATTATTTAGGTCTAAAACTAATCCGAAGGTAGATGTAGAGGTAGCGTGCCGACCGCGATCACATTGACTTTGGAACCATTTCCCACGCATCGTCACCTCGTCCTTTGCGGTGCTCGTCTATTCCGTAGTCCCTGTTTGAGTTGCAAATATTAGCAACAGAACTAGTATCAAATACCCAGGTGCTACTACGAGCTCTAGTAAGGTACACATCAATAACATCTATATCACATATACCTTTGTTCACCTTGCCATCCTTCTTATCCGCCAAATACTTGGGGCAGTTCCGCTTCCAAAGTCTAGTCGCTTGCGGTAAAAACACTCGGTTTCAGGTTTAGGTCCAGACTTGGGTTTCTTCTCTTGATCAGCAACTTTCTTGCTGTTCTTTTGAAGTTTCCTTCTTCTTCCCTTTGCCCTTTTCTTGAAACTAGTGGTCTTGTTGACCATCAACACTTGATGCTCTTTCTTGATTTCTACCTCCGCTGCTTTTAGCATTGCGAAGAGCTCGGAATTGTCTTAGTCATTCCTTGCATATTATAGTTCATCACGAAGCTCTTGTAGCTTGGTGGCGTGATTGGAGAATTCATCAATGACACTATCATCCGGAAGATTAACTCCCAGCTGAATTAAGTGATTATTATACCCGGACATTTTGAGTATGTGCTCACCGATGTAACTATTCTCCTCCATCTTGCAGCTATAGAACTTATTGGAGACTTCATATCTCTCAATCCGGGCATTTGCTTGAAATATTAACTTCAACTCCTGGAACATCTCATATGCTCCATGACGTTCAAAACGTCGTTGAAGACCCGTTTCTAAGCCGTAAAGCATGGCACACTGAACTATAGAGTAGTCATCACCTTTGCTTTGCCAGACGTTCACAACTTCGGTGCAGCTCTGCAGCAGGCACGGCACCCAGCGGTGCTTCCAGGCGTAATTCTTACGTGCAGCAATGAGGATAATCCTCAGATTACGGACCCAGTCCGTGTAATTGCTACCATCATCTTTCAACTTTGCTTTCTCAAGGAACGCATTGAAATTCAACGGAACAACAGCACGAGCCATCTATCTACAGTAAACATAGACAAGCAAAAATACTATCAGGTACTAATTTCATGATAATTTTAAGTTCAATTAATCATATTAAAAAAACTCCCACTTAGACAGACATCTCTCTAGTCATCTAAGTGTTTACGTGATCCAAATCAACTAAACCATGTCCGATCATCACGTGAGATGGAGTAGTTTCAATGGTGAACATCACTATGTTGATCATATCTACTATATGATTCACGTTCGACCTTTCGGTCTCCGTGTTCCGAGGCCATATATGCATATGCTAGGCTCGTCAAGTTTAACTTGAGTATTCTGCGTGTGCAAAACTGGCTTGCACCCGTTGTAGATGGACGTAGAACTTATCACACCGATCATCACGTGGTGTCCGGGTACTCTGAACTTTTAGCAGCGGTGCATACTCGTGGAGAACACTTCTTGATAATTTTAGTGAGAGATCATCTTATAATGCTACCGTCAAACAAAGCAAGATAAGATGCATAAAGGATAAACATCACATGCAATCAATATAAGTGATATGATATGGTCATCATCATCTTGTGCTTGTGATCTCCATCTCGAAGCACCGCCATGATCACCATCGTCACCGGTAGCGACACCTTGATCTCCATCGTAGCATCGTTGTCGTCTCGCCAACTATTGCTTCTCGACTATCGCTCTCGCTTAGTGATAAAGTAAAGCAATTACATGGCTTTTGCAATTCATACAATAAGCGACAACCATATGGCTCCTGCCGATTGCCGATAACTTCGGTTACAAAACATGATCATCTCATACAATAAAATATAGCATCACGTCTTGACCACATCACATCACAACATGCCTGCAAAAACAAGTTAGGCGTCCTCTACTTTGTTGTTGCAAGTTTTACGTGGCTGCTACGGGCTGAGCAAGAACCGTTCTTACATACGCATCAAAACCACAGCGATAGTTTGTCAAGTTGGTGCTGTTTTAACCTTCGCAAGGACCGGGCGTAGCCACACTCGGTTCAACTAAAGTGAGAGAGACAGACACCCGCGGTCACCTTTAAGCAACTAGTGCTCGGGCGGTGAAACCAGTCTCGCGTAAGCGTCTGGCGTAATGTCGGTCCGGCGCTTCATCTCACAATACCGCTGAACCAAAGTATGACATGCTTTGGTAAGCGGTATGACTTATATCGCCCACAACTCACTTGTGTTCTACTCGTGCATATGACATCAACGCATAAAACCTGGCTCGGATGCCATTGTTGGGGAACGTGTAATTTCAAAAATTTCCTACGATCACGCAAGACCATGGTGATGGCATAGCAACGAGAGGGAGAGGTCCGTCCACGTACCCTTGTAGACCGAAAGCGGGCGTTATAACAACGCTGTTGATGTAGTCGACGTCTTCACGATCCGACCGATCCAAGCACCGAGCGTCACGGCACCTCCGAGTTCTGCACACGTTCAGCTCGATGGCGATCCCGGACTCGATCCAGCAAAGTGTCGGGGATGAGTTCCACAAGACGACGGCGGCGTGGTACGATGATGATGCTCCACCGACAGGGCTTCGCCTAAGCTCCGCGACGATATGACTTCTCCGCGCAGGGCTTCGCTAAGCTCATGACGATATGACGAAGTGGAATATGGTGGAAGGGGCACCGCACACGGCTAAGGAACGATCCGTAGATCAACTTGTGTGTCATGGGTGCCCCCGCCCCGTATATAAAGGAGCCAAGGGGTCCCCCTCCTAGTTGGATTAGGATTGGAGGAGGGGAAGAGGAAGGGCGCCGCCTCTCTCCTTGTCCTATTCGGACCAGAGGGGGAAGGGGGGCGCGCGGCCTGCCTGGCCGGCCCTTCCTCTTCTCTCTTATGGCCCATTAAGGCCCATAGACCTCCCGGGGGTTTCCGGTAACCTCCCGGTACTCCGGTAAATTCCCGATTTCACTCGGAACCTTTCCGATGTCCAAATGTAGGCTTCCAATATATCAATCTTTATGTCTCGACCATTTCGAGACTCCTCGTCATGTCCGTGATCACATCCGGGACTCCGAACTACCTTCGGTACATCAATACTTATAAACTCATAATGAACTGTCATCGAAGCGTTAGCGTGCGGACCCTACGGGTTCGAGAACTATGTAGACATGACCTAGAACTATTCTCGGTCAATAACCAATAGCGGAACCTGGATGCCCATATTGGTTCCTACATATTCTCTGAAGATCTTTATCGGTCAAACCGCATAACAACATCGTTGTTCCCTTTGTCATCGGTATGTTACTTACCCGAGATTCGATCGTCGGTATCCAATACCTAGTTCAATCTCGTTACGGTAAGTCTCTTTACTCGTTCCGTAATACATCATCTCACAACTAACTCATTAGTTGCAATGCTTGCAAGGCTTATGTGATGTGTATTACCGAGAAGGCCCAGAGATACCTCTCCGACAATCGGAGTGACAAAACCTAATCTCGATTCATGCCAACTCAACATATACTTTTGGAGACACTTGTAGAGTACCTTTATAATCACCCGATTCGTTGTGACGTTTGGTAGCACACAAAGTGTTCCTCCGTAAACAGGAGTTGCATAATCTCATAGTTGCAGGAACTTTGTATAAGTCATGAAGATAGCATAAGCAACATACTAAGCGATCAAGTGCTAAGCTAACGAAATGGGTCATGTCAATCACATCATTCTCCTAATGATGTGATCCCATTAATCAAATGACAACACATGTCTATGGTTAGGAAACATAACCATCTTGATTAATGAGCTAGTCTAGTAGAGGCATACTAGTGACTATCTGTTTGTCTATGTATTCACACATGTATTATGTTTCCGGTTAATACAATTCTAGCATGAATAATAAACATTTATCATGATATAAGGAAATAAATAATAACTTTATTATTGCCTCTAGGGCATATTTCCTTCATTAAATACCTCCCACTCAAGCTCAAAGGGCCAGCTCGGCACTGGCTTGACAGTCTGCCTGAAAATTCTATCGGCAGCTGGGAGGACTTGGAAGAAGCTTTCCTAGACAACTTCCAAGGAACATATGTCCGGCCACCAGACGCCGATGATCTAAGCCACATAGTTCAACAACCTGGAGAATCAGCCAGAAAATTCTGGATTAGGTTCCTAACTAAAAAGAACCAGATCGTTGACTGTCCGGATGCCGAGGCCTTGGCAGCCTTCAAATACAGCATCCGGGATGAATGGCTAGCACGCCACGTCGGCCAAGAAAAGCCGAAGTCCATGGAAGCACTTACGGCACTCATGACCCGCTTTTGCGCAGGAGAGGACAGTTGGCTGGCCCGTAGTAACAACACAGCCAGCGAGACAGGCCCCTCGCAGGCCAAGAATAGCACTGGCAAGCTTCGGTGCAATAGACACAAACGTTGAAGCAATGACAACAACACCGATGACGCCACAGTCAACGCCGGATTCACTGGCTCCAAGTCTGGCCAGCGGAAGAAGCCCTATAAAAGAAATAATGAAGGACCTTCCAACCTGGGCCGCATACTCGATCGTCCGTGCAAAATACACGGCACCCCGGACAAGCAAGCCAATCATACCAACAGGGATTGTTGGGTTTTCAAGCAAGCCGGCAAGTTAAATGTCGAAAACAAAGAAAAGGGATCACAAAGTGAGGACGAGGACGAAGAGCCCCGGCAGCCGAACACTGGGGGGCAGAAGAAATTTCCCCCTCAAGTCAAAACGGTGAACATGATATACGCTACACACATCCCCAAAAGGGAGCGTAAGCGTGCACTCAGGGACGTCTACGCGGTCGAGCCAGTCGCTCCCAAATTCAATCCATGTTTGTCATTTCCGATCACCTTTGATCGTGGAGACCACCCAGCCAGTATCCCTCATGGTGGTTCGGCCGCATTGGTCCTCGACCCAATCATCGACGGATTTCACCTAACACGAGTCCTAATGGACGGTGATAGCAGCCTCAACCTGCTCTATCAAGACACAGTTCGGAAGGTGGGCATTGACCCCTCATGAATCAAACCAACAAAGACTACCTTCAAAGGAGTCATACCAGGCGTCGAGGCCCGCTGTACGGGCTCAATCGCGCTGGAAGTGATCTTCGGCTCTCCGGACAATTTCCGAAGCGAGGAGTTAATCTTCGACATCGTCCCCTTCCGCAACGGCTACCACGCATTACTCGGGCGAACAACGTTTGCTAGATTCAACGCAGTGCCACACTACACTTACCTGAAACTGAAGATGCCCGGTCCACGCGGCGTCATAACAGTCAACGGCAACACGGAACGCTCTCTCCAAATAGAGGAGCACACCGCCGCCCTAGCAGCAGAGGTACAGAGTGGCCTTCTCAAGCAGCAGCATAGTGCGGCTGCCGAGCCCCTGGACACCATCAAGAGGTCCCAAACTACACTGCAGCAGGACAGCAAGGCTCGTCAAGAGCTCGACTAGCAATTCGGCTTCCGTCCCAGTCCGGATGAAGTAGTGGCATTCGTACCACGCGTACATAATTACGCACTCAAGATTCCATGGACATCGACAGAGGCACAAGCTCAACCAGGATCTATAGTTCGGCTAGACTGACCCCGGATACACCTCTTTCTTTCTGTTTCAGGTTCCCTTTCCCGCGAGCCTGATCACAAGCCCCTTCGAAAGATTGGCATATAAAGGGGACATGCAGCATAGGTGTGTAGGGTAACCTCCATACGTTCTTCTTGACGGTATTTTCCTTCTTTCTCAAGACCCGTACGCTGCCCCCTCTTGATTCCGGCATATTACATAGCCCGGGTGCTTATCGCGCTATTTGTACACGATACGCCTTAACGTATCCATTCAATTATAATGATAATGATTTGCGGCCTAGTTTTTGTGGTTTTCGCCCCTTACTTCATTTCATTTCGATCTGCTTATTAGCTACATCGATACTCTTTTGTACGTTTCATATTCGCTAGGGGCTGCTTATCGCCCCACAATAAGGCAACAAAGTCCGAACACTTCTTGTATAAATGTTCGGCACCCCGAATTTAGCATTATATGCATTGGCTCCGAATCATGTCTTTGGTCAATAGTTGGGTTGCCCGGCTCCTGTACTTGCTACCCTACGTTCCGCTCTATCGGCTAGGGTAGTAAAGGGAGAACTACTGCGATTGTGCCCTGGCCTTGACCGGATGAGCACCTCAGTAGAGAAAGCCAAAAACTGACTGTCATGATACGATGAGAGCTGGTCAGCTGTTCGTGGGTTACAAAATCATTGGAGATTTTTCCCGCCTCACGCGAAGGATCAGCACTTCCCGATCAGATGCTGACAGCACCCTGGCTTCGACCAGGGGCTGTGCACTTGCTTAATTATAAAACTCCTATGGCTAAGTGAGGGCGTTTAAGCCGTATAGTCTGATTGCCTTGTTCGTTGCGCTAAACAACTGCTTCAAGGACCATACAATTGGATCAAGATTGTTTAGATCCCATCCCGAACACCCCCGTACTAATTACGTGAGGGCAGAAGCCGACGACTGGCCAACCCTCAGATTGCATATAACACGGCCGCACAGGAGAAAACAATTTAAAGCATAACGAAATTACATTACAAAACAAGATCTGTCTTTATAATACAAGGCAAAGGCCCAATACGAATGTATTCATTCGAAAATAACGTCCTGCGAACATTGAGCTGCCACAAGTCGAGACCCCTCTATGAGATCCGCAAAATATTTCTCGGGTGTGCGGTGCTCCTTGCCCTCCGGCGGCCCGCTGGCCACTTCAACAGCGTTCATCTTCGCCCACCACATCTTGCAGCGAGCGAAGGCCATACGGGCTCCTTCAATACATGCAGAACGTTTGACGACGTCCAGCCACGGACAGGCTTCCACTAGCCGCCTCACGAGTCCGAAGTAGCTGTCAGGTATAGCTTCGGCTGGCCATAGCCGGATTGTCAAATCCTTCATGGCTAGTTCGGCCACCCTGTGCAGCTCCACCAGCTGCTTCAGCTGATCGGTGAAGGACACGGATGCTCTGGCCTCGCATACTGCAACAGAATAGCTTCTCCGTAGAACCTCCTCCTTCGGCTCGGTAGAACGCGGCAACGTCTGATACACTGCGTGGTAGATCCGCAAAAGTTCCTGGGGAACTCCGAAACAGGGTTAGTAAAAGGTACTGCCTCTCTACACACTTGCTTTGCATCTTAAAAGCCTTACCCGCCGTGATCTTCCTGGCCTCCTGGATCTCTTGGATGACGGCCTGGGCCTCATTCCGCGCGGTCTCCGTGCCCTGACGAGCCTTGGTGAGTTCAGCCTCCTGCCGACGCATCATTCTCCAAGGTCTCACATTTTTTCACTGCATCTTGGAGCTCCTGCTGGATTTCCTTGACACGGGCCTCGATCTTCTTACAGGCGGCTTGCTGCTGGACAGCCTTCTCCTCGGCCTCGCCCAGGGCCTTCCTCAGGGCCTCGACCTCGTTCGCGGCTCCTGCATACATTTCGACATTACAGTCAATACACAGCGTCTCCTCTTTCCGAACACACAGCAAGACGTTACTTACCTTGTTTCTCCTGCAGCCGCACTCTAACCTCGCCGAGCTTGTTCTCGGTCCACTCCAGCCTCTGCTTCAGTTCAGAGACTTCGGCAGCATATTGTGAGGTCACGGCCAACAGAGACGCCTGCTCATGCACACATATCACGTTAGTCTCCTACACTAGAGGATTGATCCTCTGTCTGGTTCCTCTTACCGAGCACCGGACAATGTCTCAGGGGCTACTGACTATATGGGGTTTTTTCTCTGTTATTTACCTCGAAACCTGTCAACAGGTTGCTGCAGGCTTCGTTCAGTCCACTCTTGGCGGACTGAACCTTCTCGATCACCGTGCTCATAAGAACACGGTGCTCGTCCATAACGGAGGCGCCTCGTAGCGCCTCCATCAGGTTATCCGGCGCCCCTAGATGGACAGGGACCACCGGCGGAAGCGGTGCACCCCCCTCCTTCAAAGGGGGCTGCCCGCCCGACTCCGGAGCCATATGGGTCTCCGAAATCGTATTCGGCTGAGGGCCAAGCTGGATGCGGCCCTCTTCACCAGTCTCCATGGGGATCGTCCCCTCCATATGTCTGGCAGTGGAGGCTTCGCCAAGTGGCACCTTGTTGGGGAACGTAGTAATTTCAAAAAAATTCCTACGCACACGCAAGACCATGGTGATGGCATAGCAACGAGAGGGGAGAGTGTCGTCCACGTACCCTCGTGAACCGGCAGCGAAGCGTTATAACAACGCGGTTGATGTAGTCGACGTCTTCACGATCCGACCGATCCAAGTACCGAACATACGGCACCTCCGAGTTCTGCACACGTTCAGCTCGATGGCGATCCCGGGCTCCGATCCAGCAAAGCGTCGAGGATGAGTTCCACGAGACGACGGCGTGGTGGCGATGATGATGCTCCACCGGCGCGGGGCTTCGCTAAGCTCATGACGATATGACTTCACCGGCGCAGGGCTTCACCTAAGCTCATGACGATATGACCGAAGTGGAATATGGTGGAGGGGGCACCGCACACGGCTAAGGAACAATCACGTAGATCAACTTGTGTGTCATGGGTGCCCCTGCCCCGTATATAAAGGAGCAAGGGAGGGCGGCCAAGGAGGAGGAGGCGCCCATGGGGGAGTCCTACTCCCACCGGAGTAGGACTCCTCCTTTCCTAGTAGGAGTAGGAGAGAAGGAAGGGGAAGGGAGGAAGGTGCGGCCCCTCCCCTAGTCCAATTCGTACTAGGCCTTGGGGCGCGCAGCCTGCCCTAGGCAGCCCTCTCTCTTTCCCGCAGGGCCCAATAAGGCCCAATACTTCTCCCGGCGAATTCCCGTAACTCTCCGGTACTCGAAAATACCGAATCATTCGAACCTTTCCAACTCCGAATATAGTCGTCCAATATATCGATCTTTACGTCTCGACCATTTCGAGACTCCTCGTCATGTCCCCGATCTCATCCGGGACTCCGAACTCCTTCGGTACATCAAAACTCATAAACTCATAATAAAACTGTCATCGCAACCTTAAGCGTGCGGACCCTACGGGTTCGAGAAATATGTAGACATGACCTAGAACTATTCTTGGTCAATAACCAATAGCGGAACCTGGATGCCCATATTGGCTCCTACATATTCTACGAAGATCTTTATCGGTCAAACCGCATAACAACATCGTTGTTCCCTTTGTCATCGGTATGTTACTTGCCCGAGATTTGATCGTCGGTATCAATACCTAGTTCAATCTCGTTCTCGGCAAGTCTCTTTACTCGTTACGTAATGCATCATTCCGTAACTAACTCATTAGCTACATTGCTTGCAAGGCTTATAGTGATGTGCATTACCGAGAGGGCCCAGAGATACCTCTCCGACAATCGGAGTGACAAAACCTAATCTCAAATCGCCAACCCAACATGTACCTTTGGAGACACCTGTAGTACTCCTTTATAATCACCCAGTTCGTTGTGACGTTTGGTAGCACCAAAGTGTTCCTCCGATAAACGGAGTTGCATAATCTCATAGTTACAGAACATGTATAAGTCATGAAGAAAGCAATAGCAATATACTAAACGATCAAGTGCTAAGCTAACGGAATGGGTCATGTCAATCACATCATTCTCCTAATGATGTGATCCCATTAATCAAATAACAACACATGTCTATGGTTAGGAAACATAACCATCTTTGATTAATGAGCTAGTCAAGTAGAGGCATACTAGTGACTATATGTTTGTCTATGTATTCACACATGTATCATGTTTCCGGTTAATACAATTCTAGCATGAATAATAAACATTTATCATGAAATAAGGAAATAAATAATAACTTTATTATTGCCTCTAGGGCATATTTCCTTGAGTCTCCCACTTGCACTAGAGTCAATAATCTAGTTCACATCATCATGTGATTCAACACTAATATTCACATCTGTATGTGATTAACACCCATAGTTCACATCGTCATGTGACCAACACCCAAAGGGTTTACTAGAGTCAATAATCTAGTTCACATCGCTATGTGATTAACACCCAAAGAGTACTAAGGTATGATCATGTTTTGCTCGTGAGAGAAGCTTAGTCAACGGGTCTGTCACATTCAGAGCCGTATGTATTTTGCAAATATTTTATGTCCACAATGCTCTGCACGGAGCTACTCTAGCTAATTGCTCCCACTTTCAATATGTATCCAGGTTGAGACTTAGAGTCATCTGGATCAGTGTAAAAGTTTGCACTGATGTAACTCTTTACGACGGGCTCCTTTTTATCACCTCCATAATCGAGAAATATTTCCTTAGTCCTCACTAAGGATGTTCTTGACCAATGTCCAGTGATCTACTCCTAGATCACTATTGTACTCCCTTGCCAAATTCAGAGCAAGGTATACAATAGGTCTGGTAAATAGCATAGCATACTTTATAGAACCTATGGCTGAGGCATAGTAAATGACTTTCATTCTCTTTCTATCTTTTGCTGTGGTCGGGCTTTGAGTCTTACTCAATTTCACACCTTTGTAATACAGGCAAGAACTCTTTCTTTGACTGTTCCATTTTGAACCTTTTCAAAATCTTGACAAGGTATGTACTTATTGAAAAGCTTATCAAGCGTCTTGATCTATCTCAATAGATCTTGATGTTCAATATGTAAGCAGCTTCACCGAGGTCCTTCTTTGAAAAACTCCTTTCAAATACTCCTTTATGCTTTGCAGAATAATTCTACATTATTTCCGATCAACAATATGTCATTCACATATACTTATCAGAAATGCTGTAGTGCTCCCACTCACTTTCTTGTAAATACAGGCTTCTCCAAAAGTCTGTATAAAACCATATGCTTTGATCACACTTATCAAAGCGTTTATTCCAACTCCAAGATGCTCGCACCAGTCCATAGATGGATCACTAAAGCTTGCACATTTTGTTAGCTCCTTTAGGATTGACAAAACCTTCTGGTTGCATCATATACAACTCTTCTTTAATAAATCCATTAAAGAATCCATTTGCCATATTTCATAAAATGTGGCAATTGCTAACATGATTCGGACAGACTTAAGCATCGCTACAGTTGAGAAAATCTCATTGTAGTCAACACCTTGAACTTGTCGAAAACCTTTTTGTGACAAGTCGAGCTTTGTAGATAGTAACACTACTATCGGTGTCCGTCTTCCTCTTAAAGATCCATTTATTTAACATGGCTTGCTGATCATCGAGCAAGTCAATCAAAGTCCATACTTTGTTCTCATACATGGATCCTATCTCAGATTTCATGGCCTCAAGCCATTTTGCGAATCTGGGCTCATCATCGCTTCCTCATAGTTCGTAGGTTCATCATGGTCTAGTAACATGACTTCCGAACATGATTACCGTACCACTCTGGTGCGGATCTTACTCTGGAAGACCTCACGAGGTTTGGTAGCAACTTGATCTGAAGTTTCATGATCATCATCATTAACTTCCTCACTAATTGGTGTAGGAATCACGGAACTGATTTCTGTGATGAACTACTTTCCAATAAGGAGAAGGTACAATTACCTCATCAAGTTCTACTTTCCTCCCACTCACTTCTTTCGAGAGAAACTCCTTCTCTAGAAAGGATCCATTCTTAACAACGAATGTTTTGCCTTTGGATCTGTGATAGAAGGAGTACCCAACAGTTTCCTTTGGGTATTCTATGAAGACGCACTTTTCCGATTTGGGTTCGAGCTTATCAGGTGAAAACTTTTTCACATAAGCATCACAACTCCAAACTTTTAAGAAACGACGGCTTAGGTTTACTGCTAAACCATAGTTCATACGGTGTCGTCTCAACGGATTTAATGGTGCCCTATTTAATGTGAATGCAACTGTCTCTAATGCATAAACCCAAAACGATATTGGTAAATTGGTAAGAGACATCATTGATCGCACCATATCAAATAAAGTGCGGTTATGACGTTCGGACACACCATTACGTTATGGTGTTCCATGTGGCGTGAGCTGTGAAACTATTCCACATTGTTTTATATGAAGGCCAAACTCGTAACTCAAATATTCTCCTCCACGATCAGATCGTAGAAACTTTATTTTCTTATTACGATGATTCTCCACTTCACTCTGAAATTCTTTGAACTTTTCAAATGTTTCAGACTTGTGCTTCATTAAGTAGATATACTCATATCTGCTCAAATCATCTTGTGAAGGTCAGAAAATAACGATACTTGCCGTGAGCTTTAACACTCATCGGACCGCATACATCAGTATGTATTATTTCCAATAAGTCATTTGCTCGCTCCATTGTTCCGAGAAGCGAGTCTTTAGTCATCTTGCCCATAAGGCATGGTTCATAAGCATCAAGTGATTCATAATCAAGTGATTCCAAAATCCCATCAGCATGGAGTTTCTTCATGCGCTATACACCAATATGACCTAAACAACAGTGCCACAAATAAGTTGCACTATCATTATTAACTTTGCATCTTTTGGCATCAATATTATGAATATGTGTATCACTATGATCGAGATCCAACAAACTATTTTTATTGGGTGTATGACCATTGAAGGTTTTATTCATTTAAACAGAACAACAATTATTCTTTGACTTTAAATGAATAACCATTTTGAAAACTATTTTCATTGGGTGTATGACCATCGAAGGTTTTATTCATTTAAACAGAACAACAATTATTCTTTGACTTCAAATGAATAACCGTTTTGCAATAAACATGATCAAATCATATTCATGCTCAACGCAAACACCAAATAACAATTATTTAGGTTTAACACTAATCCCGAAAGTATAGGGAGTGTGCGATGATGATCATATCAATCTTGGAGCTACTTCCAACACTCATCGTCACTTCCCTTTCAACTAGTCTCTGTTTATTCTGTAACTCTGTTTGAGTTACTAATCTCAGCAACCTAACAAGTATCAAATACTCGGGGCTACTATAAACACTAGTAAGGCACACATCAATAACCTGTATATCAAATATACTCTTGTTCAATTTGCCATCCTTCTTATCCGCCAAATACTTGGGGTAGTTCCGCTTCGATGACCAGTTCCATTGCAGCAAAAGCACTTAGTCTCGTGCTTAGGTCCAGACTTGGGCTTCTTCACTCGAACAACAACTTGCTTGCCGCTCTTCTTGAAGTTCCTTTCTTCCCTTTGCCCTTTTCCTTGAAACTAGTGGTCTTGTCAATCATCAACACTTGATGCTCTTTTCTTGATTTCTACCTTCGTCGATTTCAGCATCACGAAGAGCTTGGGAATTACTTTTGTCATCCCTTGCATATTATAGTTCATCACGAAGTTCTACTAACTTGGTGATGGTGACTAGAGAATTCTGTCAATCACTATCTTATCTAGAAGATTAACTCCCACTTGATTCAAGCGATTGAAGTACCTGACAATCTGAGCACATGCTCACTAGTTGAGCGATTCTCCTCCATCTTTTAGCTATAGAACTTGTTGGAGACTTCATATCTCTCAACTCGGGTATTTGCTTGAAATATTAACTTCAATTCCTGGAACATCTCATATGGTCCATGACGTTCAAAACGTCTTTGAAGTCCCGATTCTAAGCCTTTAAGCATGGTGCACTAAACTATCAAGTAGTCATCATATTGAGCTAGCCAAACGTTCATAACGTATGCATCTGCTCCTGCAATAGGTTTGTCACCTAGCGGTGCATTAAGGACATAATTCTTCTGTGCAGCAATGAGGATAAACCTCAGATCACGGATCCAATCCGCATCATTGCTACTAACATTTTTCAACATAATTTTTCTCTGGGAACATATCAAAACAAACATATAAAAGCATAGGGAAGCAACAACGTGAGCTATTGATTTACAACATAATTTGCAAAATACTACCAGGACTAAGTTCATGATAAATTAAAGTTCAATTAATCATATTACTAAAGAACTCCCACTTACTAGAGAACACTTCTTGATAATTTTAGTGAGAGATCATCTTATAATGCTACCGTCAATCAAAGCAAGATAAGATGCATAAAGGATAAACATCACATGCAATCAATATAAGTGATATGATATGGCCATCATCATCTTGTGCTTGTGATCTCCATCTCCAAAGCACCGTCATGATCACCATCATCACCGGCGCGACACCTTGATCTCCATCGTAGCATCGTTGTCGTCTCGCCAACTATTGCTTCTACGACTATCGCTACTGCTTAGTGATAAAGTAAAGCAATTACATGGCGTTTGCATTTCATACAATAAAGCGACAACCATATGGCTCCTGCCAGTTGCCGATAACTCGGTTACAAAACATGATCATCTCATAGAATAAAATATAGCATCACATCTTGGCCATATCACGTCACAACATGCCCTGCAAAAACAAGTTAGACGTCCTCTACTTTGTTGTTGCAAGTTTTACGTGGCTGCTACGGGCTGAGCAAGAACCGTT
Source organism: Aegilops longissima (assembly GCA_021605205.1). Taxonomy (NCBI): domain Eukaryota; kingdom Viridiplantae; phylum Streptophyta; class Magnoliopsida; order Poales; family Poaceae; genus Aegilops; species Aegilops longissima. The sequence continues at coordinate 746,261,255 of CM038682.1, forward strand.
CTTACCTACGCATCAAAACCACAACGATAGTTTGTCAAGTTGGCGCTGTTTTAACCTTCGCAAGGACCGGGCGTACACTCGGTTCAACTAAAGTGAGAGAAAGAGACACCCGCCGTCACCTTTAAGCAACGAGTGCTCGGCGGTGAAACCAGTCTCGCGTAAGCGTACGCGTAATGTCGGTCCGGGCCGCTTCATCTCACAATACCGCCGAACCAAAGTATGACATGCTGGTAAGCAGTATGACTTATATCGCCCACAACTCACTTGTGTTCTACTCGTGCATATGACATCAACGCATAAACCAGGCTCGGATGCCACTGTTGGGGAACGTAGTAATTTCAAAAAATTTCCTACGCACACGCAAGACCATGGTGATGGCATAGCAATGAGAGGGGAGAGTGTCCGTCCACGTACCCTCGTAGACCGAAAGCGGAAGCGTTATAACAACGCGGTTGATGTAGTCGTACGTCTTCACGATCCGACCGATCCAAGTACCGAACGTACGGCACCTCCGAGTTCTGCACACGTTCAGCTCGATGACGATCCCCGGGCTCCGATCCAGCAAAGCGTCGGGGATGAGTTCCACAACCGACGGCGTGGTGGCGATTATGATGCTCCATCGACGCGGGGCTTCGCCTAAGCTCATGACGATATGACTTCACCGGCGCGGGGCTTCACCTAAGCTCCGCGACGATATGACCGAAGTGGAATATGGTGGAGGGGGCACCGCACGGCTAAGGAACGATCACGTAGATCAACTTGTGTGTCATGGGGTGCCCCCCTGCCCCCGTATATAAAGGAGCAAGGGGAGGGCGGCCAAGGAGGAGGAGGCACGCTCAGGGGGGAGTCCTACTCCCACCGGAGTAGGACTCCTCCTTTCCTAGTAGGAGTAGGAGAGAAGGAAGGGAAGGGAGGAAGGGTGCGGCCCCTCCCCTAGTCCAATTCGGACTAGGCCTTGGGGCGCGGCCTGCCCTAGGCAGCCCTCTCTCTTTCCAGGCCCAATAAGGCCCAATACTTCTCCCCGCGAATTCCGTAACTCTCCGTACTCAAAATACCGAATCATTCGAACCTTTCCGAACTCGAATATAGTCGTCCGATATATCGATCTTTACGTCTCGACCATTTCGAGACTCCTCGTCATGTCCCCGATCTCATCCGGGACTCCGAACTCCTTCGTACATCAAAACTCATAAACTCATAATAAACCTGTCCATCGCAACCTTAAGCGTGCGGACCCTACGGGTTCGAGAAATATGTAGACATGACCTAGAACTATTCTTGGTCAATAACCAATAGCGGAACCTGGATGCCCATATTGGCTCCTACATATTCTACGAAGATCTTTATCGGTCAAACCGCATAACAACATACGTTGTTCCTTTGTCATCGGTATGTTACTTGCCCGAGATTTGATCGTCGGTATCCAATACCTAGTTCAATCTCGTTCTCGGCAAGTCTCTTTACTCGTTACGTAATGCATCATTCCGTAACTAACTCATTAGCTACATTGCTTGCAAGGCTTATAGTGATGTGCATTACCGAGAGGGCCCAGAGATACCTCTCCGACAATCGGAGTGACAAAACCTAATCTCGAATACGCCAACCCAACATGTACCTTTGGAGACACCTGTAGTACTCCTTTATAATCACCCGATTACGTTGTGACGTTTGGTAGCACCAAAGTGTTCCTCCGTAAACGGAGTTGCATAATCTCATAGTTACGGGAACATGTATAAGTCATGAAGAAAGCAATAGCAATATACTAAACGATCAAGTGCTAAGCTAACGGAATGGGTCATGTCAATCACATCATTCTCCTAATGATGTGATCCCATTAATCAAATAACAACACATGTCTATGGTTAGGAAAACATAACCATCTTTGATTAATGAGCTAGTCAAGTAGAGGCATACTAGTGACTATATGTTTGTCTATGTATTCACACATGTATCATGTTTCCGGTTAATACAATTCTAGCATGAATAATAAACATTTATCATGAAATAAGGAAATAAATAATAACTTTATTATTGCCTCTAGGGCATATTTCCTTCACACCTCCCGGACAGCGTCCTGGGTTCCTCCCCGGTTCGGATCGGCCTTTCGGGACAACACTTCGGTGTCGTCCCTGGCCCCGGGGGAATAAGCAGGCGGTGGCGACTGGCTCGCCATCTCCGACAGAGCCAACGAACTTCTAGACGAGGATCACTGGATTAGGTCGCGGGCCGGGCAGCAATGGTACGGTTAACTACATCAAGATAATGGAGAGAAAGGACTGGATGTGCGCATAAATAAGCTATGTCACTTACGACGCGGCCTGGGGCTTATTGCGGGGGCGTTGTTCCGGACTACTGTCAACGTCCCACGCGGTGTTGGCCGCCGGAACGCCCTTCCCCTTTTTGGGCACCTCCGCCTCCAGATGCGCCAGAGCCGCCCTCTTCTTCTTCCTCTTCTCGGGGGGAGGATTGTTTTCTTCCTCCTCCTCCTCTTCCCCGTCATTGTCCTCATGGACAGATGAATGAGTTTCGTCATCTTCGGACCTCGCGTCCGAAGTACACTTATGACGGAGGCCACTCTTGGCCCCCTTTGCCTTCTTCTTGGCCTTCTCCTCCGGCGCCTTATATGGCGCCGGTACTAGCATCTCCGCCAAGCGCGGGATGACTGGTTCTTCGGGCAGCGGAGCCAGACACTGGATCCGCTTCGCCCTCTTCGTCCATCCTGAAAGAGCAGTAATAAAAGCTCAGACATCATCCTCAAAACGATTAGGTTGAGGACTCATTCAAAATAACATACCTTGCTGGCGGGGCGTGTACAATCGTGACCACGGTCTGAATCCGTGGTCGGTGGTTTTTCATTTCCCTTGAAGAGCAATTTCCATGCGCCTTCGTGCCTAGTCTCGAAGAGCCTCGCCAGGGTCCAGTGCTTCTTTGGATTGAACTCCCATAGCGGGTGGCTTCGGCGCTGGCATGGAAGGATTCGGCGAACTAACATCACCTGGATCACATCAACAAGCTTGACGCTCTTGGTTACGATGCTCTGAATGCGCGTCTGCGGTGCTATCAGCTCGTCAGGAGAACACCAGTCCAGACTCTTCTCGACCCAGGAGGTGAGTCGCATAGGAGCGCCGGAGCGAAATTCGGCAGCTGCGGCCCAGGTGGTGCCGCGTGGTTCTGTTATGTAGAACCACTGCTTCTGCCACTCCTTTACCGTATCCACCAAGGTGCCTTTGGGCCAGGAAATGTTGGACAATTTGCTCACCATTTCCCCTCCGCACTCCGCGTGCTAGCCATCCAGCACCTTCGGCTTCACGTTGAAGACTTTGAGCCACAACCCAAAGTGGGGTTGGATGCGGAGGAAGGCCTCACACACGATGATAATGGCCGAGATGTTGAGGAAGGAATTCGGGGATAGATCATGGAAATCTACCCCGTAATAATACATTAACCTGTGGACGAAGGGGTGGAGTGGAAACCCTGGCCCGCAGAAGAAATGGGGAGGAATACCACCCTCTCTATGGGCTCCGGCGTGGGGACGATCTGTCCCTCGGCCGGTAGGCGGTGGACAATCTCCTTCGCCAAATATCCGGCCGCCCGGAGCTCAGTAATGTCCTCCTCCGTGACGGAGGAGACCATCCACTTGCCCTGACCACCGGATTCGGACATGGTTGCTGGGGTGGAAAGGAGATTGGAACTTGGGCGCTGGAGCTCGAGGTTGGGAAGGCAGAGACAGAGAGAAAGCGTGAGAAGAGGAAGGGGGAATCCTTGTCTCCTTATGAATGCAGCAAATATTAAACGCCGCCTCACTCGCCTTGAGATTCGCCTCTTCCTGAGGGCTGTGTAAACGGCACGTTTGGGTTACCCATGCCCGCGTTGATGAGAATCCCGCGATGAGGGGACACGATCTCTGCCTCGACAAGACGTGCCAATAGCAACCACGTCTTGAAACGTGGGACAAACAGTTCGAAACTATGACTGAACGGACGTAATGTCACATTGCAGAAAGTTGTCAGCGGATGGAACTCGTGTAAAATATATATTCTCTCTGGGTTGTGCATGGTGTATAACAGGTCCGGATACAATCATTGCGTCCGAAGACTATCTTGGAGTTCGGAAGAAGGGGAACCCACCTTGCAATGCCGAAGACAATCTGCGCGCCGGACTCCTCGTCATTGAAGCCAGGTTCAGGGGCTACTGGGGAGTCCTGGACTAAGGGGTCCTCGGGCGTCCGGCCTGTTATCCATGGGCCGGACTGATGGGCTGTAAAGATACGAAGGCCGAAGACAATACCCGTGTCCGGATTGGACTCTACTTGGCATGGAAGGCAAGCTAGGCGACCTGTTATGAAGATTTCCTCCTATGTAACCGACCTCATGTAACCCTAGATCTCTCCGATGTCTATATAAACCAGAGAGTATAGTCCGGATAGGGACAGATTCATTACCATATACTCATAGGCTAGACTTCTAGGGTTTAGCCATTACGATCTCGTGGTAGATCAACTCTTGTAACACTCATATTCATCAAGATCAATCAAGCAGGAAGTAGGGTATTACCTCCATAGAGAGGGACCGAACCTGGGTAAACATCGTGTCCCCCGTCTACTGTTACCATCGACCCTAGACACACAGTTCCGAACCCCCTACCCGAGATCCACCGGTTTTGACACCAACAACAGTATTGTTGGATGAAGAGGCCCGGACCGACATTACGCGTACGCTTACGCGAGACTGGTTCTACCGACGTGCTTTGCACACAGGTGGCTGGAGGGTGTCAGCTCCTCCAACTTTAGTTGAACCGAGTGTGGCTACGCTCGGTCCTTGAGAAGGTTAAAACAACACTAACTTGGCGAACTATCGTTATGGTTTTGATGCGTAGGTAAGAACGGTTCTTGCTCAGCCCCTAGCAGCCACGTAAAAATTGCAACAACAAAGTAGAGGACCTCTAACTTGTTTTTCCAATGCATGTTGTGATGTGATATGGTCAAGGCATGATCCTATATTTTATTGTATGAGATGATCATGTTTTGTAACCGAGTTATCGGCAACTGGCAGGAGCCATATGGTTGTCGTTTTATTGTATGCAATGCAATCGCCCTGTAATTGCTTTACTTTATCACTAAGCGGTAGCGATAGTCGTAGAAGCAATAGTTGGCGAGACGACAACGATGCTACGATGGAGATCAAGGTGTCGCGCCGGTGACGATGGTGATCATGACGGTGCTTCGGAGATGGAGATCACAAGCACAAGATGATGATGGCCATATCATATCACTTATATTGATTGCATGTGATGTTTATCCTTCATGCATTTTATTCTGCTTTGATTGATGGTAGCATTATAAGATGATCTCTCACTAAATTTCAAGGTAAAATTTTTCTCCCTGAGTATGCACCGTTGCCAAAGTTCGTTGTGCCGAGACACCACGTGATGATCGGGTGTGATAAGCTCTACATTCATCTACAACGGGTGCAAGCCAGTTTTGCACACGCAGAATACTTGGGTTAAACTTGACGAGCCTAGCATATGCAGATATGGCCTCGGAACACTAGAGACCGAAAGGTCGCGTATAGTAGATATGATCAACATAGTGATGTTCACCATTGAAAACTACTCCATCTCACGTGATGATCGGACATGGTTTAGTTGATTTGGATCACGTGATCACTTAGATGATTAGAGGGATGTCTATCTAAGTGGGAGTTCTTAAGTAATATGATTAATTGAACTTTAACTTATCATAAACTTAGTCCTGATAGTATTTTGCAAATAATGTTGTAGATCAATAGCTCGCGTTATTGCTTCCCTATGTTTTATATGTGTTCCTAGAGAAAACTAAGTTGAAAGATGTTAGTAGCAATGATGCGGATTGGATCCGTGATCTGAGGATTATCCTCATTGCTGCACAGAAGAATTATGTCCTTGATGCACCGCTAGGTGACAGACCTATTGCAGGAGCAGATGCAGACGTTATGAACGTTTAGCTATCTCAATATGATGACTACTTGATAGTTTAGTGCACCATGCTTAACGGCTTAGAATCGGGACTTCAAAGACGTTTTGAACGTCATGGACCATATGAGATGTTCCAAGAGTTGAAGTTAATATTTCAAGCAAATACCCGAGTTGAGAGATATGAAGTCTCCAACAAGATCTATAGCTAAAAAATGGAGGAGAATAGCTCAAGCAGTGAGCATGTGCTCAGATTGTCTGGGTACTACAATTGCTTGAATCAAGTGGGAGTTAATCTTCCAGATAAGATAGTAATTAACAAAGTTCTCTAGTCACTATCACCACGTTACTAGAACTTCGTGATGAACTATATTATGCAAGGGATGACGAAAACAATTCCCAAGCTCTTCGCGATGCTAAAATTGGCGAAGGTAGAAATCAAGAAAAACATCAAGTGTTGATGGTTGACAAGACCACTAGTTTCAAGGAAAAGGGCAAAGGGAAGAAGGGGAACTTCAAGAAGAATGGCAAGCAAGTTGCTGCTCAAGTGAAGAAGCCCAAGTCTGGACCTAAGCCTGAGACTAAGTGCTTCTACTGCAAAGGGACTGGTCACTGGAAGCGGAACTACCCCAAGTATCTGGCGGATAAGAAGGATGGCAAAGTGAACAAGCTATATTTGATATACATGTTATTGATGTGTACTTTACTAGTGTTTATAGCAACCCCTCGGTATTTGATACTGGTTCAGTTGCTAAGAGAAGTAACTCGAAACGGGAGTTGTAGAATGAACAGAGACTAGTTAAGGGTGAAGTGACGATGCGTGTTGGAAGTGGTTCCAAGATTGATATGATCATCATCGCACACTCCCTATACTTTCGGGATTAGTGTTGAACCTAAATAAGTGTTATTTGGTGTTTGCGTTGAGCATAAATATGATTTGATCATGTTTATTGCAATACGATTATTCATTTAAATTAGAGAATAATTGTTGTTCTGTTTACATGAATAGAACCTTCTAAGGTCATACACCCAATGAAAATGGTTTGTTGGATCTCGATTGTAGTGATACACATATTAATAATATTGAAGCCAAAAGATATGAAGTTAATAATGATAGTTCAAACTTATTTGTGGCACTGCCGTTTAAGTCATATTGGTGTAAAGCGCATGAAGAAACTCCATGCTGATGGGCTTTTGGAATCACTTGATTATGAATCACTTGATGCTTGCGAACCATGCCTCATGGGCAAGATGACTAAGACTCCGTTCTCCGGAACAATGGAGCGAGCAACTGACTTATTGGAAATAATACATACTGATGTATGCGGTCCGATGAGTGTTGAGGCTCGCGGCGGGTATCATTATTTTCTGACCTTCACAGATGATTTGAGCAGATATGGGTATATCTACTTAATGAAACATAAGTCTGAGACATTTGAAAAGTTCAAAGAATTTCAGAGTGAAGTGGAAAATCATCGTAACAAGAAAATAAAGTTTCTACGATCTGATCATGGAGGAGAATATTTGAGTTACGAGTTTGGTCTTCATTTGAAACAACGCGGAATAGTTTCGCAACTCACGCCACTTGGAACACCACAGCGTAATGGTGTGTCCGAACATCATAACCATACTTTATTAGATATGGTGCAATATATGATGTCTCTTACCGATTTACCACTATCGTTTTGGGGTTATGCATTAGAGATAGTTGCATTCACATTAAAAGGGCACCATCTAAAATCCGTTGAGACGACACTATATGGACTGTGGTTTGGCAAGAAACCAAAGTTGTCGTTTCTGAAAGTTTGGGGTTGCGATGCTTATGTGAAAAAGTTTCATCCTGATAAGCTCAACCCAAATCAGAGAAATGTGTCTTCATAGGATACCCAAAGGAGACAGTTGGGTACACCTTCTATCACAGATCCAAAGGCAAGACATTCGTTGCTAAGAATGGATCCTTTCTAGAGAAGGAGTTTCTCTCGAAAGAAGTGAGTGGGAGGAAAGTAGAACTTGATGAGGTAACTGTACCTGCTCCCTTATTGGAAAGTAGTCCATCACAGAAATCTATTCCTGTGACTCCTACACCAATTAGTGAGGAAGCTAATGATGATGATCATGTAACTTCAGATCAAGTTACTACCGAACCTCGTAGGTCAACCAGAGTGAGATCCGCACCAGAGTGGTACGGTAATCCTGTTCTGGAGGTCATGTTACTTGACCATGACGAACCTACGAACTATGAGGAAGCGATGATGAGCCCAGATTCCGCAAAAATGGCTTGAGGCCATGAAATCTGAGATGGGATCAATGTATGAGAACAAAGTGTGGACTTTGGTTGACTTGCCCTATGATCAGTAAGCAATAGAGAATAAATGGATCTTCAAGAGGAAGACGGACGCTGATAGTAGTGTTGCTATCTACAAAGCTAGACTTGTCGAAAAAGGTTTTGACAAAGTTCAAGGTGTTGACTACGATGAGATTTTCTCACTCGTAGCGATGCTTAAGTCTGTCTGAATCATGTTAGCAAATTCCCACATTTTATGAAATCTGGCAAAATGGATGTCAAAACTACATTCCTTAATGGATTTCTTAAAAGAAAGTTGTATATGATGCAACTAGAAGGTTTTGTCGATCCTAAAGGTGCTAACTAAATGTGCAAGCTCCAGCAATCCATCTATGGACTGGTGCAAGCATCTCGGAGTTGCAATATACGCTTTGATGAGTTGATCAAAGCATATAGTTTTATACAGACTTGCGGTGAAGCCTGTATTTACAAGAAAGTGAGTGGGAGCACTACAGCATTTCTGATAAATATATGTGAATGACATATTGTTGATCGAAAATAATGTAGAATTTTCTGGAAAGCATAAAGGAGTATTTGAAAGGAGTTTTTCAGATAAAGACCTCGGTGAAGCTGCTTACATATTGAGCATAAAGATCTATAGAGATAGATCAAGACGCTTGATAACTTTTTTCAATGGGTACATACCTTGACAAGATTTTGAAGTAGTTCAAAATGGAACAATCAAATAAAGAGTTCTTGCCTGTGTTACAAGGTGTGAAATTGAGTAAGACTCAAAGCTCGACCACGGCAGAAGATAGAAAGAGAATGAAAGTCATTCCCTGTGCCTTAGCCATAGGTTCTATAAAGTATGCCATGCTATGTACCAGATCTATTGTATACCCTACACTGAGTTTAGCAAGGGAGTACAATAGTGATCTAGGACTAGATCACTGGACAGCGGTCAAAATTATCCTTTGGAATAAGGATATGTTTCTCGATTATGCAGGTGACAAAAGGTTCGTCGTAAAAGGTTACGTCAATGCAAGCTTTGACACTGATCCAGATGACTCTAAGTCTCAATCTAGATACATATTGAAAGTGGGAGCAATTAGCTAGAGTAGCTCCGTGTAGAGCATTGTTGACATAGAAATTTGCAAAATACATACGGATCTGAATGTGTCAGACCCGTAGACTAAACTTCTCTCACAAGCAAAACATGATCACACCCTAGTACTCTTTGGGTGTTAATCACATAGCGATGTGAACTAGATTATTGACTCTAGTAAACCCTTTGGGTGTTGGTCACATGACGATGTGAACTATGGGTGTTAATCACATGATGATGTGAACTATTGGTGTTAAATCACATGGCGATGTGAACTAGATTATTGACTCTAGTGCAAGTGGGAGACTGAAGAAAATATTTCCTAGACGCAATAATAAAGTTATTATTTATTTCCTTATTTCATGATAAATGTTTATTATTCATGCTATAATTGTATTAACCATGTCGGTGTACCAAAAGAGGGTTGCACTTTTTGTACCCCTATACCTGTGCACGGGCAGTCAGAGCCGCGCCCACGGTCGCACCAAGCAGAGCAAGGGAGGTGAGCCAAGGTAAGACCAAAAGCCACAAGAAGCGGAGGGACAAAGCAGGCTCCCCCGACAAGACCCTTGCCGGGGACAGCTTTGGCAGCCCCGGCAAGACCCTTGCCGGGGCAGCTCGCCCCACACCAACAGAGCGAGTCAACCTTGAGCCCACAACCTCTAGCGTAATCTACTACGTTGAGGCAAGGGCTCGGGAGACACCTCCTTGGTGGCATGCAGATCTTCGCCAAGACAAATAAAGCAACGACAAGGACCAAGGCCACAAGGATCGGATGGGCGAAGCAGGTTTTCCCGGCAAGGACCCTTGCAGGGGCAGCCTCAGCGGCCCCGGCAAGACCCTTACCGGGGCAGCTCGCCCATGCCAGCCGAGCGAGCCACCCTTGAGCCCACCATCGCTCAAACAGACGCATTGGGACAGGGCTCGGGAGGCACCTCCGTGGTGGCATGCAGATCTTTGTGAAGACAAAGAATAGTCAAGATCAAGTGAGGATAGGAAGGCAATCATCCTCACCGAAGAAACCCACAAGACCCCCGGCAAGATCCTTGTCGGGGACGCCTACGCGCCGCGGCAAGACCCTTGCCGGGCCACCCGGGAAGGCCCTCGCCAGGCGCACCAGCAGGGCCGCTGCTAGGCCCGCACCAACCAAGTATCCACCGCCATTCGCATGCAGCTGCCGACCCAACTAGCTGGGCAGGCACCTGTGTGGCAACATGCAACCCTTCCTGGAGGCTCCACCACCGCGCCACCTCAGCTGCCTGCGTGCCTACATGGCACCGCATGCATCGCTGGCCAGGGCGCGTGTCGAAGCAAGGAGGAGCGATGACGGATGGGACGGGTGAGGGAGTCTTGGATTAGGGGGTGTCCGGATAGCCGGACTATAACCTTTGGCCGGACTCCTGGACTATGAAGACACAAGATTGAAGAATTCGTCCCGTGTCCGGATGGGACTTTCCTTGGCGTGGAAGGCAAGCTTGGCGATGCGGATATGTAGATCTCCTCCCATTGTAACCAACTCTGTGTAACCCTGGCCCTCTCCGATGTCTATATAAACTGGAGAGTTTTAGTCCATAGGACGAACAACAATCATACCATAGGCTAGCTTCTAGGGTTTAGCCTCTCTGATCTCGTGGTAGATCTACTCTTGTACTACCCATATCATCAATATTAATCAAGCAGGAGTAGGGTTTTACCTCCATCGAGAGGGCCCGAACTCAGGTAAAACATCGTGTCCCTTGTCTCCTGTTACCATCCGCCTAGACGCACAGTTCGGGACCCCCTACCCGAGATCCGCCGGTTTTGACACCGACATTGGTGCTTTCATTGAGAGTTCATCTGTGTCGTCATCTTTAGGCCAGATGGCTCTTTCGATCATCAACAACGATGCGGTCTAGGGTGAGACTTTTCTCCCCGGACAGATCTTCGTATTCGGCAGCTTTGCACTGTGGGCCAATTCGCTTGGCCATCTAGAGCAGATCGAAGCTTACGCCCGCCATCGGTCAGATTTGGAAGTTTGAACTACACGGCTGACGTCCGCGGAGACGTGATCTTCGACGGGTTCGAGCCACAACCGAGCGCGCCGCACTGTCACGATGGGCATAATCTAGCTCTACCGCCGAACAGTGCCCTGGAGGCCGCACCCGTGTCTGCTCCAACCCCTAGCTCAAAGCCGACTGCGCCAATCAAGGACGGGTGGCTAGACACCGCCTCGAGGGCTGCAATCTCTACGGCGATCGAGCCGAACACCAGCCTTGTCCTCTGCAAAGCTCGCAACTCCAAGGTGCCGGACTCCGAACCTTCCGCGCCCCTGCCGATCGAATCCGATTGGGCGCCGATCATGGAGTTTGCCGCCGTGGACATCTTTCAGCACTCGCCCTTCGGTGACATTCTGAATTCACTAAAGTCTCTCTCTTTATCAGGAGAGCCCTGGCCGGACTATGGTCAACAAGGTTGGGATGCGGATGACGAAGAAATTCAAAGCCCACCCACCATGCACTTCGTAGCCACTGTCGATGATTTAACCGACATGCTTGACTTCGACTCCAAAGTCATCGACGGTATGGACGACGATGTAGGAGACGAACAGGAACCAGCGCCTATAGGCATCGGACAACCACCTCATCTCACGATGTATACATGGTGGACACACCTAAAAGAAACGACGACGAGGAACAAAGGGGCGAACGAGGATCGCTTCCTCGAAAAGCAGTCAAAGCGGCGTAAGCGCCGCCTAAACCCCATCTCGACAGAGACAAAGCAGCCACAGAGACCCAGCCACGAGGCAGGGCGAACCGGCGGACGCACTTAACATGCCATCGAGCAACCGTCCGAACAGGGCAACTTGGATAAACAAACCGAACAACCCGTCCCCGGCGAAGATAACAGTCCGGACGACCTCACGCCGGACAAGTTGCTGGAGCAAAGTACTCAACACCGCAGACAAATACGGCGACAGTCGCCACACAAAGAGCTATCCGAAGCGAAAATTACTGCCGGAATTTGATGAGGAGGCCTTAGAGCCCCCGCAATCAAAAAATAAGGAAGCCACTCGGTCGGATAAACAACCCCATGGCCAACATAGAGCGGCAAATGGCGCCGCACACAAGCCGGCACGCGATCCGCACAAGGATTCACATCAAAAAGATGGCCCAGCCAGATCTATCTACGAGCCAAGAAAGCAAGCTCTAGTAAGCAATGCAACGCAACAAGTATCCGAACATCATGGCACACCCAAATATAGGGGTGCCGCACACCCCCTATGTTTCACCGATGAGGTGCTGGACCATGAATTTCCAGCGGGATTCAAGCCCGTAAACATAGAGGCATACAACGGAACAACAGACCCTGGAGTCTGGATTGAGGATTATATCCTCCACATATACATGGCTAGAGGAGATGACCTCCACGCCATAAAATACTTACCCCTCAAGCTCAAAGGGCCAGCCCGGCATTGGCTTAAAAGCCTTCCCGAAAACACCATTGGAAGTTGGGAAGCGCTCGAGGATGCTTTTCGGGCAAATTTTCAAGGGACCTATGTCCGACCTCCGGATGCAGACGATTTAAGTCATATAACTCAACAACCCGGAGAGTCAACCCGGAAATTCTAGAACATATTTCTTACTAAAAAGAACCAGATAGTCGACTGTCCGGACGCCGAAGCCTTAGCAGCTTTCAAACACAGCGTCATGATTTAATGGCTCGCCAGCACCTCGCCAAGAAAAGCCAAGAACAATGGCCGCATTAACAAGCCTCATGACCCGCTTTTGCGCAGGAGAGGATAGCTGGTTGGCAAGATGCAGTACCAGCAACCCAAGTACATCCGAAGTTAGGGATGGAAACGGGAAACCGCGACGCAGCAAGGACCAGCGCCGGACCAAGGGAAACAGCCCGAAGAGCACGGCAGTCAACGCCGGATTCAAAAGCTCTCGGTAGAATCAGAAAAGCTGCCCTCAAGGATAACAGGACGAGCTATCTAACCTAAACAAAATCTTGGACAAGATATGCCAAATCCACAAGACTCCGGAAGCCCGCAAACCATACCCACAGAGATTGTTGGGTCTTCAAGCAATCCGCAAACTCAACGCCAACACAAGGGCTCGACACACCAAGCGAGGACAATGACGAACCCCACAAGCGAGCACCGAAAACAAAAGAATTTCCCACAAGAAGTCAAAACAGTAAACTCACTTCACGTGACAAAAGGGAAAAACAGAGTGGCGCCTATAGAGATACGCGCCATATGGCCTATCCCAGAGGAGTCCCGCCACTGGTTGTCAAAACCAATCACCTTCGACCATCAGGATTACTCTAGAAGTATTCGGAACGCAGGCTGGACTACCTTGATATTAGATCCGATAATTGACGGACTCCACTTTACACAAGTCCTAATGGACGGCGGCAGTGATCTAAACCTGCTATATCGGGACACAATCCGCAAAATGGGGATAGACCCAACAAAAATTCGCCATAGCAAAACTTCCTTTCAAGGGTAACGCCAGCCCGATGCCCATTGTACGGGTTCTCTCCTGCTAGAAGTTATGTTCGCTCCCCGACAACTTCCGCCAAAAGCTAACCTTCCACATCGCCCCATTTACAAGTAGCTATCAAGCACTCTTCGGGGCGCCAAGCTTTCCCCGCTTTAACGCAATACCGCATTATGCATCTCTTACGCCTAAAATGCCCGGTCCGCGAGGCATCATCTCATTAAAGGGAAATATCGAGTGTTCCTCGAGCACGGAAGACTGTGCGGCTGCCTTGACAGCTACACACTAAACCGGCTTCACTAATCAATGCACCTAAACAGGTCGTTCAGACCCCGGACATGGCTAGACGAGTCCGGCGTAAACATACAAGGGCTTACTAGCCGCATACCCCAGTACAAGGGGCTCCGCGCATGTACAACAAGAGACAATAAAGCTCAATTTTACCATTTTTTTAATTATACTTTGTTTATTTAATATAACATACATTTTCGCATACGATCTTTTCAACTAAGTTCCTCTCTTTACAGATGAACACCGTGCTACACCCGTCCCAGATACGGCACAACAGAGACACAGCGCAGACGCGGAGGGACCTGCTCAAGGATTCTTTTTAGATTAAGACCCTGCGTAAACCTTTTTAATGTCTCTTGTTGATACACATCCCCGGTTTTTTGGTATAACCGAGGAGGAGGCTGGCGTCTTGGCATGTGGCCACTTCAGAATTTTGCGCGTACCTGGACACCAGGGGCTTATTACCAAGGGCGTCGTTCAGCCCGTTTTCATAAAGACCGAATACCTTAGGGAGTGTTCGGCATCGCAAGTTTGGCCTTATATGCATCAACTCCGAATCATGTCTTTGGTCAAATGTTGAGTTTTCCCGGCTCCTGTGTTTTGCTACCTTACGTTCCGCTCTATCGGCTAAGGCGGCACCAGGAGAACTACTGTGATTGTGCCCCGGTTCGGCCAGGAGAGCACGTTAGTAGAGAAAGCCGAAAACTGACTGTCATGATATAGCGTGAGACTGGTCAACCACTCGATGACCCGCCAGAATCTTTAGGATTCCTCCAAGATTAACGAAGGGTCGCTTTCGCCAGCACACACGCGCCCCGAATTCGGGTGAGCGCGGTGCCCCTAGGGGCTATATAGTAGCCCCACTGTCAAACTCCTATGGCTAAGTGAAAGTGATAAAGCATTATAGTCCGGTTGCCTAGTTCGCTGAGCTATCACCTCCTTAATAGGACCAAGACGTTGGATCAAGTGTGAAAATGCGCCTTCTGCGAACACCCCCACATTATATGCGTGGGGGCTGAAGCCGAAGACTGCCATCTTTCAGGTTAACGGCCGCACAGGAGGTATTTTAATTCTTGAAGGCACAAGTATAGAAAGCTTTTATATTCCCTCGAAACATTGTTTTACAATAATACATGTTATTCGAACATAATATCCTTCGAGCACTGCGTCTCTATTAAACGAGCGCCTGCGAACTTCCCGAAAATAGTGCTCGCACGTACTGGCTCCCGTCCAATCTTGGGATGCAACAGCGATGGCATTCATCTCTGCCAAGATGTTTTGACACGGCAAGAGCCATCCGCGCACCCTCTATGCACGCTGACCTCTTCATTGCATTGATATGCGGCACCGCACCAAGGAACTGCTGCACCAAGCTAAAATCACTCTTCGGCTCGGGCCTTTCCGGCCACAGATGACTCACGACATACCTCATGGCGAGTCCGGATACCCTATTCAGCTCCGCCCATGCGGCCAAACGATCGGTTAATGGAAGAGGGCGCTCTGGATTGTGGAACTGCGACCAAAAAAGCTTCTCCACTTCGTGATCCTTTTGATCTCGGAAGTGTTCGTCCGCGTCCGCGGCACTCGCCACCAAGTCCAGATAAGTGTTCGCCGCACTCCACAGCCGGTCCAACGGAGCATATTTAGGATCCCCGAACTTCATCCGCAGCATAAAGGGCTTTCCAGCCGCGATATCTCCGGCCTGACGTAGCTCCTCCTTCATAGCTCTCATTGCAGAGCGAGTATCCTTGGCCTCGATAGTGGCCTTCTCCAGGTCCTTCTGTTCGCCCGATCTTCTTTTTCAAGAAGCTTGCAGCGGTCGGCAGCATTCTTCAACTTCACAGCCATCTCGCCATTTCCTTTTTGCTTTATGCGGTGAGCAGCCTGTTCGCTTTCAGCTCTTCACCGCCTTTAAGGCAGCCGATCGCTTTTCCCGCCTGCTTCCTTGATCGGGCAAGTTCCGCCAAGGTTCTCCATGGCAACGGCACCATCTGCATCAAGCATACATGTTGTAAGATGCGGCATCAAGCTCCTCTTACCAGGTATCTTCGAGAAATTACATACCTTGTGCTCGTCAAGCCGCTTGTTGACAAGCGCGATGTCGGCATCCGCCACGCTGTTGCCACTTTAGCTCGACAAATCCATTAGTCCGGCTAGCTACGTAACACTTCGTCACCTAAATAGGAAGGGCGACATATTATACCTGGGATTATGATCCTCGGCACGCTGTTATTTTTGACAACGCATGAGTCTCAGGGGCTACTATCTACATGTATGCATCTTATATATGCGGAACTGCCAAAAGGTACACCATTTCACAGACCTCAAAACCGGTCAAGAACTCCCGACGGCCTCGCATAACCCGCCTCCGCTGGATGAAATCCTTTCAATAACTGCATCCATCAACGCACGGTGTTCTTTCTCGAGATAGACGCCGCCCGAGCAGATCCTTCAGCTCCTCCGACCGTGCACCGGACGGTGCCGGACTCGTCCGATGGCCGTTTTCGAAGACCGGACACGGAAGGCTTTGGGGGGCCATACGACTGCCTTCCGGCCCTGCCGGATTCAGAGAAACCCTCCGCGACGACACCTCAGGGTCGCCCGCCTCGCAAGGCAGTACGGCAGGGGGAGGCATTCCGCTCTCCATCATCTCCGGACGAAGATCCCCTGAAGATGAGCTCTGCTGAGAAGGGCTGAGATCCGAACTACAAGGTAAAATTTTGGTTATCTTCCTCATAAATAGAACATGGATGTCCCTCATTTTAAAACTCCCCTCTCTACTTATGGCTCGATGGAGGGCTGATCCCCTTGGGGGCACAGTGCGGCGGAGGCATCCCCCGGCGCAGGACCCTCTGACGAAGATTTCTTCCCCCGCTTTGAGACCATGGTCTCCGGGCCTTCAGAGGCGGTCCTCTTCTCCCCCTGGATAGAGGAATTCTCGATTCCTCCTTTCCTGATAGCCTCCTTCGAGGAGGCGGTAGCTTCCTTGTTCCCCCCTTCGCCTTCTTCCAAAGGCGCAACCTCCAGCATCCTGGTTAACATGGGATCCGCGTGGTCTCGTGGAGGGGGCCGACACCGATTAGCTTTGCTTTCGCTATCCAATCCTGTTTAAGGGACATCTCTTTTAAGGGCAATTTTATGATAAGTATACGGATAGCGTGTCCGGGTACAGGGCTACTTACTTGAGTATCCGAGTGATTGCAGCTCAGACATGCGTCCTCGGTCGAGTCCGGACACATTGCTTGTGATCCGCAGAACAATTTTTACATCTCCATGGGCGTCGTGCCCGTAAAATGTTGGAGGGCTCGTGGTCCCTCCGGATTAAACTCCCATAGGCGGAGGGGGTGATGTTTGCAGGGCTGGGTGCGGCGAATCAACATGACCTGCGTCACTACGACCAGATTGATGTCTCTTTATAGGAGATCTCGAATGCGGCCCTGCAACAAGGGCACGCCCTGGACGGCCCCCAGCTAAACCCTTTGTTGACCCACGACGCTTAGCTGTGGTGGGGACCCAGCGAAGGCAGGTGGCGCCACCCACTTGGTGCCCCGGAGCTGTGATATAAAACCACTCTCATTGCCATAAGCTGAACTCCTCTTGAAAAGAGCCCTCGGCCATGGAGCTTCAGCATTCTTGCTTATAATAGCACCTCTCAGACTCCGTGTGCTGCCCTCGATCATCTTCGGCTCTACTTTGAAGGTCTTAAGCCACAATCCAAGCGAGGAGTAATACGGAGGAAGGCTTCGCACACGACAATGAACGATGAGATGTGGAGGATGGACTCGAGCCAAGTCGTGAAATTCCAGCCCATAATAAAACAGGAGCCCTCACGAAGGGGTCCGCTGGAAGCCTAGCCTCAAGGAAATGAGACGCCAACACCACTCTCTCACCAGGCTTGGGAGTGGAATAACCTGCCCTTGAGCAGGCAGCCTATATGGATTTCACGGTTAGATACCGCATCTCTTAGTTGTAGCACGCCTTCTTCAGAACGGAGGAAGGCATCCAACGGCCTTGAAGGTCGAGCTGGACATCATCGAAGGTCCGGCGCTGAATCTGGAGCTTTGGGTGTTGGAACTCGAGGCAGAGGCGGATTCGATTGAGATTGAAAGAAAGGAGTAGAGCCTTGGTCTATTTATAAAGAGGTTGAATACCATGAGCCCTCCCGTGACCGCTTGGGACTCGCCGATTGAGGAGACATACCAACGGGCACGATTGTTACCCACGCCCGTATTCATGAGAATCCGGAATAAGGGGACACGATCTCTGCTCGACAAGACGTGCCAAGGAAACCGCCTCGCTAAGTGCGCTGAGGTGGGACAAGAAAACAATTAGAATAAAGGCTTGGCCGTGGTGTGGTGTCACGCCATGAATACGCCAAGAGTTGGATTTGTGTAAATATTATTCTCTCTACGGTGGTATGTGGAACTTATTTTGCAGAGCCGACACTGTCCATGTGTTCAAAATCTTCTATGAAGTATTCGAGGAGGAACCCGCCTTGCAATGCCAAGACAATCTGCGCGCTGCACTCGCCATTGAAGCCTGGTTCAGGGCTACCGAGGAGTCCTCGATTAGGGGTGTCCGGATAGCCGGACTATAACCTTTGGCCGGACTCCTGGACTATGAAGACACAAGATTGAAGACTTCGTCCCGTGTCCGGATGGGACTTTCCTTGGCGTGGAAGGCAAGCTTGGCCATACGGATATGTAGATCTCCTCCCATTGTAACCGACTCTGTGTAACCCTAGCCCTCTCCGGTGTCTATATAAACCAGAGAGTTTTAGTCCGTAGGACGAACAACAATCATACCATAGGCTAGCTTCTAGGGTTTAGCCTCTCTGATCTCATGGTAGATCTACTCTTGTACTACCCATATCATCAATATTAATCAAGCAGGAGTAGGGTTTTGCCTCCATCGAGAGGGCCCGAACCTGGGTAAAAACATCGTGTCCCTTGTCTCCTGTTACCATCCGCCTAGACACCCGAGATCCGCCGGTTTTGACACCGACAACGGGCCTCGCTCCCGTCCCCGATAAAGCAAGAGGACACCTAAGCGATGCATTAAATGCATCTTGTCCTGTAATACGAGGGATAACCTCGCGGCACTATACCCTTTCCACCTCCTGCTTGCCACTGTGGCGACCCCTTTTCCTATAAAAGGAGGCTCGAGGTGACCAGGAGAAGGATTCGACTTTTTGAAGCTCGTTACACCCCGTAGCTAGCTCAAGAACTCAGAATACATCCACCAAAGCAGGACTAGGGTTTTACGCATCCTCGCGGCCCGAACCTGGATAAACAAACCGCATACTCTCTGTCAGATCCGCTCTTCTCTCAACCCCGCGCCCCGCAACCGCAGTAGGGATCCTTGTGATCCCATAGGTGTCGTTCCCACCGACATCTTTGGCGCGCCAGGTAGGGGGCGCAGTTGTGAGAATCGGCTCTGGCGGTTAAGTTAGCGGCTCTTCATCGCCATAGCTCTTGAAGAAGAAGGAGGGCCAGAAGATCGATGCCGGTGCGGCTACAAACAGAAGCTAAGTCACGCCGAACCCTGACTACTTCTTTCCTTTCATATGAGGTCGTTTCCCTTGGAGATGTCGTTCCTTTGCACGGAAAGCCTGTACGCAAAAGGGGCTCTCCCGCGATCGGCAACGCCCTTGCTTTGTTTCGAGTCCGCTCAACAACTCAAGTGGTTGCGTCGAGAGCGGCAGGGTAGCCTTCCGCGATTGGCAACGCTCTCGATTCTGACTCGAGTCAAGCTCGACAGTTCGAGCGGCCGCGTTAAGGATGGTAAGGTGGTTCGCCCGGCAGCACGCATACCCGGCAGGCCAATGGGGATCCGTCCCCAAGGCGCCATCCTGGGCTTACGCGCCAGCGAGCCTGCCCAGTTAACGTAGGGTGTACGTACAAAGGAGAATCGAACAAGGAAAATGACGTGCACAAAAATTAAAAGTACTACAGAGTTATATTACATCAAGTCATTGCTGCGGTTCTAACTAAAGATGAAAATCGTCTTGGTCATGAACCTGCAGCGGCAAAGAAGAACGGGGCGCCTAGTCCCGGCGTTGGCCCTCCACCCTCTGGATTTTGTCGATACCGCTAATGATGGGCTTGATACACTCCTTGAGCGCCGCGAGGTCAGTACCGTCCGGCAAGCTATCCATCGCGGCTTCAAAGTCGAAGTTGGGGTTCCAGTACGCCATCTTGGTGAGGACCTTGGTCATGGCCCCCCCGGCAAAGTCGTCGGGCCTCCGTGGCCAGCGTGGCCGCCCAGCTGGAGTGAAGATAAGCCAGAGCTCCGAGGACGCCCTCAAAGAACTGGGTCAGCTTGGCGTTGATGGTCCCGCTGCGCTCAGGGGCATACCTCACGTTTGGCAACCCCATGGTGGCCAGCTGCGTGGTGACCCTGCCGGCGACATCCTCAAGATGGCTGATCCAACGGTTCTCACCCTCCACATAATCCTGGTGGGAGGCGGCCTCGTCCGCCCGCAGCTGCTTCTCTTTCCCCAGCTCCTTGGTCAGGATCTCCTCCCGGGCTTGGCTCTCCGACGGCATCTTCTCGAGATACTCCAGCTTCAGCTTGAGATCCTTGACGGAGTCGTTGGCCTCGGAGAGCTCCCCAGTCTTGTTGACGACCGCTACCTGCGCCTCCATCAAGGCGCTGTTGAGCATGTTCTTCTCCTGGGACAGCTTCAGGACCTGCTCCTTCAGCTCATCCCGCTCCACTTCCAGCTCCCTCACCTTGCCGGCATGAGCTAGAGACTGGGCATCAAGAGCCCCTTTGTGCCTCTGCTCCAGCTCTCGGGTTCGCCGCGCAATAAGGGTCTCGAGCTCCTCATTCTTGCTGCGAAGCATTGCGGCACGCTTCTCCTCGCGCGCGGCAAGGTCCTCCTCCTGAGAATCCAACATGGCCTGGTGCTGAATCCGGACGGCCTCGGCTGCTGCAGCCGAGTTCGCCGCCGCCTCCTGGGCCTTCTCGATGTCAGCCAGTTTCATGGTGAGCTCCACGTTGCGTTTGGCCAGCTCCTCCTGAAGGGCCTTCTGCTCCTCGCAAGTATGGCGGAACCAAGTCTGTGTCTCAGCGACGCGCGCTTCGAAGTCCGCCTCTGCCTTGTCCACCGTCGCCATCCTGGACTTGGCCTTGTCCAGGCAGGCGCGATGGAGCCCCTGGAGTTTCCGGAAGTTGACCCCCATGGCGCGGAGAAGCCGCTCTTCCTGGGAGCCCTCGCCACCAACGATCGGTTCATCAACCACCTCGAGCCCGGTGGCGGCGAGCACCTCGCTATCAAAAACCTCCCCTTCAGCGGGCGCCCGGGAGCTTGTCACTCCTGAGAGATGGACAAAGAGGTCGTCGCCCACTTTCAAATACCTGCCGGAGCCAGAGGCTGCCGAGGAAGAAGGTTGATCATCGACCACCTCCTCCTCGGTTGCGGCCTTGCCGGCCTCCCCGGCGGGCCCCTCATTGGCCTCGCCAGCAGAAGCCCCGCCAGTTGCCCCAACGGCCCCCGTGGCGGCATCCTCGGCAGCATCCTTGGTGGCCTCCTCGGCAGCATCCTTGGCGGCCTCCTCGGCGGCAATCTTGTCGGCCTCCGCCGCGGCCTCCTCGGTAATGTCCTCGACGACGGTGTCCACATCCTACATGACCACCGAAGAAGGATCTAGGTAACAAGAAAGGCGATGAAGCCAAGAAAAGAAGCAAGAGAAAAACAGGGACGAAGAATGGGCGACTCACCAAAGGCTCGGTCAGGAAGCAAATCCCTCCCACAAAGACTGGCGCCGAAGCAAAGCCACCAGCACCCAAGTTCCCCTCTTCCTCCTCCATGAGCGCCGGCTCGGTACTTGGCGCCCTTGCCGGGGACGCCCCTCGCGGCGGCGTAGTCGATGGAGGCGGTGTGTTGGGAGTAGCCCTCTGCGGCTCCTCCTGCTGCCACTCCCCTCCTACAGACCCGACAAGGTCAGCACCAGAGCATCGAACCCCTAACACATGGCAACACGAGGAGAGTGATGAACTTACGCTGGGGGCTATGTCGGGGGCTGCTGTCCGGGCTGCTCAACACCACCAGTGGCGCCCGTGAGGCACCAGCCGGGGGCTGGCCGCCCGCCGAGGCCTTGGCCCTCTTCACCCTCCGGGCCAGCATCTCCGCGTCCCTGCAAAGACGAAAGAAGATCAAGATAAGTGGCACAATTCGGAGGAACATAGATGACAGTAAGGAACAAGGCACTTACTCATCTTCCACCTCCTCCTCTTCCATGGCTTTCCTCTTCCTCCTCGAGCTGAGAGACCCGTAATCAAAGGTGACCACCGCGTCGGCATCCGAGACGGCATCTGCCGGAGGGGGTGAGGAAGGCGGAGTCTGGACACGCCTGGATGAGGAAGGGGCAGCTGTCTTCTTCTTCTCCGTGGCCTTCGTCAACCTCTTTGCCGCCGTGGCCCTCGTGTGGCGCCCAGACCCCTCCAAGGTCAGCTGAGGCCGCGCAGCCCTGCCGGGCCGGACCGGCTCGCCAGAGCCAGCCCGCCGCAGGACTCACCCTCTTCCCCTGGCGGGCGTCGGGCCCGCGGCCCCGGCCTCCTCCTCCGACGACTCGTCGGCCGCGTCTTCGACAAGTGGGGCCCCGGCTCGGCACTACTGATTTCCCCGGCGGCCGCCGCCCATCGGGCGAGCTCCTCCTCCTCCGCGGCCGTCGCGAACCTGTCCTCCATACCACCAGCATTGCCGGCCTCCGCGACAAGCTGTGCCTCCCTTGCCCTGGCAGCAATGTAGTCCAGTTCCGCCTGGGAGGTGTCCTGGACAAGCAGTTGCTCGGCGTCAGCGTTGACATATCCCTCATGCAGAGTGTCGAAGAACTCCTGCACTTGGGCATCGTCTGGCACGACCCAGCTTTGAACGGGGCCATGCGCATTGCAGTCCGGCATCATGGCAATGATGTCAGACCGACGGGAGTTATTGCACAACGGGACTACTCCCACCGGCAACTTGAACAAAGGCTTCTTAACAACCTTGCCGGCCTTCGCGGCGGCCCTCGCAACCTTGCCGGTCCGCTCGACCTCGCCATCACGACCTACGTCAAGTTGAAAGAGTTGCTGGCAGAGGTGAGCATGCCGCATCACGGTGAAGTTGTGGTCATGGACAGGGCGGAGTCGCATGATGTCCGCAGGATTCGCGAAGAGCCAGGCCGGCCTCCCCTTGTTTTGCAGTGGAGCGATCCGGCGGCGGTTGAAATCCGCCCCGATCATCTCAAGGGTGAGCCCGGCCTCGGTAAGCCGAAGGATCCTAGTGATGACAGGAGTGAGCTTCTTGTCATCTTCATCAACGTCGCTCCAATCACTCCTACGGACCGGCGGCGCCCGGCGCACCTCGCAGAACGCCGGCGGATCATCCTCTTCAATCCAGCACCACCGGCCCCGCCACTCTTCCCACCTCTCCTTCATGGCGCCGTCCAGATACGTCCCCTTGGATCTAGGGATCCAGGTGACGCAGCCAGAGATGGCGCCCCCTGTCTGGACCCGAGGGAAGAAGTAATGGCGGAAGAGCGCCATGTTGTGGTGCACCCCGGGCAAACCTTCACAGAGGTGCGCAAAAAGAGCCATGCACGCCACGGCGTTCGGGGTAAAATCCAGAAGATGGAAACCGAAAGTATGCATGATGTCGCTGAAGAAATCAGAGAAGGGAGGACAGAGCCCGCAGGAGAAATAATCAACGAAGAAAGGGTACCGATTCGGAGCGGCCTCGGCACAGTCGGCAGGGATGACGCACGTGGCTGGATGCCCCAATTTCTCTCCCCCCGTCTTCACCCTCCACAGGGGCCTAAAGGAGTCCCGGAGCTCGTGTACGTCGACCGTCGAGGGGGAAAAGAAGGCGGATTGCGTCCGCTGCACCGCCAGCGCACTCTCCAGTGCCTCCGTCACTCCGGCGTCCTTGGCCCCTCCTTTGCCCCTGGTAGATTTGGGCGCCATGGCGGCTAAGAGGAGCGAAGAACAAGGGGCGGCAGGGACACATCAACAATAGGCAATGGCAAAAGCTTAGAGAAGAAGAAAAAGGGAGCGGCGGTTCCGAGATTGGAAAAGGCGCAGGGGAGGAAGGTAAAGTGAGCAGCGCGCTCGCGGTTATCCCTTTTTACGGGGAAGGCACGGGTCGCCTCCTTTCTCTTCCCATTAACTGCGGTATGACGCATAGATACGGGAACCGCCCCATGCATGATTCCCACATCACGGAGACCCCTCCACGCTGCGCCACGCGCGCGGGGCGTGGAGAGCGCAGCGCGCGAAAAGTTTTACCGCAGTAAAAACCGCCCTGCCTGCCACAAGACCGCTCTGGCCTAGCCCAACAACGCTCAGCTTATGTGTGGCCCAGGCCTGGGGGCTCCTGTCGGTGTACCAAAAGAGGGGTGCACTTTTTGTACCCCTATACCTGTGCACGGGCAGTCAGAGCTGCGCCCACGGTCGCACCAAGCAGAGCAAGGGAGGTGAGCCAAGGTAAGACCAAAAACCACAAGAAGCAGAGGGACGAAGCAGGCTCCCCCGGCAAGAACCTTGCCGGGGACAGCTTTGGCAGCCCCGGCAAGACCCTTGCCGGGGCAGATCGCCCCACACCAACAGAGCGAGTCACCCTTGAGCCCACAACCTCTAGCGTAATCTACTACGTTGAGGCAAGGGCTCGGGAGACACCTCCTTGGTGGCATGCAGATCTTCGCCAAGACAAATAAAGCAACAACAAGGACCAAGGCCACAAGGATCGGATGGGCGAAGAGGTTTTCCCGGCAAGGACCCTTGTCAAGCAGCTCGTCCACGCCAATCGAAAGGAGCCACCCTTGAGCCCACCAACGCCAAATGCATTTATTGGGACAGGGGCTCGGGAGGCACCTCCGTGGTGGCATGCAGATCTTTGTGAAGACAAAGAATAGTCAAGATCAAGTGAGGATAGGAAGGCAATGAAGGAAATATGCCCTAGAGGCAATAATAAAGTTATTATTTATTTCCTTATATCATGATAAATGTTTATTATTCATGCTAGAATTGTATTAACCGGAAACATAGTACATGTGTGAATACATAAACAAACAGAATGTCACTAGTATGCCTCTACTTGACTAGCTCGTTAATCAAAGATGGTTATGTTTCCTAACCATATACATGAGTTGTCATTTGATTAACGGGATCACATCATTAGGAGAATGATGTGATTGACTTGACCCATTCCGTTAGCTTAGCACTTGATCGTTTAGTATGTTGCTATTGCTTTCTTCATGACTTATACAAAGTTCCTACAACTATGAGATTATGCAACTCCGCTTACGGGAGGAACACTTTGTGTGCTACCAAACGTCACAACATAACTGGGTGATTATAAAGGTACTCTACAGTGTCTCCAAAAGTATATGTTGAGTTGGCATAATTCGAGATTAGGTTTTGTCACTCCGATTGTCGGAGAGGTATCTCTGGGCCTTCTCGGTAATACTCATCACCTAAGCCTTGCAAGCATTGTAACTAATGAGTTAGTTATGAAATGATGTATTACGAACGAGTAAAGAGACTTGCCGTAACGAGATTGAACTAGGTATTGGATACCAACGATCAATCTCGGGCAAGTAACATACCGATGACAAAGGGAACAACGATGTTGTTATGCGGTTTGACCGATAAAGATCTTCATAGAAAATGTAGGAACCAATATGAACATCCAGGTTCCACTATTGGTTATTGACCGAGAATAGTTCTAGGTCATGTCTACATAGTTCTCGAACCCGTAGGGTCCGCACGCTTAACGCTACGATGACAATTTTATGAGTATTGATGTACCAAGTTTGTTCGAGTCCCGGATGTGATCACGACATGACGAGGAGTCTCAAATGGTCGAGACATAAAGATTGATATATTGGAAGCCTATGTTTGACTTGAATAGTTCCGGTGAAATCGGGATTTTACCGAACACCGGGGTTACTGAACCTCCCGGGGTTAATGGGCCTTAGTGGGCCATGAGGGAGAAGAGGAGGGCCGTCCAGGGCAGGCACGCCCTCCCCTAGTCCGAATAGGACAAGGAGAGGGGGGGCGCCTCTTCTTCTTCTTCCCTCCCCAAGTCCTAATCCAACTAGGAAGGGGGAGTCCTACTCCCGGTGGGAGTAGGACTCCTCCGGCGCGCCTCCTCCTAGGGCCGGCCGCACCCCCCTTTCTCCTTTATATACGGGGGCAGGGGAGCACCCCATGACACACAAGTTGATCTACGGATCGTTCCTTAGCCATGTGCGGTGCCCCCCTCCACCATATTACACCTCGATCATATCATCGCGGAGCTTAGGCGAAGCCCTGCGCCGGTGGAGCATCATCATCGTCACCACGCCGTCGTGCTGACGGAACTCATCCCCGACACTTTGCTGGATCGGAGTCCGGGATCGCCATCGAGCTGAACGTGTGCTGAACTCGGAGGTGCCGTGACGCTCGGTACTTGGATCGGTCGGATCGTGAAGACGCACGACTACATCAACCGCGTTGTTATAACGCTTCGCTTCGGTCTCGAGGGTACGTGGACACACTCTCCCTCTCGCTGCTATGCCATCACCATGATCTTGCGTGTGCGTAGGAATTTTTTGAAATTACCACGCTCCCCAACAAAGGCATCCGAGCCAGGTTTTATGCGTTGATGTCATATGCACGAGTAGAACACAAGTGAGTTGTGGGCGATATAAGTCATACCGCTTACCAGCATGTCATACTTTGGTTCAGCGGTATTGTGAGATGAAGCGCCCGACCGACATTACGCCAGACGCTTACGCGAAACTGGTTTCACCGCTTGAGCACTCGCTGCTTAAAGGTGACCGCGGTGTCTGCTTCTCTCACTTTAGTTGAACTGAGTGTGGCTACGCCCGTCCTTGTGAAGGTTAAAACAGCACCAACTTGACAAACTATCGCTGTGGTTTTGATGCGTAGGTAAGAACGGTTCTTGCTCAGCCCGTAGCAGCCACGTAAAACTTGCAACAACAAAGTAGAGGACGCCTAACTTGTTTTTGCAGGCATGTTGTGATGTGATATGGTCAAGACGTGATGCTATATTTTATTGTATGAGATGATCATGTTTTGTAACCAAGTTATCGGCAATCGGCAGGAGCCATATGGTTGTCGCTTATTGTATGAAATGCAACGCCATGTAATTGCTTTACTTTATCACTAAGCGGTAGCGATAGTCGAGAAGCAATAGTTGGCGAGACGACAACGATGTTACGATGGAGATCAAAGTGTCGCGCCGGTGACGATGGTGATCATGACGGTGCTTCGAGATGGAGATCACAAGCACAAGATGATGATGGCCATATCATATCACTTATATTGATTGCATGTGATGTTTATCCTTTATGCATCTTATTTTGCTTTGATTGACGGTAGCATTATAAGATGATCTCTCACTAAAATTATCAAGAAGTGTTCTCCTCGAGTATGCACCGCTGCTAAAAGTTCAGAGTGCCCGGACACCACGTGATGATCGGGTGTGATAAGCTCTCGTCCATCTACAACGGGTGCAAGCCAGTTTTGCACACGCGAATACTCAGGTTAAATTTGACGAGCCTAGCATATGCAGATATGGCCTCGAACACGGAGA
The DNA here is from genome assembly GCA_021605205.1 of Aegilops longissima. Taxonomy (NCBI): domain Eukaryota; kingdom Viridiplantae; phylum Streptophyta; class Magnoliopsida; order Poales; family Poaceae; genus Aegilops; species Aegilops longissima. The sequence continues at coordinate 746,288,950 of CM038682.1, forward strand.
CCGAAAGGTCGAGCGTGAATCATATAGTAGATATGATCAACATAGTGATGTTCACCATTGAAAACTACTCCATCTCACGTGATGATCGGTTATGGTTTAGTTGATTTGGATCACGTGATCACTTAGATGACTAGAGAGATGTCTGTCTAAGTGGGAGTTCTTAAGTAATATGATTAATTGAACTTAAAATTATCATGAACTTAGCACCTGATAGTATTTTGCTTATCTATGTTTGTTGTAGATAGATGGCTCGTGCTGTTGTTCCGTTGAATTTTAATGCGTTCCTTGAGAAAGCAAAGTTGAAAGATGATGGTAGCAATTACACGGACTGGGTCCGTAATTTGAGGATTATCCTCATTGCTGCACGTAAGAATTACGCCCCGAAGCACCGCTGGGTGCCAGCCTGCTGCAGAGCAACGCCGTGGTTGTGAACGTCTGGCGAGCAAAGCTGATGACTACTCCATAGTTCAGTGTGCCATGCTTTACGGCTTAGAACTGGTCTTCAACGACGTTTTGAACGCCATGGGGCATATGAGATGTTCCAGAGTTGAAGTTAATATTTCAAGCAAATGCCCGGATTGAGAGATATGAAGTCTCCAATAAGTTCTATAGCTGCAAGATGGAGGAGAATAGTTACACAAGGAGCACATACTCAAAATGTCCGGGTATAATAATCACTTGATTCAACTAGGAGTTAATCTTCCGGATGATAGTGTCATTGACAGAATTCTCCAATCACTGCCACCAAGCTACAAGAGCTTCGTGATGAACTATAATATGCAAGGGATGAACAAGACACTTCCCGAGCTCTTCGCAATGCTAAAAGCTGCGGAGGTAGAAATCAAGAAGGAGCATCAAGTGTTGATGGTCAACAAGACCACTAGTTTCAAGAAAAAGGGCAAAGGAAAGAAGAAGGGGAACTTTAAGAAGAACAGCAAGCAAGTTGCTGCTCAAGAAAAGAGACCCAAGTCTGGACCTAAGCCTGAAACTGAGTGCTTCTACTGCAAGCAAGCTGGTCACTGGAAGCGGAATTGCCCCAAGTATTTGGCGGATAAGAAGGATGGCAAGGTGAACAAAGGTATATGTGATATACATGTTATTGATGTGTACCTTACTAGAGCTCGTAGTAGCACCTGGGTATTTGATACTGGTTCTGTTGCTAATATTTGCAACTCAAACAGGACTACGGAATAAGCGAGCACCGCAAAGGACGAGGTGACGATGCGCTGTGGGAAACGGTTCCAAAGTCAATGTGATCGCGGTCGGCACGCTACCTCTACATCTACCTTCGGGATTAGTTTTAGACCTAAATAATTGTTATTTGGTGCCAGCGTTGAGCATGAACATTATATCTGGATCTTGTTTAATGCGAGACGGTTATTCATTTAAATCAAAGAATAATGGTTGTTCTATTTATATGAGTAATATCTTTTATGGTCATGCACCCTTGAAGAGTGGTCTATTCTTGTTGAATCTCGACGAGTGATACACATATTCATAATGTCGAAGCCAAAAGATGCAGAGTTGATAATGATAGTGCAACTTATTTGTGGCACTTGCCGCTTAGGTCATATCGGTGTAAAACGCATGAAGAAACTCCATACAGATGGACTTTTGGAATCACTTGATTATGAATCACTTGGTACTTATGTAACCGTGCCTCATGGGCAAGATGACTAAAACACCGCTCTCCGGTTGTATGGAGAGAGCAACAGATTTGTTGGAAATCATACATACAGATGTATGTGGTCCGATGAATGTTGAAGCTCGTGGCAGATATCGTTATTTTCTCACCTTCATAGATGATTTAAGCAGATACGGGTATATCTACTTAATGAAGCATAAATCTGAAACATTTGAAAAGTTCAAAGAATTTCAGAGTGAAGTTGAAAATCATCGTAACAAGAAAATAAAGTTTCTACGATCTGATCGTGGAGGAGAATATTTGAGTTACGAGTTTGGTCTACATTTGAAGCAATGCGAATAGTTTCGCAACTCACGCCACCGGAACACCACAGCGTAATGGTGTGTCCGAACGTCAGAATCGTATTTTACTAGATATGGTGCGATCTATGATGTCTATTTCCGATTTACCGCTATCGCTTTGGGGTTATGCTTTAGAGACGGCCGCATTCACGCTAAATAGGACACCATCAAAATCCGCTGAGACGACACCTTATGAACTATGGTTTGGCAAGAAACCAAAGTTGTCGCTTCGAAAGTTTGGGGTTGCGATGCTTATGTGAAAAAGCTTCAACCTGATAAGCTTAAACCCAAATCGGAAAATGTGTCTTCATAGGATACCCAAAGGAGACAATTGGGTATACCTTCTATCACAGATCCGAAGGCAAGACATTCGTTGCTAAGAATGGATCCTTTCTAGAGAAGGAGTTTGTCTCGAAAGAAGTGAGTGGGAGGAAAGTAGAACTTGATGAGGTAACAGTACCAGCTCCCTTATTGGAAAGTAGTTCATCACAGAAATCGGTTCCTATGACACCTACACCAGTTAGCGAGGAAGTTAATGATAATGATCATGAATCTTCAGATCAAGTTGTTACTGAACTTCGTAGATCAACCAGAATAAAATCCGCACCAGAGTGGTACGGTAATCCTATTCTGGAAGTCATGCTACTAGATCATGGTGAACCTACGAACTATGAAGAAGCGATGGTGAGCCCAGATTCCGCAAAATGGCTTGAAGCCATGAAATCTGAGATGGGATCCATGTATGAGAACAAAGTGTGGACTTTGGTTGACTTGCCCGATGGTCGGCAAGCAATAGAGAATAAATGGATTTTCAAGAAGAAGACCGACGCGACGGTAATGTTATCTGTTACAAAGCTCGACTTGTTACAAAAGGTTTTCGACAAGTTCAAGGAGTTGACTACGATGAGACCTTCTCACCCATAGCGATGCTTAAGTCTGTCCGAATCATGTTAGCAATCGCCGATTTTATGATTATGAAATATGGCGATGGATGTCAAAACTGCATTTCTGAATGGATTTCGGAAGAAGAGTTGTATATGATGCAACCGAAGGTTTTGTCGATCCTAAAGGAGCTAACAAAGTGTGCAAGCTCCAACGATCAATCTATGGTCCGTGCAAGCCTCTCGGAGTTGGAATAAACGCTTTGATAGTGTGATCAAAGCATATGGTTTTGTATGCAGACTTTTGGAGAAGCCTCAGATTTACAAGAAAGTGAGTGGGAGCTCTGTAGCATTTCTAATATTATATGTGGATGACATATTGTTGATTGGAAATGATATAGAATTTCTGGATAGCATAAAAGGATACTTGAATAAAAAATTTCAATGAAGGACCTCGTGAAGTTGCTTACATATTGGGCATCAAGATCTATAGAGATAGATCAAGACGCTTAATTGGACTTTCACAATGCACATACCTTGATAAAGTCTTGAAAAATTCAATATGGATCAGGCAAAGAAAGGGTTCTTGCCTGTATTACAAGGTGTAAGATTGAGTCGACTCAATGCCCGACCACCGCAGAAGATAGAGGAAAATGAAAGAAGTTCCTATGCTTCAGCCATAGGCTCTATCATGTATGCAATGCTGTGTACCAGACCTAATGTGTGCCTTGCTATTAGCTTAGCAGGAGGTACCAAAGTAATCCAAGAGTGGATCATCGACAGCGGTCAAGAATATCCTGAAATACCGAAAAGGACTAAGGATATGTTTCTCGTTTATGGAGGTGACAAAGAGCTTGTCGTAAAGGGTTACGTCGATGCAAGCTTTGACACTGATCCGGACGATTCTAAATCGCAAACCGGATACGTATTTTTATTAAATGGTGGAGCTGTAAGTTGGTGCAGTTCTAAACAAAGCGTCGTGGCGGGATCTACATGTGAAGCGGAGTATATAGCTGCTTCGGATGCAGCAAATGAGGGAGTCTGGATGAAGGAGTTCATTTCCGATCTAGGTGTTATACCTAGTGCATCGGGACCAATGAAGATCTTCTGTGACAATACTGGTGCAATTGCCTTGGCAAAAGGAATCCAGATTTCACAAGAGGACCAAGCACATCAAGAGACGCTTCAATTCCATTCGGGACCAAGTCCAAGTGGGAGACATAGAGATTTGCAAGATACATACGGATCTGAATGTTGCGACTCGCTGACTAAGCCTCTCTCACGAGCAAAACATGATCAGCACCAAGACTCCATGGGTGTGAGAATCATTACCGTAATCTAGATTATTGACTCTAGTGCAAGTGGGAGACTGAAGGAAATATGCCCTAGAGGCAATAATAAAGTTATTATTTATTTCCTTATATCATGATAAATGTTTATTATTCATGCTAGAATTGTATTAACCGGAAACATAGTACATGTGTGAATACATAAACAAATGAATGTCACTAGTATGCCTCTACTTGACTAGCTCGTTAATCAAGATGGTTATGTTTCCTAACCATAGACATGAGTTGTCATTTGATTAACGGGATCACATCATTAGGAGAATGATGTGATTGACTTGACCCATTTCGTTAGCTTAGCACTTGATCGCTTAGTATGTTGCTATTGCTTTCTTCATGACTTATACAAAGTTCCTACAACTATGAGATTATGCAACTCCTGCTTATCGGAGGAACACTTTGTGTGCTACCAAACGTCACAACGAATCGGGTGATTATAAAGGTACTCTACAGGTGTCTCCAAAAGTATATGTTGAGTTGGCATAATTGAGATTAGGTTTTGTCACTCCGATTGTCGGAGAGGTATCTCTCGGCCTTCTCGGTAATACTCATCACCTAAGCCTTGCAAGCATTGTAACTAATGAGTTAGTTATGAAATTATGTATTACGTAATCGAGTAAAGAGGTTGCGGTAACGAGATTGAACTAGGTATTGATACCAACGATCAATCTCGGGCAAGTAACATACCGATGACAAAGGGAACAACGATGTTGTTATGCGGTTTGACCGATAAAGATGTTCAGAGAAAATGTAGGAACCAATATGAACATCCAGGTTCCACTATTGGTTATTGACCGAGAATAGTTCTAGGTCATGTCTACATAGTTCTCGAACCCGTAGGGTCCGCACGCTTAACGCTACGATGACAATTTTATGAGTATTGATGTACCAAGTTTGTTCGAGTCCCGGATGTGATCACGGACATGACGAGGAGTCTCAAATGGTCGAGAAATAAAGATTGATATATTGGAAGCCTATGTTTGACTTCGAATAGTTCCGGTGAAATCGATTTTACCGAACACCGGGTTACTGGACCTCCCGGGGTTAATGGGCCTTAGTGGGCCATGAGGGAGAAGAGGAGGGCCGGCCACGCCCCCTCCCCCTAGTCCGAATAGGACAAGAGAGGGGGCGGCCCCTTCCTCTTCCCTCCCCCAAGTCCTAATCCAACTAGGAAGGGGAGTCCTACTCCCGTGGGAGTAGGACTCCTCCGCGCCTCCTCCTAGGGCCGGCCGCACCCCCTTGCTTGCTCCTTTATATACGGGGCAGGGGGCACCCCATGACACACAAGTTGATCTACGGATCGCCTTAGCCATGTGCGGTGCCCCTCCACCATATTACACCTCGGTCATATCGTCATGAGCTTAGGCGAAGCCCTGCGCCGGTGGAGCATCATCATCGCCACCACGCCACAGTCGACGGAACTCATCCCCGACACTTTGCTGGATTGGAGTCCGAGGATCGTCATCGAGCTGAACGTGTGCTGAACTCGGAGGTGCCGTACGTTCGGTACTTGGATCGGTCGGATCGTGAAGACGTATGACTACATTAACCGCGTTGTTATAACGCTTCCGCTTACGGTCTACGAGGGTACGTGGACACACTCTCCCCTCTCGTTGCTATGCCATCACCATGATCTTGCGTGTGCGTAGGAAAAATTTTGAAATTACCACGTTCCCCAACAGGCAATCATCCTCACCGAAGAAACCCAGAAGACCCCTGGCAAGATCCTTGCCGAGGACGCCTACACGCCGCGGTAAGACCCTTGCCGGGCCACCCGGCAAGGCCCTCGCCAGGCGCACCAGCAGGGCCGCTGCCAGGCCCGCACCAACCAAGTTTCCACCACCGTTCGCATGCAGCTGCCGACCCAACTAGCTGGGCAGGCACCTACGTGGCAACATGCAACCCTTCCTGGAGGCTCCACCACCGCGCCACCTCAGCTACCTGCCTGCCTACATGGCACCGCATGCATCGCTGGCCAGGGCGCGTGTCGAAGCAAGGAGGAGCGGCGACGGATGGGACGGGCCTCGCTCCCGTCCCCGATAAAGCAAGAGGACACCTAAGCGATGCATTAAATGCATCTTGTCCTGTAATACGAGGGATAACCTTGCGGCACTGTACCCTTTCCACGTCCTGCTTGCCACTGTGGCGACCCCTTTTCCTATAAAAGGAGGCCCAAGGCGACCAGGAGAAGGATTCGACTTTTTGGAGCTCGTTACACCCCGTAGCTAGCTCAAGAACTCAGAATACATCCACCAAAGCAGGACTAGGGTTTTACGCGTCCTCGCGGCCCGAACCTGGATAAACGAACCGCATACTCTCTGTCAGATCCGCTCTTCTCTCAACCCCGCGCCCCGCAACCGCAGTAGGGATCCTTGTGATCCCATATGTGTCGTTCCCACCGACAAACCGGAAAAATAATACATGTGTGAATAAATAGACAAACATAGTGTCACTAGTGTGCCTCTACTTGACTAGCTCGTTAATCAAAGATGGTTAAGTTTCCTAACCATAGACATGAGTTGTCATTTGATTAACGGGATCACATCATTAGTAGAATGATGTGATTTACTTGACCCATTTCGTTAGCTTAGCACTTGATAGTTTAGTATGTTGCTATTGCTTTCTTCATGACTTATACATGTTCCTATGACTATGAGATTATGCAACTCCTGCCATCAAGGAACACTTTGTGTGCTACCAAACGTCACAACGTAACTGGGTGATTATAAAGGTGCTCTACAGGTGTCTCCGAAGGTACTTGTTGAGTTGGCGTATTTCAAGATTAGGATTTGTCACTCCGATCGTCGGAGAGGTATCTCTGGGCCCACTCGGTAATACACATCACTATAAGCCTTGCAAGCATTGTAACTAATGAGTTAGTTGCGGGATGATGTATGACGGAACGAGTAAAGAGACTTGCCGGTAATGAGATTGAACTAGGTATTGAGATACCGACGATCGAATCTCGGGCAAGTAACATACCGATGACAAAGGGAACAACGTATGTTGTTATGCGGTTTGACCGATAAAGATCTTCGTACAATATGTAGGAGCCAATATGAGCATCCAGGTTCCGCTATTGGTTATTGACCGGAGACATGTCTCGGTCATGTCTACATAGTTCTCGAACCCGTAGGGTCCGCACGCTTAACGTTCGGTGACGATTTGTATTATGAGTTTATGTATTTTGATGTACCGAAGGTAGTTCGGAGTCCCGGATGAGACCGGGACATGATGACGAGTCTCGAAATGATTGAGATGTAAAGATCGATATATTGGACGACTATATTCGGACATCGGAAAGGTTCCGAGTGATTCGGGTATTTTTCGGAGTACCGGAGAGTTACGGGAATTCGCCGGGGAGTATATGGGCCTTATTGGGCTTTAGGGGAAAGAGAGAGGAGAGGCTGCGCGCCCCCCAATGCTTAGTTCGAATTGGACTAGGGGGAGGGGCGACGCCCCCTCCTTCCTTCTCTTCTCTTTTCCCTTTCCTTCTCTCCTACTCCTACGACTTGGAAGGGCTCCTAGTTATACTAGGAAAGGGGGAATCCTACACCCGGTGGGAGTAGGACTCCCCTAGGGCGCGCCATAGAGAGGGCCAGCCCTCCCCCTCCTCCACTCCTTTATATACGGGGAGGGGCACCCCTTGGAGAGACAACAATTGATCTCTTAGCCGTGTGCGGTGCCCCCTCCACCATATTCCACCTCAATCATATCGTAGCGGTGCTTCGGTGAAGCCCTGCGTCGGTAGCATCATCATCACTGTCACCACGCCGTCGTGCTGGCGGAACTCTCCCGTGAAGCTCTGTTGGATCGGAGTTCGTGGAACGTCATCGAGCTTAACGTGTGCTGAACTCGAAGGTGCCGTACGTTCGGTACTTGGATCGGTCGGATCGTGAAGACGTACGACTACATCAACCGCGTTGTGCTAACACTTGCGCTTTCGGTCGATGAGGGTACGTGGACAACACTCTCCCCTCTCGTTGCTATGCATCACCATGATCCTATGTGTGAGTAGGAATTTTTTTGAAATTACTACGTTCCCCAACAGAGGATTGTCATGGTATAATCGAGCTAACTCAGCTAAGAAGCTGGCTTTTTTTCCTTTTGAGCATCCCCATATACAGTAATCAGATTCTAGTGTAATTTGGCATTTTTATCATAAACTAGAACCCTCAGAAAATAATGTCCCTTCTCAATACATTCCACATCAAATAAATCTTTGTTAATCCCCACTAAAATCCCTCCAGACATTCCCCTAGGGGGGTTCCAACACCATTGGTAATTTTTCCCTCCACACATATTATGTAGCTCATTCTTAGTAAAATCTTTTTTGATTGTTTCAGAAATCCCTATGAAATCTAGTCTCTGATCTATGATCATTTCTCTGATGTATCTTTTCTTGTGATCTTGTCCTATACCTCTAACATTCCAAAAAAAACCTCTCATTTCTCCACCTTATTGATTTTGTCTATCCTTTTGTGTATTAAAAACCTGGGCCTAACTAAAAAAACACACCAATCCCCCTCAAACTATCTCTATTTTTGTCTATATTTGAATCACATAAGAGACTAATTAGTCTTCTTTCCTTTTCTTCTTCTTCTCAACACCCCGATCCCAATTGTCTGCTTCACATAGTCCAAAGCTGGTGAGCTTGGTTTCCCATTTTTTTCCTGAGAACATTCCTCTCAGTTTTTTGAATTCCTTTTCTTCAATATCAGCATCTGAATGTTCCAAGTCAGAGCATATCTCATCAACATCCACATCTCCAGTATTAATGTATACTGGGACGTCAACTATGTCCTCCTATCTCTTATCTATTCTTTTTTTCTCCCCATCATTTTGTTTTTTGATATTTTGAAAATACATGTCCCTTCTAGCCTCCTCCAATTTTTTAATGATGTCTAGGTTTTTATCAATCATATCAATAGAGCATCCTAAATCAATCCCAACCATAGAACTAATCTGCAACAAAGAAGCATCGGCAAATTCTGTATCTAGATTCTTACCATAATTGTCTCTTTCTTCTGCTCTGATTTTGGCCATTTCTTCCACCCTCCGATCTTCTTTTCCTCTATTCCTGAGACTTCCTTTTAATTCCACTTCTTTTTCTTCTCCATCCTTCTCCAGAACCCCTGCCCCATGTATGTCAGCCATTTTCTCACCCAGTGTACCAACAGATTCCTGGCTAGCATTATAATCAGTTGGTTCAATGTACTTCCCAGACCCAGTATCTTCTTTCCTAGGTTGATTTTCTTTTTCATATTCCTCCATGTCCATATTAGCTAGCTCCATCTCATATTGCTCTCTATTAGCAGCCTCTTGTATTAACTTCTGAATTTCCTCTTGTAACTGTGACACCTCCTGCTGCAGAGTTTGTTGACTGTTTTCCAACTCTTTGATTCTTTTTTCATTCTTGGCCCATAGTGCACTGTGCCTGATTTTATCTTCCTCCAATGCTTTGATCTTATTGAACATAATATCATTCTCTTTTTGCCATTTCTTCTTTCTGTGTTCATCTCATTTTGCCATTGTAGTATGTTCTCTTCCACTTGAGCTTTAATTTTCTCAATTTTCTCATCTATCTCCTCACTTTGTCTAAGAGATAAGCATCCAAGAGTAATCCCCTTGTGATCTTTATCTTCCACTCTAGCTTTCTTTCTTTTTTCTTCCTCGTCATCTTTGTTATCCAAGTCATTGATATTATCATTTTTCCATTTTTCCTCTTTATACCATCCAATTTCCACCACTTTTTGCCATTATCTTCCACTTCTGTCCCTATTCTGAACATGAACAAATCAGGGGAAGTGATTTCCACCTGAGAGGGAACTTTTTTCACATCTCTGATCCCACATTTGGCTCTAACTTTCTCCTCATTGATGGTGTCCATATCAATCTCCAGCACAGGTCCCACCGCTGCAGCAACTTCACAAATTCCAGAGAAGTGTCTAAAGCAGTCTGGCACTTTACTCAGTCTAATCCATGCAGAGTGCATTTTTCCAATTGCTTGATGGTCAAGAGACCAGGGTAGTACCTTGATCACCACCCCAGTCCCTAGCAGATTAAAATCATTAAAATTTGCAAGCTCAACTAGTTTAGCCTTGTTAGGAAATCTCATCATAAATCTATTCTGTCCAAACTCCTTTACTCTCCATTGCCAGCCCCAATCAAACATCTCACTCAAGGCTCTGGTCAATTCGGTTTCATTAATGTGTCCATCTCTAACAATCACCAATCCCAGAGGATTTGTGTGTTCAGCCACCAGCATGTCTTTGTAACTCTGAACTAGAAGAATTCCCAAACCCTTAGCAGCATATCCTACATACTTTAGCACTGGTTTCATTCGCTTCAAAAGGTTGCATTCCCCTGTAATGTGATTGTCCCTACCACAGATCAGACAGTGACCCACTTTACACTCTCTGGTAGTATGTCTGGGGTCTTTACATTTGCCACATACCTGCCTATTCAATCTCTCATTCCCTTTTTTGTTGTCTTCCAAGGTCTGCTGCCAATTGCCTCTCCCACTCTGCTTCTTGGTCTTCATATTAGGGGTTCAGCTCATTTCCTTTATCTGTTTTATGCATAGTTTCACCACTCCTCTCTTCCTTTCTCTGAATGTCCCCTCCAGCCTGATTGCCAAAGGAGCTTCCAATCATCTTTCCCAGCTACCCATTTTCATTGCCTTTTATCCCTTGCACCAGTTGAGAGAGCAACGAAGCAAGCAACTTCTGTTGTTGACCTTGATCCACGTTGGCCAGCTGCTCTCTCTCCCCCTCTTGCTCTTCACCAGATTTTCCAACCTCATCATTAGCTCTTCTTTTGTTATCTTCTACTATCTCTTTTTTTCCTGCTTTGGCTTGCCAAATCATAGATTCTCCTTTATCCTCTACTAAAAGTTACTCCTCTTCATCAAATCCTCTGCCAAATCCAACATTATTTCCAAATCTGCCACCACCTCTTCCATATCCTCCAGATTTTTCAAAGGAAACCGATTTACCACTGCTAAATTCTCCCCCTCTACTAATGTTGTTAGATCTCCCCCAGTATCTCCAGTCCAGCCCCCTCTATTGAATCTGGCTGCACCATAGCCTCCTCCATAATTCCCAGCCATATTTTCCTCTGGCGGCAGTGTGGGAGTGGGGGGGAACCCTAAAAGATGGGGTATCTCCTTTCCTCCCCCTCCCCCCTTTTTATACCCACCAGCCACTCGTCTCTTTTTGGGTTGGGCTCCCCCCAGACCCACAAGGCCTCCACCATGAGAGGCCCACCTCATCACCCATATCCACATCTCTTCCAATTGAGCCTCCAAAAATAATCAGAGGTCTCACACTGTCATCAATTTTTTTTCTCCTTTCCAATCCCTTTTCCTTTTGAAGCCAAATAAGGCTCAATTGGTGTTTCCTGCATTTCAATTTCCCCCAAATCTGTATCTCCCTCGCTAAACCAGGGCAAAATTGATGGTATATGGCCATCTTTCATGTGATTCTGCACCACATCAGCTTTTATACCTTTGGGATTAAATTTCCGCCTTAATTTGGTATCTATTTTCCCCCCAGGGTTCATCACCTCTACCTGGTATCTAGACTCATCATCATTATTGTTACAATCTCTCCCCAACTTGCTCTGATCCCCCAAATTGTTCCTAGCTTTGGAACGGGAACCTCTCATTTTTTTCCCTATTGTCACACCTAGCATCATCCACATCAATAGATGTAGTAGATACTAAGTATTTTGAGATTGTTTTCGTACCTGAAGAGCGGACAGAGGCCTCCCCCCTCCTCCTCATCAGAGTCCTCCCCGACCATCAGCCAGAAATGGTTGTCGGCCGGCGAGCACCCTACTGGCGGCGGGAGAGGGCTAGGAGGCGAGGGGAGCGCCTCGGGAAGCGAGGGGAACGTCGAGGGAGCATCGTTGGGGTCGCTGGAGCTCTGGCCCGGCGTCGTGGCGGCTCTGGCCCTCCTGGTCTTCCTCGATGACGATTGGCAGCCATCTGGATCCGGGCGCCGGGATCCCCATCACCACCGCCTGCGGAGGAGCCTGCGGCGGGGCCAGCGGCTGGATCTGACGGTAGCCCAGCGAGCGGAATACCTTCCACTTCTCCCTCTGCTCCGGGATCGGCGACTCCGCCTCGAGCATCGCCCAGAGCAGCACCCCTATCGCTGGCTGACGGTCGTAGTTGGGGAAGCATCTGAGGATCTCCTCTCCCCTGAGTTTTCTCTCACCATCCCTGACGCGTCGTTGAGCGCCTTCGCCATCGGGAACCAGCGGTCGATCTCCTTCAACCTTCCCATCAGCACCTCGTCGCCGGCAGACAGCGCCCACATCTGCTACTCGCGCGTCATCATCTAACCCTAGCTCTCGGTGCGGCGGGGCGCAGGGGTGGTTGTGAAGGAAATATGCCCTAGAGGCAATAATAAAGTTATTATTTATTTCCTTATATCATGATAAATGTTTATTATTCATGCTAGAATTGTATTAACCGGAAACATAATACATGTGTGAATACATAGACAAACAGATAGTCACTAGTATGCCTCTACTAGACTAGCTCATTAATCGAAGATGGTTATGTTTCCTAACCATAGACATGTGTTGTCATTTGATTAATGGGATCACATCATTAGGAGAATGATGTGATTGACATGACCCATTTCGTTAGCTTAGCACTTGATCGTTTAGTATGTTGCTTATGCTATCTTCATGACTTATACAAAGTTCCTGCAACTATGAGATTATGCAACTCCCGTTTACCAGAGGAACACTTTGTGTGCTACCAAACGTCACAACGTAACCCCGGTGATTATAAAGGTACTCTACAAGTGTCTCCAAAAGTATATGTTGAGTTGGCATGAATCGAGATTAGGTTTTGTCACTCCGATTGTCGGAGAGGTATCTCTGGGCCTTCTCGGTAATACACATCACATAAGCCTTGCAAGCATTGCAACTAATGAGTTAGTTGTGAGATGATGTATTACGGAACGAGTAAAGAGACTTACCGGTAACGAGATTGAACTAGGTATTGGATACCGACGATCGAATCTCGGGTAAGTAACATACCGATGACAAAGGAACAACGATGTTGTTATGCGGTTTGACCGATAAAGATCTTCAGAGAATATGTAGGAACCAATATGGGCATCCAGGTTCCGCTATTGGTTATTGACCGAGAATAGTTCTAGGTCATGTCTACATAGTTCTCGAACCCGTAGGGTCCGCACGCTTAACGCTTCGATGACAGTTCATTATGAGTTTATAAGTATTGATGTACCAAGGTAGTTCGAGTCCCGGATGTGATCACGGACATGACGAGGAGTCTCAAATGGTCGAGACATAAAGATTGATATATTGAAGCCTACATTTGGACATCGGAAAGGTTCCGAGTGAAATCGGAATTTACCGGAGTATTGGAGGTTACCGAACCCCCGGAGGTCTATGGGCCTTAATGGGCCATAAGAGAGAAGAGGAAGGGCCGGCCAGGCAGGCCGCGCCCCCTCCCCTCTGGTCCGAATAGGACAGGAGAGGGGGCGCCCTTCCCTCTTCCCTCCTCCAATCCTAATCCAACTAGGAGAGGGGGAGTCCTACTCCCGTGGGAGTAGGACTCCTCGGCGCCTCTCCCAAGGCTGGCCGCACCCCCCTTGGCTCCTTTATATACGGGGCAGGGGCACCCCATGACACACAAGTTGATCTACGGATCGTTCCTTAGCCGTGTCGGTGCCCCTTCCACCATACTCCACTTCGATCATATCGTCATGAGCTTAGGCGAAGCCCTGCGCCGGAGAAGTCATATCGTCATGAGCTTAGGCGAAGCCCTGCATCGGTGGAGCATCATCATCGCTCCCACGCCGTCGTCTTGACGGAACTCATCCCGACACTTTGCTGGATCGAGTCCGGGATCGCCATCGAGCTGAACGTGTGCGAACTCGGAGGTGCCGTGACGCTCGGTGCTTGGATCGGTCGGATCGTGAAGACGTCACGACTACATCAACCGCGTTGTTATAACGCCCGCTTTCGGTCTCACGAGGGTACGTGGGCGGACACTCTCCCTCTCGTTGCTATGCCATCACCATGGTCTTGCGTGATCGTAGGAAAACTTTGAAATTACTACGCTCCCCAACAAAGGCATCCGAGCCTGGTTTTATGCGTTGATGTCATATGCACGAGTAGAACACAAGTGAGTTGTGGGCGATATAAGTCATACTGCTTACCAGCATGTCATACTTTGGTTCAGCGGTATTGTGAGATGAAGTGGCCCGGACCGACATTAGGCGTGACGCTTACGCGAGACTGGTTTCACCGCCCGAGCACTAGTTGCTTAAAGGTGACCGCGGGTGTCTGCTCTCTCACTTTAGTTGAACCGAGTGTGGCTACGCCCGGTCCTTGCGAAGGTTAAAACAGCACCAACTTGACAAACTATCGTTGTGGTTTTGATGCGAGGTAAGAACGGTTCTTGCTCAGCCCGTAGCAGCCACGTAAAACTTGCAACAACAAAGTAGAGGACGCCTAACTTGTTTTTGCAGGCATGTTGTGATGTGATGTGGTCAAGACGTGATGCTATATTTTATTGTATGAGATGATCATGTTTTGTAACCGAAGTTATCGGCAATGGCAGGAGCCATATGGTTGTCGCTTATTGTATGAATTGCAAAGCCATGTAATTGCTTTACTTTATCACTAAGCAATAGCGATAGTCGAGAAGCAATAGTTGGCGAGACGACAACGATGCTACGATGGAGATCAAGGTGTCGCGCCGTGACGATGGTGATCATGACGGTGCTTCGAGATGGAGATCACAAGCACAAGATGATGATGACCATATCATATCACTTATATTGATTGCATGTGATGTTTATCCTTTATGCATCTTATCTTGCTTTGTTTGACGGTAGCATTATAAGATGATCTCTCACTAAAATTATCAAGAAGTGTTCTCCTGAGTATGCACCGTTGCTAAAAGTTCAGAGTACCCACACACCACGTGATGATCGGGTGTGATAAGTTCTACGTCCATCTACAACGGGTGCAAGCCAGTTTTGCACACGCAGAATACTCAGTTAAACTTGACGAGCCTAGCATATGCAGATATGGCCTCGAACACGGAGACCGAAAGGTCGAACGTGAATCATATAGTAGATATGATCAACATAGTGATGTTCACCATTGAAACTACTCCATCTCACGTGATGATCGGACATGGTTTAGTTGATTTGGATCACGTAAACACTTAGATGACTAGAGAGATGTCTGCCTAAGTGGGAGTTTTTTAATATGATTAATTGAACTTAAAATTATCATGAACTTAGTACCGATAGTATTTTGCTTGTCTATGTTTATGTAGATAGATGGCTCGTCTTTGTTGTTCCGTTGAATTTTAATGCGCCCTTGAGAAAGCAAAGTTGAAAGATGATGGTAGCAATTACACGGACTGGGTCCGAAACTTGAGGATTATCCTCATTGCTGCACGTAAGAATTACGCCCCGAAGCACCGCTGGGTGCCAGCCTCTCTGCGAGAGCTGCACCGAAGTTGTGAACGTCCGCAAAGCAAAGCTGATGACTACTCTATAGTTCAGTGTGCCATGCTTTACGGCTTAGAACCGGGTCTTCAACGACGTTTTGAACGTCATGGAGCATATGAGATGTTCCAGAGTTGAAGTTAATATTTCAAGCAAATGCCCGGATTGAGAGATATGAAGTCTCCAATAAGTTCTATAGCTGCAAGATGGAGGAGAATAGTTCACAAGGTGAGCACATACTCAAAATGTCCGGGTATAATAATCACTTAATTCAGCTGGGAGTTAATCTTCCGATGATAGTGTCATTGATGAATTCTCCAATCACGCCACCAAGCTACAAGAGCTTCGTGATGAACTATAATATGCAAGGAATGACTAAGACAATTCTGAGCTCTTCGCAATGCTAAAAGCATGGAGGTAGAAATCAAGAAAGAGCATCAAGTGTTGATGGTCAACAAGACCACTAGTTTCAAGAAAAGGGCAAAGGGAAGAAGAAGGAAACTTCAAAAGAACAGCAAGAAAGTTGCTGATCAAGAGAAGAAACCCAAGTCTGGACCTAAACCTGAAACTGAGTGTTTTACCGCAAGCATCGACACGGAAGCGGAACTGCCCCAAGTATTTGGCGGATAAGAAGGATGGCAAGGTGAACAAAGGTATATGTGATATACATGTTATTGATGTGTACCTTACTAGAGCTCGTAGTAGCACTGGTATTTGATACTGGTTCTGTTGCTAATATTTGCAACTCAAACAGGACTACGGAATAGACGAAAGCACCGCAAAGGACGAGGTGACGATGCGCGTGGGAAATGGTTCCAAAGTCAATGTGATCGCGGTCGGCACGCTACCTCTACATCTACCTTCGGATTAGTTTTAGACCTAAATAATTGTTATTTGGTGCCGCGTTGAGCATGAACATTATATCTGGATCTTGTTTGATGCGAGACGGTTATTCATTTAAATCAGAGAATAATGGTTGTTCTATTTATATGAGTAATATCTTTTATGGTCATGCCCTTGAAGAATGGTCTATTCTTGTTGAATCTCGATGTAGTGATACACATATTTATAATGTCGAAGCCAAAAGATGCAGAGTTGATAATGATAGTGCAACTTATTTGTGGCAATCGCCGCTTAGGTCATATCGGTGTAAAACGCATGAAGAAACTCCATACAGATGGACTTTTGGAATCACTTGATTATGAATCACTTGGTACTTATGAACCGTGCCTCATGGGCAAGATGACTAAAACACCGCTTCTCCGTTGTATGGAGAGAGCAACAGACTTGTTGGAAATCATACATACAGATGTGTGTGGTCCGATGAATGTTGAAGCTCGTGGCGGATATCGTTATTTTCTCACCTTCACAGATGATTTAAGCAGATATGGGTATATCTACTTGATGAAACATAAATCTGAAACATTTGAAAAGTTCAAAGAATTTCAGAGTGAAGTTGAAAATCATCGTAACAAGAAAATAAAGTTTCTACGATCTGATCGTGGAGGAGAATATTTGAGTTACGAGTTTGGTCTACATTTAAAGCAATGCGAATAGTTTCAACTCACGCCACCGGAACACCACAGCGTAATGGTGTGTCCGAACGTCGAATCGTACTTTACTAGATATGGTGCGATCTATGATGTCTATTTCCAATTTACCGCTATCGCTTTGGGGTTATGCTTTAGAGACGGCCGCATTCACGTTAAATAGGACACCGTCAAAATCCGCTGAGACGACACCTTATGAACTATGGTTTAGCAAGAAACCAAAGTTGTCGCTTCGAAAGTTTGGGGTTGTGATGCTTATGTGAAGAAACTTCAACCTGATAAGATTGAACCCAAATCGAAAAATGTGTCTTCATAGGATACCCAAAGGAGACAATTGGGTATACCTTCTATCACAGATCCAAGGCAAGACATTCGTTGCTAAGAATGGATCCTTTCTAGAGAAGGAGTTTCTCTCGAAAGAAGTGAGTGGGAGGAAAGTGGAACTTGATGAGGTAATAGTACCAGCTCCCTTATTGAAAGTAGTTCATCACGAAATCAGTTTCGTAACACCTACACCAGTTAGTGAGGAAGATAATGATGAAGATCATGAAACTTCAGATCAAGTTGTCACCGAACTCAGAGATCAACCAGAATAAAATCCGCACTGAGTGGTACGGTAATCCTATTCGAAGTCATGCTACTAGATCATGGTGAACCTACGAACTATGAAGAAGCGATGGTGAGCCCAGATTCCGCAAAATGGTATGAAGCCATGAAATCTGAGATGGGATCCATGTATGAGAACAAAGTATGGACTTTGGTAGACTTGCCCGATGATCGGCAAGCTATTGAGAATAAATGGATCTTTAAGAAGAAGACTGACGCTGATGGTAATGTAACTGTCTACAAAGCTCGACTTGTTGCAAAAGGTTTTCGACAAGTTCAAGGGGTTGACTACGATGAGACTTTCTCACCAGTGGCGATGCTTAAGTCTGTCCGAATCATGTTAGCAATTGCCGCATTTTATGATTATGAAATTTGGCAAATGGATGTAAAACTGCATTCTTGAATGGATTTCTAGAAGAAGAGTTGTATATGATGCAACCAGAAGGTTTTGTTGATCCAAAGGGTACTAACAAAGTGTGCAAGCTCCAACGATCAATTTATGGTCCGGTGCAAGCCTCTCGGAGTTGGAATAAACGCTTTGATAGTGTGATCAAAGCATATGGTTTTATATGAGACTTTTGGAGAAGCTCAGATTTACAAGAAAGTGAGTGGGAGCTCAGAGCATTTCGATATTATATGTGGACGACATATTGTTGATTGGAAATGATATAGAATTTCTGGATAGCATAAAAGGATACTTGAATAAAAGTTTTTCAATGAAAGACCTCGGTGAAGCTGCTTACATATTGGGCATCAAGATCTATAGAGATAGATCAAGACGCTTAATTGGACTTTCACAAAGCACATACCTTGATAAAGTTTTGAAGAAGTTCAAAATGGATCGAGGCAAAGAAAGGTTTTTACCCGTAGTACAAGGTGTAAGATTGAGTCGACTCAATGCCCGACCACAGCAGAAGATAGAGAGAAATGAAAAATGTTCCTATGCTTCAGCCATAGGCTCTATCATGTATGCAATGCTGTGTACCAGACCGACATATGCTTAGCTGTAAGCTTGGCAGGAAGGTACCAAAGTAATCCAGAGTGGATCATCGGACAGCGGTCAAGAACATCCTGAAATACCTGAAAAGGACTAAGGATATGTTTCTCGATATGGAGGTGACAAAGAGCTAGTCGTAAATGGTTACGCCGATGCAAGCTTTGACACCGATCCGGACGATTCTAAATCGCAAACCGGATACGTATTTTTATTAAACGGTGGAGCTGTCGGTTGGTGCAGTTCTAAACAAAGCGTCGTGGCGGGATCTACATGTGAAGCGGAGTACATAGCTGCTTCGAAGCAGCAAATGAAGGAGTCTGGATGAAAGAGTTCATTTCCGATCTAGGTGTCATACCTAGTGCATCGGGACCAATGAAGATCTTCTGTGACAATATCGGTGCAATTGCCTTGGCAAAGGAATCCAGATTTCACAAGAGGACCAAGCACATCAAGAGACGCTTCAATTCCATTCGGGACCAAGTCCAAGTGGGAGACATAGATATTTGCAAAATACATACGGATCTGAATGTTGCGGACCGTTGACTAAGCCTCTTCCACGAGCAAAACATGATCAGCACCAAGACTCCATGGGTGTTAGAATCATTACTGTGTAATCTAGATTATTGACTCTAGTGCAAGTGGGAGATCAAGGAAATATGCCCTAGAGGCAATAATAAAGTTATTATTTATTTCCTTATATCATGATAAATGTTTATTATTCATGCTAGAATTGTATTAACCGGAAACATAATACATGTGTGAATACATAGACAAACAGATAGTCACTAGTATGCCTCTACTAGACTAGCTCATTAATCAAGATGGTTATGTTTCCTAACCATAGACATGTGTTGTCATTTGATTAATGGGATCACATCATTAGGAGAATGATGTGATTGACATGACCCATTTCGTTAGCTTAGCACTTGATCGCTTAGTATGTTGCTTATGCTATCTTCATGACTTATACAAAGTTCCTGCAACTATGAGATTATGCAACTCCTGCTTACGGAGGAACACTTTGTGTGCTACCAAACGTCACAACGTAACCGGGTGATTATAAAGGTACTCTACAAGTGTCTCCAAAAGTATATGTTGAGTTGGCATGAATCGAGATTAGGTTTTGTCACTCCGATTGTCGGAGAGGTATCTCTGGCCTTCTCGGTAATACACATCACATAAGCCTTGCAAGCATTGCAACTAATGAGTTAGTTGTGAGATGATGTATTACGGAACGAGTAAAGAGACTTACCGTAACGAGATTGAACTAGGTATTGATACCGACGATCGAATCTCGGGTAAGTAACATACCGATGACAAAGGGAACAACGTAAGTTGTTATGCGGTTTGACCGATAAAGATCTTCGAGAATATGTAGGAACCAATATGGGCATCCAGGTTCCGCTATTGGTTATTGACCGAGAATAGTTCTAGGTCATGTCTACATAGTTCTCGAACCCGTAGGGTCCGCACGCTTAACGCTTCGATGACAGTTCATTATGAGTTTATAAGTATTGATGTACCAAGGTAGTTCGAGTCCCGATGTGATCACGGACATGACGAGGAGTCTCGAAATGGTCGAGACATAAAGATTGATATATTGGAAGCCTACATTTGGACATCGGAAAGGTTCCGAGTGAAATCGGGAATTTACCGGAGTACCGGGAGGTTACCGGAACCCCCCGGGAGGTCTATGGGCCTTAATGGGCCATAAGAGAGAAGAGGAAGGGCCGGCCAGGCAGGCCGCCCCCCCCCCCTCTAGTCCGAATAGGACAAGGAGAGGGGGGGCGGCGCCCCCTTCCCTCTTCCCCCTCCTCCAATCCTAATCCAACTAGGAGAGGGGAGTCCTACTCCCGGTGGGAGTAGGACTCCTCCAGGCGCGCCTCCCCAAGGCTGGCCGCACCCCCCTTGGCTCCTTTATATACGGGGGCAGGGGGCACCCCATGACACACAAGTTGATCTACGGATCGTTCCTTAGCCGTGTGCGGTGCCCCCTTCCACCATATTCCACTTCGGTCATATCGTCGCGGAGCTTAGGCGAAGCCCTGCGCCGGAGAAGTCATATCGTCGCGGAGCTTAGGCGAAGCCCTGCATCGGTGGAGCATCATCATCGTCACCACGCCGTCGTGCTGACGGAACTCATCCCCGACACTTTGCTGGATCGGAGTCCGGGATCGCCATCGAGCTGAACGTGTGCGTAACTCGGAGGTGTCGTGCGCTCGGTGCTTGGATCGGTCGGATCGTGAAGACGTCGACTACATCAACAGCGTTGTTATAACGCTTCGCTTTCGGTCTCACGAGGGTACGTGGACGGACACTCTCCCCTCTCGTTGCTATGCCATCACCATGGTCTTGCGTGATCGTAGGAAAATTTTTGAAATTACTACGTTCCCCAACAGGTTGTGGATAAGCGGAGTGGGGGAGGAAGTGGTGAGCCGAGGCGTCGTGGGTCTCTTAATAATCTCACTCTCCCCCGCCCCCCGCTTGCCATTACTCACCTTGGAATCCACGCCGGCCATGCCCCACCGGTCAGCCGCCGCAATTCGCGCCAGATGGCACGCGAACGCCACCAGCTGGCCCACCTGAAAAACGTCGCCGCACCAACCACGTGCGTCGACCACCACCTCATCGGCGTTGAGGAGCACCAGACGTCGCCCTCGTCGGAGAATCGTGCCCGGCCTGTAGATCAGCAGCGTCGAGCCGAGGTTCGGCACGAATTCGCACTTGAGGTGCGCACCACCAAGGAGCCGTGCGTCGCACGTCATTTCCTCCAATCGGACGCATTTGGTAGCCTGCGTTAGGCCCAACCATGGCCGCACGGAATGTTTTTGGCCAGTTTGATTGCCTGAGTCACATTGAAAAGTTGGCCCGCACGGAACTCAAAGCATCTCTCAGCCTGCATCTAGAAGAACGCTCAAATTGGCCGTTTCTACCGACCAGGCTAAGGCTAGCCACCATCGAGCGCACATGGTGGGCCCTCTTGCACGAGAGGATGCAAGCGGTATACACCGTGTACGTTGTTTCTTCTTCCACCTCCAGTAAGCAGTTAACGAATTAGAGTAAGGCAACGATTAAATTGTACTCCCTCCATTCCTTGATATAAGGTTTATAGATTTTTGAAAAAAATCCAAAATATAAGGTGTATTGCGTTGCAACACTCGTTTGGATAATTTTTTTTAGGATTTGATTACATTTCCTTATATCATGCAAGCTCCTCTATTTTCTCATGTCAATTAGTCAGGTGTAAACTTGCCCAAAACTTGTGAAATTTTGCCTTCACGTGCGTTCTTTAATTTTCGTGCCAAAAACTATACACCCTACATTTTAGGAACGGAGGGAGTAGTTTTTATGAGTATGAATATTCATGGCATAATTAACATATGAGTATAATGTCCCAATATCCATACACCGTTATTCAACTGCATCTATAGCTAATACTCTACCCAAGACCCCTATCCAACATGCATCTTAAAATATTAAGTAAAAACAAAGTATTATAATAAGCATGATGACATGAAGTAGGTGATATATTATCTTCACCCTACGTTCAAAGGACAACTGCGCAAACCATCTTTTTATCACTTGCAAGGTTGAACCCAACTATCATACACAACTCCCACTTGGAGATCAAACCCCAAACTTGGCCCAAGAAAAAAGAATAGATCGAAGAGCATATATGAATAAGAATTATGCAGCAAAGAGCCAAATAAATATCAAAAAGATGGTTGAATAAATCTGATCATAAAGTGACAATTGATCACAACCCAACAAACACATTAATAGATTACATCAGATGGATCATGAATCACAATCATGTCAAGTGGCTCATGTGATCTTTGTATTGAGAAGCAAGGGAGAGGGGATCATCTAGCTACTGCTACAGACCCATAGTCCCAAAGAAAACTACTCACAAGCGATCATGATGGCCTTAAGTTGATGAAAATGGCCACATTGAAGAATCCCCCTCTGGCAGAGTAGCGGAAAAGGCTTTCGGATTGGATCATCACAAAACAGAGGTATGCGGCGGTGGAAAAATTAGGATGATAAATTCACAAAGGGTTTCAGAAGTATATAAAGGCAAAAAAAAACGGAGAAAACGGAGTGGCGGTGGATAGGGGCTATTAGATTCGGCGCTTTCTTCATACTACACTTGGGTTGATACTACTCTTGTATTGGATACTACTCTTGGGCTGATCGTATCCATGCCACACAATTCTTCTGTCAAGATGCGTGCAGGAAATGAACCGAAAACAAACATGAGAAAACCAAAATGCAAAGGGTATAAGTAGTTTGTTTCTCTACACAGATCATGGAGCCAATGGATGCCCTTGTTTTGAGCCGGCAATTGGATGGCTTTGATAGCATAAACCATAGCTATATTGCATAGCACAAGTTATCATATATACTCCAATATATAACTCATAAATGGCCACCAATTTTACAAACCAGGAGAGGATGGCCTTCTTATACCAGCGTGACATGATAAAAAAGATATGGACGTTTTTGAGTCGTTTTTCTTTCACCTAAATACAAAAATTGCTCTAGCTCTAACATGATACAACATTTATCTCCAGTACCAGATCAGATAATCATAGGTAATCAATGAGATATCAGTAGAGGCTGAACAAAAATTTCATTGTGGCAACATTGCTAAGAGATCTTCTTTGTGCTGCATATAGTAATATACCAAAATTGCGAGTATAATAGCTAATACCATGGACCAGAGGCTTGTACCTATCAGAAAACATGCAGCCATTTTCAGAATACTCAGAAAATTGACAAGTACACAATAAGCGATAACTCAAGATCTGAAACCAACATACCATCGCTCTTGGGTGATTCAGTCGATGTCACCCTTGCGGTTGAGTCAAAGGAAGTCGACAGCAAGGCCCTGTTATATGATAGAACAACAACAATGAGAGATTGCATTTGTGGAATTCATCAACTAAAGCAGAACGAGAGCACAGGTACTAACCTTGAATCTTGAGAAAACGCTAATGTGGTAACAATGCCAAGATGCGCCTTTTTAACTGTTACAACCACTCGCATGTCTCTTGAACCTAGAACACTGATGCTTCCCTCAATAGTTCCACTGGACATGCAAAGGCAAGTAAATTAGACTTGAAAAAAAAACAGCAATGTTAGTGTGAAATTCATAGTTCCTTACTCACATTGCTAGAAGTGTACCATCAGGCGAGACTGAAAAAGCTGAAATCGCATCACGAGTTACTTTCTTTGATCCAATTCTTGTCCATGAGGTGGTATTCCAAGATATTATTTTCCCGTAATCACCTAAGAAGCAGGGTATTGTAACTGTCAGGTCTCAGATTTACCAGCAATTCCGTTCATTTTTTAAGAGAACTTCAAAATATTTCATTCATAACAGGGTGAATTCAAATCATGATGTCACCTTGCATTGCTGTAACAAAGAGAATCTGACTATTGTCAGACTTAGTAGAAAATCGGCAGAAGCCAAATATTTCTCCCTGGAAATGTATGAGTCAGAAGTGCACTTTAAACAAAGAAAATAAACTAATGCAAATTGGCAAACAAAAAAAATCACTCACTTGTTCTCTTGGCAGATTAGCCACAGCTTCAGATGACTTTAAATCCCACACTCTAGATGGGCCACTGCTCCTGTTCACAACTAGAAACTTCTCATCGGAACTAAAGCATGTCCCAAAATGGAGGCAACCCATCAGTATCAAATAATAAATATCCATTTGGAAAGAGAAAGTTAATGGCACTATTTCACCTGAAACTAAGATCCTTAACAGATGTTTTAGCATCAGGATCTTCAATAATGGTTTCCATGCCAGGCCATTTGAAGACCCGCAAATGTCCATCCTATACAGCACACAGAGATTTATTTAACATGCTTAAAATAATATATGGACAATTTTAACTGCCATGAAAAGGCTAAAAAAACAGCACAACCATATAACTTATTGGCTAGTCCTCAAAGCATAAGCGCATGACTATAATGGAATTTTACTGAATGACAGAAAACCCTAGAATAGCTTCATATAAAATGAGAAGGTAAAAAAACATTGAATGGTTGCTTTGCTTGTAAGAATTTCCAGAAGATAATGAAGCAATAGACAATTTATTTTAAGCTAAATAATGTACAGCACTAGAATGTATAAAAACATAATCCCTCCGTTCCATATTAGTTGTCGCATATTCGTTGTCGCTGACAACTAATACGGAACGGAGGGAGTAAAAACAAGAGCATCATGGGAATGCTTAACTTTAAGTTGGTTTATCCGTATGCTTAACTGCAACCATTTGTCCACTTATTACAGAGACGCTAATTTTATGTTGTTGCCAAACATTTCCGTACTACACATAAAGAATCTATGTCAGTTCAGTTGCCTAATCCTATGGCTCACACTAATTATGGTTGTGAATGTTGTAAAATGCGTTTTAGGTTCCCAGATTAAGTTAGAAGTTAGTGTGCGATGGTCAATATGCAAATTGTTGTTCACAATGACCATATGGTACATTGCTTTCTGCATAAAGCCACTAGATATAAAAGAAATTGTTTCTATTAACACCTACAGCTATCAGATCTGTCAAACCTACCATATGTCATGCTTTGGAGAGTTAAGCGTGGCCACCTCCATTACTACCAATGGAAAAAACGAAACTGGGGGGACAATAAACCAACCTAACGACTTGACTACAAACAGAGTTGGCGCCAAAAAGGGAAATAATAGGTAAGATAAGCAAATGCATAACACTAATACTTTCGTTTACCTCGCCACCAGTGGCAAGTATTGAACCCTCTCCACTGAATGACACAGCTAACTGTAAACCAACATCCTTTAGCTTCACTAAAGCCTCCTGGTCAGATCTCAAAACTAGGCTATGTGGATCTTCTCCTTCTGGTGATTCCCACCGCACCAACCTATGCAAGTGACATATGGTAAGAATTCAGAATTACAGAACCATCGGGCTGACTTAAATTGTGCTTAAATCAGTCAGTAAAAAAAAGACAAATGGCATATTTTTTATAGAGTAAAATAAGATTGAAGAAGTATAAAGTTGTATGTTTTGCAGTTAAAACTTAATTAACCACCAGTTCATCTACAGTAACACCCCAACAAGCCCAGTCGTGCTCGTTGATAAGGCCAATGAGATGGGCCCAACAACTGAAATAAACTTAACATCACAAGATGGAACAGATACAGGTGCCCCCGAGTTTTAGCTACAATCAGGAAATAAGCTATACTAACAAATCCAGCAGTGTTTACACCGACAGTTCAAGCATATTCAGGGGTGGACCCACGTTGATGGTTGTGGGGGCAGCTGCCCCCACTTGATTTTTTCGTTCGTGTGTGCGTGATCAGGAGTACAGGCCGTGTGCCCCCACTTGATAACATACGTTGCCCCCACTAGGCCGAGCTTCAAGTGCATTTTCAAAGCCCATGTAGTGTAGCTAGCAGCCCACAGAAATAAAGAATTGTTAGCTTGCTGCCCCGACGTTTGCAGGCTCTGTTTGCCGACTCCTCAAAAAGAAATAGGCCCTGTTTGCCTCATCGCGTGCCTAGCTGGACGACTCATACTCCACCTACGATTACATCCGTACCAAAGGGATTTCCTAACCTCGCCAGTTGCACGGAGCCACCGCAGACTCTCCCCGCCGTGCCACTGGCAATCACCGATCTACCGTTGCCTATCCCTCTGGGCCTGTACAAAAACGCCGCAGCATAGCCCCATCACCAAACCTCAATTCTACAGTCCCCTATATCTGATTAACATCAAGGTAAACAGGAAAGCAGCACAATCTAGGTTTTGTTTTACATTTTTTTTCTTGTTCGTCTGCAATTTCTAAATTAGAAACCGTATTACTCTCAATATCTCATCAAGTTATGTATGTAGTTCAGTATGTTTTTCAAAAATAAAATGTTCATCTGCAACTTCTAAGTTAAAAACCGTATTACTCTCAATCTATCATCAAGTTATGTATATAGTTTACCTATTAGATTATTAGGCCAGTTCAAACTATTTTTTGTAACATATAAATTTTAGTATGCAACTTTGAATTACTAATTATGAAAAATTGGCTAGTCAGAGTGACAGACTCCAATCCAATTCTGATAATCGCCCTTCATCTCTTCATGATTTGTGACAATACTGTATGAAAATTCATTTAAGGTTTCCGCTTTGTGCACTTGAATTGCAGGGAAGCTAATATAGAGTTTAAAAAAAAAAATCAACTACTTCTAAGATGCAAGGTAATGTAACCCAAGAAACAAGGTTTGCTAGCTTGAAATATATTGGTGATCTGGCTGAAGTAATGGTGACTACAAAGAAGCATATTTCTCATCCTTTAGTCTATGGTGACTACAAAGACCGTTGTGGCATGAAACGAAAGATAATTCGCTAAAGCTCCTTTTCTTTTTTAATACTGGCCTTCTTTAATGTTTTTGTTCTCCCCCAATCTGATAACACTTCTTTTCTTGCACTTTGTAGATTACATTGTTAATTAGAACAATGTGTCAACATTCTATGTTGCAACTTCGGAACAAGATATTGTCATATTGATTCAATTAATTTTCTCTCAAATGGTTAGTTTTCTTTCACATTTTAGTGATCTTTTACTTTTGAGATACTTGTCAGTAAACTTGGTTACCATGTGGAAAATTAAGTGATTATTAGTTTATTTGGATGCTTTTGACTTGTTGGTTCATAAAAATGAACATACATTTTTGCCCCCTCTCAGTTTTGTTCCTGGGTCCGCCCCTGAGCATATTATGGGGTTATCAAGAGGCATCATTGTATGTTACGAGAAGTCAGTCTTGAACACTATGTTATGATATGATAGGTTAATTATATTTTGGTCGAATTAATCAGAATTTACAGCATATAACCCCACATCCACAACACCCCTGATCGAACGAAGTACCGGACTAACCAAAGTATTCTAAGCATACATACCATGTGAACCACAGGTTAACAAGAATGAACCCACAGGGTAACACTAAAGATCGAACAAATTGTGGGGGAGATGTTGAGCTAATCAAAATTCACGACAGACGAATGCACTAGCGAGCATCAGCGTCACATGTCCAAGGACTCGAGTACCTGCAGCCGTCGGGGAAGGCGCAGAGGAGGCCATCGCCGCGGGGGTGTACGGCCATCCTGTATGGTACCTGCTCCTCTGTCCCCAGCCTGAACACCTGCACCCCACCATCATCGAAACAAGAGCGGCAGATCAGCACGTAGGTCTCCCCCGAGATCCGTATGGATCTGGTGAGATCAGAGAGCGAGGGGGCACGGGTCGCTCACCGGCTCGGGGGAGAGCGCTGGAGGCGCCCCTGCTGCAGCGGCGGGGTCGAGGGCGGCGGGGTCGAGGGCGGCGACGACCAGCGCGTTGGGCACGCCGCTCCGGCCCTCGCCTCCGCCTCCGCCAAGGGCCACCATGGGGGACGGAGGTGGGGAGGACAGGGCCGGGGACGCGTCCGCATCCACGACGTCGCCGGCGGATGGGGAGGGCTTGATGGTGTGTGCGAGTGGGAGCCAGGAGGCGCAGTAGATGGGGAAGCCGTAGGTCTGAACGCCGGCGCGCGGCGCCATCGCAGGAGAGGGGAAGGAGTAGCGGTGGCCGGAGGTGGTCGGTGGTCGCCGGAGATGCGGTGAGAGACTGCGCGTGTGCAGAGGTGGAGGTGACGACGGGTGAAGGGTACGGGGACGGAAGCGCTTGCTTTTTTTTTTCTTGAACTGGGAACAACCAAGTCAACAACGAAGTCCGGGACCTGCTCCATCCACCACGAGTTGAGCATCTCAGGCCGTTCGCCCCCAAGGGCTTGAAACAGCGCCGCCTGAAGTCGGATCGGCGATAAATTCGGCATGAGCCACCACCCTTAGGTCATCTCTAGATGACGATTTTTGAAACAGAAAATCGGTCAAAATTCGGCCGAACACGACACAATTTCGTCCGATCTAGATGATTTCATTGATATCTCTAAAAAACTAAAAACATAAATTTAAAACTAACTAAAAATGACAACTACGCCTAGCACCACTATGCCGCCGGCGCCGCCCGCCCGCCTTCTACATGCCGAGAAACCTGTAGAACAGGGCGTAGTTGCTGCCGCCGCCGTCGTCGCCGTCATCGTCGTCGCTGTGCTGCATGCCGTCGCCGTCCCTGCTACACCCCTGACCAGCGTCGCCAATGCATGGGGGGTTGGACGGCACGGGCGCCTCCTCGTCGTCGCTGTCGAGGACGACAATGCCGCCTTCCTCGCGCCCGCGGCGCCGAGCGGCGATCTCCTTGAAGGCGCGGCGCTAGCGCTCCATCTGCTCGCGGACGTAGTCCTCCCTAGCCCATTTGAGGGTGGTCTCGTCGGCGGCGGCTGATGAAGCCATGTGCCTATGGTAGGGTCATGGACCTATCCAAGATACCATCCCCAAGAACATCTCTTGAAGAAACCACCTTTCAGTCGACCTGTAAGGATTCCACTCGACGGACCTGAAGACACTCGACCATGAAGCCAACCACTCGACCGGCAGGAGATCTACAGTCAGTCTGCACGCAAACGGTTGGTCATTAAGTGGCTTTATGGTCATCATAGCACTTTATGTGGGACGTTACCAGTAACTCCCTATCTTAATGTACCTTAATCCCTGCATAACTGAGGGCTAGAGGGGTCTAGCGAACTCTATATAAGCCACCCCCTCCTCAGTGTAAAGGGTTCGCACCCCTGTAACTCATACGCACATAATACAGTCGACCGCCTCCGGGCTCCGAGATGTAGGGTTGTTACTTCCTCCGAGAAGGGCATGAACTCGTAAACATCTTGCGTATACAACTACTCCATAGCTAGGATCTTGCCTCTCCATTCCCACCCCCCATTCTACTGTCAGACTTAGAACCACGACAGTTGGCGCCCATCGTGGGGCAGGTGTCTTAGCGACTTGTTGGAGAAGTTGCAGTTTTTTCCGATCTCCTTCATCATGGTTTCAGGTGGAGTTTTGGTTGAGGACCGCGAGATCCGTCTCGGCGCGCTCACATTCGTCGCCGACGACTCCGCTTGGCTTCAGGAGGCTCCACTCGACGTCGACGCGCTCCCCGTCCGCGGGGCAACGCACTTTCGCGCGTGCGTCCACGACGACCTCCTGCGGCAACCGTCGACCCAGTATCGGTCGACTCTGTGCCGTCCTCCCTCCCAGTCTCTCGCCGGTGCAAGCGCCCGGTCGGTCGAGGCTTCGCGGTGGGTGAGGCATGCGGTGGCCCGCCAATGCCACTCCCAAGTCGCGTAATCGCGACCGACGAATCTCTCTACGGCCTGCTCGATCTGTCGACCGCTCCGCAGAGATCGCATCCGAAAAGCGATAGAGGATCTAGCGGCGGAAGTCCCGATGGTCGATGGGCCATGCAGTCCGCCTGCTTTCCCAAGACCGACGGTGGCGACGGCAAGGGCGATCCGTCGCAAGCCCATGAAGAGTACTTGCCCGAGCCTCTCACTTCGCTGCAGGGGAGGAGCTTCGTCGCCGAACATGGATGCACTTCACACTCCTATCGTTGGAGAAACCCCGAGGCCCGTGCCTTAGAAGACGCGTTTGGCCAACTTGGTGAGCGCACTCGATTGAAAATCTCCAACGAGTGCTCGATTTAACGAGCGCGACAACGGGTCCCGTCCCGCCGACGCCAACTCTTTCCACAACCGACTCGGTATATCGAACTCCAATTCAGAATCTAGCAGCAGCAGCCAGACAGAGTCGATTCAGCCTTCCCACGGAGGTGGCGAGACTTGCTACAGATCAAAGATTTACTCCGGCAGCAGGAGATCAAAATTCAGCAGATCGCGATCATGAATAGGATTCACAGCAGATCCGTCGCTGCGAATACAGTCCAGTCGGCTCATAGCCCAAGATCGCCCCCGAGGCGTGAGGGACATGGAGGCCGGCGTGATCAGTATGAGGACCGATTCGATCGTGATGATCGACGTCGAGTGCCCACTCCTCCCCCAAGGGGTGGGTCATACGCACCTCAACAGCAGGATGACAGACGCCATCACAGTGTTGGGCGAAGGATTCCAGTCGACCCCAGGGAACCAGGCTTTGATGCGAGATCCATTATCGTTCAAGGTTTGGTGTAGCGACCAGACCCGAATGGATCAAGTCTCTGTGCTCAGTGTCATCCACGGATCGAGAATGCTTGACACCACACAAGATTTCAAGGATTTATAGCAGTAGCAATCACACACTTATTACATCGTTGTCCACAAGGAACTTAATACAATAATATGGCTTAAGGCCATCTAATAATAACAGCGAAAGCTTGGAAGATAAGTGAGTCCATCAACTCCATCGGCATCACCGAGTATAGAACCACGACCTAACACCTTACTAAATGTTCAAAAAGTCTCATAACGTGAAAGTTGCAGCCCAAAACGGGTCAAGACATGGAATATGCTGGCAATGTAACACATAAAGAGCAATGAAGGAATAAGCCTATACTACATGCATATATGGCTGGTGGTAAGGCTCTACGGTTACATTTGCATAAAGCTGATTTTTCCCTACATCAAAGGAATAATTTTATTTAACTATCATGGTGGTTGTTAAACATTGAGAATGGTTGACAGCATCCTCAATCCCAATTAAAAAGTACTCATCAAAACCCAATAACTTTTATTTAGAAGTAACATGTTGAGATTCACATGATATTCAATTACCAGATACTCAAATTGTCCATAACCGGGGACACGGCTAATCATGATTAGTTTATACACTCTGCAGAGGTTTGCGCACTTTTCCCCACAAGACTCTGTTGGGGAACGTAGTAATTTCAAAATTTTCCTACGCACACGCAAGATCATGGTGATGCATAGCAACGAGAGGGGAGAGTGTTGTCTACGTACCCTCGTAGACCAAAGCGGAAGCAATCACAACGTAGAGGAAGTAGTCGTACGTTCTCCTCGCGATCCAACCGATCCCAGCCGTCACTCCGGCGCCTCGAGTTCTTAACACACGTGCAGCTCGATGACGCTCCTCGGGCTCCGATCCAGCAAAGCTCCGGGAGAGAGAGTTCCACAAGACGACGGCGTGGGACGATCTTGATGTTCTACCGACGCCGAGCTTCACCTAAGCACCGCCACGATATGACCGAGGTGGAATATGGTGGAGGGGGCACCGACACGGCTAAGGAACGATCTCAAGGATCAACTTGTGTGTTCTAGGGTGCCCCCCCCTGTGATATAAAGGAGCAAGGGGAGGCCGGCCGGCCCTAGGAGGCGTGCCAAGGAGGGGGAGTCCTCCTCCTAGTGGGAGTAGGACTCCCTTTCCTAGTCCAACTAGGAAGAAGGAAGGGGAAGGAAAGAGAGGAGAGGAGAGGAAAGGGGCGCGCCCCCTCCCTCCTTGTCCAATCGGACTCCCCATGGGGGCGCCACCTCCTGGTGCAGCCCTCTCTCTCCCTCTTGGCCCAATAAGGCCCATTACTTCCCGGGGTTCCGTAACCCTTCACACTCCGGTTTTCTCCGAAACTTCCGAACCTTTCGGTGTCCGAATATAGCCGTCCAATATATCAATCTTTATGTCTCGAACATTTCGAGACTCCTCGTCATGTCCGTGATCACATCCGGACTCAACTCCTTCGGTACATCAAAATACATAAACTCATAATATAACCGCCATCGAAACCTTAAGCGTGCGGACCCTACGGTTCGAGAACAATGTAGACATGGCCGAGACACGCCTCCGGTCAATAACCAATAGCGGACCTGGATGCCCATATTGGCTCCTACATATTCTACTGAAGATCTTTATCGGTCGGACCGCATAACAACATACGTTGTTCCCTTTGTCATCGGTATGTTACTTGCCCGAGATTCGATCGTCGGTATCCAATACCTTGTTCAATCTCGTTCTCGGCAAGTCTCTTTACTCGCTCCGTAATACATCATCTCACAGCTAACTCATTAGTTGTAATGCTTGCAAGGCTTAGTGATGTGCATTACCGAGAGGGCCCAGAGATACCTCTCCGACAATCGGAGTGACAAATCCTAATCTCGAAATACGCCAACCCAACATCGCCTTTGGAGACACCTGTAGTACTCCTTTATAATCACCCGATTACGCCAGACGCTTGGTAGTACCAAAGTGTTCCTCCGTAAACGGAGTTGCATAATCTCATAGTTATAGGAACATGTATAAGTCATGGATAAAAGCAATAGCAACATACTAAACGATCGGATGCTAAGCTAATGGAATGGGTCATGTCAATCGATCATTCAACTAATGATGTGACCTTGTTTAATCAAATGACAACTCCTTTGTCCATGGTTAGGAAACTTAACCATCTTTGATTAACAAGCTAGTCTAGTAGAGGCATACTAGTGACACTGCTTGTCTATGTATTCACACATGTATTATGTTTCCGGTTAATACAATTCTAGCATGAATAATAAACATTTATCATGAAATAAGGAAATAAATAATAACTTTATTATTGCCTCTAGGGCATATTTCCTTCAGTCTCCCACTTGCACTAGAGTCAATAATCTAGATTACATAGTAATGATTCTAACACCCACGGAGTCTTGGTGTTGATCATGTTTTGCTCGTGGAAGAGGCTTAGTCAACGGGTCTGCAACATTCAGATCCGTATGTATCTTGCAAATCTCTATGTCTCCCACCTGGACTAAGTCCCGGATGGAATTGAAGCGTCTCTTGATGTGTTTGGTTCTCTTGTGAAATCTGGATTCCTTTGCTAAAGCAATTGCTCCAAAGATTGTCACAAAAGATTTTCATTGGACCCGATGCACTAGGTATGACACCTAGATCGGATATGAACTCCTTCATCCGCACTCCTTCATTAGCTGCTTCCGCTGCTATGTATTCCGC
Source organism: Aegilops longissima (assembly GCA_021605205.1). NCBI lineage: Eukaryota > Viridiplantae > Streptophyta > Magnoliopsida > Poales > Poaceae > Aegilops > Aegilops longissima. The sequence goes on from CM038682.1 coordinate 746,322,679, forward strand.
TTCACATGTAGATCCCGCCACGACGCTTTGTTTAGAACTGCACCAACCGACAGCTCCTCCGCTTAGTGTAAATACGTATCCGGTTTGCGATTTAGAATCGTCCGGATCGGTGTCAAAGCTTGCATCAACGTAACTGCCATTTATGAGCTCTTTGTCACCTCCATATACGAAAACATATCCTTATTCCTTTTCGTATTTCAGAAGTTTTGACCGCTGTCCGATGATCCACTCTGGATTACTTTGGTACCTCCTGCTAAGCTTATAGCAAGGCACACATCAGGTCTGGTACACAGATTGCATACATGATAGAGCCTATGGCTGAGGCATAGGGAACATCTTTCATTTTCTCTCTATCTTCTGCGGTGGTCGGGCATTGAGTCTTACTCAACTTCACACCTTGTAACACGTGCAAGAACCCTTTCTTTGCTTGATCCATTTTGAACTTCTTCAAAATTTTGTCAAGGTATGTGCTTTGTGAAAGTCCAATTAAGCGCCTTGATCTATCTCTATAGATTTTGATGCCCAATATGTAAGCAGCTTCACCGAGGTCCTTCATCGAAAAACTCTTATTCAAGTATCCCTTTATGCTATCCAGAATTCTATATCATTTCCGATTAGTAATATGTCATCTACATATAATATCGTAAATGCTACTGAGCTCCCACTCACTTTCTTGTAAATACAGCTTCTCCAAAAGTCTCAGATAAACCCAAATGCTTTGATCACACTATCAAAGCGCTTATTCCAACTCCGAGATGCTTGCACCAGTCCATAAATGGATCATTGGAGCTTGCACACTTTGTTAGCTCCTTTGGATCGATAAAACCTTCGGTTGCATCATATACAACTCTTCTTCCGTAAATCCATTCAGAATGCAGTCTTTACATCCATTTGCCAAATTTCATAATCATAAAATGCGCAATTGCTAACATGATTCGGACAGACTTAAGCATCGCTTCGGGTGAGAAGGTCTCATCGTAGTCAATCCCTTGAACTTGTCGAAAACCCTTTGCGACAAGTCGAGCTTTGTAGACAGAATATTACCGTCGTGCCGGTCTTCTTCTTGAAGATCCACTTGTTTTCTATTGCTTGCCGACCCTCGGCAAGTCAACCAAAGTCCACACTTTGTTTTCATACATGGATCCCATCTCGATTTCATGGCCTCAAGCCATTTTATGGAATCTGGCTCACCATCGCTTCTTCATAGTTCGTAGGTTCATCATGATCTAGTAGCATGACTTCCGAACAGGATTACCGCACCACTCGTGCGGTTCTTACTCTGTTGATCTACGAGGTTCTCAGAGTAACTTGATCTCAAGTTTCATGATCAATATCATCAACTTCCTCACTATTTGATGTAGATGTCGCGAAACCGTTTCGTGATAAACTACTTTCAAATAAGGGAGAAGGTACATTACCTCATCAAGTTCTACTTTCCTCCCACTCACTTCTTTCGAGAGAAACTCCTTCTCTAGAAAGGATCCATTCTTAGCAACAAATGTCTTGCCTTCGGATCTGTGATAGAAGGTGTACCCAACTGTCTCCTTTGGGTATCCTATGAAGACACATTCGATTTAGGTTCGAGCTTATCAGTTGAAGTTTTTTCACATAAGCATCGCATCCCCAAACTTTAAGAAACGACAACTTTGGTTTCTTGCTAAACCATAGTTCATGAGGTGTCGCCTCAACGGATTTTGATGGTGTTCTATTCAGCGTGAATGCGGCGCCTCAAGAGCATAACCCCAAAACGATAGCGGTAAATCTGTAAGAGACATCATAGATCGCACCATATCTAGTAAAGTGCGACACGACGCTCGACACACCATTGCGCTGTGGTGTTCCGGTGGCGTGAGTTGCTAAACTATTCCGCATTGTTTCAAATGTAGACCAAACTCAGAACTCAAATATTCGCCTCCACGATCAGATCGTAGAAACTTTATTTTCTTATTACGATGATTTTCAACTTCACTCTGAAATTCTTTGAACTTTTCAAATGTTTCAGACTTATGTTTCATTAAGTAGATATACCCATATCTGCTTAAATCATCTGTGAAGGTGAGAAAATAACGATATCCGCCGAGCTTCAACATTCATCGGACCACATACATCTGTATGTATGATTTCCAACAAATCTGTTGCTCTCTCCATAGTACCGAGAACGGGTTTTAGTCATCTTGCCCATGAGGCACGGTTCGCAAGTGCCAAGTGATTCATAATCAAGTGACTCCAAAAGTCCATCAAGATGGAGTTTCTTCATGCGCTTTATACCGATATGACCTAAACGGCAAGTGCCACAAATAAGTTGCACTATCATTATCAACTCTGCATCTTTTGGTTTCAACATTATGAATATGTGTATCACTACTATCGAGATTCATTAAAATAGACCACTCTTTAAGGGTGCATGACCATAAAAGATATTATTCATATAAATAGAACAACCATTATTCTCTGATTTAAATGAATAACCGCCTCGCATCAAACAAGATCCAGATATAATGTTCATGCTCAACGCCGCACCAAATAACAATTATTTAGGTCTAAAACTAATCCCAAGGTAGATGTAGAGGTAGTGTCGATGCGATTACATCGACTTTGGAACCATTTCCCACGCCATCGTCACCTCGCCCTTTGCCGATGCTTGCTTAATCCAGAGTCCCTGCTTCGAGTTGCAAATATTAGCAATGTAACCAGATCAAATACCAGTGCTCTGCGAGCTCTAGTAAGGTACACATCAATAACATGTATATCACATATACCTTTGTTCACCTTGCCATCCTTCTTATCCGCCAAATACTTGGGGCAGTTCCGCTTCCAAAGGACTAGTCGCTTGCGGTAGAAGCACTCGATTTCAGGTTTAGGTCCGGACTTGGGTTTCTTCTCCGATCAACAACTTGTTTGTTGTTCTTCTTGAAGTTCCTTCTTCTTCCCTTTGCCTTTCTTCTTGAAACTAGTGGTCTTATTGACCATCAACACTTGATGCTCCTTCTGATTTCTACCTCCGCAGCCTTTAGCATTGCGAAGAGCTCGAGCATAGTCTTTACTAACCCTTGCATATTATAGTTCATCACGAAGCCTTTGTAGCTTGGTGGCGTGATTGAAGAATTACATCAATGACACAATCATCCGGAAGATTAACTCCCAGTTGAGTCAAGTGATTGTAATACCTGCACATTACGAGTATGTGCTCACCGATGATCCATTCTCTTCCATCTTGCAGCTATAGAACTTATTGGAGACTTCATATCTCTTAATCCGGGCATTACAGTTGAAATATCAACTTCAACTCTGGAACATCTCATATGCTCCATGACGCTCAAAACGTCGTTGAAGACCCGGTTCTAAGCCGTAAAGCATGGCACACTGAACTATAGAGTAGTCATCAGCTTTGCTCGCCAGACGTTCTTAACGCCGCTCGGTTACATCAAGAAGAGTCTGGCACCTAGCGGTGCATCCAGACGTAACTTTTACGTGCAGCAATGAGGATAATCCTCAAATTACGGACCCAGTCCGTAATTGCTACCATCATCTTTCAACTTTGCTTTCTCAAGGAACGCATTAAAATTTAACGGAACAACAAAGACGAGCCATCTATCTATAAACAAACATAGACAAGCAAGATACTATCAGTACTAAGTTCATGATAAATTTAAGTTCAATTAATCATATTACTTAAGAACTCCCACTTAGACGTACATCTCTCTAGTCATCTAAGTGATCACGTGATCCAAATCAACTAAACCATAACCGATCATCACGTGAGATGGAGTAGTTTTCAATGGTGAACATCTTATGTTGATCATATCTACTATATGATTCACGCCGACCTTTCGGTCTCCGTGTTCCGAGGCCATATCTGCATATGCTAGGCTCGTCAAGTATAACCTGAGTATTCTCATGCGTGCAAAACTGGCTTGCACCCGTTGTAGATGGACGAGAGCTTATCACACCCGATCATCACGTGGTGTCTCGCACACGACGAACTTTGGCAACGGTGCATACTCAGGGAGAACACTACTTGATAATTTTAGTGAGAGATCATCTTATAATGCTACCGTCAATCAAAGCAAGATAAGATGCATAAAGGATAAACATCACATGCAATCAATATAAGTGATATGATATGGCCATCATCATCTTGTGCTTGTGATCTCCATCTCCGAAGCACCGTCGTGATCACCATCGCCACCGCGCGACACCTTGATCTCCATCGTAGCATCGTTGTCGTTTACGCCATCTATTGCTTCTACGACTATCACTACCGCTTAGTGATAAAGTAAAGCAATTACAGGCGTTGCATTTCATACAATAAAGCGACAACCATATGGCTCCAGCCGATTGCCGATAACTTCGTTACAAAACATGATCATCTCATACAATAAAATATAGCATCACGCCTTGACCATATCACATCACAACATGCCCTGCAAAAACAAGTTAGACGTCCTCTACTTTGTTGTTGCAAATTTTACGTGGCTGCTACGGGCTTAAGCAAGAACCAATCTCACCTATGCATCAAGACCACAACGATATTTCACAAATAGACTCCGCTTTAACCTTCTCAAGGACCGGCATAGCCACACTCGGTTCAACTAAAGTGAGAGAGACAGACACCCGCCAGCCACCTTTAAGCACGAGTGCTCGTAACGGTGAAACCAGTCTCGCGTAAGCGTACGCGTAATGTCGGTCCGGGCCGCTTCATCTCACAATACCGCTGAACCAAAGTATGACATGCTTTGGTAGGCGATGACTTGTATCGCCCACAACTCACTTGTGTTCTACTCGCAAAAACATCAAACCATAGAAACCTGGCTCGGATGCCACTGTTGGGGAACGTAGTAATTTCAAAATTTTCCTACGCACACGCAAGATCATGGTGATGCATAGCAACGAGAGGGGAGAGTGTTGTCTACGTACCCTCGTAGACCAAAGCGGAAGCAATCACAACGTAGAGGAAGTAGTCGTACGTTCTCCTCGCGATCCAACCGATCCCAGCGCCGTCACTCCGGCGCCTCCGAGTTCTTAACACACGTACAGCTCGATGACGCTCCTCGGGCTCCGATCCAGCAAAGCTCCGGGGAGAGAGAGTTCCGTCAGCACGACGGCGTGGTGACGATCTTGATGTTCTACCGACGCCGAGCTTCACCTAAGCACCGCTACGATATGACCGAGGTGGAATATGGTGGAGGGGGGCACCGCACACGGCTAAGGAACGATCTCAAGGATCAACTTGTGTGTTCTAGGGTGCCCCCCTGCCCCCGTATATAAAGGAGCAAGGGGGAGGGCCGGCCGGCCCTAGGAGGCGTGCCAAGGGAGGGGGGAGTCCTCCTCCTAGTGGGAGTAGGACTCCCCTTTCCTAGTCCAACTAGGAAGAAGGAAGGGGGAAGGAAAGAGAGGAGAGGGAGAGGAAAGGGGCCGCCCCCCTCCTGTCCAATCGGACTCCCCATGGGGGCGCGCCACCTCCTGGTGCAGCCCTCTCTCTCCCTCTTGGCCCAATAAGGCCCATTACTTCCCGGGGTTCCGGTAACCCTCCGCACTCCGTTTTCTCCGAAACTTCCGAACCTTTCGTGTCCGAATATAGCCGTCCAATATATCAATCTTTATATCTCGAACATTTCGAGACTCCTCGTCATGTCCGTGATCACATCCGGACTCGAACTCCTTTGGTACATCAAAATACATAAACTCATAATATAACCGCCATCGAAACCTTAAGCGTGCGGACCCTACGGTTCGAGAACAATGTAGACATGGCCGAGACACGTCTCCGGTCAATAACCAATAGCGGGACCTGGATGCCCATATTGGCTCCTACATATTCTACGAAGATCTTTATCGGTCGAGACCGCATAACAACATACGTTGTTCCCTTTGTCATCGGTATGTTACTTGCCCGAGATTCGATCGTCGGTATCCAATACCTAGTTCAATCTCACATCGGCAAGTCTCTTTACTCGCTCGTAATACATCATCTCACAGCTAACTCATTAGCTGTAATGCTTGCAAGGCTTAGTGATGTGCATTACCGAGAGGGCCCAGAGATACCTCTCCGACAATCGGAGTGACAAATCCTAATCTCAAATACGCCAACCCAACATCTGCCTTTGGAGACACCTGTAGTACTCCTTTATAATCACCCGATTACGCTTGTGACGCTTGGTAGTACCCAAAGTGTTCCTCCGTAAACGGAGTTGCATAATCTCATAGTTATAGGAACATGTATAAGTCATGGATAAAAGCAATAGCAACATACTAAACGATCGGATGCTAAGCTAATGGAATGGGTCATGTCAATCAGATCATTCAACTAATGATGTGACCTTGTTTAATCAAATGACAACTCCTTTGTCCATGGTTAGGAAACTTAACCATCTTTGATTAACAAGCTAGTCTAGTAGAGGCATACTAGTGACACTCTGTTTGTCTATGTATTCACACATGTATTATGTTTCCGGTTAATACAATTCTAGCATGAATAATAAACATTTATCATGAAATAAGGAAATAAATAATAACTTTATTATTGCCTCTAGGGCATATTTCCTTCAGACTCGATCGCCTCCGCTTGGTTCTCGCACTACATGGTGTTTGAGAAACGGATGACCGAGACATAGTCTTTCAGAAGCGCTAGCACCTTACATGTGGGTAGACCGTACCAACCTACATCCCCTACATCAGCTAGTCTACCCGTAAGAGTTCGCACAACTTAGTCAACTACGCCAGAGCCCATAATTGGCTTGTGGCTGCACACGGAAGTTTCCAGTTTGAATAATCTTATGATCCCTTAGAGCACGGGTGGCGGTCCAAGAAATACAGCAAATCTGATGGAAACCAGTGCCTCAATCCACCCAGATGTGTGTTTAGGTTGCCACCTTAGATAAACCATTAATTAACAATCTCACATCTGTCATGGATATTCACTCACCCAATCCACGTCTCATGGCATAGCATGGCAAAATAGCAAACGAGAAGTAACTCCCAAGGTTTCATAAGTAAACAGTAATAGGTACTACCTCAATCTACTTCCCAATCCCACAATTTAATTTGATCCTAAACATGCAAGTGTTTGAGGAATAGATCTAATGCATAAAAACTGGGTATGAGAAGAGTATGATCAAAGTGTTACTTGCCTTGCTGATGATCCGCGAGACCTAGAGATTCGAAGTAACAAGCGGCGCACTCCGGGTGATCTAACGCAGACAAACAACAAGCATACAATAAGTACTCATCTAATGCACGGGGAAATCTCGAATAAAAGATCTAACCATAAAGTTCAACTTAAGAACCCTGGTTGCAAAAGAATCGAATCAAATAAAGCATCGGAAGTCGAAACTCGAGAGAGAACGACTCGGTTTAGCAATCTGAAACTAGGTCAAAATTTTACAGTAGCAAAACTCTGTGAAAGTAGGTTAGTCGGAACGGCGGTTTCGTAACGAAACTCCAGGCGCTTGAATCACCTGATTCCGATAAACGAGCAAGAAATAAAACAGATTTGAAAATCAGATCTGAAATCGAATCAGAAAAATAACGGATTAAATCCGATTAAAAGAAAAACGACGAACGGATTAAATAACGGACGTTCGTTAACAGAACTAATCCAACGAACACGTTCATTGAAACGAACGGTTCGGTGAACGTTCGTTAGTTAAGAAAACCGAAAAAAATAAAACCAATCTAGGGTTTTTCTTAAAAAAAAAACCGAACATCTCTTTTTTTTAAAAAACCGGATCGGTTTTTAGGGGAAACCGGATCGGGGCGGGGCTACCTCCGGTGATCGCCAAGGGCTCGGCGGCGGGCTAGGGGTCGGCGGTGGGTCGGAGGGGCGGCGGGAGGCGGGCTCAGGGCTCGGCGTCGGGGCGGGCGGGGCAAGGACTCAAGACTTCAGGGAGGCGGGGGGGGGGGCGGGAGAGAGAGAGGGGGCAGGCGGTATTAAGAGGGGAGGGTGGCGGGGTGGCTTGGGGGGGCAAGCCGGGGGGGAGGCGGGGGAGCGGACTCCGCGGCGGGCGCAAGGCTGTCCCAGCGGGACTCGGCGCTGGCGGGCGTCTTGAGGGAGAGGAGGAGGAGGGCGGGCGGGCCGGGCTGGGCCTCGCCCGGGGCGCGATTTTTAAAATTAAAATTTAAACCAAACAAATTAAAAAAAATACCAAATGAACTCCGATTTAAACAAAACAAATTTTCCCCGACTCCTAAAAATGAGTCGAACAAAATGAACTTTAAAAACGGCAAACATGTATATTTTTTTTAAAATGCTCATTTTTGCCTAAGCAAAATCTTCCAAAACCAAATTTTGATTTATTTACAATATCTTCATTTTTCCTAAATGTTGGGAAAGTCATATTATTCCCTCTCAAAATATTTTTATAGGAAAACTTTATGAAGATAATTTAAATAAATCCAAATGATCCTATATTCAAAATTTGAGAAATCCCAAATATGAAAATAATGAAACTTCCAACTCTCTCCGAGGGTCCTTGAGTTGCGTGAAATTTCCTAGGATCGGAAAAATGTGAGAAAATATGATATGCATGATGACCTAATGTATAACATTCCAAATTGAAAATTTGGGATGTTACAAACCTACCCCTAAGATGAATCTCACCCTCGAGATTCGGGTTGGCTAGAAAATAGGTGAGGTGGTCCTTACAAAACTTCCTCTCTTTCCCGGTGGCTTCATCCTCGGTGTGGTGGCTCCAATGAACTTTGCAAAACTTGATAACCTTGTGCGGGTAACTCTGCTTTGGCATAATCGAGAATCTTAACGGTTTCTCCTCATATGTCAAGTCATCCTTCAACTGAATTGCTTCCGTGGTATCTTGTATCTCTTAACGGTACCTCTGCTATTTCGGGTGACATTTCTTCAATCGAGAAATATGGAATACATCATGAACTCCTGACAGTCCTTCCGCAATTCCAACTTATACGCGAATTCTCCCATGCGTTGCAAAATCTTATATGGTCCAACGAAACGGGTGCTAACTTCCTTTAACTCCAAAACGCTTAACTCCTCAAGCGGGATACTCGAGATATACTCTGCTCCAACTTCATACTCAATCGCTGGCGCTTTGAATCGGCATAGCTCTTACATGCGACGGGCTACCTTGAGCCTGTCTCGAATCAACTTAACTTTCTGTTCGCACTCCTTAATCAAATCTGGTCCAAACAAGCGGACGATCTCGGTTTAGTCCCATGACAACGGTGTCTGCACCTTCTTCCATCTGGCGCCTCGAAGGTGCCATCTTTAAGCTGGTTTGGTAATCGTTGTTGTAGGAAAATTCTGCATCGGCAAATTATCATCCCAACTAGATCCATAATCTAGTGCACAAGCTCTCGAGATGTCCTCCAAAATCTGATTGACTCTCTCGGTCTGTCCATCGGTCTCGTGGGTGGAAAGCTGTCTCAATTCTAGTCTGGTTCCCAATGTTTCGTGTAACCGGTTCCAAAATTTCGAGGTAAACTGGGTTCCTCTATCCGATCGATGCTCCTCGGAACTCCGTGTAAACACACAATTCTGGTCATGTATATCTTTGCCAACTTAGCACTGCTATAGGTAGTCTTGATTGGTATGAAATGAGCTACCTTGGTCAAACGGTCGACTATGACCCAAATCGAGTCATAACTCGAACGAGTCTTTGGCAAACCTGTGATGAAATCCATGCCTAGTTTATCCCACTTCCATTCGGTATCGGCAACGGTTGTAACAATCCTGCTGGCTTCGATGCTCTGCCTTTACTTTCGACATACGCCGCAAATTGCTACATACTCCGCAATATCCTTCTTCATTCGGTCCACCGAAAATATTCTTCAAATCCAAATACATCTTGATATTTCTGGGTGAATCGAATAGGGTGAATCATGGGCTTCTTGTAAAATCAACTTCCTGATCTCGGGTCATTGGGCACATGAACACGGTCTTCAAACCATAGGGTATCGTGCTCGTCCTCACGAAATCCTTTAGCTTTTCCTTTGCTCATTTTCTCCTTTATAGAGGCAACTTCCTTATCCGCCTTTTGGGCTTCTCGATTTTGTCCATCGATGTCGATCGAATCTCCAATGCTGCTACATAGCCTCTGGAACTATTTCCAAACATAGCTCTCGAAGGTCCTCGCTAACTCATTGGGTATTCCTCCCATCATTAGGGTATTGGCGTGTTTCTTACGGCTCAATGCGCCGCCTACGACATTAGCCTTTCCGGGTGATAATGCAATCTCATATCATAATCCTTGATAAGTTCTAACCATCTCCTTTGTCCGAGATTCAATTCTTACGTGTGAAGATGTACTTCAAACTCTTGTGATCCGTATATACTTCACAATGATTTCCAATGAGAAAATGTCTCCATGTCTTTAAGGCGTGCACAACGGTTGCTAACTCCAAATCATGAGTGGCATAATTCAACTCATGAGGCTTAAGTTGTCGTGAAGCGTCATGAAACAACTCTTCCTTCCTGCATAAGCACGGCTCCAAGTCCTCGACGTGAAGCGTGCAATACACCTCATAATCCTTAGTCTGATCCGCAATATCAAAACTGGTGAGGTAACCAATCTTTTCTTCAACTCCTCGAAAACTTGCCTCGCAGTCCTCACCATATGAATTTGTTTTCCTTTTCAACAATTCAGTCATAGGCTTTGCAATCCTTGAGAAATTCTCAATGAATCTTGGTAGTATCCTGCGAGTCCAAGGAAACTCGAATCTCTCCAACTGTCGTTGGTGCTTCCCATTTGGTTACGGTCTCAACTTTGTGGGGTCAATCTGCTATCCCTTCTCCGGATATAACATGTCCGAGAAATCCAACTTCCTTTAGCCAAAACTCACACTTGCTGAACTTGGCATACAACTGGTGTTCCCTCGCCCTCCAAAACCAATCTCAAATGTTCCTTGTGTTCCTCTTCATTCTTCGAGAAAATCAAAATGTCATCAATGAACACCACGATTTAATTTATCCAAAAACTCCATAAACACTTTGTTCATCGGTTCATGAAATAGGCTGGTGCGTTAGTCATCCAAATGACATAACGGTATACTCGTCAGATCCATATCTCGTGGTAAATGCAGTCTTGGGTATGTCTTGCTCCCGAATCTTTAATCGATGGTACCTGATCGCAAGTCGATCTTGGAAAACACTTTGGCTCCTTGCAAGCTTATCAAACAGATCATTTATCATAGGTAGTGGGTACTTGTTCTTGATTGTTACTTCATTCAATCCACGATAATCAACAACCATTCTCAAAGATCCATCCTTCTTCTCCACTAACAATACGGGTGATCCCCAAGGTGATGAACTTGGGCGAATAAAACCTTTATCCAATAGTTCCTTTATCTGCTTCTTGATTTCCGCCAAATCCTTTGCGGGCATCCTGTACGGTCGCTTCGATATCGGGCCTGTTCCTGGCAACAGCTCGATCAAAACTCAATGTCTCTATCCGGTGGCATTCCTGGCAACTCTTCCGAAATACATCAGAAAATCCTTCACCACTGGTACTTCTTCCCGTACCACTCGATAAGCAATTAACTTGTGCTCTCCTCGCTCGTGCGTGATACATACTTAATCCTTCTTCCTTCCGTGTGGTGAGCAAAATTGACCTTGTGGTACAATCTATGTTTCCTCCATACCTTGATAACCAATCCATTCCTAATATCACATCCAATCCTTGGGATTCCGTAACTATTAGGTCCGAGGGAAAACATAGTGTCCAATCCTTAGTGGCGATCGATCACACCATTTACTAGCCATGTACTCGCTCCCGTGAGGTTACTAGCATGGGTGACCTAAGGGCTTGGGTCGGTAACTTGTACTTATCCACAAATCCTTGATATGTATGAATGCGATGCACCAAGATCGAAAAGAACAACTGCAGTAAATGACTTAACCAAAAACTTACCGATTCTTGATCGGGCTGATCTTCAACCTCCTCCACATCAATGTGGTTCACCCGTCCCCTGTTGAAAGGGTTTGGCTTCTTTCGAGCTTCCATTGCCATTTCCATTCGCCTTCGGGCGGTCATTTGCATAGTGCCCGATCTTGCGGCACTTAAAGCAAGTAATGTGACTCAGTGTCTACCTTGGATGGTGTTGACGGGTTGGTGCGGTTCGTCTGCTGCTTCCTCCATTCCCGCTCCCATTCTTGGTGCCATTATGGTTGTGCGAATTACCTCCTCCATGGGTATGCTGAAACCCTGAATTCTGATTTAGGGGTATAACGTGGTTTCTCGCCGAGCTCGAGTTATACTTCCCTTGTCCATACTTCCTCTTGCGGTTCTCAATTTGTTGCTGCTTTCCTTCAATCATGAGAGCTCGGTCTACTAACTCCGGTAGTTGTTGAAACTTGCTACCATCAACGGCATGCTGAACTCATCATTCACTCCTTCTAGAAACTTCTCTGCTTAGCTGCATCCGTAGTAACGCTATCCGGGGCATAACGTGCTAATTTACTAAAGTCATCCACGATCGCCAACAGTCCTTCCTCCTTGGCGTAAGTTGCGAAACTCACGCTTCTTCATGGCCATGGCTCCTTTGAAACATGGGCAAGTCGAAAGCTTGTGGCCGATCCCATGTGGCGTTGTTCACGGGTAAGTGGTGTGAAATTCTCCCACCATGCTGCTGCGGGTCCTTCAAGCTGATGTGCTGCAAACTTCACTCTTTCACCATCTGCATCCTGCAGTGGTCAGCTCCTTCCTATCTTGCGGAGCCACCATCTACCACAATCGCCTCGGTGCTCTTTGGAATACACCGCGGGTTCATCTAAGGAAACGAGTCGATGATCCGCAGTGGTGGTGGTGGTGGGTTGTTGTTGTTGTTGTTACGCACCAATGTTTGAATCAGTATACTCTGCTTTGGATCAATTGGGTGATCTCTGGCGGAAAAGCGAATCCGGGTCGCGTCTCGGAGGCATCGATGGGTTTAGAAAAGAAGAGAAATGTAGAATAGAATGAGGTCTAAGGGGAATCACTACCCAAATGCACATGAGCAAATGCACACAAAATCACTTCATTCAATCAAACAAGGGCTTACAACGATCTAACTATCGCAAAAGTGCGTGTACTATAATGTTTACATGGAGGAATACTACTAATATGTGGGGACTTCTATTAATTTGAACCGTGGAAGATTCCATGATGTCCGCTCCAGCTTCGCCTTCAAAGTCGGGTTCACTTGGATCCGAATCGGTGTCGTCGATGTTGATGTAGTCGCTGGGTATTCGACATACTTGGTCTTCATTCTGGCGCCAACTTCTTCTTGCGTTCTTCGATCTCGTACTTAAGATCGTTATTGTGTCTTGCCGTAGCTACGATCTCGCCCATGTAGTCCTTGCGTGTAGTCTTTAGTTCTTCTTCCAGCTTCGATGATCCTTCCATTTGTCTTCTCAGAACTCCAACATGTCATTGCACATTTGGTTCTCTGGCGTCGAATGTGCTGGTTTAGCTCTGGATGAACGCTGCAATGGATCTATCCTTCTTGGTGCCGACGACGTCCCAGCTTGTCATCTCGGCGTCCGCAATCTGGTAGATGGTGTCCTTGAGGTCTTCTTGATAAACTTCTCCAATGCGTCCCATGGTGATGTGAGCTGCCATGCTCTTTCCTGCACTCCAAGTTGGTGCAATCGAAAACACTATCTATAGGCTTGGTGATTGGGGTGAATGTCCTTCCCGAACGTGAGCGTGAATCTTCCAAATAGCTCCTCTTCAGCGAGTGGCGTTGAAAGTCCCGTGAAGCTTGGTAATCCAATGTTCGGTACTTGGTAACTTCCTTCAAGTGAAATCCAAAAGGTGTGCCTTCATCCGTTGGGTGTACTTGATCTTCGTCCATCATCCTAAAGAGTAGAAAAGATGAGGAGTTAGAAAATGAGAAGAGAGTAGTGATCTATGGCTTTAACTTAGTGGTCGTGTCCTCACAGTCAGCGTGTGCTCGATACCATTCTCTGTGGCGACCAGACCGAATGGATCAAGTCTCGTGCTCGATGTCATCCTGGATCGATAATGCCGACACCACACAAGATTCAAGGATTTATAGCGAGTAGCAATCACACACTTATTACATCGTTGTCCACAAGGGAACTTAATACAATAATATGGCTTAAGGCCATCTAATAATAACAACGGAAAGCTTGGAAGATAAGTGAGTCCATCAACTCCATCGGCATCATCGAGTATAGAACCACGACCTAACACCTTACTCGTCGTTCAAAAGTCTGCAACGTGAAAGTTGCAGCCCAAAACGGTCAAGACATGGAATATGCCGCAATGTAACACATAAAGAGCAATGAAGGAATAAGCCTATACTACATGCATATATGGCTGGTGGTAAGGCTCTCTGGTTACATTTGCATAAAGCTGATTTTTCCCTACATCAAAGGAATAATTTTATTTAACTATCATGGTGGTTGTTAAACATTGAGAATGGTTGACAGATCCTCAATCCCAATTAAAAGTACTCATCAAAACCCAATAACTTTTATTTAGAAGTAACATGTTGAGATTCACATGATATTCAATTACCAGATACTCAAATTGTCCATAACCGGGACACGGCTAATCATGATTAGTTTATACACTCTGCAGAGGTTTATGACTTTTCCCCACAAGACTCGATCGCCTTCGCTTGGTTCTCGTGACTACATGGTGTTTGAGAAACGGATGACCGAGACATAGTCTTTGAAGCGCTAGCACCTTACATGTGGGTAGACCGTACCAACCTACATCCCCTACATCAGCTAGTCTACCCGTAAGAGTTCGCACAACTTAGTCAACTACGCCAGAGCCCATAATTGGCTTGTGGCTGCACACGAAGTTTCCAGCTTTGAATAATCTTATGATCCCTTAGAGCCCAGGTGGCGGTCCAAGAAATACAGTAAATCTCGATGGAAACCAGTGCCTCAATCCACCCAGATGTGTGTTTAGGTTGCCACCTTAGATAAACCATTAATTAACAATCTCACATCTGTCATGGATATTCACTCACCCAATCCACGTCTACTGGCATAGCATGGCAAAATAGCAAACGTAGAAGTAACTCCCAAGGTTTCATAAGTAAACAGGTAATAGGTACTACCTCAATCTACTTCCCAATCCCACAATTTAATTTGATCCTAAACATGCAAGTGTTTGAGGAATAGATCTAATGCATAAAAACTGGGTATGAGAAGAGTATGATCAAAGTGTTACTTGCCTTGCGATGATCCATGAGACCTAGAGATTGAAGTAACAAGCGGCGACCGGGTGATCTAACGCAGACAAACAACAAGCATACAATAAGTACTCATCTAATGCACGGGAAATCTCGAATAAAAGATCTAACCATAAAGTTCAACTTAAGAACCCTGGTTGCAAAAGAATCGAATCAAATAAAGCATCGAAGTCGAAACTCGAGAGAGAACGACTCGGTTTAGCAATCTGAAACTAGGTCAAAATTTTACAGTAGCAAAACTCTGTGAAAGTAGGTTAGTCGAACGGCAGTTTCAATACTAAACTCCAGCGCTTGAATCACCCGATTCGATAAACGAGCAAGAAATAAAACAGATTTGAAAATCGGATCGAAATCGAATCGAAAAATAACGGATTAAATCCGATTAAAAGAAAACGATGAACGGATTAAATAACGGACGTTCATTATCAGAACTAATCCAACGAACACGTTCATTGAAACGAACGTTCGTGAACGTTCGTTAGTTAAGAAAACCGAAAAAATAAAACCAATCTAGGGTTTTTTTAAAAAACCAACATCTCTTTTAAAAAACGGATCGGTTTTAGGGAAACCGGATCGGGCGGGCTACCTCGGTGATCGCCGGGGCCTCGGCGGGGGCTAGGGTCGCGGCGGGGTCGGAGGGGGGGCGGGAGGCGGGCGGGGCTCCCAAGGCGGGCGGGACGGGCGGCGGCGGACTCCAGCGGATCGGGAGGCGAGGGGGGGCGGTGAGAGAGAGAGGGGGGCAGGGCGGTATTTAAGAGGGGAGGGGTGGCGGGGGTGGCTTGGGGAGGGCAAGCCGGGGGGAGGCGGGCGGAGCCGGGACTCGGCGTGGCGGCGTCGTCCCGAAGGGACTCGGCGCGGCGTCGGGCGAGGAGAGGGAGAGGAGGGAGGCGGGGCAATGGTGGGCCTCGGCCGGGGCGATTTTTTTTAAATTAAAATTTAAACCAAACGAATTAAAAAAAATACCAAATGAACTCCGATTTAAACAAAACAAATTTTCCCCGACTCCTAAAAATGAGTCGAACAAAATGAACTTTAAAAACGGCAAACATGTATATTTTTTTTAAAATGCTCATTTTTGCCTAAGCAAAAATCTTCCAAAACCAAATTTTGATTTATTTACAATATCTTCATTTTTCCTAAATGTTGGGAAAGTCATATTATTCCCTCTCAAAATATTTTTATAGGAAAAACTTTATGAAGATAATTTAAATAAATCCAAATGATCCTATATTCAAAATTTGAGAAATCCCAAATATGAAAATAATGAAACTTCCAACTCTCTCCGAGGGTCCTTGAGTTGCGTGAAATTTCCTAGGATCGGAAAAATGTGAGAAAATATGATATGGATGATGACCTAATGTATAACATTCCAAATTGAAAATTTGGGATGTTACATTTGGTCGACAGGAACAGAGCTCACCGAGAAGGCAATGACAGAGATGTGCCCACCAGCAGCAGAGTACACGTCTCAGGACCAGAGTGTTTTAGCAGAGCCATCAGGGCCGTGGTGATTCCTCCCAACTTCAGGTTGGCGACTGGAGTCAGTAAGTTCACTGGTGAGTCCAAGCCGGATACTTGGCTTGAGGACTACCGAGTGGCTGTTCAGATTGGCGGCGGCAACGATGAAGTGGCCATGAAACACCTGCCTCTTATGTTGGAGGGCTCAGCCAGAGCATGATTGAATCAGTTAGCACCCAGCAGCATTTACACTTGGGAAGATCTTGCCCGAGTGTTTGTCAGGACATTTGAAGGAACTTGCAAGCGGCCAGCAGGGTTGACAGACTTGCAGTCGTGTGTGCAAAAGTTGAATGAAACTCTGAGGGATTACATCCAGAGATGGATCACATTGCATCACACAGTAGAGAATGTATCGATCATCGAGCGATCAGGCCTTCAAGGAAGGCGTTAAGAACGAGAGTTAAGTTTGAAATTCGGTCGGACCGGAGACATGACCCTGAGTCGAATGATGGAGATTGCCACCAAGTATGCCAATGGTGAAGAAGAGGATCGACTCCGGAGTGGCAAGTACAAGTCAGCCGCTAATGAAGCCGGGGGAGGGAACTCCAGTCGGAAGCAGAAGCGGAAAGCCGAGCAGCTGCTCCTGGAGAAGCATTGGCCGTGACTCCAGGAAAGTTCAAGGGGAAACC
The DNA here is from genome assembly GCA_021605205.1 of Aegilops longissima. NCBI lineage: Eukaryota > Viridiplantae > Streptophyta > Magnoliopsida > Poales > Poaceae > Aegilops > Aegilops longissima. The sequence continues at coordinate 746,340,006 of CM038682.1, forward strand.
CAAGGGGCCTTGGAACCCTAAAAAGGTGAAAGACCAAGATAGAAATGATGTATTGGACTTGCCATGTCACATTCACACAAAGAAAGATGAAGAGGGTAAACTCATTTACCCAAAGCATACCACTCGACGGTGTCGGCTCTTGATTCAGCAGTTCCAGGGGAAGCAGCCCAAGGATAAGGAGAAGGAGTCGGAAAAAGTTGAGGACAAGGAAGATAGTGATGGTGGATACCCCCAGGTCAATTCCACCCTGATGATTTTTGCTAACGTTGAAAGCAAAAGTTGATTGAAAGTTATCAACCGAGAAGTGAATATGGTCGCTCCGGCGACACCCAGTTATTTGAAATGGTCTCAGAGCGCCATCACGTTCGACCAGTCTGATCACCCGACGCACATAGCCACCCTTGGGAGGCAAGCTTTGGTGGTCGACCCAGTCGTCGAAGGCACTCGACTAACTAAAGTCTTGATGGATGGTGGCAGTGGCCTGAACATACTGTATGCAGAGACGTTAAAAGGGATGGGCATTCCGATGTCCAGACTCAGCACCAGCAACATGAGCTTCCATGGAGTCATTCCTGGAAAGAAGGCTGAGTCACTCGGCCAAATTGCTCTCGATGTGGTTTTTGGTGATTCCAAGAATTTTCCTAAAGAAAAGTTGACCTTTGAGGTCATGGATTTCCAGAGTGCTTATCACGCTATTCTGGGAAGGTCGGCATATGCACGTTTCATGGCTCGACCATGTTATGTATACCTCAAACTGAAGATGCCAGGTCCCAAAGGTGTGATCATTGTCACTGGCAATCGGAAGAAAGCAGAAGAGTGTTTTCAGAAAGGCTCTAAGATCGCTGATGCTCAGATGGCAGTGGTAGAGCTGCAAGAATACCAGAAAACTACAGACCCGAGTAATTTGTTGCGAGCCAAGAAGCCCGCCACGGAATCAGCATTTCAGTCGTCCAATGAGATGAAACCGATTCACATTCACCCGACCGACCCCAATGCTGATCTGACCCATCTCTCAACAACACTCGACTCCAAATAGGAAGAAGCGCTCATCCAGTTCCTCCGTGAGAACTGGGACATCTTTGCATGGAAGCCTGCTGACATGCCGGGTGTTCCCAGGGGGCTGGCTGAGCATCGTCTACGAGTCGACTCAAAAGTTAAACCTGTCAAAGAACATCTTCGACGGTCCGCCGTCCAGAAGAGAAAGGCCATTGGCGAGGAGGTGGCTCAGCTCTTAGCAGCAGAGTTTATCCGAGAAATTTACCACTCTGAGTGGCTCGCCAATGTTGTCATGGTCCCTAAGAAGGACAAGTCACTTCGCATGTGCATCGACTTCAAACATATCAATCGGGCCTGCCCGAAAGATCATTTTCCTCTCCCCCGCATTGACCAAATAGTCGACTCGACTGCGGGATGTGAGCGGCTGTCTTTTTTAGACGCCTATTCCGGTTACCATCAGATCCGTCTGTATGGACCCGACGAGATCAAAACAGCTTTCATCACTCCATTCGGGTGCTTCTGCTATGTCACCATGCCATTCGGCCTCAAGAATGCCGGAGCCACGTTCATGAGGATGATTCAGAAGTGTTTGCTCACTCAAATCAGTCGAAATATGGAAGCATACATGGATGATATTGTGGTCAAATCACGGAAAGGTTCCGACCTGTTGGCTGACCTTGCTGAAACATTTGCCAATCTCGGGAGGTATGATATCAAGCTTAATCCATCAAAGTGCACATTCGGAGTTCTGGCGGAAAGTTACTCGGTTTTCTCATTTCGAGCGAGGAATCGGCGCCAACCCAGAAAAAGTTGGCACTATACTCCGAATGAAACGCCCTGTGCGTGTGCACAATGTCCAAAAGCTTACTGGATGCTTGGCCGCTTTAAGTCGATTCATCTCTCGTCTCGGTGAAATGGCATTGCCTCTTTACCGACTGATGAAGAAGTCAGACAAGTTCGAGTGGACTCCCGAAGTTGATGCAGCGTTTGCGGAGCTAAAAGCTCTGCTCTCCACCCAGCCGGTGCTTGCTGCCCCAATCAGCAAAGAGCCTTTGCTCCTTTACATTGCGGCCACAGGACAAGTCATCAGTACAGTACTTATGGTCGAGCTGGAAGAAGAAGGAAAAGCCTTCAAAGTTCAGCGCCAGTATATTATCTTTCTGAAGTATTGACCCCATCAAAGCAAAGATACCCTCATTATCCGAAGCTTGTTTATGGGATTTATATGACCACGAAGAAGGTTGCTCATTACTTCTCTGACCATTCCATTACGATCGTCGTGACGCCCATTGTCGAGATTACGCACAACAGAGATGCAACTGGTCGAGTGGCGAAATGGGCGATTGAACTCCTTCCCCTTGATATCAAGTTTGAGGCAAAGAAAGCCATCAAGTCCCAAGCAGTAGCAGATTTCATCGCCGAGTGGATTGAACAGCAACTACCGACTCAAGTTCACTCGAAGCACTGGACCATGTTCTTTGATGGTTCCAAGATGCTGAATGGTTCCGGTGCTGGGGTAGTGTTGGTTTCCCCCCGAGGAGATAAGCTTAGATATGTGCTCCAGATCCACTTTGATTCCTCCAACAATGAAGCAGAATATGAAGCACTTTTGTATGGGTTGCGTATGGCCATTTCACTCGGCGTCCGTCGCCTCATGGTCTATGGCGACTCAGATTTGGTGGTTAATCAAGTGATGAAGGAGTGGGACGTCAGAAGCCCAGCCATGACTGGTTACTGCAATGCAGTGAGAAAGCTAGAGAAGAAATTCGAGGGGTTAGAGCTTCATCATATACCCCGACTGAAAAATCAAGCTGTTGATGATTTGGCGAAAATAGGGTCCAAGAGGGAAGCCATTCCCAGTAATGTGTTTTTGGAGCACATCCACACACCGTCGGTTCAAGAGGATCCTTTCACCGAAGAAGCCCCACAGCCAAAAAATGCCACTGATCTGACTTAAGTTGAGGTCCCAGCTGTGGTCGACCTGATCATGGAAGTCGTGGTCATCACTCCTGACTGGACAGTGTCGTACATCGCGTATATCATAAGGAAAGAGCTCCCGGAGAACGAAGAAGAGGCTCGACAGATCATCCGCCGATCCAAGGCCTTTACTGTGATCAAGGGACAGTTGTACAGAGAAAGCGCGACTGGAGTCGGCCAGAAATGCATAACACCAGAAGAAGGTCAGATAATTCTTGATGATATCCACTCGGGGACCTGTGGTCCTCATGCGTCCTCTCGGACCATTGTGTCTAAAGCATACCGAGCGGGATTTTACTGGCCAAAAGCAAATGAAATGGCAAAGGAAATAGTCGACAAGTGTGAAGGATGTCAGTTCTATTCCAATATGTCACACAAACCCGCCTCAGCCTTGAAGACCATTCCACTCGTCTGGCCCTTCCCTGTTTGGGGATTGGATATGATTGGACCACGAGAAGCTGGCGAGGCGGCTTCACTCACTTGCTAGTGGCGGTCGACAAGTTTACTAAGTGGATCGAAGCTAAGCCTATCAAGAATCTCGATGCGTGCACTGCTATCAGTTTCATCAGAGAGTTGATATTCAGATATGGAGTTCCGCATAGCATCATCACTGACAATGGGCCAAACTTCGATTCTGATAAATTCAAAGCCTTGTGAGCCTCTCAAGGCACACGAGTCGACTATGCTTCAGTTGCTCACCCCCAGTCGAATGGACAAGCAGAACGTGCAAACGGTCTAATTCTCAAAGGATTGAAACCCCGGCTGATGCGTGACCTCAAGCATGCAGCAGGAGCATGGGTCGACGAACTTCCATCAGTTCTTTGGGGATTGAGGACCACTCCTAATCGGTCGACTGGGAGAACTCCATTCTTTCTGGTCTATGGAGCTGAAGCAGTTCTGCCAAGTGACCTGCTTCACAATGCACCTCGAGTCGAACTCTACTCTGAAGATGAAGCGGAACAAGCCCGGCAAGATGCAGTCGACCTCCTAGAAGAGGAGAGAGAGATGGCCCTGATCCGCTCGACCATCTATCAACAGGACTTGCGTCGATTCCATGCTAGAAATGTGAAGAGTCGAACCTTCCAAGAAGGAGACTTGGTCCTCCGAGTGGATCAACAGAAACCACACAAGCTCGCTCCCACTTGGGAAGGTCCCTTCATCGTCACCAGAGTTCTCCATAATGGAGCATACCATCTTTACAACGTCGATCGCCAGATTGATGAGCCTCGAGCTTGGAATGCGGAGCTGCTCCGCCCCTTTTATACTTAAGTACTCACTCGGATGAGATGTAATAAAAGTACCTCTGTAGTTTGTTTATCAAGACAAGAATGTTATAATTTTCCCAAAGATTGTTATTACTTTTTGTTTACATGAGAAATCCCCCGGTGGGTGGCTTAGCTGCGAACCCGTTTCGCCTAAGTTTGTAAAAAAATCCCTGCCGAGTGGTGAGCCAGCCTCCCACTCGGGGGCTTAGCTGCGAATCTGTTTCGCCTAAGTACATGAAAATCCTACCGAGTGGTGAGCCAGCCTCCCACTCGGGGGCTTAGCTGCAGTCCAAGTACTCGCCTAAGTGTTTAAAATCCAACCGAGTGGTGAGCCAGCCTCCCACTCGGGGGCATAGTTGCAGTCCAAGTACTCGCCTAAGTGTTTAAAATCCTACTGAGTGATGAGCCAGCCTCCCACTCGGGGGCTTAGCTGCAGTCCAAGTACTCGCCTAAGTGTTTAAAATCCTACCGAGTGGTGAGTCAGCCTCCCACACGAGGGCTTAGCTGCAGTCCAAGTACTCGCCTAAGTATTTAATACAATGTGCACTTTGCAAGGACGACGAGGTACAGGTCGACTGCTGCCTTCTCCTTCAGAGCTACGACACAAAAAAATCCTCCCACTCAGAGGCTTAGCTGCAGTCCAGTACTTACCTAAGTTTGAAAAATCCTACCGAGTGGAGAGCAAACCTCCCACTCGGGCGCTTAGCTGCAGTCCAGTACTCGCCTATGTATTTGAAATCCTACCGAGTGGAGAGCAAACCTCCCACTCGGGGGCTTAGCTGCAGTCCAGTACTCGCCTAAGTATTTGAAATCCTACCGAGTGGAGAGCAAACCTCCCACTCGGGGGCTTAGCTGCAGTCCAGTACTCGCCTAACTATTTAAAATGGGCCATTTGCATTTCTGCCCCTCACTTGAACCACCTACTCAGATTTGCCCCTAATTTCAAAGAATGCTCAAATTTGCCCCTCTGCCGTTAAGTCACTACTCAAAATGCCCTTCCGTCCGGTCAAAGGCCTTTGACCGTCAAAGGCCCATGTGTACTTATGAGCAGCACGGAAAGTGCTACAAGATTGGACGGAAAGTGCTACAAGATCTGCATGCGGAAGGGCATTTACGAGTAGTGACTTAACGGCGAAGGGGCAAATTTGAGCATGCTTCAAAATTAGGGGCAAATATGAGTAGTGGGTTCAAGTTAGGGGCACAGATGTAAATGTCCCATTTAAAATCCTACCGAGTGGAGAGCAAACCTCCCACTCGGGGGCTTAGCTGCAGTCCAGTACTCGCTTAAGTGTTTGAAAATCCTTCCGAGTGGAGAGCAAACCTCCCACTCGGGGGCTTAGCTGCAGTCCAGTACTCGCCTAAGTATCTGAAAATCCTACCGAGTGGAGAGCGAACCTCCCACTCGGGGGCTTAGCTGCAGTCCAGTACTCGCCTAAGTATCTGAAAATCCTACCGAGTGGAGAGCAACCCTCCCACTCGGAGGCTTAGCTGCAGTCCAGTACTCGCCTAAGTATGAAATTCATTCCGATCCGCAAGGACGACGAGGTGCGGGTCAACTATTACCTTCTCCTTCGGAGCTGCGCCACAAGTACAACGTGCGCTCCATTCCGATCCGCAAGGACGACGAGGTGCAGGTCGACTGTTACCTTCTCCTTCGGAGCTGCGCCACAAGTACAATCTGTGCTCCATCCCTACCTGCAAGAACAATGAAGTGCAGGTCGGCTGGATTTTTCACCTCAGAATTGCATCTCAAGCACTGAAGTATATTCCGAGTGAAGAACAAAGTTCGCTCGAAGGCAAATGAAAGCATATTCGATGATAAGCCAAGTTCAGATAACATCCTACGGATTCACAAGTACTCAGGCATCAAGCCTGTTAAAGTTTATCGGTTACAAGACCACTCGGCATTCCGAGGCAAATTTAAGACGAAGCATAGAAGGTTTTTACTCCTCAGGTGGAGGATCGGAAGGCGCGACAAACTGGTCGAGTCGATCCGTCGGCGATCCGGTGGCGGCAGCAATGAAAGTCTCCATTAAAGATTGGAAGTCGTACTTCTTGGTATTGGCAACTTTGATGGGCGCCACTTTTCCTCTTCGCCTCCTTGCGGTGAACGGACTAGGGACAGAGCAACATCGGCACCACACCGCGTAAGACTTTTTCCATTCCTGCACTCGACTTGAACGTCATTCATCGAGTCATTAAAGACTTCGAGATCATTTTGAAGCGTCTCGCTTTGGCGAGTGTCGAGTCGATTCGCGACACCGCAACCTTCAGTCGAGCGAGGTAGTCCACCACACCAGCAACACGAGACTCCAGTCGGAGCACGTTCATAGCGGCTTCATCCTTCACAGGAGAGTTAATGGGGTCCAGGCTTGTCCCCACTCGACCTGTCTCTTCCTCGAAGTTTTGACAGAATTCTATAAACGCAACTCGAGTTCAAGCTAATGGTTTATGATGAGTCGGGGATAACAAGTCAGTTGGATAGGAGGGATTACCTTCAAGCATGAGGAATAACTTCTTGGCGAGCCCTCCCAGATAAGCCTCTAGATCGTTCCTCTTCCCTTGATTCGCCAAACCTTGTCACTCGAGCTATCTTGTCATTCTTGATCGGCTAACCTCCTTGTTGGCCGCGTCGAGAGCAGCTTTCAGATTGGCGTTCTCTTCTTCAAGTTTACCGACTGAAGACAGCTTTTCTTCCATGAGCTTTGTTTTGTCCAAAGCCGCTTTCTTTCTCGGCAAGGTCATGGTCCTTTTCTTGAGCCTCCTCCATTTTATTTGCAAAATGACAATGAGATCAGAATTAGGAATGGGCAGAAAGACAAAGACAGTCGTCAAGTTCTCACCAGCCATACCTTTTGCTTCGTCTCTCGCCTTCTGCAAGTTCTCCTGAGCAAGCTTCAAGTCAAGGTTGATCTGGATCTGTTTGTTTTTCAATTCAGTATAGCGAGCCACAAGCTCGCATGATTTCTGCAAAGAGTCAATCGACAGACATCAAAGATAGGTTGCTTCCGAGTGACTAAGAAAAATCTAGCGTTTCTAAGACTACAGCCGAATCAAAATATTCGACAAGAGTCTCGGGGACTACCCGATGGGTGCACTCAGCGTGCCCCCACTGGTTCTACCGACTCGGTTCGATCAGTCGACCGAAAGAGACAAAAAGGTTATGATCCTAAACCATAGCTAACTGTCAGCAGTTAGCCTCGGTATCATCATGATCTAAAAAAATAAATAAAAAGAGTTCTTCAGACTACGTTCGACTGCCAGCAGTCCACCATAGTCTCGGGGACTACACTCAGTGGGTGCACTCAGCGTGCCCCCACCGGTTTCAAGATTCCATTCGACATGGTCCAATGTCACATCCCTAGTTCTGGTATGACCTAGACTAGCTAGTCATGTGTGCATCATGTTTAAATTTCATTTAAATTTGAAATGAGGATTTGTGAAACCCTCAGAATCATTTTTAGAAAATGATCCAAATAAAAATTGCTCCAAAAAGGTCCAAGAAAATGCTCATGTTGCTCTCTGAAAATATTGGACAGAGATAAAAATCAAACCAATATTTTTAATGAGCTCATAAGTATTTATTTTGGGCATTTGGAATTAATCCAATAATTAATTGCTCCGGATATATATTTGTTATATACATAATACATGTCCAAAACTTCTGTTAATTGGTGAGGAGTTTTGGAGCAATTCAGCTAGTTCCTACAAAATTGACAGAAGTAAATAAAATGATTTAATATTTTTGTTAAATCAAAACAAACATCAGAAAATAGAAAAGTTAAAAAGGAAAGGCTTACCTGGACTTACCCGCGGCCTGGCCTGACCCAGCGGCCCAGCAGCCGGCCCAGCCAGCTGGCCGTGCCAGTCATCTCCTTCCTCGCGCCCGGGGAGGACAGGGCAGCCTGCCTTGTGCCTTGACCACGCATCCGGCCGGGGCCACATCCCCCGCCACCTCCTGCTTCTCCCCCTCATTGTCTGGATGCCCCGCGCGACGCCACGCGCCGCCCCGACCGCTCTCACTCTCCCCTTGCTCTCTCCCTCGCCGTTCCCCCCACCTCACCGAACGCGCCCGCCGCCACCGATGAGCACCACCGCGGCCACCGCCTTCCCCTCGCCCTCTCTTCGAGTCCGGGTGCTCCGCCTTGTCGCCCGCATCGTCCTCGACGAGCCAAGCGACGAGGACACGCTGCATCGCCGCCACCATCGCCGTCTTCAACCTCGACGCCGGAGATCCGCCTCGCCTTCCGCCGACTCCAGCCCCTCCCGAGGCTCGCCGACCTGCTTTCGTCCAGACTTCGCCAGTGAGCCATTGACCAACCCCCTCCTTTGCGCTCCGTTTGCACGCAGAAGCGTCGCCCATTCACGGAGACCGAACCGCGCCGCCGCCCGAGCTTCTCGCCGCCGTGGCCACACTCGCCATAGCTCCCAACCGAGCACACCCACGAGCTCACCGCGCCGCGTAGGTGCCGTAGGAGCTAAGCACGCCACTCCACGGCCACCGCAGCCCCGTTCCCGAGTGCGCCCGAACTCCGGTCACCGCCGAGGTCGACGCTGCGCTCAACCCCGGCCACTCTAGCTGATGCCGCTTGCTGCAATGGATGCGGGAGAGCTCCAGCTCCCCGCGGGTGCCCTCCGCCGCTCGTTTGGTCGCCGGAGACGCAAACCCGAGCCCCTCCACCGCATCTGGCCTCGCCGGCCTCATGTTGCCGGTGGGTTGACGTGGCTACGTCATTAGCTGCTAATGACACCCCTAATTAACCCCTTAAGCCACTGCCACGTGGGCCCATGCGCCTGTTTAGGTTAGATTAATTTTCCTGTTTAGTTTAGATTAACCCAGTGGGACCCACGCGCCAGCTTTAACCACGCTGACATGGCTGTTGACTGGCCCCACATGTCATGTTGACTTGGCGACGTGGCGTTGACCGGACCCACTGTCGGTGTCACTAACCAGCCCGATCAGCGACAAGTGGACCCCATCGGTCAGTTTGACTGAGGCGCCGATTGACCTCTTGACGTCACACCTATGTCATGTCGACGTGATGACTTATTTTCTGGATTTATTCTTATATAGGAAATTCCAGAAAATGCTGCAAACTTCAAAAATTCATAGAAAATCAACCGTAGCTCCAAATCAAATAATTTATATATGAAAAATAATCAGAAAAATCTAATCTATCCATCTGTATCATTTTCATGCATGTTTGAACAACTTAAAGCTGTTGTATAAGACAATTTGAATAAATGGCATTTGAAATGCCTTACATGGAGTTTGAATTTGAACCTAGTGTTCAAACCAGCTCCATTTAACTCGTTGCTAGTTGCATTAGCCCAATACACTCATTTTACCATGTCATGATCATGCATCATATTGTGCATTTCATTGATTGTGTTTCTTCTCTATTGCCGGTATTTGTCCCCTCTCGCTAGACGTGGTTTCGACGATGAGATCGATGATGCTAATGAAGAGCTATATTATCTTCGTAAGTGCCAGGCAAGCAAAACCCCCTTGTTCGTTCTGATACAATCCCACTCTCTCGCTCCTGCTCTCTTTTATTGCATTAGGACAACAACGATTCATCTGTTACTTGTTGCGGTAGCTGAACCCCTTTATCCTCTGCATGACCTGTCATTCCACAAGAAATAGATGAAACCCACTAGCATGAGTAGGAGTTGTTTGAGCCTGATGTGCCTACTCATTCATGTTTGTTTGTCATGCACTCTCGCTTAGAGTTGAGTCAGGTCTGATTCATCGGGAATGAATTGGAATGGTGATGAACATGTCCTACTATGTGTGAGCTAAGTGTGTGAACACGATTTGGTAAAGGTAGCGGCGAGAGGCCATGTAGGAGTACATGGTGGGTTGTCTCATTGAAACCGTCCTCAGGAACTGAGTTCTGTGTTTGTGATCCATGAAACAGTTACTACCACACATTGGGATCCTTAATTGACTCTCTCGGCTTCTTAACCACCCATGTCCTCTGTCCGGGAGTTGCAAAGTAGTTTCTGGTGTTTGTAGCATGCTGGGGGTCGCACACAGCGCTGACCTTAGGGGTGGGCTATGTTGCGGTAGGCACGTGGCACGGTGTACCGATTCGCCCGTTTGGTGTCTCGGGAACCCTGCACACATCGTTCGGGGCCGTTAGTGGAAACCTCGGCCCGACTCCCTGCGGATGGAACCCGAATAGGCGATAAACCTGGACTAGGGACTTGAGTGTTTAGGTAGGCCGTGGCCGACACCCACGTTAGGCTTCTGCTTGAAGGTTGCCGAGTACATGTCGTGTAAATGGCGGTAAGTGGTGAGAGCATGTGTGAAGAAGTACACCCCTGCAGGGTTAACATCATCTATTCGAATAGCCGTTTCCGCGGTAAAGGACTTTTGGGTTGCCTATGACAGTTCATAGACAAGTGAAAGTGGATACTCTAAAATGTGCAAGATAAGCGTGAGTGCTATGGATGGCGTTCTCGTAGGAAGACAGGATCGAATCCATAGTGGTGTATTGATTGGTGAATATGTGGACTCGTGTGCGCCACCTCAAAAGAGTTACTTGCAGTCGTAGTTCAGGATAGCCACCGAGTCAAAGCTGGCTTGCTGCAGTCAAACTCCACCACCCCCTTTGTTGATAATGAATAGTTAGTTCTGATGTAAGTCTTGCTGAGTACATTTGTACTCACGTTTGCCTATTTTATGTTTTGCAGAGAGACGTCAGTCTCGCTAGTAGTTCCGCTTGGACTTCGACGCTTAGCTTGTTACCTCAGCTACGATCTTGTGCCCTCGGCAGGATCTGGTAGATAGTCAGGCTTCTAAGCCTTTTTCATTTGTAGATGTCTGTACTCAGACATGTTAAGCTTCCGCATGTGCTTTGACTTGTATGCTTTGAATGTTGGGTCATGAGACCCATGTTTGTAATATCTTGGCTCCTCGGAGCCTAATGAATAAATACTTGAGTCGTAGAGTTATGTTGTGATGCCATGTTGTATTTACACATATCGAGCATATTGTGTGTATGTTTGAAATGCTTGGTATGTGTGGGATCTGACAATCTAGTTGTTTATCCTAGGCAGCCTCTCTTATGGGGAAATGTAGTCTAGTGCTTCCTTGAGCCATAGTAGTCCGCTACTGCCCGGTTCACGAGTCCTGCTAGCCAAAGACTACTGCTCAGGACACTTGATCTGCCGGCATGTGTTTCACTTCGTTCTGTGTCATCCCTTCGGGAAATGTCACGGTGACATCCGAGTCTGCCTAGCTGCTACAGCCCGGTTACAGGAGTCCTGTTAGCCCGGTGCTACAGCCCGGATTCACACGCTGCTGACCGACATGCTCGATGTGATTCATGTATGCCTGCCCCCATGGGTTAGTGCCGCTTTGGGTTCACGACTAGCCATGCCGGCCCGGGTTCTCTGTCATATGGATGCTAGCGACACTATCATATACGTGAGCCAAAAGGCGCAAACGGTCCCCGGCCATGGTAAGGCGACACCCGTGGGAATACCGTGCGTGAGGCCGCAAAGTGATATGAGGTGTTACCGGCTAGATCGATGTGACTTGGAATCGGGGTCCTGACAATGTTGGTATCGAGCTGACCATCTGTAGGATTACCAAGCCAAACCGGTCAAGTTGTGTCTAGAAATGCTTTAGTTATGTAAGGGAATTGATTGGGGAAGGGAACGTAAAGCTCTTTTTACTCCTTATACCTCATGGCCTTCTGATCTGAGTCAACCTCTTCTCTTCTACGGGGATTAAGAACTAGGCCTTCTCATCTATCTATCAGGATGACGTGTTACTAATCCATAGACTTATAGAATTGATAGTTTCAAATCTCAGTTTAGTTTTTACTACTTCCGTATGTTCATAGCTGGTCTCGTAACCTTGATATTGTGATGTTGAGTGGTCATGCCACCATTTTTGCAGGATGTCTCAAATCATTTTGAGCATTCTGATCGTTTTTTTGTCAAGAGTCATCCTGTGTTTCTAAATAGTCTGGTGCATTTGCAAATCCTTTATTTCCGTTCCCTATGTTCTTTATGGTCAGAATAAGCACACTAACCGGTGCGTTGAGGTAATTTATTGCCTTGACATTATGTTGGAGCTATTATTATGACCCTAGGTGTTTTAGGGAGTCACCTAGTAATCCAGCCATGTTTTGTGTTCCCGGTGTGATGATTCTGGCCATTATTCTCGAGAGCATCCCGTGATGCAACTTAGTTAGTAGGTATTCTATTCCTGGGTTCTTCAACCCGAGATTCACCCTACTTACCTCATGTTGATAGTGTTTGCTAGTTCCTTTAGGATATTAGTAACCTTTGCGATAGTCCTCGAGGTCCGTGGTATATCCTTCTTCCAAATGCCATGAACCAATAAGGCAGAATTTCTTTGAATTAAAAGATCACAATCAAAGTACTCTTGAGGAGTTCTCCATTCATAATTGTGAATCTGCCAGTTCTACCTCTCTGCCCGGGTTATCCGGAAGAAATATGTTGAATTTGTTCGGGATACTAACCCTCCACAACTCGAAAAGTTATATGTTCCTTGAGTTTTCCCTCTTGGTTGTCTTCTGACCCCTGTGTATCAATTAATAGACAGGAGTAGTTGTGCAACCGTGTCCGTCGATGCCTATTATTCTTGTGGTCCGTCAAGCCATTCTATTCTGGAATGACTAGGAGAAACAAACTCCAGCATCTCATCCATTTCCAGGATTGGGTCAAAGCAGTTGTAATCCGTAGATCAAATGCCAGTCCAGCTTTTGATTCTGTTCTACCTCGGAGTATTACCCCCTTTATGTCAAGATTGTCATGAGGATTGCACCATTTCTCATGAATTCTTAACGTAGTGATACTTCTCGCTATCATTATTCATTCCTCGGTCCCGTGTTGTCGTAACCGGAATGCCGACAAGTGAACTGTGATGTGTGAAATCGATACTCCTAGCAACCTCGTTGCTTGGAAGTTCATGGACAATATTCTCATTCTTAGCATGTTGATTATTGAATCATCACCCTAACGTTGATCGTGCCACCTAGTCCATTTTTCTGGTGCACACTTCGATTGATGAGTTAGGATCTTGTCAAGTCCTCGCTCATTTGATCATATCATCTTGCCCTCAAAAGCAAGATTGTTCTCGAGCTTAGTAACATACCTGTGGTTCGTGATTTCCGAATATCTTCTCGGAAGTATTACCAGGTTGTCCCCTGACTGTTATGTTGAGCTCGTGATCAAGTTGGTTTTCATCTAAACCAGCCATTCTCCAAGAATCTGTGCCGGATACCCTGAACTAGTTGGTTAAGATAAACAACAACATGGAGAGTTGGAAGATAAAAGCTTAGCTGACTTAGTTCATCTCCAAGGGATATCCTGGTGAGTGTGTTTTGAAGAAAGATGATATCTCCATCGGTTGGTCCTCGTGATCAGTTGTTGGATCTATTGCCTTGTCAAAACTTTGACTTGAGTATGGGCCATCGTCAAGTCAAATTAGAACCAACAATGTTCGTAATGTTGTCTTACTCGTGGTTGATCCCTCGAGCATACACCATTACATCTTTTGGGTCTGACCAATGCTATCACCGTGTTCACGTGATGGTGGAAGTCCAGTGATATGGAAATTCGGTGAGTTGTTGTTGAGCCCATCAGCAGCATTTTGTCTCCCCCGTGATTCATGTTGAACATCAACCTAGTGTTGGAAACTTTGTAAGCATTACCTTCGTGTTTCGTTCATGAAGCCTATGTTTGGATGAAAGAAGTGACTTCCTCTAATTCACGTGCATTTCATGTAAGTTGTCGCCGTGGATCCGAGAAATTTTGTTTTTGCTTCCTCTGGAACCACCCCCAAGTCAGTCATGCATGTGCGAAGTATTCTATGGTCTGATAGACTGATCATCTTCATTCCATATGAATTCCCTGGCACACCAAGCCACTAACTGATTTGTTCAAGGAGAAGAAGTTCCTTCATAAGAGCTAATCATATGACTTATGCAAGGACTTCGTTATCCGCGATGATGGTTCCCCACCTGAACTCGGTAGTGTTTTATCATAAGACTACCATGTGGTCATGTTTGTCTGGGACAACGTGTTCACACATGTTTAGCAGAACCAGCTCATGTTTTGGAGCTTGCTATCGTAGTTCATCTCCCAAGAATCTCGTAATGCCATCTCGTCGATTTTTGTTGCAAACTTCATTTTTCTCTCTAGACTGGGTGGGTCTGGAATATCCTGACACCAACCAGATCTGAATCTCAGGCAGATATGATGGTTGGATCATTCCTAGCATTTGCATTATGTTCCCAGCTTGCACCCCAGCAATTGTTGCCCAGGACCATCTTCAAAAGCGGTCCTACCATGGGTCCCATCCATCCCCGATGATAAGCAAAATCATCCATTGTGTTGTCTTCAACAAGGTAGTCCACATCATCCATTCTAGTCCGGGTATGCCATCCCTTTGTACTCCTTCAAATGATCGATTGTGATTGCCTTAGGCTGGTATAAAGAGTCTCAATGATCTCTATATCAAAAGTAATTCTTTTTGCCACTTAAGGGAATATTTCTGCGGGTCACCTTCCTTAAGATGTCTCGTTGTGGTATCATGGCAACTCAACTCCTCGCTACGTGGACAACCGTTCACCACCTTCTTAAGTGTGGAATTGTGTCTACGTAGTGAATCTTCGTCATCTGTTACACTCCATCCCTCTGGATGTATGTTTCATGTCTCAGCTCGAGAGATGTTGCTATGTCTCATTCCGTGAGTTAATCCTGAGTTGTTCGATCCTCGAGAAGATTGATTCTTCTAAAATTCTCCCTTTCCTCTCGTTGTCATATTGTATGAAGTTCTCAAAGCAAGATGTCAAGATCAGGATGATGATTGAATCAACGTTCTTACGAAGTGCAAGTTGGATCATGAAGATCAAGTTAGCTTTGTATCCCCTCTGTCTCCTTACCTCACGTCTTGAATCTCGGGACGAGATTCTTGTTTAGTGGGGGTGAGGTCACATGCCTAGTTCTGGTATGACCTAGACTAGCTAGTCATGTGTGCATCATGTTTAAATTTCATTTAAATTTGAAATGAGGATTTGTGAAACCCTCAGAGTCATTTTTAGAAATGACCCAAATAAAAATTGCTCCAAAAAGGTCCAAGAAAATGCTCATGTTGCTCTCTGAAAATATTGGACAGAGATAAAAATCAAACCAATATTTTTAATGAGCTCATAAGTATTTATTTTGGGCATTTGGAATTAATCCAATAATTAATTGCTCTGGATATATATTTGTTATATATATAATATATGTCCAAAAATTTTGTTAATTGGTGAGGAGTTTTGGAGCAATTCAGCTAGTTCCTACAAAATTGACAGAAGTAAATAAAATGATTTAATATTTTTGTTAAATCAAAACAAACATCAGAAAATAGAAACGTTAAACAAAAAGGAAAGGCTTACCTGGAATTACCCGCTGCTCAGCATCAGGCGGCTGGCACGACCAATGCCCAAAGAAGCCGGCCCAGCCACCGGTCGTGCGATCATCCCTTCCTCGCGCCCGGAGGACAAGGCACGCGCGCCAAGACGCTGCCACGCGTCCGGCCGGGCCACGCCCTTCGCCACCTCCTGCTTCTCCCCTCGTCATCTGGATGCCCTTGCGACGCCACGCGCCGCCCGACCGCTCTCCTCTCCCCTGCTCTCTCCCTCGCTGTTCCCCCACCTCACGAACAACCCGCCGCCGCGACGAGCACCACCACCGTACATCGCCTTCCCTCGCCCTCTCTTGAGTCCGGTGCTCCGCCTGTCGCCCTCATCGTCCTCGGCAAACCAGCGACCAGGGCCGCTGCATCGCCGCCACCATCGTCGTCTTCAACCTCCCGACGCCGGAGATCCGCCTCGCCGCCCCGCCGACTCCAGCCCCTCCCCGAGCTCGCCAACCTGCTCGTCCGACTCGCCGTGAGCCACTGACCCGAACCCCCCTCCTTTGTGCTCCGTTTGCACGCTGTAGCCGTCGCCCCGCCGGAGACCGAACCGCGCCGCCGCCCGAGCTTCTCGCCGCCGTGGCCACACTCGCCGTAACTCCCAACCGAGCACACCCACGAGCTCACCGCGCCGCGTAGGTGCCGTAGGAGCTAAGCACGCCACTCCACGGCCACCACAGCCCCGTTCCCGAGTGCGCCCGAACTCCGGTCGCCGCCGAGGTCGCCGCCGCGCTCAACCCCGGCCACTCTAGCTGCTGCCGCTTGCTGCAATGGATGCGGGAGAGCTCCAGCTCCCCGCGGGTGCCCTCCGCTGCTCGTTTGGTCGCCGGAGACGCAAACCCGAGCCCCTCCACCGCGTCTGGCCTCGCCGGCGTCATGTCGCCGGTGGTTGACGTGGCTACGTCATTAGCTGCTAATGACACCCCTAATTAACCCCTTAAGCCACTGCCACGTGGGCCCATGCGCCTGTTTAGGTTAGATTAATTTTCCTGTTTAGTTTAGATTAACCCAATGGGAACCACGCGCCAGCTTTGACCACGCTGACATGGCTGTTGACTAGCCCCACATGTCATGTTGACTTCGCTGACGTGGGCGTTGACCGGACCCACCTGTCAGTGTCACTAACCAGCCCCACTCACTGACCAGTGGACCCCACTGGTCAGGTTTGACCTGGAGGCGCCCAGTTGACCTGCTGACGTCACACCTATGTCATGCTGATGCAGTAACTTATTTTCTGGATTTATTCTTATATAGGAAATTCCAGAAAATGTTGCAAACTTCAAAAATTCATAGAAAATCAACCGTAGCTCCAAATCAAATAATTTATATATGAAAAATGATCAGAAAAATCTAATCTATCCATATGTATCATTTTAATGCATGTTTGAACAACTTAAAGCTGCTGTATAAGACAATTTGAATAAATGGCATTTGAAATGCCTTACATGGAGTTTGAATTTGAACCTAGTGTTCAAACCAGCTCCATTTAACTCGTTGCTAGTTGCATTAGCCCAACACACTCATTTTACCATGTCATGATCATGCATCATATTGTGCATTGCATTGATTGTGTTTCTTCTCTGTTGCCGGTATTTGTCCCCTCTCGCTAGACGTGGTTTCGACGATGAGATCGATGACACTGATGAAGAGCTATATTATCTTCGGAAGTGCCAGGCAAGCAAAACCCCCTTGTTCATTCTGATACAATCCCACTCTCTCACTCCTGCTCTCTTTTACTGCATTAGGACAACAACGATTCATCTGTTACTTGTTGCGGTAGCTGAACCCCTTTATCCTCTGCATGACCTGTCATTCCACAGTAAATAGATGAAACCCACTAGCATGAGTAGGAGTTGTTTGAGCCCTGATGTGCCTACTCATTCATGTTTGTTTGTCATGCCTGCTACTACTTAGAGTTGAGTCAGGTCTGATTCATCGGGAATGAATTGGAATGGTGATGAACATGTCCTACTATGTGTGAGCTAAGTGTGTGAACACGATTTGGTAAAGGTAGCGGCGAGAGGCCATGTAGGAGTACATGGTGGGTTGTCTCATTGAAACCGTCCTCAGGAACTGAGTTCTGTGTTTGCGATCCATGAAACAGTTACTACCACACATTGGGATCCTTAATTAACTCTCTCGGCTTCTTAACCACCCATGTCCTCTGTCCGGGAGTTGCAAAGTAGTTTCTGGTGTTTGTAGCATGCTGGGGGCCACACGCAGCGCTGAACATAGGGGTGGGCTGTGTTGCGGTAGGCACGTGGCACGGTGTACCGATTCGCCCGTTTGGTGTCTCGGGAACCCTGCACACATCGTTCGGGGCCGTTAGTGGAAACCTCGGCGGACTCCTGGATGGAACCCAAATAGGCGATAAACCTGGACTAGGGACTTGAGTTTTAGGTAGGCCGTGGCCGACACCCACGTTGGGCTTTAAGCTGAAGGTTGCCGAGTACATGTCGTATGCGGCGGTAAGTGGTGAGCGTGTGTGAAGAAGTACACCCTACGTGGTTAACATCATCTATTGAATAGCCGTGTCATGGTAAAGGACTTCTGGGTTGCCTATAACAGTTCATAGACAAGTGAAAGTGGATACTCTAAAATGCGCAAGATAAGCGTGAGTGCTATGGATGGCGTTCTCGTGGGAAGACGGGATCGAATCCATAGTGGTGTATTGATTGGTGAATATGTGGACTCGTGCGCCACCTCAAAAGAGTTACTTGCGATCGTTGTTCAGGATAGCCACGAGTCAAAGCTGGCTTGCTTGCGCAAACTCCACCACCCCTTTGTTGATAATGAATAGTTAGTTCGATGTAAGTCTTGCTGAGTACATTTGTACTCACGTTTGCCTATTTATGTTTTGCGAGAGAGGCGTCGGTCTAGCTAGTAGTTCCGCTTGGACTTGACGCTTAGCTTGTTACCTCAGCTACGATCTTGTGCCCTCGGCAGGATCTGGTAGATAGTCAGGCCTCTAAGCCTTATTCATTTGTAGATGTCTGTACTCAGACATGTTAAGCTTCCGCATGTGCTTTGACTTGTATGCTTTGAATGTTGGGTCATGAGACCCATGTTTGTAATATCTTGGCTCCTCGGAGCCTAATGAATAAATACTTGAGTTGTAGAGTTATGTTGTGATGCCATGTTGTATTTACACATATCGAGCATATTGTGTGTATGTTTGAAATGCTTGGTATGTGTGGGATCTGACAATCTAGTTGTTTATCCTAGGCAGCCTCTCTTATGGGGAAATGTAGTCTAGTGCTTCCTTGAGCCATAGTAGTCCGCTACTGCCCGATTCACCGAGTCCTGCTAGCCCAAGACTCTTTTCAGGACACTTGACTGGCCGGCATGTGTTTCACTTTGTTCTGTGGTTGCATCCCTTGGGAAATGTCACGCGGTGACATCCAGTCCTGCCTAGCTGCTACAGCCGGGTTACGGAGTCCTGTTAGCCCAAATGCTACAGCCCGGATTCACACGCTGGCGACCGACATGCTCGATGTGATTCATGTATGCATGTCCCCATGGGTTAGTGCCACTTTGGGTTCACGACTAGCCATGTCGGCCGGGTTCTTTGTCATATGGATGCTAGCAACACTATCATATCGTGAGCCAAAAGGCATAAGCGGTCCCGACCCATGGTAAGGCGACACCGTGGGAATACCGTGCGTGAGGCCGCAAAGTGATATGAGGTGTTACCGGCTAGATCGATGTGACTTGGAATCGGGGTCCTGACATCCAACCAGACCGAGTGAAGAAGTTAGCAAAGAAATTCGAGGTATAAAGACTACGGTCGACTGCTAGCAGTCCACCATAGTCTCGGGGACTACACCCAGTGGGTGCACTCAGCGTGCCCCCACCAATCCAAAAATTCAGTCGACACACCCAGTGGGTGTCTGAGATCTGAAGATCTTGAGAAAGAAGAGTTTTGGTAGCATATCCTAACGAACAAGTGGTGACCAACTAACCTGGAAGTTGCTCTGAAGAGCTGAGCTAGCATCATAGGTCGCCTGGCTGGCCTCCCGGACCACCTTCACTTGCTCCATCATGATCCCCGCCTGGCGTATAGCTTCCTTAGCAGCACCCACTTGGTCCTCTCGGGGCGTGGTGTGTGGCAAAAGGGAGGCGGATCAGCGATCGGCGATGAAGGCGGATACTCGTCAGCGGTACAGCGAAAGACACAGAAGTCCGAGTGATGTTGCCACCCTCATGAACCAGCGTCTCAGGCACTGATACAACCTGTGTAGTCTTGCCAGCAGGCGCCTTTTTATTCCTCCTCCGCCTCAGCGGTGCCTCATCGTCATCATCAGGGAGATCAATGACATGAGGAGGGACTACAGGAAAGATTCTAAGTTAAAAACGGAAATACAATCGACCAAAAGAGAAACTACAGCGATCATACCAAGGTTAGAGGTGGCAGCATCTTCCATTTCCTGGTCTTCGTTCCTGGCTGAGGTCTCGGAGGTAGCAGCGCTGCAGATTTCAGAAATCAGTTGATCAGTCAACAAGTCGACCAAAAGTATGTCCATGCTAAACAAGAAAACACAAGTTCTGCTTGCACCGGAAATGGTGGGAATGGCCATCCTCATCTTGGGCAAAGCCTTCGCCGGCTTTGATGGCGTCGCCGGGTTGCTTGGCGTTTTTCGGTCGGCCGGAGAGGTCGTCCAGAGCGTTTAAATCGGCCGCCTGACAGCGCGATAGCCTTGCCACGCTCGACCGCGGGTCATGAGTGAGCTTGGATCGCCTTTCCATGCGAGGAGGGTCGACTTCTTCCTCCTCTTCCTCCTCCTCCTCTTCGCCGGAGCTGTCGTCGTCTTCGTCCTCCTCACCATCAGATTGCCATTCCTCCTGGCTTTCACCTCCACTCCCTTCCTCCTCCTCGACTTGTTTTGCGCCCCGTTGGGCATCGAGTACATCTCAGTAATGGCCTGGAAGACAACAAACAAGACAAAAGTCAATCGACCGATTTTAAGCAAACAAGATGGAGAAAGCGGGATCACAGTCAAAGATGCAGGAATGGACCTTGTCTACTTCATTATGACTGGTCGAGTGGAGGATCCTCCGGCTCCTCGAGGTTGTCCTTGTTTCTGTGATGCCCGCAAGACACCTTTCCAGCATGGCATCCTCGGCCTCCTCCGGGTGGATCCGAGTGGTGTCCTCAGTGCCAGAGTAGAACCACATCGGATGGTCTCGAGCTTGAAGCGGCTAGATGCGTCGTCGAAGGAAGACCACCAGGAGATCCATGCAGTCACCCCGTCTCGGATGAGCTGGACAACACGTTCGACCAACACCTTCACCTGCGCCTTCTCTTCCGGGATCACCTTCAAAGAAGATGGCTTGCTCATTCGGTCCATGGAAAAACGAGGGAGTCGGTCGACGCCTGGCGTTATTGGTCCTTGCAGAGAACCAAGTCGACGCCATCCACGGATGACTCGGGTAAGACCATGGCGGAAAAGAACTTTTTCCTCTCATTTGAACCCCAAGACCCCACACATCTGAATCACTTGAGTTCTCTCGTCACTCGGATTGGCCTTTTTCACCGTCTGGGGCGACAAGTGAAAATGTGCTTGAAAAGACCCCAATGAGGCCGGCAACCCAAGAAATTCTCGCACAAAGACACGAAGCAGCGAGATACGATGGAGTTGGGAGTGAAGTGGTGAAGTTGTGCCCCAAAGAAGTTCAGAAATCCCCGAAAGAAAGGGTGAGGCGGCAGAGAAAACCCGCGGTCAACATGGGTGGCCAAGAGAACACACTCACCCTACTGAGGTTGCGGCTCCGACTCCTTCCCCGGGAGCCACGCTGATCCATGGGGGATCCGTCCCTCATTGGCCATGTCGTCGAGATGCTGCTGACGGATCGTCGAGCGGATCCAGTCGCCCTGGATCCAACCCTGCGGCAAGCCGTCCCTTGACGAAGATCCGCCTCGACTGGTCGCCCTTCCCTTCGCTTTCGTCGTCACCTTCTTCGCCTGCTCCAAAGCCACCGTCTTCTCTTTCACCATTGTCGCCGGCGAAACGCGCACGGAGCAGCAGCGCTGAGGTGGGAGCAAACGCGGCGAATGAATCTGGGGAAGGAAGGAGGAAAGGAGAGCGCACTGTTCAAAAACCCCCGTCCGGGGCCTTATATGAGGTAAGCCTCGGTGGTATCGATCGGTAGGCCCGGCGATCTGTCAAATCCATAGCGATCGCTGCGCGTCGTGGCGAAAAAAGGTGGCGCGGAGATCGAGGCATCCCTGCCTTATCCCATCCGATTACTGCGGCTTCCTCCGCCCCGCTCACTTCCCGAAATTCGAATCCCGCTAAATCCGCGCGCCACAGAGCAAATCGTCAGACAGAAGATTTCCTCCGTCCTGTCATTCGGAGTTCTCCAAGTACGAAAAACACACTCGACGGATACAAAGAATGGATCAAGGCGACTGAAAAAGAAGTTGACGCCGTCACCTAAGCTCGTTGATCTAGAACAAGACATGCTCATCGCACGAAAAGTGGGTCAGAAGAGTTCTCAACTCCTTCCCCACTCAAACCTCGATCCATTCGGGGGCTACTGATGAAGCCATGTGCCTAGGGTAGGGTCATGGACCTGTCCAAGATACCCTCCCCAAGGACATCTCTTGAAGAAACCACCTTTTAGTCGACCTGGAAGGATTCCACTCGACGGACCTGAAGACACTCGACCATGAAGCCAACCACTTTCGACCGCCAGAGATCTACAATCGATCTGCATAAGCGGTCAGTCATTAAGTGGCTTTATGGTCATCATAGCTTTTTATGTGGGAAGTTACGAAGAACTCCCTATCTTAATGTACCTTAATCCCAGCATAACTGAGGGCTGGAGGGGTCTGGCAAACTCTATATAAGCCACCCCCCTCCTCAGTGTAAAGGGTTCGCACCCCTGTAACTCATACGCACATAATACAGTCGACCGCCTCTGGGCTCCGAGACGTAGGGCTGTTACTTCCTCCGAGAAGGGCCTGAACTCGTAAACATCTTGCGTATACAACTACTCCATAGCTAGGATCTTGCCTCTCCATTCCTACCCCCCATTCTACTGTCAGACTTAGAACCACGACAGCGGCCATGTCCGCGTGCTCCTTCTTCACGGGGAGCAACCCCGGCTCGGTCTTCGGCCTAACGATGCGGGAAGAGGAAGGAGAGGGGCGGCTGCCCTCGTTGATGACGAGGGAGCCACCGTGGGTGCGGCGCCCGAGCGGCGTCTCCTGTGGCTCCGGCTTGACGGGGTGGAGCGCCGGCAATCCGAACAGGGAGCCAGAGCCCGACGACGAGGAGGTCGCCGTCTCCATTCGCCGCAGCGTCCAAGAACTACCGCGACGGCTCGAGAAGGTGGGGGCGCCGGGTACTCCAAGTGTGGCGTGTTGCTGGCCTCGATGTACTCGAGGACGGCTTCGAGGGTGCGGCCGGGGACGCCCCACCATCGGCGCCGCCCCTCGGAGTTCTGCCGGCCACGGGGCTCGATGCCGTTCGAGGAGGTGAGCTGGTCGGCGTGGCGGCGTTCAAAGTACGCCGTCCACAGCGCGTAGCTGTTGGGGGTGTACCTCGGCTCGTTCCGCGACTGCTCCGGCAGCGAGGACCGGATGCGTGCTATCTCACCGTGTCGGGCAGGGTGGTGGCACTGGGACTCCGCTGGCGCTCAGCTTCCACGTGCCCGACACCCACATGTCCGGCGGTGCCGGGTAGTCCGCCTCGTAGAGGAGCCGTGCCTCGTCCTCGTGTAGGAGATGGCGACCGAAGCCATTGGCCGCCGCACCATCGCCTGGGTAACGCTTGGCCATGCTCACCGACGAGGAGGGATGGGGAGGAAAGGCGCGCTCGGTCGAGAGTGGCATCGGCGGTGAGAGGGGAAGAGAGTTTCTCTGGCGATGGAGTGTGTGCTCACCGGCGAGGGAGGGTGGCTTTTATAGCCGGGCAAGCGCGGTGAGAGGGCGGCCGCCGTGTGTACGCATGGCGAGATCGGGCGGGACACGTGGCGTGGCGCCTTCACTGCGCCGCGTATGAGGCATCAATGGAGGCTGGCCGGCGCGGCAGCCTTCGCATTGATTCCCGCGGGAACCGAGGCGATGAGGATGACAATGCGCTGGGGTCGCTGACTCGACAGTCCCACCGGCCTTTCGCGCCAAAAACGCTTCCTCCGGCGCCCTCGGGCGCCCCCAACGCGCCGGGTTCTGCCTGGGTCCGCCGGCGCCAGTGTCGGGCCTAACCGGCGAAAATTGGGCTTCTAGGGGCGCTACTGGGCCATTTTTTAGCGCCGGTGATAAAAAAAAGGGCCTTGGGGGCCTGTTGGGGGTGCAGCTCGAGATACTCTTAGACACGCCTGCCCTGAACCCGAAAGCAGCCAGGCTATGGGCAACCTTAGAGCATCTACAGCCGGACTCCTCAAACCATCCCTCATACGCCCGCGGACGCGCCCGGTCAGTGACCGGACATGAGAGAGAAGAAAAAACGTGACCCAACAGGACCCTCATATCATCCCTATATGCCCGGGCTATTCACGAACCCTCATATCCATCTCAAATATGGGGAGGATATGAGGGCTCGCGGACGCGCCCGGGCGCGCCCGGGCATTCCGCCACATAGGATGCAGCCCCACCTCCGGACCACCTTTTCTCTTTTTGTATTCATTCTTTTATTTCTCTCTCTTCATCTTCACCAATCACGTGCAAGTGACCGGACATATGAGAAGAAAAATGAGTATGGCTCCACGGACGGATAAATAGGGATTCAAAACGGGCACGTCTGTTCACTGACCGGGCGTCCATGGACGTTTAAGGGCTCATATTTGCTATATCCGTAGATGCTCCTATTACATGAATGTTTACAAAAATTGAAATTAAAAGCGTCAAAGGACGCAAAGCAGAGGCTTCGAGCTTCTCGTATCAGGACTCCAATGGAGGACTTGTCATACTCGCCCATCTTCAGTGCATTAACAAGTTGCAGCGAATCCGACTAAAAAATAACCCGATGGATGCCCAATTCACTAGCAGCTTCAATGGCCTTGATACATGCAGTAGCTTCTGCCTGAAGTGGTGAAGCAAGGAACTCGAGTTTTCCAGCACAAGCACAGAAACCACATCTTCGTCCAAACGGGCAACACAACCCCAAGCCCATGCCCCACATCCACCTGAAAAGTTGCATCAAAATTGATTTTGATGAATCCCTCCTCTGGTCTACTCCATGATGCAGGTGCTGGTGTTACTACCTGCACCCCAGCTTTACTTCCTAGTGCTGCAAATTCAGTCACAAGCTTCCTAACAGTAAAACAGATTTCCTCGCATGTACGAGTCCTTTGCCCTGCATTAGTTTTATTTCAAACATTCCACCACTCCCACAACATAATAAGCGCTAGCTCACATCGCTCACTATCTAGAGCCCACAATTGGTCAAACATTGCCATGTGATTGTTTGACTACATGAGGTTCAACCTGATGTCCTCAATCAGTAAGGCTCTCCAGACTTGCTTCATTTGTTGCATTTAAAGATGTCCACCATCCTTGTCGATACACATGCACATCGGACACCTAGTATCCAGCTCAACATGCTTGCGTTTAATATTCATCCGCATAGGCAGGTTGTTATACGCAAGTCTCCAAAGAAACATACAGATTTTTGGATGGAGGTTTAGGTTCCAAATCCTATTTCACTTTTGCGATTCTGCAGGTGCCGGTACCGAGGGGCTCACATCTCTGTTTTTCTTTGTCTCCCTGAGCCTGATCCCCAAGTGGTAGGCAGACTTAACATAGAACACTCCTTTTGGGTCAAAGTGCCATGCAACTTGGTCATCCATGCCATGCTTCACTGGAATTGCCAATATCTCCTTTGCGTCCTCCTGACAGAACAGCTCCTTGACTAGATCTTCATCCCAATTTTTGGTGACTGGATCGATTAGATCACTAGCTCGATCAATCAGCACGCTGCCCCAACGAGTTCGCGGCCTCCTCGTCTCTTCCCGCGGAATCTACATATCATCCTAGATTTTGACATTCTCACCAGACCCAATCCTCAAACAAATACCTTCCTTCAGCAGCTTGATCCCCTTTAATATGTTGCGCCATGTATAGGACATCTTTGTCTTTGCCACAACATCAAGTACTGAACAGTCTGGGTAGTAGCGAGCCTTCAAGACTTGTGCACAAAGTGTATCCGGCTCCTGCAGGAGACGCCAAACTTGTCAAGCTAACATCGCGAGGTTAAAGATGTGCAGCTCTCGGAAGCCCAAGCCACCCTCCTTCTTGGATTTTGTAAGTTTATCTCAACCTATCAATGGCACTTGTCCATCTTGTCTTGCTGGCTCCACCAATATCGATTAATTAGGGTACCAATTTCCTCGCACAGCTTCTTTGTCAGATCAAAGCATGACATTGCGAAAGTAGGGATCGCCTGGGCTACCAATTTTACCAAGGTTTCTTTGCCCGGTTTGGATAGTAACCTCTCGATCCAGCCCTGCATTCTGTGCCATATCATTTGCTTGATGTACTCAAATTCCCTACTTAGTGCAACACCAGCATGAATCGATAACCCCAAATATCTTTTACAACGAGACTCATGAGGGATACCGAGGATATGTAGGACCTCACTTTTAACTGCTGCTGTTGTGCCCTTGCTGAAGGTTGCCGACGACTTATTCTTGTTTATCATTTAACCTGATTGGGACTCGTATAAAGCCAAGATAGACTCCAGTCTAGGTGCACCTTGAGTAGTTGCCTTCATCACAATAAGGGAATCATCCGCAAAGAAGAGATGGTTTATCTTTGGCACCCCATTACAGATTTGGATGCCCTGAATAATATCATCTTCCTCCGCTTGTCGCGGCAGGGCTGCGAAGCCTTCAACACACATGATGAACAGATATGGGGACAGGGAATCCCCTTGGCGCAGCCCTCTCTCGGGCACGAATAGATCGATGAGGTTTCTATTCACTTTCACTCTATATTTTACCGATCTAACGCACTTCACAATAGTGCCAATCCACACCTCTCCGAACCCATCTTGCGCATCATGCACTCCAAGAATTCCCACTCAACACGGTCATATGCTTTGCTAATGTCAAGCTTGACCGCCACAAGTCCATCACGGCCCCCTTCCTCTTATGCATCAAGTGGTTGATCTCATAAGCCAACAACACATTATTGGTAATCAACCTTCCCGGGGCAAAGGCTGATTGGGTCGGTGAGATAATCTCTGGGAGCATTTCCTTTAATCTATTTGCTAAGACCTTAGAGATCATCTTTGTACAGAATGTTGCAAGGCTAATCGGTCTGAACTCCGCTACCCTCTCAGGATTATTATTCTATGGTATCAAGACGATGGTGGTTTCATTCCATGACTCGGGCATAGGATTACCATTAAGCACCCCCAACACCTCTTCTTGCACCTTCATTCCCACCAGCTCCCAAAACTTCTTATAAAACACAGCAGGCATACCATCCGGTCCCGGTGCTTTCAGGTCTCCAATTGACTCAAGAGCTTTTTTCACCTCCTCTCTTGAATAAGGCCTGATGAGACGCACATTCATCTCGGGGGTGACCACGGTGGGAAGTGCTTGCTTAGCTTGCCTTGTTACCAGCGGGTTCCAACCTTTTCTTCTCTCGAGCCAAATCGGCTAGCCTCCGTCGGCAAGGCTAGCTTTGCCTAGTGAGGTAACCTGGCTAGATATATGCTATTTGACGCATTCTGCATCGAATTGGCGCCCTTTCACACGGAGTTGGAGATCGAGCGCTGACTTGGGCCAGCCCATTAACGTGTTGCAGCGTTTCCGGTTTTGGGGAACTTCAAGAGTTTCCCAGCTGGTTTTTTCTGGACCCTTGAACCAGTTGTCATGTTTCTTTTTGGTTTTTCATGGTTTTCTTTTTTTTCCTTTTTCTTCGTTTCGTTTCTCTCTTTAGTTTTCTTCTTTCTTTCTATTTTATTTTCCCTTTCTGTTTTTTTTAAGTTTTTTTATTTTTTAAATCATATTATGAAAATTATTCAGAAACTTTTAAAAAATTGTTCGTGCTTTTGAAAAACTTTCACTTTTTTAAAGGGTCGAGTTTTTAGAAATTGTTCATAAATTCAAAATTTGTATGCATTTAAAAAAAAAATTGGAATGTTTTTGTTCACATTTATCAGAACTTTTCAAATAATGACCAGGATTTCAAAAATTGTTACTGTTTTACAACAATTGTTCAAGATTCAAAAAATGTTCTTGTTTAAAAAAATCATGTATTCAAAAATAGTTCGTGGTTCAAATTTGTTTGGGATTTTGATAATTGTTCTCCATTTCGAAATTGGTTCTCAAAATTCAAAATATGTTCGTGATTTTAAAAATTGTTCCCATTTTCAAATTGTGTTCACAAATTTGGAAAATATTCATGTTTATGAAAAAGATCGATAATTTCAATATGTATTTGCCATTTCATAGAATTGTTCGTAAGTCCAGAAATAACTCAAATTTTGGAATATTGTTTGGGGTTCTTCGAAATAGTGTTAAGTCTGCTACTGCTATTGGTTTTTAACTTTTGCGATGTAAATTTGTCAAATATATATATTCGGTCATAGTGGCTAACAGCGAGCACGCGGTAATTGCTAGTCGCCGGTTCGAATCCCAGCAACCATGACTTAACTTTTTGCGATTTTCTGACCATCGCGTTCGCGGTGCGCTGCAATGGGCCGGCCCAGTCGAATGCACCCTGTGCGACGGGGCGTGTATTTGCCGCAGAATGCGGCACAAAGCACCTCCCCCTATAAGGACCTTACGCATTTTGCGCCAAATAAAAGCTCGACACACATTGGCGAAGCACGACTGGGTTGGCCCACCGACGCAAAAGCCGCTTGTTTTTCTTGTATCACGCGACCTAAAAACCCGAAAAACAATGGGAAACGTTTGAGGCCGGGGCACCGGCCGAACGTTCGGCCGGTCAGCCTTCTCGTGTGGTGGAATGCGTGGTGACCGGGTCCACCAACTGCTCGCCATCAACGCCATGTGCGGCTGCGCTGCTCCATCTCTCTCTCTCTCATCTCGCGGGCTGGCCGGCCGCATCTCCAGTCCTCGCCCACGCCGGACGTCCAAGTCGCCGGTCGCCGCCCATGCCGGCCGTCCTCGTCGCTGTTCGCCGCCCTCGCTGACCGTCCTCGTCATCGTTCACGCACCCACACAACCTGTTGTTTTGCAGCTCTCGACGCGACGGTTGTAGCTCCGGTGGAGATAGCTGCAGCTCACCGGCGGGCTCGCCGCCGCTCATGTCCGTGAGTCGCAGCTCGTCGCACAGATCCCTCGCCGTTGCAACATCTCACTCACTCCGTTCCAGCAAATATGAGCATCGCTTCCAGCAAAAAACGCATTGTTGTGCAATGCAGCAAATCACGATTGCGGTTGTAGCTATACGGCACGTGGTGGTAGCAATTTTCAATGCCGGTTGTAGCATGTAGCATAAATCCACGAGGTCGTCCTCGCGCGAATGTTGCTTGGAGCAGCGCTGCCCATCCTCGCCACCCGCGGTCACCACGCTCACCAGCCATGGCTGTATCAAAAACGAAGCCAGTAGTAGCAAAGAAAACGAAGTTGGTTGTAGCAAAACAAAATCACCGTCGCGGTCACCACGCCGCCGGTTGCAGCTTTGCGGACATGGACGAAGCTTTTTCAATGTATAGTTGTAACATTTGTCAACATATGTCGTCGATGGATGTAGCTTTTGGTGTGAAAAGGTTGCAGCTCTGTACGAACGTGGATGTGGCCTTTATCGGGTACGGTTGTAACAAACGACGACGACCGCATTTCTGGCTACAGCTCTGGTTCCAACAAAAAACATCATCGGATGCAACATCTCTAATAGCCGGTTCCAGCATTTTCCCAATATGTTTCCAGCATCCACATCGACGGTTTGAGAAAAATCCATGGCCGGGAAGCATCGGCGGCGCGATGGTGGTTTTACAACGCGTTGGTTGCCGTCGCCAACGCCGGTGATCTCCAGCGCGCAGACAAAAGCGTCGTGGGGAGGTGGGGTTGTGGCGCCGACGAGAGACATGGGGGGCGCCGACCGCCCGGCAAGGTGGCGACCACCGGCGAGAGGCGGCGACCACCGGCGAGGCGATGACCGTGGCGAATCTGCGGCGACCGGCGGCGAGGCGGCGAATTACGGCGGGAGTCGACGGCGCTGGCCGCAGCCTCCTGTCTCTTCGTCTATGCGGTGCTGCAATTTTTTCAGGAAGGCCATGGAGAAGAAGGACGAAGGGTAAAAGGCATATCCGACGACTAGAATCCTGGGATCGTACGGTCCTGGTTGGACCGGCCGAATCGTTGCGCCGGTGCGCCGGCGCAGAGTGTTGCCCAAAAACAAATAGGCGACACTAGGATTCGTCACAAGATCTTGCTCACACCAGAACGCAGACCGCGATCACTTAGCCAGTCCACCACAAAGTTGCTTCTGAACATTAAACTCTATAACAACATACAACAGGGT
Source organism: Aegilops longissima (assembly GCA_021605205.1). Taxonomy (NCBI): domain Eukaryota; kingdom Viridiplantae; phylum Streptophyta; class Magnoliopsida; order Poales; family Poaceae; genus Aegilops; species Aegilops longissima. The sequence goes on from CM038682.1 coordinate 746,370,133, forward strand.
TGAGATTTTGAAAAAAAAACATTTTAGAATCATTTCTTGAAAATTTCTAACAATTTGAAATGCCTCAAATATTTTTTGATATCCCAAGCTTTTTTCTGAAAAAATGTGAACAATTTTTATAATCCAAAAAATGAACATTTTTTGCAAAACCTAACAGTTTTTGCAAAATTGAAATTTTTCTGACATTATGATTTTTCTAAAAACAAGAAACATTTTTTGAACACGAATATTTTTCTGAAATTTTGAACAAATTTTCGAAATTAGAACATATTTCGAAATTCCTGTACACCTTCAAAAATATGAACATTTTATGAGTGACATTCGGAACAGAATCTGAAAAGGAGAACAGTTTTTGAAATTCCTGAACATTTTTTAAAAAATGAAAATAAAAAAATTGAAAACAAGAACATTTTTTTAAATTAATGAACATCTTTTAAAACAAGAACATTTTCTGAAATTGCAAGCAAAATTTGAAAAGGAGAATATTTTTTAAAATTCCCGAAAGACTTTATAAAACAGGAACATTTTTTGCAAATGCGATTTTTTTGAAAATGAGAACATTTTTTGAAATTCCGAAAAATCATAAAAGAAAATACAAAATTAGAACGAATAAGAAAAAGAAACAGAAAAAAGAAAAGATACAAAAAGGGATAGAAGGGGAAATGGAAAAACCAGTTCAGGCACCTCTTATAAGGTTCCCAAAACAAGAAAAAAAAACAGCTGGGAACCGCCTAGAATATTCCAAAACCGGAATCGCTCAAACATTTGAACGGGCCGGCGCATCCTAAGGCTCGTCAATCTGCCCCCCCTGCGTCGTCAGGACTACTTGCCGCAACAAGCGGCTAATAGGCATTTCCCCTCCTATATGGCGCAGCACGCGCCAGGGAGCGGACGCGCGCGCACCCCTGCGCCCACTTTGGGCCGAACCATGAGTGGCAGCGGGAAGCCCCCTATTTGTCTTGTTCCGTTTTTTTTTAATAATTCAGGATTTCCAAAACTATTCAAAATTCAAAAATTGATGCGAATTTAAAAGGTTTGTGGAGCCAAAAAATGTTCATGCATTTGAAAAATGCTTGTGATTTCAAAAAAATGCTAGTGAATTTGATATTGATGAACATTTTCAAAAATTATCGTGAACAAAATTTGAATATGATGAACATTTTTCTGTTAGATGAACAGATATTTTAAAAAACATGGATGAACAAATTTTGAATTTGATGAATTTGTTTTGAAATTGATGAAAAATTTAAAATTTATGTACATGTTTTTAAATGATGAAAATTTGAATACGGTGAACAAATTTCGGATTTTGATGAAAAGAAATTAAAACCCGATGAACAAAATTTAGGTTTGAGGAACATTTTCTGAATTCTATGAACAAAAAAATGTCTGTGGATTTGAAAAGAAAGTTCGCAAAAAAGGTGAAAAAGTAAAGAAGAAAAAGAAAAAAGAAAAGAAAAAATGAAAGAGAAAAGAAAAAACTAATGGAATACAGAAAAATGAAAAAAAAAACAAAGAAAGAAAAAAAATAAAAGAAAAAAAAGGAAAAAACGGCTGCGGGGAGGTCCTAGAACCTTCCCAAACCCGGTTGGGGGTAATCCCAAATTTAACGGGCCGGCCCATAGAAATTCCAGCGCTCAAGGAGCGGGGCAGGGGGAGAGGGGGTGCGCGCGCTATGTCGATAGCCTTCAACCTACGCGCCGTATAGGAATCACCATACGGGAGCCCAACCTAAGCGCATCTTTAGTAGATCCCTTAAAAGCTAACCCTTAGAAACACGTTTAAAGGGCCCCTTAAACCTTTTTTAGAGCATCTCCAACAGCCGCGCTAAAGCGCCAGCGTAAAAACTCATATTACACACAGCAGCTGGTTGGTTTCTTGCTTTCACGCCTTCTTAGGCTCCAAAGAATGGCGCTTATAATGCTGTAGCGTCCGCCATTTCAATGAGGCGCAAAAATATAATACCTTGCCTACTGGCCTACAGCGCAAGACAAACCACATGTACATTTCAAAGAAGATGAGCAAAATGATCAAACAAACAAAATAAAATCAATAACAAATAGTTCAAAATAAATCATTACAACTCAAACAAATAGTTTATCGTTCAGTACAACAACAAATAGTTCAAAATAAATTATTACAACACAACAAATAGTTCATGAACAATACAATGTCGAGTGCAGATATCATCATGCTCTTTGCCGTCCATGTCATGCCCACCACTCTTCAATTAGATCATTACGAAGTTCCTTGTGCGTTGCGGGGCGCCGAATGGCATGATAGGAGGCAACAAAGCGGGCTACCCTTTCAGCCCTCCGCCGCTTTTCGCATGGGATGTCCCAAGAGCTCATCTTGTGAGTAGTCTAAATCTTGGCCACGCTCATTCTCGATGATCATGTTGTGCATGATCACACAAGCGTGCATGATGTACCAAAGCATTTTTTGATCCCAAAGCCGGTCCTCTCACAATAGCAAATTGGGCTTGCAAAATCCCAAATGCTCTCTCCACATCTTTTCTAGCCGCCGCATGAGCATTGTGGAAATCAAGATTTTTCTTACCTTCCGGCTTTTTCAACGGCTTCACGAAGGTTTGCCACTTTGGATAGATGCCATCCGCTAGATAATAGCCATAGTTGTACGTACGGCCATTTGCTACAAACTGCACCAGTGGCAACTCACCGTTTGCAATCTTATTCATCAGTGGTGACCGGTTGACAACATTGATGTCATTCAAAGATCCGGGCATTCCAAAGAATGCATGCCAAATCAAGTCTCTGATCGGCCACCGCTTCAAGGATTATAGTGGAACCCTTTTTTGGCCGTGGAATTGCCCATGCCATGCCTTTGGACAATTCTTCCAACTCAATGCATGCAATCTATTGAGCCAAGCATGCCAGGAAGCCGCGAGCTTTGTTCATCGCCAATAGCCTTGCGGCGTCTTGACATTGGGAGATCTCAAATACTCCTCGCCAAACACTTGCACAATTCCCACTGCAAAGCGCTTGACACACATGATGGCTTGGCTCTCACCCATAGCCAAGTGATCATCAACAAGATCAGCGGTATACCGTATGCCAACATACGCAAAGCGGCTGTCACCTTCGAAAGGTGCTATGCCCGAGCTCTCCGTGGCATTCCTCTTTTCTGAAAAACGGTCATGGCTCGCTAGTTTCTCTGCAATGCGCTGAACAACTCGGTGCTCATCCTAAACCGGCGATTTAAAATACGACTCGGGGTATATAGGATTCTCCGCAAAATAATGCTGATCAATCTGTTGTGGGCATCGATCCTATCCTCAAATTTTACTGCCGACCCATAACCGAACCACCGTGCTTCGGTTTTTATTGATATGCATAGCTACGATCATTGCAAGATCCTCCTCCTCTTCCATATCAAATTCTTCTTGGAAGAATCATCGACGAACTCATCTACAATGTTCAATACTATACTAAAAAACTACAATTCAAAACATGCACCAAATTCATGAAGTTTGAGCAATACATACCTTGTAGGCGTTTTGTAAAACACCTTGCTTGGTAGCGGCGCGGCAGCGCCTTCGGCGCTGTTCCTCGGACGACGGAGGCGCGGCGGCGCCGCGGTACTAGGAGGATGGGCGAGCGCGGGCGAGGATAGGCCGGGAAGCTGAGGCGGTCGCCGGGTGTCTGGTGGCGGCGGCGCGCGCCGTAGAGGTGGAAGCGAGAGGAAGAAGCGGCGCGGCGCTCGAGTGTGCCGCCTGACGCCGTAGTGGCGCCAAATCGCCCGCTGGTAAGTGTTTTGACCGCGCCCAACCCGTTTTAAGCGCAGCGCCGTTTTCTGGCCGCATTGGGCGCTTCGACGCGTTCTTGCGCTGCGCTAAAACGACCTATTTTGCTGCGCGGCGCTAGTTTAGCGCGGCTGTTGGAGATGCTCTTACGGTACAAAACTGGGCCGAAAAATACAGAAACCGTAGTACGAACTGTATCTGGAACATTACAGCAAGCAATCGTCCCGCTCTGGCGAAACCCATACCGCTCCGGGCGCGCTCCCTCCAGACGCCACTCGCCCCCGCCTGTCCAACCCCGGTCATGCATACCCTGGCCCGGCCGCGCCCGCCGCCGCCATGCTCCACCCCAGCCATGCCCGCCCCTGCCGTGCCTCCCCCACCCCGGCTGCGCCTCTCTTGCCCTTCTCCGGCGCCGCCCCACCTTGAGTCGGGCCGCCGACGGCCTGCTCCACCCCGCCCGTGGCCGGCCTCGCCTTGGCGGTGAAGGTCGAGCCGGCCATAATTTGGACAGCCAGCAACACAATGCTGGCGTGTGGCGACCTTTTTTGATGTGTGGGGACGGATTCCAGCGAGTTTCGTTTTGATTCCGGCCAGTTCCGCGGTGGTGCATCTGATGCGACGAGGTTTGACTGTTTATGGGTTGAACTGTATACTGCTTTTCAATCTGTTCATATAAGGTTCTCGCGGATGGAGTCTCGGTGCCCCTTAAAAACATTACGGGATCTGCTAGGGACCGTTTTTTCGACCGAAATTGTAAATGCCTTAATTTTTATTGGTTTGGCCGTTTTTAAGGGGTCTACTGGAGATGCTCTAAGCAGTGTGCATCTGTAACTTGCACCGCATAACAGACTCAGAAAGATTCTAAAAAAACACTTGGAAAAAATGACTCGGAACAAGAGGGAAAAAAAAAAACTTGCGTTGCAGAACAGGAGGAACGGAGAGAAAAAGCGGCTGCAAATCGGCGGCGGCATTTGTCCCTGAGCACCTGTTAACCTGGAGAGACAAAAATGTACACAAATGTATATCTGCAGGAAAAGAAAAAGTCTTGACAAGCCTATACTGCAGTCTGCAGGTGGAAACCTACACTATCACTAAACAGCTGCTCTGAATCTACCTTCTGAACATGACAAAACATACAAAAATGAATGCATCAGATGTTTAGGACCAGACCGGCAAACAAGAAGAGAACAGCGAGGTTGAGTGGAACGCCAGGTCGCACAGACACTGTAATCTGATGTTCTAAATATCTATGATGAGCAAAAACTACCACAGGACCAGCACAAACGTAATCACAGGATAAGAACATTTCAGGTTAACAAGAATTAAGATTCAGGTTCACTTATTAATGACATAGACCAAGCTGCTCAAAGGCAGCTAAGACAGCATATGTTCTCTTTTTTTTTCGCGAGGTGACAGCATATGTTCTCACAGGTGGTACAGGAATAAAGATTCTCAACAACGGCACTAGACACTGAGTTGTACATAACTCAAAGAGATGAAGAGGGAGGAAGCCCACCAGGGAGAGAGTTGCGAACCAAACTTCTAGGGGCCCAAAGAACTCACTGGCCACCACGAAGGTGGAGCACCAGGTGGAGAGCAGATTCCTTCTGAATGTTGTAATCAGTCAGAGTGCGACCATCCTCGAGCTGCTTGCCGGCGAAGATCAGGCGCTGCTGGTCCGGGGGGATACCCTCCGTATCCTGGATCCTGGCCTTAACATTGTCGATGGTGTCAGAAGACTCAACCTCTAGGGTAATGATCTTGCCAGTCAAGGTCTTCACAAAGATCTGCATGCCTTCACGGAGGCGAAGTACCAGGTGCAACATAGACTCTTTCTGAATGTTGTAATCAGCAAGGGTGCGTCCGTCCTCAAACTGCTTGCCTGCAAAAGATCAGGCGCTGCTGGTCCGGTGGTATGCCCTCCTTATCCTGGATCTTCGCTTTGACATTGTCGATTGTGTCGGAAGACTCAACCTCGAGAGTGATGGTCTTGCCAGTGAGTGTCTTCACAAAGATCTGCTTTGTAAGAGGGTCTCCTCATTACCTTGTAACGTTCGGCCGTGTACTATGATGTTTGCATTATATATAAATCTGGGCATGAGCCTATTTCGAGAAAACGTCCACGAATGTTTGGGTGTTCGTTTTGATGGACAGTGTTGAAGATGCCCTGAACATCGGCAATACAACAATCACCCAACTTATTTAATATCAGACGAAATCACGCCGGCGTGCATCGCTAGACCTGCAAACAACAACACAGGCAAGTTCAGTGGGAGACTGGAAACGCCACAACCTGAACATCTATGATGATGTTCACGTGTCAAGAAGAATTCAGGGTACGCCTATTCATAAATTAGATGTTTGGAACTGACCAGTAAACGTGGAAAGCCAAATCTGAAGTTACGATCTTTGATAGCAAAAAGAACGACCACAGGACCAACACAACACAGGTCATTAAATATCAAGAGGACTGAGGGAGGTCAACTTATTCATAACATAGACCAGGCAGCTGCTCAAAGGCAGCATCAGATGTTCTTACAAATTGCACACGGATAAAGAGGTGCAGAAACGACACATGACACAAACTTCACGTAACCAAAAGACGACGTCGACGAACGAAGAGGCCACTAGGCTCAACAGACATGCGAATCAAACTTCCGGGAGCCCAACGAAATTCACTGGCCACCACGAAGACGGAGCATCAAGTGGAGTGTAGACTCCTTCTGAATGTTGTAATCAGCAAGGGTGCGTCCGTCATCGAGCTGTCCTTCCTTGTCTTGGATATTCACCTTCACGTTGTCAATGGTGTCCGACGATTCCACCTCCAAGGTGATGGTCCTCAAGTTGCTTGCGGGCAAATATCAACCACTGCAGGTCTGCCGGGATGCATTCCTTGTCCCTGATCTTCGCTTTGACATTGTCTTGCTGGTGAGGGTCTTCATGACGATTTGCATAAGCCTCAGCACAAGGTGGAGTGTCGACTCCTTCTGGATGTTATATTCGGCCAGGGTCCGGCCATCTTCCAGTTGCTTGCCAGCAAAGATGAGGCCCTGCTGGTCCGGCGGGACACCCTCCTTATCCTGGATCTTCGCCTTGCATTATCAATTGTGTCGGAGGACTCAACCTCGAACATGGATCTTCGGCTAATTGTGTCGGACTCAACCTCAAACATGATGATCTTGCCGGTGAGTGTCATCACATAGATCTGCATACCAACTCTGAGCCTGAGCACCAGGTGGAGGGTGGACTTCCTCTGTATATTGTAATCAAGAAGTGTCCGGCCATCCTCAAGCTGCTTGCGAGCAAAGATGAGGCGCTGATGGTCCGGCAGCGTACCCTCCTTATCCCGGATCATCGCCTTCACATTGTCGATTGTGTCAGAGGACTCGACCGCAAGCGTGATGATCTTGCCGGTTAGTGTCTTCACAAAGATCTGCATCTGCATAATTGGGAATTATAACAAAGCAAGATAAGTCACCAAGGAAGAGGCTTACATGAATAGATAAATCGATTAGCAAAGCCACGAGACAAAGGGCACTAATCTAAATGATGTGGTAGGTGTGCATAACTGAAAATTGCAAACAGAGCATTTTAGCTGACCGAGTTAATCAACAATCATAGAACCAGGACTAAGATAAATGATATTTTATTACAATTTAAAAATAGTTATTCTGCAGTTAAAATTAACAAACAACAAGAAAGACTGGGATAATCCAAATCTAGCACTTCCAATAATCCAAAATAAGTGTTGTAGTTTCAAGGGAGTAACAGATAGTAAATCCGCAGTTCAGAAATTAACAAATAAACAAATAGGGTCCGTCTATGTCACATCTAGATGTGAGATAGTATCTCACATCTAACTCCCTCTCACATCTAATTTCCTCATCCTTGATTTTTTTTTGAAGTATCCATGGATTTGTTTTGTCCCTAAAGGTGAGGGAGTTAGATATGAGATAGTATCTTATATCTAGATGTGAAATAGCAAACCCGTTTTTTAAATGGCGGGAAAAGATTTGCCTCATCAATTAATTATGAAAAAGAGAATTGTCCAGTTAATTAACAAAAAACCGATACATATAGACCACATGTAGACTACTCGCTAAGAAAGAAATTTCATGACCCCATGGTCAACCCGATAAACATACATAACGCGCAACAACCACGATCCCTCGAACTTCTTCTTTTTTCGAAAAGGATCCCTCGAACTTCTACATCGCAAAGAAACCCCCAACGAAATCAAGGATGAAGATAATGGACACCATCAAATCCACGAAGACGAGCCAATCAGAGATGGTGGTTGAAGATACTAATCCATTAAGCAACCGCAGACGCCTTATCAATGGTGCCAAAGTTTCCTTGAGTTCCCACATCTCGACAATGCTCTACATGGAGGCATCGGCGAGTCGGTGCCAACATGTCCCTTGCTGGTCGTCTCGATCGTCGAGGCTAGGATTTCCATGCCCTGGCCAGCAGGTGCAGAGGATGGATATCTCCGTGTTGGGTTGGCGGATAGCGCCAGGCAGCCTCACTGCTCTTCTTTGACTTCCTCGAGTGAAGATGGCGGTGCCGAAGTCCGCCAGTGACATGGGGATGTGCCCCGACTGATGTGTCACATTGGAAATAGTTTTGCGGCTCACGGCGAACGTGTTATTTGGCTCACGAAGCGGTTACGCGGCGATGGTGCTTCTTCGGATTTGGGTGTGATGCAACTTCATATCCTTCGCCTCCGTTGGTATTTTGTCGGTGGTGGGTGTGGGCGGTGGAGAATTTCTTTTCTATGTGCATAGGGATCTCCAGGGACATGATTGCATTTTTGTTTTCTTTTTGGGGGTCCTTTCTGCAATTTTACCGGGGCAAATGTCCTTCTGACTTTGTCTTGTTGAGGTGCACATGTGGCGTTGTGACCGTAATTTTATATGGACATGTAGCTACCTTTCTCAACAGGAAGTATCATTCTATGAACAGTAAACAACACTACATAAGTAATAGAAAAAGGAAAACTAACTAAAAACCCAAGAATACTTATCTATATTTGAAATAACTCATACAGAAAACTACAGGGAAAACAACTTCCACTATAAATTATAGAAAAGAAGAGGAAAAAAATAAGAATCAGATATCATTATAGAGAAGTTAAGCGCGGAGAAATTCAGTTCGCGGTGAATACCGAATGTGCCATTGCAACAGTAAATGGAGTTCCCTACTCATATGATTTACCTCTTGTTTTCTACGACGATGATGAGTAGATAGGGGATCTCGGGTGTCAGCCCAAGACCTCTGGGCATGGGAACCATTTGCTTTTCCATTCTAGCTTCTACATGCATTCAACCTAGTTATTTTTTTTAATTCTCCATGCTATATAATGCAAATCGACTATCGTGAACAGAAGAATGTAATCAGCATCATGAACAAAAAATATCATGTCCCCTCCCGGTAGGGGCGCACAGAACTGAGAACTGCTTCCACCTTCAACTGCGGGCAGCCAGCCCGTGGGATCTTCCTCCATGCGTCTGCCACTCCATCGGCGAGAGGTGTCCAGAACTCCGATGCTTGGGCGCCAACTTGTAGACAGGTTAGGATTAGTTTTTCAGGGTGACGGCGGCGCTCCGATGAATAAAGTTTCCTCAACCCGTCTCAGTGATGCTCTATATGGAGGCATCGAAGAGTCAGTGCCTCATGTTCCTTGCCGGTCATCCAGATCATCGAGGCTAGGTTTTCTAGGTCCGGGCCAGTTGGTGCAATTCCTTTCTAGGGCATATTTCCAACAGTATTCCCTTAGGAGGAGAGACGAACGGGAGGAGACTCTAGACGTGACTTGGTTGACGTGCACAACTAATGGAGTTTTCGAGATGAGCCTTGTTGTTAGCCCAAGTAAATTGTCTACCCGACATGTTGATCTCCAATAGAATCTAGATATCAATGTAGGCATCACTCCATTTATGATATATATTAACATTGTTCACATCTCCTTCAATGAGGATAGGCAACCTCCATATACATATGAAGTGTGCTTTATGTGCATTTTTTTTTCATAACGGATGCAAAAGGTTGGCCTCATATATTAAAAGGAGAGGAGAGTTTACACATACCCAACAAACACCACATGACAAATACTCCCGCGATACAATCTTCCCTAGGTTTTCTGTCCCCACGGTGGACCATAACTTTGCCTCGTTCAAGATGATGCCGAGCAAGATTGGGGGTGGAGCACTCTTGTGGCGGAAAACACACAAGTTTCTCTCGTTCCATAGAGTCCAACAGACGAGCATGGCGAGGGAGGTCAATGGCTTTCTGTTGGGGTTGTTCATGCCGGAACTCTTTGACCACCAACTTTTGATGGATTCCTCAAGACGCCATGCAGAAGTATCCATGTCTGCCAGCCCAACTATTTGATTAGAAGCTTCCAGAGCCTCCGGGAGTATCGACATTTGTAAAAAAAGGTGTGCCCCAGATTTTTCACCCTCTTGCAAAGGGGGCAAAAACCATAATTTTTCTAGCCCCTCTTTTCCAATCTATCGATGGTCCAAATCTGATCTTGCAAAGCCAACCAAGCGAAGAACTTGGCTTTTGGAGGTCTCAAGCCTTCCAAATCATGCGGTCCAGAGGAGATAGTACCATGCCTAAGAATTGAGCCTTGTAAGATATGGCTGCCGAGTAAACACCATCATTGTAGTGCTTCCACACCATTTTGTCCTCGGTGTGCACATCAAGGTGATAGTCATGCAAGAGCATCCAAGAGTGAAGAACTCACGGATGTGGTCATCGGTGGTAACTATGAGGGATTGATCCTTAAAATTGAAGCATTGTCCTGAAGGGCCTCGCGCACCTTCAACCTTTTCTCCTTTACAGCATCTCCAACAGCCGCGCTTCGTGCCGCGCGCTAAAAACTAGTATGGCACGCGCGCTTTGGCTGGTTTAACGTGGCCGCCAGCGCTGGCTCCAGCAGCCGCGATATAATACAACAGCAGCAGCATCGCTCCGAGTGCGCAAAAAATACAGATCTTGTGCACACGCAAAACCACATATATATTTCAAATAAAAGCAAAAATGATCAAACAAACAAAATAAATCAACAATAAATAGTTCAATTTCATTATCATTACAACCCAAACAAATGGTTTATCGTTCAGTACAACAAATACTGCAATAAACACAACAAATAGTTCATGAACAATACAATGTCGAATGCAGAAATCATGCTCTTTGTCGTCCATTCCATGCCCACCACTCTTCAGTCAGATCCTTCTGAAGTTCATTGTGCGTTGCGGGACGCCGAATGACATGATAGGAGGCAACAAAACGGGCTACCCTTTCAGCCCTCCGCCGCACTCGCACGGGATGTCCCAAGAACTCATACTGTGAGTAGTCTAAATCTTAGCCACGCTCATTCTCGATGATCATGTTGTGCATGATCACACAAGCGTGCATGATGTACCAAAGCATTTTTTGATCCCAAAATCTAGCCGGTCCTCTCACAATAGCAAATTGGGCTTGCAAAATCTCAAATGCTCTCTCCACATCTTTTCTAGCCGCTGCCTGAGCATTGTGAAAATTAAGATTTTTCTTACCTTCCGACTTTTTCAACGGCTTCACGAAGGTTTGCCACTTTGGATAGATGACATCCGCTAAATAATAGCCATAGTTGTACGGACGGTCATTTGCTACAAACTGCACCGGTGGCAACTCACCATTTGCAATCTTATTCATCAGTGGTGACCGATTGACAACATTGATGTCATTCAAAGATCCAGGCATTCCAAAGAATGCATGCCAAATCCAAGTCTCCTGATCGGCCACCGCTTCAAGGATTATAGTGGACCCCTTTTTTTGCCGTGGAATTGCCCATGCCATGCCTTTGGACAATTCTTCCAACTCCAATGCATGCAATCTATTGAGCCAAGCATGCCAGGAAAGCTGCGAGCTTTGTTCATCGCCAATAGCCTTGCGACGTTTCAGCATTGGAAGATCTCAAATACTCCTCGCCAAACACTTGCACAATTCCCACTGCAAAGCGCTTGACACACATGATGGCTTGGCTCTCACCCATCGCCAAGTGATCATCAACTAGATCAGTCGGGATACCGTATGCCAACATACGCAAAGCGGTTGTCACCTTCAGAAAGGTGCTATGCCCGAGCTCTCCGGCGGCATTCCTCCTTTGCTGAAAAAACCGGTCATGGCTCGCTAGTTTTTCTGCAATGCGCCTGAACAAGTCGGTGCTCATCCTAAACCGGCGACGAAAATACGACTCCGGGTATGTGGAATTCTCCACGAAATAGTTCCTCATCAATCTGTTATGGGCATCAATCCTATCTCTCCAAATTTTCTCCCGACCCATAACCGAACCACCGTGCTTCAGTTTTTTATTGATATGCATAGCTAGAATCATTGCAAGATCCTCCTCCTCTTCCATATCAAATTCTTCTTCGGAAGAATCATACGATGAACTCATCTACAATGTTCTATACTATACTATAAAAACTACAATTAAAAACATGCACCAAATTCATGAAGTTTGAGCAATACATGCCTTGTAGGCGTTTTGCGAACACCTTCTGGCGCGCGCTGGCAGCGAAGCCTTCAGCGCCGTTCCTCGGACGACAGGCGCGCGTGAGGCCGGCGGGACTAGGAGGCGAGCGGTGTGGCCTTGAGGATAAGCGGGAAGCGCCGAACAGTCGCCGGGCGCGGCGGCGGCGGCGGCGCGGCCGGATGGGGGTGGAAGTGAGAGAGCAAGCGCGACGAGAGTCCAACGCGCGGGAGCGGGCGCAGCAAATAAGCGGCACGCGATTGCGTTTCGGCCATCGTGCTGAACTGCATATGCATGCAGCTATTTTTTTTGCGCCACTGGAGCAACTTCACCGGTTCTTGTAGCTTAAAACGCCCACTTTTGCGGCCGCGGCGCTAGTTTGGCACGGCTGTTGGAGATGCTCTTAGGCCTAAAAAATTAGAGGGGCGATGTCCTTAGGCTTCTGCCAAAGCAGCCAAGCGGAGTCCCAAAAGTATGCTTTCGTGGCGCAACAGTGATGATGGTGAAGGCATAAAAACAAAAAATCAAGATCATTTTCATGTGCTTATGATGACTGCAGATATGACGACTCTGCTAGAGTTAGTCTTATTTTTATTTTATTTTGTGGGATGAGTTGGTCTTAGCTTATCTTGCCAGCGCCATATCTCGGTTGTGTGCTGTTCTAAATGTCGTCGGTGGCGGTGTGTCGGTCGTTTCTTCTTCTGAACGCGGCGGAGGATTTCCGTTTCTAGCGTTTTCTTCTTCTTCTGAACGTAATGCAGCCTAGGGGCGTCCCCCCCGCGACCCGCTCCCGTCCCCGCAACCCTAGCCACCGCCGCCTCTCCCTGCCCGTCGCCGGCGGGATCCGGCCGCCCTCGCCGGCGCGCGTCCCGGATCCGGCCCTCCTCCCCGCCCTTCCTCCTCCTCCCTCCTCCGCCCTCGCGCCGCCTCCCGAGGCGGCCGGCGGCTGCCCGCTGCTCTCGGCCTCGCTCCGTTCTTCCTCTCCCTGCCGTCGCGTGGCTCCCGGCTCCGGCCGGGGTGCCGGCGGCGGCAGATCTCCTTCCCGCGCTTCTCGGCCGGCGGCGGCGTCGGTGTCGCTTCGGCTTGGCGGCGGTCCGGTGACCAGGCAGGGTGGCGGCGGCGACGTGGTGGCGGGCGGCGTGGTGGTCTTTGGGTGACCGACGTCGCCCCGCCGGCGGATCTGGGCCCGCGGGCCCATCTGGTCCTAGCGGGCGGCCTGGCGTGGCATCGTTGTCTGCGGCGCGGTGAGGAGGAGGCGGCTCGGATATGGGCGTCGGCGCCGATGGCGTGCCGGCAGCAGCGTGAAGGCGGGAGCTTTACGGGCCCACGAGGGCTCGGCCGGGCATGTGGGCCCATGGGCTGGTGTGCTCCTGCTATTGCGTCCGGGGCGGCTACCGTCGGCAGACGGTGGAGGTGGGGCCCTCCGCGTGCCGACGGTGCTGATGCCCTAGTCCGGCTCGATCGCCGCGCCGCGCCCTCATTTCGTGGTGCCGTGGTGAGGCGGCGTGGGGCTTCATGACCGTGTTGGCGCAGGGTGGTGGTTGGTTTGGTGGATGGATCCGGAGCGCCCGAGGTGCGGGTTGGGATCGGGGGAAACCCCTGTCGGCGTGGCCGACACCGGCGCGGTGGCGCTTGAGGGTGCCACCTGACCTTCCGGGAAGGCGTCGGGGGCTACCCTGCCTCTCGCCTCGTGGTGTACCGGGGGAAACCCTTGGCAGCAGCGTCGTCATCGTCGCGATCCTTCTTGAAGGTGTTGATAGGTGCCGGCGCTTCGGAGTCTTGAAGCCTAGGGGTAGATTCCGGTGGGCGCAGCGATCGCGAGGCTTCTTCGTTTTTTGTTGATCCGCCGTTGTAGGCATTTGTTTCTTTTGCTCTTTCTTTGTCGTTTCTTTTGGACGTGTCTGTGCTGCTTCCGCCCCAGCACCTATCCCTATATGATTCGGTTGGTTGCTTTGTATACAAAGCGGGGAACCCTTTTTCGGTAATGCAGCCTAGGAACCGGGAGGCTTCCTTTGGCTGGAATCCTGGAATTGTATCACGCTGGTTTCGTTTCGATACATGGAAACGGGGAGGCTGCCACCGTATTCATGGTCTGAGAAAAAGGGAGGTGAAACGAAACCGATGTATGAATGCTTATGTATGTTTATTCGAGCGTTGAATCCACTGTTCAATGCGGAACCATGAACGCACGCACGCACGCAGTAATCCTTTCGGCAGTTTCGGTCGTTCGTCGGGTCGAGGCCGATGTGTATATAAACCGGCCGAGCTAGTCGCTTTGTGCATCTACGTACGCGTCTCCGTCTCAGTCAGTGTGATCTTGAGCTTTCGACTGACCGCATACAGTTTCCAGGCGCCGCCAGTCAGAGGGGAAACCGATGGCTCGCGCCGTGCTGGTCGCCGCGCTCGTCCTCTGCGCCGCCGCCGCCCTGGCGCACGCCGGCCGCGTGATACAAGAGGAGGAGCAGGAGCCCCGGGTCCTCGAGGCTGCATCGTGGCTGCAGCCGCCGGCCGAGGCTCCGTCGCCGTACGCCGGTGGCGTGCAACTGAGAGACAGCGGTAGCACCGGAGGGTACGTCGTCGACGTGCTGTGGTTCGTGATCAAGTGGGCCAAAGACGCCTACGCCGCCGCCGGCAGACGCAAGCTCCAATGAAGCCGGCGGCCGGCGTTCGTCCTATAGCTGCGTCCGTCGTGCTCTCTGGTCGCCTCCTCTGTCCCTAGAACGGAGAACAGAGAACGGAGTAAGAACGTAATAACGTTGCACGCATGTCAACAATAAAAGGATACTAGTAAGCGTGCACGTCCAACACGTCTCTCAAATATAACACATGTCCTTTGAAATCTTTTTCTATCAAGTTGATTTTTATTTAGTTTTTTCCACCTAAATAGGGTATCATGGGCCTAACGGTGTAAGCCTGCGAGTGCAATGCATGATTCAAACACATGACAATTTTAAAAATAGATAAAGCATGAAAATATAAAATGAAATATAATATTATTAGTTTCCAAATTACAATTCAATCCCATTTTGAAGCAACAATTTAAAAATAAAATATTAAGCAACACTACACACTCTTTATTATTCTTCTATAAAGTTCCACCTCTTTATGCGCAGGCATAGATATTGTTTGTTGCTTCACTAATAGTGAACTTCAAAATATGTGCCAAAATTGCTTCTGCGGATCTATGGTAGTAATATATATTTTCTATACCTTCATCCTCACCAGACATATATTATTCAATAGAAAAAAAATCCAAAAATCTTAATATTTTTAAATTAAAATATAAATGCCAATGGGTTGTTTTTTGCCGAAAAGACCTCAGGATTATATTGAAGTTTCAGAAGTAGTACAAAGCACCCCGAAAGTACAAAAAATTACAACAGGTTCTCAGACCACATGACAAAGACTACGCACACCAGAGCGGGTTGAGGGCGCGCCGCCGTCGCTGCTGTTGCTCCCGGAGCCGGCACCACCCTTGTGTATACAGTCAATATGAAGGACGGGAATCTCAACCTCAGCCGTGGAGGACCAGCACACCGGAGATACAACCATCGCCGACGAAACATCATGCAAATCCAAAGATCCACCCCTACAAGCACGGGACCCAACCTCTGCGCCGCCGATGAGGAAGTCGCCGGAGCCAGGACTTAGAGGGAGGGGATAGCGATACTCACATAGGCCGGTCGTCGCCGCCGGCTCGCCGATACACACACACACACACACACACACACACACACACACACACACACACACACACACACACACACACACACACACACACACACACACACACACACACACACACACACACCGTGGCCACACACTCCACTCCACTGCCACACTCTCATCTTTTCTCTCCCTCTGTTTCTCCCTCTCTCTCGCACGGACACCGACAAGCAGTGCCTCCGCCCTCCCCACTGCCTCCCGCCGCCGGCGCAGGGACCCTCCCTCTCCTTGCTGCACGCTGCTTCGGCAGGGAACGCCACTCCCCTGCCTCCCCAGTCCCCACCGCTGCTGAGACAGCCGCCCTTCCAATTCCATTGCCTCTCCACCTCCGTCGGTGGAGGCGCAGACTTCGTCTCCATCAGATCCTCGGTCGCGGATTGGACGCGAGCACTGGAGGGCTCTGCAGCGCCTACCTCCTCCTCCCGCGGGACAAGACGCAGAATCGGAGCAAGCGCCGAGGAGCGCCGGCGAGGACGCCTTGCTCCCATGGGTTGGGTGTGTCGCGAGCCTCACCGTGTGGCCAAGTACGACAGGCTCCAGAGTGTATGGTCGACGCCCTCCCCACCTCGCCCGTTACTGGTATTTCATCATCCCCCCTCTGCTCTGTTCGGCTCTATCCAATGGCGCTGCCTGCGCCTTGACGCCGCCGCCGTAGCCACAGCCCCACGCCTCGCGCCACGGCCGGCACACGCCCATGCCTTGGCCGCTTTAGCTATTGTGCATAAGTCTGATCTAATAATCAAAAAGTTTTTCTGTAATAATCGTTCATGCAATTTTATAGGCTGTGAAAACTGCTCTTTTACACTGGTACAATTGCAGTCTTAAGCTGTTACTTATTTGTAGTTTATTCACAATGAGTACATAATATCTCTATATAATGACATACCAATAAGGCATATTTGGTTAGTCTTGCTTGGTCTGAACATTCTTACATGCAATTCTGGATGCTATAGCAAATCCGTGTTCTCATTTCTGACAAGATGCATTGTTGAATATCTGAAAACAGGTTTCGTGGCATGAAAAAGAAGGAATATATATATAGACCACAATGCATTTCATGGGGCTGCAGTACTGGAAAGTTACATATACAAATGATTATTTCCAAGCATTACATGGCCATGCAATTGAGTTATTTCCAAGCTTTGCAAATTAAATTTGAAAGGAGGTTAAGAATTGTTCTTAATTATCGTTTGAAAACAGATGATGGAATGACACAGCCATTTACA
Source organism: Aegilops longissima (assembly GCA_021605205.1). Taxonomy (NCBI): domain Eukaryota; kingdom Viridiplantae; phylum Streptophyta; class Magnoliopsida; order Poales; family Poaceae; genus Aegilops; species Aegilops longissima. The sequence goes on from CM038682.1 coordinate 746,387,375, forward strand.
TGAGACTGGACAAGTTCAAATGCTCGAGCATGTATTGTTTTATTCTAAAGATTGGTTTGTGCAAGTTTTTGTAAGTTTTTTTTTGTTTGGCAACATCAATTAGAAGGGAAGATATTGAAGTATTCAAGGTTTATATGTCTCGCCTCCTTTTTATTTAGAGTTATTTTTATATTGAATAATGCACTTAAGAGTTATTTGTAAAGACTAATATTAGCTTGAAAAATGTCCATGCTATGGCTGCACTGGTTTAACACAAGACGCTGCTGTGAATTAATTTGAATTGTATATCCGGTTGCTAGCAGTCTGTAGTTGCGAAGTAGAAAACTTTCCAGATTGTTGAGGCAATCAACATGCATTTTCTTAGCTTCTGTAACTCAAATGATGCTATGTAAATAATATACTTTTTTATCTAACTATTGTCAAAATGCACGCAGGTTTAGCTCTGACAGAAACAACTATGGGACAGGTACACCATGAAGTTGGGTTCTAGTGTTTTACCTACAGTGCAGGTACATCTTCCTAGCTTAGTCTAATTATAATTGTCAAATGTTCCCTTGATTGCTACTTTTTTTTCTGTCAAATCTTCTTGTAAGGGAGGAAGCTTGGATTCACTGGATGATGTATACACACCAAGTGCACCTCGCTTTCATATTAGCAAGTAACCCCATTCTGAGGTACGTTCACTTCGCTTGCAGCCTTTTTAAGAGTTTAATTTTTCAGTTAGTCCCCTCTGATGGTGATGCTTGATAAGTGTTGTTTATCAATGTGCTGTCTCAGAAAAGCGCTTGATAATTGTAGCTCTATATAATCAACTGGACAGCCATTTAGACTTAAAAACATCACCTTACGCAGCTGGTGTATATCGTAGTTGGGTAACAGCAGATTGCGCAGTGGGCTTCTCCGCAGTGTGAAAATCTGCCAGAAAGAATTGCTTATAGATATGATTAATACTTGTGACAGCGCTGCCTGCACACATGTGAATTATATTCTCATGTGATTGCTAAGTCAATCTAATTGAACAAACAAAACCATAGAGGTACTCGGATATAGTGATCGATGCAGTTGAGGTGCCCGTACATGCACACATACTCTTGATTGTAGAAAGCCCGATGAATTACTACATGAATGGCCAAAATGACAGCATGGCCATATGTAATGTTGCTAACCATACAATGTAAGTTCCAGAATTCGATCACAAGAAAACTTGACAAACCAATATTTAGTTATTTAAACAAAAGTTCACCTTATTAAGTACAGAAGTGGCAATTGGATTAAGCATTTGAAAAACATGCATGCATGTTATTGGTATCCAATACCAAATGGCAGGCCAACATATATGAACAAATTTTGCTTAATTGTATTACACATATTTAGAGAAGCATGTACTGAATTTTATTTGCGCAAAGTGATTTGTGATGGATTGTCATAGATATTTTGTATAGTCCTTTCATTCAAATGGCCTAAAACTAACATAAAAATGTTGTAATCCATTGGCACAAATGGAGTGCATACAATAGTCTCAAGTATGCAATACAATACAAATTGGCAGGCCAACATCTAGAGAAGCCTGTACTGAACTTAGCTTGTAGAAATTCAGAGAAGCATGTACTGGATTTAGCAAGTAGTAATTCAGAGAAGCATGAGTGGAGAAACCGAGTCTACCTTTTCCTATTATCAATTGGGATGTCACCTTTTTCTTTTAGGGGAAAAGACGTGCTCAGGGTCTTGTTGATCCAGAACTTGTTGACTATCTGACTTCCATGCTACAAAAGATAGACATCTCTAAAATTATGTTGCTAATTCTTTCGTTTACCCAAGATGTCAGTCCTGAATTATGTGCTTACTTATATATATAACAGAACAGTGTCATGCATTCAGTTTCATGCAAAGCACATAAACTCTATATTATAGGCCATTGTATTTACTTTTTCTCGGTATATTAAGCTATAGGAGCACAATTGTAGTCATGTTTTTTTTTGTTACTCTTTGTATTTCTGAATTTTGACCCAAATCTGCTATGAGGAATCTGCCCATGAACTTTGACTGATGTCTATCATTTTAGCCATTATTACTTTTGTTGCTGCAGTTGCAGGTTCTTCTGATTATGGTACTCTTAATAATTGAAATATGTGGGTTGAGTTGGCGCTTCCGTGCGCTAGCTTTCTAAAGCCAGCCGGCGGCTTGATGTTAAGGTAAAGCAAATCTGATCAAAGTTCGTACCTGATCAAAGTTCGCTGGCTTGGTGGTGAGGGCCTCAACATGGCGACGGCGGCAGACCGCGCTCGCATCCATGGGTCAGCAGAGGACAGCGGCAGGCGGCCATGGCGCCCCGTGCTCACGTCCGTGGGGCAGCAGAGGTGGAGCGGACGGTGGTGCCGGAGACCATCGCTCGCATCCATGAGGCGGCAAGAGGAGAGCAGCAAGCAGCGGACGGTGGCCTGTGCTTGCATCCTTGAGGCAGTAGAGGAGGTGTGGACAGCGGCGAGCGGCGACCGAGTCCTGTGTTCGCGTCCGTGCATTAGCAGAAGAGGAGCGGACAGCGGCGACGTCGATCAGCGCTCACGCCCATGGGGCAGCAGCCAACAGGGGAGGAGCGGCGGCGATCTGCGCTCGCGTCCGTGGGGCAAGAGGAGGAGAGACGTGTTGTGAGGGCAGAGAGAAGATTACGGGATAGAAATCCCATATCCCCGCTAATTGAGGACGGAGGGGGCGCGTCTGTTGGCAGAACATTTAATCTGGATCGTTTATTTGTGTTGTAGACCTTTGATGTAATATGGACTGTTAGATGTGATTTAGTTGGATTAATCGAACGTCTCTGGTAATCCTGTGTACACTTTGGGGTGTATCTGTAGGGGAATTCATGTTTGCTCTTTTAATAGTAGTAGAGATACTTGCCACTTTTGTTCCCGCTCTGGTTTACATACACGTGCTAGCTTTTTTTTTTCAACCAGGCTCACGCCCCTTTCCATTAATTTTGCAATCAACGGAAATACATCAGTTTGTAGCATCAGTTCACCAGCATGCACTAACTAGGCATCTCGCCAAATAGAGAACTACTACCGGCAAAAGGGGACTGAAAGGGGAGGAGCGAGTTGGTACATTGCCAGAAAACCCACCACATGATGATCCTGAAAGGGACCATCATCTATGGGGCGAAAATCTGACGACACAACAAACTAGCATCCAAATAAACGACCGTCTAAGGAACAAGACTCCATAGAATCGGGGCCAAAAGACAACAGTATCGATCCAGCGGGCATCAAACCCCTGTGGATGAAGGCTAAGCAAGAAACAGGATGAAAAGCTGGCCGGTCTGAATACCATCACCATCTCCCAAGAGAAGCCTGCCTCGCGAGAATGATCTGTCCGCCAGAGCAGCTGCCACATGCGCCAACCTCTTCACACCAGCCTTGAACTTCGCCCTGTCCTCCTCCTTAAGTAGCCCTGCCCAGTATAGCATAAATGAACAAGCGGTGAAAACGGCCTCCAAAGGAGTTCGAGCATCATATTTATCAAAGGTAACTTTGTTGCGAAGGCACCAAATCCCCCAGCAAATGCTTGCAGTAATCATCATATAGAATTTATCCCCTCCCGGGAAGATTTTGTATAACCAAGCCAAACTTTGCCATAGAGATCGGGAGACCCCAGCTGTCAATCCCAACGCACTCCAGACTGTGCGAGCAAGCGGGCAAGAGAAAAAGAGATGATTAGCAGTTTCTATGTTAGTGCAAAAAGAACACACAGGATCTCCTGGCCAATTTCTGCGGCGCATGTTATCACGCGTAGGTACTGCATTTTGAAACAACCGCCACAAGAAAATCTTGATTTTCAAGGGGATATTAGATTTCCACACTTATTTGTAACTGGGCCAGATAGATCTTTTTCCAACCATTCATACACAGATTTTGTGGTGAATTTTCCTTTTTTATTCAAAGACCAGGATACTGAATCTGGTTCGTCATTCAGGTTTTTTTTCTTGTAGTACGTTATGTGAGATGTTGCTCGTGCAGCCTTCTGAAATTTCACCCCGCTTACACAATAGAGCTTCCGACGATGAGTCGATGCGCTTCTCTCTGTTCCTCCTGTTCTGCGATGCAAGTTACAGATGCTTTTTTTTAGACTTAAAGCTTTATTCATTCAAATACCACAGTTTGTGGGATACAAAAAGGATCATGTGGGAACGACATCCAGACGTGCCTCCCTTGATCCAATGAATAAGCAAACTTTGCTAATCTATCAGCGTCCTAATTGGCCGCTCTACCTTCGAACATAAAAAAGCATGAAAAAGACGACGATCTGGCTTTAATCTCAGTAATGATAGCACCATATCTTCCTCCATTGCCTTTCTGAATATCATTGATGACCTGCTTAGAATCAGAAGCGATGATAATATTATGAAGGTGTAGATCAGCTGCAAGGGCCAGCCCATCTCTGCATGCTAACGCTTGCAGTGTTGCTACATCATTAATGCCTCGAACAGTCAGGGCTGAACTGCCCAGAAAATTTCCCGCTTCGTCCCGACAGACTGCAGCCGCGGCTCCTCTTGTTTGCAGTTTCGATAGCGCTGCATCTACTTGTATTTTGGCATAGCCCGCTGGAGGCGCCCTTGGCCTGACCACTCCTACTCTGGCCCTCGCTGTTTGCTTTCCCTTGCATGGTAGTAGAGCCAAATCATGCATGAATCTAGTGATAAACTGGTGTGTTGCTGCCGGGCTCTGGAACACCTCCTCATGGATAGCCTTCCTCCTTGCCCACCAAATGGCCCAAAGCGTAACCGTTAAGCGAATAAAAGCATCATGCGATAATGTATCAATCATGGTGAACAACCATTGTTTTGCATCGGGTTCCGTCGTGGCGCATAGGTGCTCAGCGAGTTCTCCATCTACCATTGCCCACACACATCGAGACATAGAGCATTCCAGCAGTGCATGGCGCCAAGAATCCTCAGCACCGCACAGCCCACACGCAGATGAATTCGACATGTTACGGTGAGCTCGAACATCTTCAGTAGGGATAGACTGTTTGGCCAACCTCCAAAGGAACAATCTGATCTTTCCAGGGACGTTCGTCTTCCATAGTTTCTTCCATGAGTCAACTTCTCTTTCTGTGCTTGACGAACCCGTCGTTCCATCCAGTCATGCTCCCCTTCTATATTTTGTATCTATCAACATTCTGTACGCAGATCTTATTGAAAAACTGCCGTTCTTCTCAAAGAACCACGACCACGTGTCAGGAATATTGCTGGTGCATAATGGTATCTGTATTATAGCTGCAATATCAATAGGTAAGCACACTTCCTCCAGCCTGTTTATATCCCAAGTTGCACTCGTTGAGTCTATTAATTCAGCCACAAGCTCGGGGTTCACTATCCGGGCACCGTACGGCCGCATCATTTATTTTCTAGGGATCCAGTTGTCACTCCAAATAGAAGTTGACAGTCCATTCTCAATTGTCCGGATTAAACCCTGCTTCAGTATGTCCCGCCCTTCAACTATAGACCTCCAGACTTGGCTTGGATGGCTACCCACCTCTGCTGTGAGAATTGTGGACTCCGGGAAATATATACTCTTGAGGATCCGGGCACTTAACGAGGTTGGATGCTGCAGAATTCTCCATGATTGTTTTGCCAATAAGGATAAATTGAATAATTCAAAATCCTTAAACCCCAGCCCCCCCCCCCCCCCATGCTCTTCGGCTGAGTCATTGCCTCCCATGAGACCCAATTGGGTTTACGTTTACCATCTTTACTACCCCACCAAAATTTCCTGATCAGCATATCTAGATGTTCACAAAGTCCCCTAGGCAACTTGAAGCATGACATGGAAAATACTGGTACAGCTTGAGCTACTGCTTTCACCAATATCTCCTTACTCGTTGAAGACAGAGTTTTCTCAATCCATCCTTGTACCTTACTCCACAAGTAATCCTTGAGGTACTTAAAGGCGCCATTCTTTGAAGCTCCCACATCCGATGGCATACCAAGATATTTGGCACTTAGAGTCTCGTTTGGAACCTACAGAATAGTCTTCACGTTTTGTCTGTCTGCATTGGGGCATTTTTTGCTGAAGAATATTGATGATTTCTCATGGTTAATCCTTTGTCCCGAAGCTTGACAATATGTGTTCAACAACTGGTTCACCTCATTCGCCCCATCAGCACTAGCCTTAAAAACAGCAGACTGTCATCAACAAATAATAAGTGGTTAACTGGTGGTGCAGAAGCTGCCACCTGTATTCCACCTATGTTGGATGACCCATCAATAGATTTTAAAAGGCACGAAAGACCCTTTGCTGCAATCAAGAATAGGTATGGGGAGATAGGATCTCTCTGTCGAATCCCCCGAGAAGGTATAAATTCGTCAAGTTTTCTGCCATTGAAAAGAACTGAAAATCTCACTGATCTTACCATACTCATAACTATGTTGACCCATCTCTCAGTGAATCCCAGCTTCAGCATAATTGCCTGAAGATAATCCCACTCCACTCTGTCGTATGCCTTCATCATATCTAGTTTCAGTGCGCAATGGCTATTTCTCTTTGATCTATTTCGCTTCATAAAATGGAGACACTCGTAAGCGGTAATTATGTTGTCAGTGATAAACCTGCCTGGGACAAACGCGGACTGTTCCTCTGAGATGATATCAGGGAGCACCATCTTGAGCCTGTTTGATATAACCTTTGATGCTATTTTGTAAAGGACATTGCATAAGGAAATCGTCCTAAATTGCGTCAAAGACGTGGGGTTCTTTACCTTGGGTATGAGAACAAGGATTGTATCATTTATACACTCAGCTGACTCCGTGCCATTAATGATCCGAAGAACAGCTTCTGTCACTTGCATGCCACAAACCTCCCAATGCCTCTGAAAGAAATGTGCTGGGAATCCGTCAGGGCCCGGTGCCTTTGTAGGAAACATTTGGAAGAGCGCAGTCTTAACTTCCTCTGGTTTATAGTCTTCTTCTAAGATCTGGTTCATCACCGGAGTTACCTTCGTTGGTACTGAATCCAGTACTCTGTACATGTCATGCACCCCCTCGGACTGGTACAAGTTGCTGTAAAATTCCGTGGCATGCTCTTCCAATTCATTTATATTTTCTGTCACTCTTCCATCCGGTAGCTGAAGAGCCTTAATTTGGTTCTTATTTCTCCTTCTACTAGCCCTTAAGTGGAAAAAGTACGTGTTCTTATCTCCGGAAACTAGCCACTCCACCCGGGCTCTCTGCCTCCACAGTATCTCTTCCCTGTTGAAGAGCTCAACCAAACGATCACACACTTTGGTCTCCATTCTGGATGGTTCTGTTCGTCCTGGCGCAGCCCGCAGTAGAGCTAGCTGGTTTTGTAAGCTGCAGATTTCTCGCCTGACATTGCCAAAGACGTTGCGATCCCATGTGGCAAGATCTCCAACAAGAGCCCCCATCTTTTCTTTGATCTCCTGAACCGATCCTCCCTGATTCTGTCCCCAACTATTAGCCACTGTTGGCGCCAGCATTTCATGCGTTTCCCACATCTGTTCATATTTAAAGGGCCTTTGTCCCCCTTTGCATGCATGCACGTCGGCCAGGCGCAAGACCAGCGGCGCATGATTCGAGGAGGCAGCAGTTTCATGGCTTAGCTCAGCTAGCGGGAAAGTTAGTGACCATTCTGCTGTTGCTACACCCCTGTCCAGTCTAACCCGGGTGAAAGTCCCACCAACCACCTTCTTTTCAAAAGTCCACGGGTTTCCTTTGTACCCAATATCCGAGAGACCGCAGGTATCCAGGGCATCTCTGAAAGCATCCATCTGAGCTTGGCTGCGATTGCCAATGCCATCATGCTCGCTAGCATGAAGAACTTTGTTAAAATCACCCATAGCAATCCATGGGAGTGTGCTAGCCGTAACAATTCCTCTCATCGTGTCCCATGTTCTGTATCGTTCAGGCACTTGGGCCTCCCCATAGACAAAAGTGTTGCGGAAAGTGCGAACCAGGTCCTCTACTTCCATGTCAATATGATACTGAGAGTAACCGATAACTTTTGCTTTTATTGAATCATTCCAAAATACACCAAGACCTCCACTTCTTCCTACACTACTGACAGCAAAACTTTTATTAAAACCTAAAGTGTCTACTAATCCTTCTACTCTCGAGCCCTCTATCTGAGTTTCCAGAATGCATAACATAGAGGGGGCAAAACGCTGCGTTAGAACACGAAGCTCTTGAACCGTCGCGGGATTGCTAGCTTCGCGACAGTTCCATGTTAGTAGACTCATTGCGCCTGGCGTGACCCCCCTAGGAGGCCCGCCAAACGCGCATCAGTAGGTTTTGTTGTCTGTGTGTTCTTTTTTTCAGTAGAGGCACTTGTGGTCTTCGTTCTTTTGGGCTCCTGTTTGGGTGGTGGGCTCAGGGGAACCCCTTCCACTGTGGTTGGAGGTTTCTCGCCCGTGTCCATATCCGCTGACTTTCCAGGTGCCGTGGTCGCAAGCAGATGATCTTGAGGCCCCCTCTTCCTGTTCTCGTCCCCTTCTCCCATAACTGCATCCTCATCAACAGAATTGTTGTCATCTGAGAAGCCGCGGCCTGCACCACGCTCGTGTCCATATCCGCTGACTTTCCAGGTGCCGTGATCGCAAGCAGATGATCTTGAGGCCCCCTCTTCCTGTTCTCGTCCCCTTCTCCCATAACTGCATCCTCATCAACAGAATTGTTGTCATCTGAGAAGCCGCGGCCTGCACCACACCCTCCTCGTCCAGCTCTGCCTCTTCCTCTATTGTTTCCGAGCCCACGCGCTCCTGCTGGTCCTTTCCCTTCTCCAGGTCCATGGCCCGGTCCCCGAAACCAGGTAGCCCGGAGATCTTTGAAAACGAGAGATTTGGGATGGTGAACTCCATCGCCGCATTCCTTGAACAGGTGGCCAAGATGCCCACATACAGCACACCAGTCTGGCAGTCTTTCGTATTTCATTCGAAAGATCTCCCTCTTCTTGTTCTTAACCAGCGATACCGCATTCTTCAAAGGCTTGTTCACATCTATTTTCACTCGGACCCGATAAAAGTTACCTTCAAAATCCTGAGACTGAGGTTCAGCGAAGATGAACTCCCCTATAGTAGCTGACAGAGATTTGATCAAGGGAAAATATCCTTCTGGAAAGTCATGGATTTGAGCCCATATCTCTATGTGATCTAGGGTTATGGTCGACGGTTTTGTGAAACCATCGTAAGGTGCAATGACCACAGCCTTACCCTTGAAAGCCCAGGGTCCGTCCTCCATGACTCGTTCCCAATCTCAGAGACACACGAACTGCATGGTGTACAGATTATCTTCCAAAGGGCGAATCTTCACTTCCTTTGTGAGATCCCAAGCAACTCGCATGCTCCTATAGAACCAATATTGGTTGTAGTCTTTATGCGTGTGAACCCTAGCAATCGCCATCCACCTTGTTGCTTTCTCCGGGAGATCGGCTTCGTCCACAACCACATCTTGCAAGTTCTCCTCGCTAAGGCCAAGTTCTGCCATCATCGCCTCCAGATCGGAGGCAGAACCCGAGCCTTCAGCGTTGTTCTCCATGAGATCTCTAGCCCGTGGTTTATCTGTTCCGCGGCGGGCGGGTGTTCCCCAGCAAAAACGATCCACGCCTGGCAGCCGATCGGGAGCACCAGGGCTCTCCGCCGTCGCCGGGAAGGTTCATCGGGGGGATAGGGTTCTCAACGGTTTTGGTAATCGCCGTCGCCGAGAGGAGGTGTAAACCCTAGCGAGAGGGGAATGCAAGTTACAGATGCTGCTTAGGTTGGGCTGCCCCATTGCACAGCAGGGCGGGAGCAATAGGCTTTATGTCCGCGCCTAATGGGCCACCATCGATGAGGCCCACCTCGCAGCTGCAGTTCTCTGGTCGGAGACCCCGTCGAGACGTTTCGAGTTCGAGAGCTCTTCGTGGCAGGGACGGACTCCGCAACCGGTACGTTCAGGTCGGGTATCCTTTATCACATCGATAAATTCACCACACGCATCGACCCCCTAGCAACCAATCCACTCGCCCGCTGATTCCGATCGAGAAAAATCCTCCGCCGCAACGCAGCGATCGATCTTTAGCTCGCGCGATCCTTCCCGTCCCCTCCGTCAAGGTATGCGCGCGCCACCGGTTCCCTGTTCGTTCATGTTGTGGGATTGACTTGGGTGTTTTTCTTGATGCGGTCAGCGCGATTAGATAATGAGATTCGTGTCGATTGCTCTACCGTGTCGACCTAAGATTTTGTTTCTATGCAGATAGATGGAAAGATAATCGAGTTTTTTTGTCGAGGACGAGTGAGTGCATCTCGATCAACTCTACTCGTGTAGATTTCAATCGAGTGCCCGTGGGGGCTCATCTAGGGCTGCTCAATAGATTTTGGCCGGTTAGTTCTGGGCCTGCTGTTTCACATTCTTGTTTATTGCTGCATCAGGTATTGATCCACAGTCTGGCTTTTATAATGGACCCTTGTTGCACAAATCTGCTTAATTTAAACTGGAAATAGATCCTAACAGAGATTATGGCCTTTCCATTTTTGCTATGCGGTTGTTATTTGTTTCGGGTTTGATATTTCACATCTAGATATAAGATACTATCTCACATCTAACTTCCTCACCTTTAGGGACAAAACAAATCCATGGATACTTTAAAAAAAAAATCAAGGATGAGGAAATTAGATGTGAGAGGGAGTTAGATGTGAGATACTATCTCACATCTAGATGTGACATAGACGGACCCTTTAAAAAAAAGGACCGTCTATGTCACGTCTAGATGTGAGATAGTATCTCACATCTAACTCTCTCTCACATCACATCTAGATGTGAAATAGTAAACCCGTTAAAAAAACACCTGAGAGCCGCCATCATCACAAAAACTAATCCTAACCTATCTACAGGTCGACGCCGAAGCATCGGTGTTCCCCACACCTCTCGCCGACAGAGCGGCATACGAAGGGAGGAAGATCCCACGGGTTGGCCGGCGGCGGTTGAAGGTGGAAAGTGGTTTTCCGAGCCCTGCACTGCTATCGGGAAGGTATATGATACTTTTTGTTCATGCTGCTGATTGTTCAATCTTGTGTTTATGATATCGATTTGCATTATTGTATGGAGAATTTTTTAAAAAAAATGGAATATATGCTTATGCAATGCAGACTTCAGCGTGTCAGATCCTCGCCATCTCGGTAGTTGTTCACGGTCAGGAATGCACGTCCGTCTTGATCTTTCACACATCGTATCGGTTTGCCAGAGTAAATGTTATGCTCGTACACTCACTCAGATGCATGCATGCGATAACCGGACCTCGGCTTGTAGGAGCACGTACCTACATAGCAGATTCCCAAGTCGAGTTAATCCATGGCTCGTCTCGACCGTTCACAAACTGACACCGTATTTACCCATTATTTTCCACGTCATGAGTAAAGAAAAATCGTGAGATTTTAAAACATCACCGAACGACTTGGACTCCTATATAAAGGAGCCTTGCATTTGGCATTTCCATCAACACATCCAATAAAGCACACATCCTAGCGCGATGAAGGGCCTCTTGCTGTGCACGCTCGCACTTGCCTGGCTGCGGTGACCACCCACGCCCAGCTGCAGTCCTGCCCTACGCGCTGCGGCAAGCAGGCGGACGGCGTGGAGTGCCCCAACAACCTCTGCTGCAGCAAGGATGGGTACTGCAGCCTGGGTGTCGACTACTGCAGCGCTGGCGCCGGCTGCCAGAGCGGCGCCTGCTACGACAACAAGATCTGCGGCACGCAGGCCAATGGCACACTGTGCCCTAACAACCACTGTTGTGGCTCGGGTGGCCGCTGCGGCTACGGCAGAGAATACTGCAGTGACGGCTGCCAGGGCGGTCCTTGCTGGGCTGATATCAAGTGCGACCACCTGGACAATGGTAGCTATGCCCCAACAACCTCTGCTGCAGCCAGTACGGTTACTGTGGCCTAGGACCGGAGTTTTGTGGTGCTGGCTGCCAAAACGGCGCCTGCAGCACAGACAAGCCATGTGGCAACAAGGCTAATGGTGCACCATGCACCAACAACTATTGTTGCAGCCAGTATGGGTCTTGTGGTCTTGGCAAGGATTACTGTGGTACCGGCTGCCAGAATGGCGCATGCAACTAATAATACTCCTTCCTTCCTGGCTGCAAACTCAAGTGCGCTATACCTTGAACTGCTGCCATGGAAGTATAAGTGTTGCAATGATAAAGTATAAGCATCGCAACAAGGAGTAATAATCAGTGGCAATAGCTAATATTATTGTCGCAAATTAAGTTCTACTTGTATCAGCTATCGTTATCAAGCTGTCAACATTTTCCCTAATCAGTATTGTGTTTTGTTGCCATCGTGTAATGTTTTGCTGCTTCTTGACCATCATGTTTTGTTGTAACGCTAGAACTTTGAATAATTGCATTGCAATAAACAACTGGTGGTGCCATAGCTTTTAATGTGTTATATGCTCATGGTTATAAACTGCTGCAAAAAAAACATTTAAGGGATAAAACAATCATGGTGAACAAAAAAAACTCACTGGAACATTTTCTCATCTCATCGTATGAATTGCCAGCAAGAGGCTTGACTAAAGTGGACCACTGGATCCCAAGCACTTTATGTGTGTTGCCGTGGTGCCTTCGATGTGATCATTTTGGTTATTTGGAGAAGACAGCACAAGTGCACTGCAGGTATAAAAATGCAGCGGCAGTTTTTCTTATTCTTTCAGGAACAGTCTGTTATCTAAACAAGACCAGCAAACAACCAAGACAACAGACTAGTGCAGTGGAAATGCCGCAGGTTCTATCTTGGTGAGAAAATATGTGTTATAATAACAGGACATAAGAGCATCCAGATTAAGAACGCAAAGCAACCATAATAACAAGGTATTAAAAAGATTTAGGTCTCACTTAATTCATAACAGAGATCACATTGCCATAAGGCACAGGACTAGAGAGTTTCACAAACGACACATGACATAGACTTGCCCATAGTAACCGAAGAGACAAGGGAAGAAGCCACCACGCGTAACAGACTTGCGAATCAAACTTCCAAGGTCGCAAGGAACTCACTGGCCACCACGAAGGCGGAGCACCAAGTGGAGAGTAGACTCCTTCTGAATGTTGTAATCCGCAAGGGTGCGACCATCCTCGAGCTGCTTACCGGCAAAGATCAGGCGCTGCTGGTCCGGGGGGATACCCTCTTTGTCCTGGATCTTCGCCTTCACGTTGTCAATGGTGTCCGAAGATTCCACCTCCAGGGTGATGGTCTTTCCGGTGAGGGTCTTCACGAAGATTTGCATGCCACCACGCAGGCGGAGCACCAGGTGCAAGGTGGATTCCTTCTGGATATTGTAATCAGCAAGGGTGCGTCCGTCCTCAAGTTGCTTGCCGGCAAAGATCAGGCGCTGCTGGTCCGGTGGGATGCCCTCCTTGTCCTGGATCTTTGCCTTCACATTGTCGATCGTGTCGGATGACTCAACCTCAAGTGTGATGGTCTTGCCGGTCAATGTCTTGACGAAGATCTGCATCTGCATAGTTCAAAATTGCAAAAGAAAAAAAGGTTATGTAACCTAGTTAGAGGTGTAAGGTGTATATGAACAAGATAAACAAAGTGACGGGACAAAGACTGTCTTAATCTGAATCTTGCAATAGATATGCCTAGTAGGAAATTGATTTCAGACACCAAGTTTATGGCATATACATACAAAGAGATAAACAAAACAAGTTAACAGACTGCGATCATCTAAATTTCTGATATATTACTAGTAAATCTGACAAGTAAAAACCGCGGAGCAATAATTATGAACAGAAGCATCTAACAACGCAGAACTGGAACTGCCTCTATGATCTAATTCCAGTTTAAATTAAGCAGACTTTTATAGCTGGAAATTACAAAGCAGATAGGCAGATTTGTGTGACTGGAACTGAGCAAGTACATCAAAGGGGATTGGAAGATAATAATCTACTGTTCTATTTCCAGTTCAAATAAGCAGATTTGTATAAGAAGACAATTTGACAACAGGGCATCTATTGTAAGGCTAACATAAGAGATGCGGAAATAGTAAAACAGATATTGGTATAACAATAAGGCAAATGATGGATGAATACTAATGAGATTCAGCCTAAAACCAACGGGCCAGACGAGGAATAATCTGAAGCATATCAAACAAGAACCTAGAACGGCAGATCCAATCCAACACTAATCGGTGAAGTCTAATCAACAACTCTAGATGAACCATCATGGGACAGCAATCGCATCCGATTGAAATCTTCAGACCGGCAATAACTCGTTTTTTTTTCTTTGATCTATATAAACAAAACCATGAAGATGGGTACAGCGATCTACACGGATCTACTGAAATTTCCATGTTACATCAACTAATCGCTTTGACCAATTTGGCAATCGCACATATTTTATCTAAATCAATCCCACAACAATGAACAGACAGATAGATTGGGGGAAGAGGTAATCGGTGGCGGGCGCAGGAGATCGATTTTTTTTCTCGACGGAATCAGGGGGGGTTTGCGGTTGGATTGGGATACAGGGAGCCTATGTCTGTGGAGAAATTTATAGGTTGGGCAAGTCAAGGAGGCCGGAACGGAACGGGCTGGTGAGAGAGGCAGTTGCGGAGTCCGTCCCCACCACGCAGTCTCTCGAAGCGTCTCGAGGGGTCTCCAAGCGCCCAGGTTTTTTTTTTTTTAAGTTGATCCAAGCGCCGAGGTGGACTTTCCATATAGCCGCGCCGTTTTGGGCTTATAGCGAGACCCGGAAGGATGTCTCGCCCCATCGCTATGCGCCGGCCCAGGTGAGTTTGTTTTCTTCTCTGTTTTTTACATTCGTTTTTTCTTTTGTTCATATTTTCCAAAATATTGTACTAGTAAAATTCATATGTTCCGAAATTTTAAACCAGCATACAAAAATAATAATCAAAAACCCGTGAATTTAAGAAAAAGTTAAAGCAGTATAATTTTGTTGGTTAGTGTAGCTTAGAAAAGTTCACGAAATTCAAAAAATATGTTCCTGAAAATATGTTTATACAATGTAACAAACGTTCATATAGTTTAACAAAATGTTTTGTGTCATTTAAAAATGTTTCCACACTTATTTGAAAGACAATTATCACGTCTGAAAAATTATTGAAAACATGTGTTTTATAAATATAAATAAAAACATGTATTTGAAAATTATTAAGCCTGAAAAAGTTCACGAATTTAAAAATTTATATGTTCCTGAAAACATGTTGTACAATGTAAACAAATGTTCACACAGTTTAATAAAACTGTTTTGTATCATTTAAAAAATCAACATGTATTTGTAAAACAATTAGCACGTACTCAAAAATAAATAAAAACGTGTGTTTTAGAAAATCATGTATTTGAAAAATTGTAAACATGCATAAAAATGTTTCAGTTGTATAGAAAAATGGATAATGTGCATGAAAAAGGTAAACATCAAAACATATATTTGAAAAATGTTAAGCATGTATTTGAAAAATATTAAACATGTATAAAAATGTTTCATATGTATAAAAAATATAATATGTATGAAAAACAGTAGACACCGAACATATATTTGAAAAGAAAGGTTGATCTTGTATTTAAAAATGTTAAATATATAAAAATATATTCCTTGTTATACAGAAAATGTACAATGTGTAAGAAAAATAATAGACATCAATAAATATATTGAAAAACAATATTAGTCATGTATTTGAAAAATTGTTAGACATCTATACAAGAAAATTTCTTGTCTATACAAAAATTTACAATGTGTAAGAAAAAGTAGACATCAATAAATATATTGAAAAACAATATTAGTCATGTATTTAAAAGATGTCAAACTGCATAGAAAATATTCCTGCTATATATGAAAATGTACAATATGTATGAAAAAATAGACATGTATTAAAAAGGAAAAAAGGACAAGGAGAAGCGAAAAACCGAGAAAGAAAGAAAAAGAGAGCAAAAGAAAACCGAGAAAGAAATAAAGAAAATTGAAGAAAAAGAAAAAATAAAAAAGGGAAGAAAATTGGCTGACGAAAAATGAAAAGGGGGGAGAAAACTACTCATTAACGCGTCCCTTACTGGGTCGGCCAACAAGCAGTGAGCAGTGCGGGCGCGAGAGGCGAGCCATAGCTACATCTGGCAAGCCCCTAAAAAAAGCTACATCCCGCAACACATGAGATACAGCTCTGGCGAGCCCAAACTGGCAATGCACATATGACAGCTCATCGCATCATCGTCGATGGACCTTTTGTCTAAGGGTAACTCCAGCGTGATCCAGCAAACCACTCATAAATGTCCAGGCCGAGCTGTCCAAACATCTTTTGCCATCCAACCTGTTCACAAATATATCTGGACTGATGCAGATGTCCGAAATCCTACAATATGGGCGTCCGAGCCTCCGCCGTGTCGGATTTCGACACGCCCGATCCATCCCAAAATACCCCACCTAGAGCACTTTTTCCCATTCCATCCCTACTTATTGTGCTCTATATCCGCTCCATCGACGACCACAACTACACTGTACCACCCCAGCCGCCGCCTAGGGTGTCAGACCTCCGTCTTTCCACCCAGGGGCAATCCTGCTTTCGACTATGTTGCCATTCCACCTCGGTTCTGGCGGCTACCCAGGTGTCCTCCGCTATATGTTGACGCCCTCCATGGCTTACACCACACCCAACAAGTGTTCGATCAAATGCCATTGCCCAAAAAGTGATGTTCACGTTGTTTACTTTGAAGTAAACATGATGGATTCAGACGATGAGTACTTCTACCCTGAGTTCACTGAGTCGTATTTTTGGATGAAGAGGAGGAATACGAGGATGAAATGGTGATGATGAGGGCGGTTCTTGCAGACGTAGTGCCTGTGGAGGACCATGCTCTCAACTACAAGTGTTGGACAAAAGGGACATACAGTGTTGAATTGTAATAGAGAATGGGCTGTCTGATGTTTGTTGATGACTACTTTGCCCCCAATGCGCTCTTCGAGTCCTTTCTCTGTCGTCGTTTTCGGATGCGGCGGTAAGTGTTTGATCGCCTCTACCATGGTGTCCAGGTTATGATGATTACTTCATCTTGGAAGGATGCTTGAAACCATTGGGTTCTTTGGTTACCAAAAGTGCACTGCTGTAATAAGGATGCTTGCCTATGGCATAGTCATAGATTTGTGGGACAATTACCACCTGGTGCTGAAAGCACATTGCTCGCAGCCATGGTAACATTTGATACTGTGATGATGAAGGTGTCTAGAATGGAGTACTTGAGAGAACTCCCATATACACACCAAGGCTCATGGCAAATGGAGAAGCAAGATGTTTTCAGGTATGCTTGGATCCCTAGATTGTACGCATTGGAAACGAAAGAGCTACACATATGCTCAACAAGGGCAATACCAAGGCCGTTGCAAAGAGCCTATTGTCATTCTTGAAGCCGTTGCATCAGATGACCGCTGAATTTTGACACACTTTGTTTGATGTGTCTGGGTCTCATAATGACATCAAAATGGTGCAGCGGTTTCCATTATTTGTAAGGTTATGTGCGAACGAAACTCCTAAGTGCAACTATACCATCAATGGTCATGTGTACAACATGGGGTGCTATCTTTGTGATAGTATAAATCCTCTGTGCGCGACTTTCTACAAAACCAAAGTGTAACAAAAAATGTCACTTTGCCCCAAAAGAAGAAACGGCTAGAAAGTATGTGGCGAGGGCATTTGGAGTGATTCAAGCCCGCTTTGCAGTTGTTCATGGACCTGCTAAACTAGATATGGGACGCAAAGACATTATGTAAGGTGATGACAACTTGTGTGATCATGCACAACGTGATTATGGAGGATGAGAGTGATGGAGTTCGTCATGGTCTGGATTTTCAAAACGTGGGTGATCCTATCCAGTTTCGAGAGCAAAATTCGACGACATTTGAGGATTTTACCTAAATGCATCATCAAAGTGGGACGTAGCGTTACATGATCCTTTTGTTTTTGGCGGTCGACCGAGTTGGCTGATGTCGGCATGGTTGCGGGTTTTCTTGTTTTGCATGGTTGCTCCTTAATGAGACGTGTTTTTTATATTTTGCCTTAATCAATCGTGCGGTGTTTGATTTTTGGCCTGGTTTTCATTATAAACGAGACCATTTTGTTTTTATTTTTTTTCTCTCTTGATGAAATCTTAGTGAAACCGGGGGTGCTCTTGCCTTGCACGTTAAAAGAAAAATCATCTTATTCATAATTATATTAAAAAAATCATCTTATTCGTGATCGGCGCTAACAAGTGACAACGACACCGGAGAGACAAAGCATGCAAACGAGAACGAGGGCGCTTTATTGTGCAAGCGAACGGTCAGTCAAGGATTTTTTTCCGTCCAGAAAAGGGACAGACCAGGCTGCCGGAGAGCAGGACCGATGCGGCGAGGACGTACGAACGCCGGCCGGCTTCATTAGACCTTCCATCCGAGGGCGGCGGCGAAGGCGTCCTTGGCCCACTTGAACACGTACCACAGCAAGTCGACAAAGCCGCCACCGAACCCTCCCAGTTTTACGCCACCGGCGTACGCGGACGGAGCCTCGGCGGGCGCCTGCAGCCACGACGACGCCTCCTCGAGGCCGGACCCCCGCCCCCCCTCCTCTATGACGCGGCCGGCGTGCGCCAGCGCGGCGGCGGCGCAGAGGACGAGCGCGGCGAGCAGGACGGCACGAGCCATCGCCATTTCCCTTCGGCCGACGCCTTTGTACGTACTGCTTGATCGCTGTTGGTTGAGACCACGGAGTGAGTGTGTGGAGCTGCAAGGCGAGATTCAGCCGGTTTTATACGCAGGTCAAGATGAAACCGACCAAGTTACCGATGCGTAAGTGCTTTTAATTAGCGCTGAATTGACCCGTGCGGTTCTCGTTTGGCACTGAACAAGCGTTTCAACGCACGCTTGGATCAATAAACCCAAGCACGCGTGCATCGGTTTCGTTCGTTGAGTTACACGCTGGGATCTGCATACTCTAAAAAAAACAGTGGGATCTGCAACTCAAAAAAAGGGGAGAGGATGGACAATTAACAGTGGGATCTGCAACAAAAAGAACAGTGGGATCTGATCTAGCCCGATGCGATGCCTAGCTTGTACTAGATGGGAGGGAAATGACTTCCTGGGGACACGGGCAGCTCAACGGGCGGTGATCGTGATGGATGCTGTTCTCGCGTTCGCGGGCACACCCGATGTTCCCTTGTTGGTTCGGAGGTGGTTGAAGGATGCAGTTCAGTGACTGCCTGATTGGTGCCCACGGCTGCTGGCACACGTGATGCGTGCTCGTGGTAGGGGTAGGCTTTGCTGCCCTCTTTTCCTTCGGTATGATCGCTGCCGCATCATAACTGGGCAGATTCAAAAGCCACCGTAAGAAAGTGGGTAACGAAAAGAACACAAGGTTTGGGAAGGACTGATGGGTTGATGATGAATCTTTCAAAATATCACATTCCAGGTTATATAGTTGGAGCTTTGATCACAATATACCCTTAAAGAAAACGAAAAGACACACATCCAAAATCATGGGGGTGCCCCAAGTCTTCTTCCTCCCGCATCCACCGGCGACGCAGGGTGATTATAGTTTGATGCCGCATCGGGGCCTCCGCGGCGGAGCACACTTTTTGAAACCTGGGAGCTCATAGAAGCAACAGGCGAAAAGTCATCGATACAGATTAGGAGAGGCCGCCCGGCCGCCGCGATCCGCGAAACAAATCGCCGCCCCGGAGGCAAAAGACACATCGGTAAGGGCCGGTAAAACTTTAAAGGCAAAGAAAGTTGACCGAATCCAAATGGATCCACCGTAAACCTAAACCGGACGGGTCCTAGAAGACCAACCCAGACATGGCTCCACACACCCTTCGCTGGTGAAACACACACTAACCGAATAGGGATAGGGTGGGAAGAACATTATTCCTACCCTGGGGCTATGTTGCCGCTTCACCGACCCAAACCAAACACGAAGACTCTATAAAGAAAGGCTGGAAAAAGTCACCCATGTCGTTGTGCGACATGTCCGGGTTGATGTCAAGTTTGTTGTCGTCTAGTGCATAGACGCCATCTTCCCCGATGATCCAGCCAAGCCGGACCACCGATGAGGATCTCCACAATGGATGCCTCCGGCCACCACCGGCTCCACCAACGTCGGTGTCGTGCACCGCCTGGTGAAGGCCGCCGCTCGACCGCACATCTCCTTCGCCGCTGAAAGATCGTGGATGTCACCTAGAGGGGGGTGAATAGGCGCTTTAAAATAATTGCGGTTTAGGCTTGAACAAATGCGGAATAAACCTAGCGGTTAATTTGTCAAGCACAAAACCTACAACAACTGGGCTCACCTATGTGCACCAACAACTTATGCTAAGCAAGATAAACAACTATGTGATAGCAAGATATATGACAAGAAACAATATGGCTATCACAAAGTATAGTGCATAAGTAAAGAGCTCGGGTAAGAGATAACCGAGGCACGCGGAGACGACGATGTATCCCAAAGTTCACACCCTTGCGGATGCTAATCTCCGTTTGGAGCGGTGTGGAGGCACAATGCTCCCCAAGAAGCCACTAGGGCCACTGTAATCTCCTCACGCCCTCGCACAATGCAAGATGCCGTGATTCCACTAAGGGACCCTTGAGGGCGGTCACCGAACCCGTATAAATGGCGACCCTTGGGGGCGGTCACCGAACCCGTACACTTTGGCAACCCTTGGGGGCGGTCACCGGTACCCGTCAAATTGCTCGGGGCGATCTCCACAACCTAATTGGAGACCCTGACGCTTGCCCGGAGCTTTACACCACAATGATTAAGCTCCAAGCACCACCAACCGTCTAGGGCGCCCAAGCACCCGCGAGGAACAAGCTCAAGGGTATCAAGCACCCAAGAGTAATAAGCTTCTCAACTTGTAACTTTCACGTATCACCATGGAGAACTCAAACCGATGCACAAATGCAATGGCAAGGGCACACGGAGTGCCCAAGTCCTTCTCTCTCAAATCCCACCGAAGCAACTAATGCTAGGGAGGAAAATGAAAGGAAGAACAAGAAAGAGAACATCAAGAACTCCAAGATCTAGATCCAAGGGGTTCCCCTCACATAGAGGAGAAAGTGATTGGTGGAAATGTGGATCTAGATCTCCTCTCTTTTCCCTCAAAACTAGCAAGAATCCATGGAGGGATTGAGAGTTAGCAAGCTCAAGAAGGTCAACAATGGGGAAGAACACGAGCTCAAAGGATAAGGTTCAATGGGAAGAAGACCCCTTTTATAGGAGGGGAAAATCCAACCGTTATGTGCTCAGCCGACACGACAGCGAAGATTACCGCTCCACGAGTGGTACTACCGCTCAGGCGGAAGAAGCAGGAAAAGGAGCAACAACACATGAACCTTGGGGCGGTACTACCGCCCGACCGAGCGGTACTACCATTGGGCAGTGATACTACCGCTTAACAGCCTAAGCGGTACTACCGCTCCTCCTCATGATACTACCGCTCGAGAGCGGTACTACCGCCACTCTGTCATGGCAGTACCGTAAAGTCCGACACGAAAAACGAGCCCTCGAATCGAGGCGGCACTAGCACGAGACCGCAGCGGTACTACGGCTGGGGCTACAAGCGGTACTGCCGCTTATAGCACCCAAGCGGTACTACCGCTCCGGCCCGCGGTACTACCGCTCAGACCAGAGCGGGGAGAAAAGCAGAAATGCCATAACTTCTTCATATGAGCTCCGAATTGAGCAAACTCAAGCTTGTTGGATACAAGACAACGAGTAGCAACAAAATAGCGAGCGAACACAAATAAAGGAGTGAAAACTCCAACAGAGAAGAACCGGCATACCCTCCAACATCGAAAACATCATAGAAGATGCATGTGAACTCCGTTTTCGATGAACTCGAGCTTGTCATAAAAATGACCATAGGCTCCAAATCTCACAAGGAGAAGAACCAAACAAGAACCAATAAAGATGATGCAAGGATGCAATGGTTTGAGCTCTCTACGAACGATACGATCAAGCAACTCATCGAGAGCCCCCCTTGATAGTACGGCAATCGATCCTATAACCCGGTCTCCCACAACTACCGTGAGACTGGTAAAATAGAAAACCTATCAAGGGCAAACCTTTGCCTTGCACATGATCCACTTGAGCTAGATGATGACGATCTTCTCCTCCTCAAGATGGACCACCCTTCTTGATTGCGTTGGCTCAATGAATACTAGTAGATTGCTCCCCCATACTCCACTATGGGTGAGCCACTCTTCTGCACATCTTCACAAGTCCATTGTCGCCACAATGGACGGCAAGCTTCAAGCATATGATCTCTTCATGATGATCCTACTTGAACTTGCACACCGCAACCTAACCCCACAAAGAACTCTCACGAAGACCATGGGTTAGTACACAAAGCGTAATTGACCATGCTTACCATACCATGGGATCGCTTGATCCCTCTCGGTACATCTTCTATGCTCTGTGTGTTGATCAACTTGATTCACTCTTTGACTTGGTCTTGATCAACCTTGAATCTTTCCAACTCTCTTCATTTGGATGATGTCTTGAAGGTAAACATGAATGATCACACACTCTTCTTCTTCAAGACATGCTTGCTATAAGCTCAATACTCATAAGACCAATCTTTGGATAATTCCTTAATAGCACCTTGGTCATCACAAACTCTCCTTGAAACCAACAAATGGACTCCAAGAAAAACCTATGGACAAGCTCTTCAAATATAACTCAAGGCAACCATTAGTCCATAGAGATTGTCATCAATTGCCAAAACCAAACATGGGGGCACCGCATGTTCTTTCAGCCGCCCCCACAACAACCCTCCAACCCTGTTGGGGATCGTTGTAGAATTTAAAGTTTTTCTACGCATCACCAAGATCAATCTATGGAGTTATCTAGCAACGAGGGGAAAGGGAGTGCATCTACATACCCTTGTAGATCGCGAGCGGAAGCGTTCAAGAGAACGGGGTTGATGGAGTCGTACTCGTCGTGATCCAAATCACCGATGACCGAGTGCCGAACAGACGGCACCTCCGCGTTCAACACACGTGCGGTTGGGAAGACGTCTCCTCCTTCTTGATCCAGCAAGGAAAGGAGAGGTCGATGGAGATCCAGCAGACGACGGCGTGGTGGTGGATGCAGTGAGGATCTCGGCGAGGCTTCGCCAAGCTCACGAGAGGAGAGGTGTCACGGGAGGGAGAGGGAGGCGCCAGGGGCTAGGTGCGGCTGCCCTCCCCCACTATATAGGGGCCAAGGGGGCCCACCCTCTAGATCCCATCTAGATGGGGGCAAGGGGTGGCTTGCCCCCAAGCCAAGGGGCACCCCACCCTGTGGTTTCAACCCTAAGCGCAGGGAGGCCAAGGGGCGCACCAGCCCACAGGGCTGGTTCCTCCCACTTCAGCCCATGGGGCCCTCCGGGATAGGTGGCCCCACCCGGTGGACCCCCGGAACCCTTCCGATGGTCCCGATACAATACCGGTGACCCCTGAAACTTTCCCGACGGCCGAAACTGCACTTCCTATATATAATTCTTTTACCTCCGGACCATTCCGGAACTCCTCGTGACGTCCGGGATCTCATCCGGGACTCCGAACAACTTTCGGGTTACCGCATACTAATATCTCTACAACCCTAGCGTCACCGAACCTTAAGTGTGTAGACCCTACGAGTTCAGGAGACAAGCAGACATGACCGAGACGACTCTCCGGTCAATAACCAACAGCGGGATCTGGATACCCATGTTGGCTCCCACATGCTCCTCGATGATCTCATCGGATGAACCACGATGTCGAGGATTCAATCAATCCCGTATACAATTCCCTTTGTCAATCGGTACGTTACTTGCCCGAGACTCGATCGTCGGTATCCCAATACCTTGTTCAATCTCGTTACCGGCAAGTCACTTTATTTGTACCGTAATGCATGATCCCGTGATCAACCACTTGGTCACATTGAGCTCATTATGATGATGCATTACCGAGTGGGCCCAGAGATATCTCTCTGTCATACGGAGTGACAAATCCCAGTCTCGATTCGTGCCAACCCAACAGACACTTTCGGAGATACCCGAAGTGCACCTTTATAGCCACCCAATTACGTTGTGACGTTTGGCACACCCAAAGCACTCCTACGGTATCCGGGAGATGCACAATCTCATGGTCTAAGGAAATGATACTTGACATTTGGAAAAGCTCTAGCAAACGAACTACACGATCTTGTGCTATGCTTAGGATTGGGTCTTGTCCATCACATCATTCTCCTAATGATGTGATCCCGTTATCAATGACATCCAATGTCCATAGTCAGGAAACCATGACTATCTGTTGATCAACGAGCTAGTCAACTAGAGGCTCACTAGGGACATGTTGTGGTCTGTGTATTCACACATGTATTACGATTTCCGGATAACACAATTATAGCATGAATAATAGACAATTATCATGAACAAAGAAATATAATAATAACCATTTTATTATTGCCTCCAGGGCATATTTCCAACAACGCCTCCATAGCAGACCCCTCAATCCGGACCTCTAGGGTTTGTTGGTCGTCCGCCTCGTCTGTCTCTTGGAAACAATTCGCGTTCCTTGATCACAATTTTTTTGTGGCTAATGCCTTACAAAAAGGATGGGAGGGTTTAAATTTTAGGACCCTGTGGGTGATACTTTACCTCTCTGTGATAGTCTCATGTTGAGATCTGGTGAGATTGAAATGTCTGATAATAAAGATTCACTAAAGTGGATGGTAACTATTGATGGTGTATTCACTCAAATCTCACCGTAGACATTTAGTTGTGACAGGTAGTGGATTCCCACAAAATGCAAAAGATTATAATTCCACCAAAATTAAAGTTTTTCTTTGGTTGGTGGTTAAAAATAGTATCTTAAGTCTTAACTAGAGACAACCAAGAAAAGAGTCGAAAGGCAATAAAAATTGTGTGTTGTGTGGTCATGATGAGAGCATTGAGCGTCACTTATTTGGATGTTTTGTTGCTAGGCTGGTTTGGAGGCTTTTTACGTGTGCTTTCAATCTAAGATCTACATAGATAGCTTAAATGTGTGTCTTAGCTAGCTTGAAAGTTTCCAAAATGAATGGTACTGGTTGGTGCTGCTGCTATATTGGACTATTTGAAGACGTAGAAATGACATAGTATTCGAGAGAAAGATTATTATTGATCCAATTGTACTAATCAAATTGATTTGTCATTCAATAATAAGTTGGGCAGATTTGTAGATGAAGGAGGAAATTCATTGAATCAAAGAGGCCTTGAAAAATTTGTGAATCAAAGAGGCCTTTATCTTTTTCCACGAGGTATGTTTACATGCTAGCTCACACTTGTTTTTAAACATATGTTTGGTCCAACCCACCCAAAAAACATATGTTTTTACAAGGCATGTTCTTTTAACGCCCCCCTTTTAACATCTTCATTCCCCTGTCACAAGACAACTAGGGCAAAGCCTTTGGCCCTGGGATCCGATGGATTTGCTTTCCCTCTATCACCCGCTCCGACAATCAATGGTGTGGAAGGGAATCTTGGTGCCTCAACTCCGGCTAGTAGATATGTTGAGTTTTAGTCCTTGCAAGGGGCGGCACTCTGACGAATGACGACACTTCTTCTTCGGTCATTATTCCGGGCTTTGATCCTTCTCAAGTCCGTCCATCGAGACGGATTAGAATGAGCACTGGTGTAGATTCCTGCCAACTTCATGGGGCGTCAAGGTTAGAATATCTCGTTGTGCGTACGCGGCGATGAGATTTGGTATCCGGTTCTTCAAATCGATCCAAGGGTGCGGCTCCGAGCCTGATCCTTACGGGCAAGTGCACAAAGACTTCCTCAGTACAATGTTCATTCGATGGTCCCCAGACATTGATGTAATTTCTACGTTAGGGGTGCTTTGTACTTCTGATAAACTTCTGTAATAACCTTTTAAAAAACATGTGTTTTATGTTTTTTTCCAAACTTAAAATAAAAAGAAATCCAAGTTTTTCCTTTTGAAAATCCAGGGTTTCAAACAGACGACGCGGTTGCCACGAGAAGACTGGAAAAATGTACGCGACCAAATTTCGAAATGCGCCCACGCTGCCAGCCTGACACCCACGCGTCCTCAGATAAAAACTCCCCCGGTCGCCACCCCGCTTCCCCCACTCGAACACTCCGCCATCTCCGCTCCAAAACCCCCGCCGCCGCCCCCGCCGGAACCCTAACCCTAGCCCCGCCGCCGCCCCCGCCCCCTCCCCGCCGCCATGAGGGAGATCCTCCACATCCAGGGCGGCCAGTGCGGCAACCAGATCGGGGCCAAGTTCTGGGAGGTGATCTGCGACGAGCACGGCATCGACCAGACGGGCAAGTACGCGGGCGACTCCGACCTCCAGCTCGAGCGCATCAACGTCTACTACAACGAGGCCAGCGGCGGCCGCTACGTGCCCCGCGCCGTGCTCATGGACCTCGAGCCCGGCACCATGGACTCGCTGCGCTCGGGCCCCTACGGCCAGATCTTCCGCCCCGACAACTTCGTCTTCGGCCAGTCCGGCGCCGGCAACAACTGGGCCAAGGGCCACTACACCGAGGGCGCCGAGCTCATCGACTCCGTCCTCGACGTCGTCCGCAAGGAGGCCGAGAACTGCGACTGCCTCCAGGGTACGTGCTCCCCCCCGCCGGATCTGAGCGAGGGCCCCCCCTCTCTCCGCCTAGACGCATCCAGCCTGTAGATCTAGGATTTATTCCGCATTTCGGGCGCCGTGAACTTGTAGATCTGAAATGTTTGGCGTAGATTTGACGGATTTACGAGTCCATTTAGGAATCTGGGCGGTTGATTTCTCTGTCCGAATGTGTACTTTGTGCGCTTGCTGGTGCAGTGACTGGTGATTTAGATGCGTAAGTAATTATTCATCTCTTCCTCACTGCAGGATTCCAGGTGTGCCACTCGCTGGGAGGAGGCACTGGCTCCGGAATGGGCACCCTGCTGATCTCCAAGATCAGGGAGGAGTACCCGGACAGGATGATGATGACATTCTCGGTGTTCCCATCGCCCAAGGTGTCTGATACTGTTGTGGAGCCATACAATGCTACCCTCTCTGTGCACCAGCTTGTTGAGAATGCGGATGAGTGCATGGTTCTTGACAACGAGGCTCTCTATGACATCTGCTTCAGGACGCTCAAGCTTACCACTCCCACCTGTAAGTGCTAAAATGGTCTCCAGGTCCATTTCTGCCTTTTTTTCTTAAGTCATGTATCAGCATTCAGTAATTGACATCTTGCTGAACTGTTATGTTGTCCTTACTTATGTTGTCCACTGTCAGTGTTTACATTTATGTCTTCACTCATGTTTAGTCTCACATACATGTTGCTTTCAGATGATGCTCAGTAGGTGTTAACTTGTACATGTGTTGTGAGTATTTAGCATCCTACAACCGTTTCTCCATTTCCAGGTGTTAGTCTTTGGATTACTGAGCTAATAGAGTCTATTGTTGAGTCCAGTAAATGCAATTTGTGAATATGGTTGTCAGCATTTTGTTGTCACAGTATACGATTGCACATGTACACATCGTTACCTGTTTGTTGTGTATGGATCTTCTGGTACATATGCTTTATGGCACTGATTGTCTAAATGTAAAAACTGATCTCAGTAACTTCAACACCATGAAGGATAGTTATTTCTTAAGTTGTTGCTGTGCTAGTTTTGTAGGTGGTATTGCTAGAATCAGTATTTGATTGCTCATGTAAAATGGGGCCTTTTATTTTAAGCTCATGATTGGTGGACTGAAAAGAGTAATGTTCTTAATACACTGCACTAGCTAAAATTGTTCGCTTGGTTCTTACCTCTTTATGTTCTAAGTCGTGTACCACTCTACAACTGATTCTTCATTTCCATTGTTGTGTACCACTCTGCGTGATGTTTGTAAATGCAATCTGCAAACATCACAAAGGGGTGTTATTTCTTCAGCTGTTGTTTGTGTTAAGTCTTGTAGGTGGGTTTACTTGAATCAGTATTTGTTTGTCCATGTAAGCTCATGATTGGTGAACTGAAGATTAACATTCTTAGTATACTGCACCAGCTAATATACTACACCTTTATCTCTTTGTTTTGTATCGATCTTCTGGTACATATGTTTTATGCCACTGATTGTCTTCATGTATACACTAATGTCATTGCCTTTAACACCATGAAGGACAGTTACTTCATAAGCTGTTGCTTGTGCTAGCCTTGTAGGTGGTATTACTAGAATCAGTATTGATTTCATAAGCTCATGAGTCATGATTGGTGGACTGAAAAGATGAACATTCGTACTATACCACATTAGTTAATTTGTTGTTCTGTTTCTGCTCACAAATTTATTCACTTGGTTCTCATCTTTCTTTATTGTTTGCAGTCGGTGATCTGAACCACCTTATCTCTGCAACTATGAGTGGTGTTACCTGCTGTCTCCGCTTCCCTGGTCAACTCAATTCAGACCTCCGGAAGCTTGCTGTGAACCTGATCCCATTCCCAAGGCTCCACTTCTTCATGGTTGGATTTGCTCCGCTAACCTCGCGGGGTTCACAGATGTACCGTGCCCTCACTGTGCCTGAGCTCACCCAGCAGATGTGGGACTCAAAGAACATGATGTGCGCTGCTGACCCAAGGCACGGCCGCTACCTCACTGCCTCAGCCATGTTCCGTGGAAAGATGAGCACCAAGGAGGTTGACGAGCAGATGCTGAACGTGCAGAACAAGAACTCGTCCTACTTTGTGGAGTGGATCCCAAACAACGTCAAGTCGAGCGTGTGTGACATCCCGCCCACAGGCCTGAAGATGTCATCCACGTTTGTGGGCAACTCGACGTCGATCCAGGAGATGTTCCGCCGTGTGAGCGAGCAGTTCACGGCCATGTTCAGGAGGAAGGCCTTCTTGCACTGGTACACGGGTGAGGGCATGGACGAGATGGAGTTCACCGAGGCTGAGAGCAACATGAACGACCTGGTGGCCGAGTACCAGCAGTACCAGGACGCGACGGTCGAGGAGGAAGAGGACTACGAGGATGAGCAGGAGGACGAGGAGGCTGCCTAAGTCTCCTCCCATTCTTCCTATGGATATGCCTTATATCGCTCGCTAAGTCGGTGGAGTGCTCGTGGTGCTGTTAGGTGATGATAGCTAGATGCTATTTTTTTCCGTTCTAAATGTCGGTCGTGTTGCCTTGACAGACTTATTTTTTCGTTATGTGGACCTGTGGTCGTCGTGTATGCTCATGTCGTGATGAGCATTTGGTGTAAGGTTTGACTGTGACTTGGTGTGTTATTCAGTAGTGCTACTAGACTGCAAAATCTCTATTCCGTGTCCAGTATTTTTGGGCCAAGTTGCCAAATATGCTTCTGTCATCTTGGAATGCGTTTGAACCGGAGTTTCCAACCTACAGGCAACTTCATTCGATCTTGGAATGAACTTGCCTGTTGGCTGACAGTAGGTTCATGTAGTGCTATTATATACTCCCTCCGTTTCTAAATATAAGTCTTTGTAGAGATTCAACTATAGACTACATACGGAGCAAAATGAGTGAATTTACAATAAAATGCATCTATGTACATCCGTATGTGGTCCACAGTGGAATCTTTACAAAGACTTTTTGAAACGGAGGGAGTACATAGATTCTGTTATAATTTCTTAATTCCATGTTGCCTTGATAGGAAATTTGTTTCACTATGTTGTTTCGGTCTTCTAGGAAAGTGGCATCTATCTGTTTTGCTTTACGCATTTGGAAAATCTCGAAAGCAGAAATGGCGCGTGGCATAGAAGATCAAACAGAGCCTTCTTATAAGGTGTTGTGTTTGGTCGAACTTTGGTAACACAACTGAGATCAGATTACAGGAGGGAATGAAAAAAATTGACAGCTTTGTGTTGTTCAAGTGTGCACCGGAAACGTCATGGTGCTAGGTCGAGGAAGTTACATAACTGTTCAAGAAGATGAAATTTTGTACCACAACAATGGCGACTCAAGAGTACAAATTGCTGTAAAGCAATTATTAACTGGTACCAGGAAAGCAGCAGACACACTGATCCAACACAAGCAAAACTGGATACCAAAATTTGGTGTAATAAAACTGAAGCAATCTTGGATTGAATGAAGAACTTGGATACCCAGTACCACACAATATTTGACTCTTCGACACAAATGGAACTCCGAGCACAGAAATCAAGGGTGCCAAATGTTTGCAACCTCAAGTTTGGAGCTCGAAGGCATTGCGGCCATCCGGGCAATCAATTTTTCCCTTAACAGCTTGCATAGTAAACAACAATGATCATATTGACGTGATCTTGCCAGTATCACCCCCTCAAAAGGAATTACGTTCTCATTTTCATACATTGTTAATACTAAATCCACAGAATTATTATAGCTCATAGAGAAACTCTCGGACCACGTAGACAGTTGTGTGATGATACCACATGAATATCTAACATGATGACAGTCTCAAACATTAGGACACTACAAAATCTCGGAAACTCCTAGGACAGTGGCTTATCCGAGGAAGTTCATGATCACCAGGTGGAGCACCAGATTGCACAGGACAAAATCTGCAAAGGCCCTTTCTGGAGGAAGATCCTGCAGATAATGTTTTGACATACAATGTTATGCTGGAAAATCCAAAGAACAAACTATCGCAGCAGATAAAACGCTGACAGTGAAAATAGAGTTACCTTGAATTCCTTGTTGTCCTTGTTGACTTGAATACGGAGGCACACTGCAAAAACATAGACAGTTTCATATCATGCAGACAAGGAAGGGTAACCAGGATTGAGAGGGGCTTAAGAAGTTCTTACCAGCAAGAACTGCACTTCCTATGCATGACAGGACACCAGAGAGGAACGAGTTGAAGGGAAATGACCCAACTACTCCCATGTAAGCAACCTGGTTTGCCACATAAGTAGCAAATGGCTCAGCTTTTCGGTAACTATGGGTGAACAGAAGACTTATGGCTTATAAAGATAATGCTAGTCAGCAAACGCACATACTTAAAGGGAACTTGCACTGATCCTAATAATCTTGCCAGGACACACTATATCACACACACCACCTAGAAAACAACGGCTAACACTTCATCTGTCAATTCAAACATCACAGGGCATACAAATGTTTAGCAATCCATGCCATTTACACCTGCACAAATTTGGGTGCCAGATGACTAGGTACTAGGTACAGCAGATTTTTGAATGCTGATACCCTGCTCCTATTCAAAATTGAGAAATGTGGCATAATAGACAAACATGGCATTGCCTTTCCAAACCCTCATGCTATACTAGAACAAGATATTTCATAATGTGACAGCCCTCTCTACACCCATGTATTATCGGAAAACGAAGTTGTTCAAGTAAGATTTAACTTCTCCATCCTAAATCACATATCCTCAGTAAGAAGTTTAGCATCGAAAAATTACCTGAACAAGGGCAGTCGCCATGGCGAAAACCACATACAGGTCAATGATCTGCAGAAATGTTAGAATAAGGATCAGCAATCAGATAGTCGAGTGTGGCCACAGGTTGACAGTAACACAAGAGAGAATGGCAATTGCCTTGAGGTTCGTGGGCGTGGCGGCATAGGCCTTGTTCAGGGACTGGAACAGGAGCTTGGTATCCCCCGCATCCTTGGGCATCCTCGCGAACCAGAGCACTTCAAGCCAACTAACCAGTATGAAACAGAAAACAAGTCACAATCAGATCTTCCAGCAGCGTGGCAAGACTAGATCAAAAACCAAGCAGCTGACATGCACGCATCGGAAATTTTGTAATTTTTGTCTTCAAAATGACAATGCACATGTAAGCGTTACGGATTTACGCCGTTGTTGTGAACCGGATGGGCAAGAATCGAAATGCGTACGGTTACTATGGACTTGCATGCCAATTCGTGGACTCACCGAGCCATCTATCGGCAAAACGAATTCATTCAGATGACCAAAGAGTTAACCGGCAATCCGTATAATTCAGACGTGGCTGCAGTTTTATGCGCAAACTGACGATAACTAGGAAGAAAATCAATTACAGCAAGAAAAACTGAGGGCGTGTTTGTTTGCAATGCTTTTTACTACTCCCTCCGTAAACTAATATAAGAGTGTTTAGATCACTATTTTAGTGATCTAAACGCTCTTATATTAGTTTACAGAGGGAGTACTGTATTTTGTGGGGATGTTTGGTTAATAAATTTCTACTTGGAATTCTGAAGACAGTAGCATGCATCAACCAGAGATCTCAATCAGCATTCAGAATCCAAAAGGGCATTCGTTACACGGACGGAGGTGGTGGGCGGGCAGAGAGAACAGGAGGGATGGATCCGCAGGAGAAGCGTCGCCCACCTCAGTCAGCGAAGGGGCCGGCTTGCGGCGGCACGGTAGCTGTTCGTGGACGCCGAAGGTGGGAGAGAGAGATCGGGGGCCACTAGCGGCGGCGCTGCAGCTGCGCCTAGACGGAGGAGATTGCGGAGGATGTGGGGCTCGGGCTGGGCTGCAATCCGTCTGCGCAGTGGAGTGCGTTAGCGGGCTGAGCCCACCAAACATTTTGGGTCGCACTAACTGCCACACGTGTGGCAGTAAGGGAGACGCACCACACGTCTTTAATGTAAACAGATTACCACGTCATCGCATGCATGCATGTAGGAATTTTTTTGGATTTTCAGTTTTTAAAATGTTTTATCTCTTAAACGAAAAATCAGATTGAAAATCCGTTTTCACCATTAAATCCCTCGCGATGAGATCTTCGAAACTAGATCCCATGTTGATATGTTTTGATGATTTTTTTTGATTAAAAGTTGCAATGTCTATTGCATATGAATTGCCATGATGTTTACACTGAAGTTGCCATGATATGTTTCAGCTATTTTCTTCTACATTTAAAAGTAAATTTTGACATTTATAAAACGAGGAATTAAGAAACTAGACTTGCCATGAACCATAAACTAAAATTGCCATGATACATGCACGTAAAATTGCCCTGGTTCATACAAAAATAATTTTCATGGTCAAAGTACTGGAGTTGCCATCATCAAAATACTAAAATTGCCACATGACAACTTTAGTTTAAGCCCTATGGCAACTGCAGTGTAAACATCATGGCAACTTCTGGCAAAAAAAAAAAAAATTCGTCGAAACATATCAACATGGGGTCTAGTTTTGAAGATCTCGTCGAGACGGATTTAATGGTGAAAAAGGATTTTTAGTTTGCTTTTTTATTTAGGAGATACGGCATTTTTAAGCTGAAAACCAAAAAAATTCTGCTGATGTCATCTATTCATACGTGGCAAAATAAGTGGTGGTGGAGGCGTGTGGGCGATGTGCAAACGCCCACACGTGTGGGCGTTAACATTTCCGAACATTTTTTAGGAAAGGTAAAAAATAACAATTTATCTATATTTTTTTGAAAAGGCTGCCCTAAAAATCTAGAAAAAGGGTAAAAATCTGTAATGTCATTCAAAAAGAAAGGCACATTTTGCAAGCTCTTTATGTTTCTCAGATAATAATTCCATGACAAAAGAATGCTCGCCAAACACAACACAATGTACCACTAACTCTCTTGCACAAAAGAATGGAATGAATGTCGAATCCACACACACGAATGACACAGATCTCAGCTCAGCTTCCAAAGAATCCCCCCCCCCCCCCCCCGAATCTGTCATTTCCTTGCACATCTTGGCGAGGGCGCTCTTGGCCTTGTGTCGCAAGAGCACCCGCTTCCTCCCGCGGGTCGCATTCTCCATCGTGATCACCACCTTGCCGGCCTCCGCCACGGGGAGCGAGTTGCGCACCGCCTCCTAGCTGGCGCCCACCTTCCGACCCTTGCTCACCATGATGCTGTACGCGTCCTCGTCGGTGGGCACGAACTCCTCCGTGTACCTCGCCTCCCATCCCGACACCGTCAGGTCCCACGTCACCGTCGTGTCAGCCTGAATCGTTTGTGTCACACAACCAAATTCAGTCAGCTAATCACCTATGTTCTTAGTCACCAAACAATTTTAATGCATCTTATTTTCAACAAGTCTAAGTAAGAGCTCCACATACTTAATTATCATATAATCTTCTATGATTGCTAATACTCAAAGCATATTTTTGGAACAAATAGCATCCATCAAACACACAGAAAAATATGGCTTTAATGTTTCGCCTCCCAACTTATTTACAATAGAGATAATTGTCAACAATAATAAATCATGATCAAATATATTTGAATGGCCATATATGCCTGGACCTTTCCCCACCACATGATGCTTGCAAATTAAAGAATAGGTTGGAATAAGAAGAAATACTATCCACTCTTGCATGAAAGTAAAAACCGAAAAGTAAAAGATAGTCCCTTCACAGAGGGAAGTATGGATTTGCAGAGGTGCCAAAGCTCAATGCTTAAAACAGAGATGAATACATTTTTAGAGGCATGCCTTTCCTGTCAATGTCACGACGGAGAGTTCTCAATATCTGCCATGCTAAACACATTATAAGCGGTTCCCAAGTGGAAAGGTAAAGTTTACTCCCGCTCAACCATTTAAACACAAGCCATGGCTAGCCGAGTCATCGGGTTCCCTCCATACAATCAACTTTCCGGGGGAGTTTGTTTCATTATTTTGCGTTTTGTCATGGGATTGTGCATCCCAATTACCATCCTCTCTCGTGCAATGACAAGTGAATAAACACCCATCGTGAGAATAACCCGCTTAGCATGGAATATACTAACCACCCCCTGCCGCTCCATGAGCGGTACGAGCACACAAAACAGATGCTTATTTTAATGATTGGAGGTGGCACATGCAAATTTACTTGGAACGGCAGAGTAATACCGTATATAGGTAGGTATGATGGACACTCATGGAAGAAACTTGGCTCAAGGATTTTGGATGCACAAGCGGTATTCCCGTCTAGTATAAAATTTCTGGCTAGCAAAAGATTATAAACGAGCACCACATGTTGGAGGATCCATAACAATATAACATCTATACAAATACACTCAACCATAACTCATTATGTTGTCTTCCTTGTCCAACTTCAACTAATTTTCTCAAGTGAAAATAATTAACGGGTGTTCGCAATGATAAAAGATGTCCAAGATAATATATTTGTATGTGAAAGTTCTCTTCCATATACTATCTTTCATGAATTGTTTGTATGACCAATATTGTGATTGTCAAACCAAATGTGAAATATTTCTAAGCATGGTACAAGCATATGAAGCACATGCAATTTCAACTTTATGATATTCAATTCATTCAACAATTTACTCATAGGATATAAGTGAAGCACAAAAGTAAATGACAAACTACTCCAAAGGATATATGTGAAGCACAAAGAGTAGTTAAATAATTGAGGAGCTATATGAGGACTCTCTCTCATTTAAAAATTCCAGATCTTAAGTATTTTATTCAAACAACAAACAAAACAAAATAAAATGATATTCCAAGAATAGCACATATCATGTGAACAATTAAAAACTTAGGCTCAACCAAAACTAACCGATAGTTGTTCAAGAAGAAAGGTGGGATGCCTACCGGGGCATCCCCAAGCTTAGATGCTTGAGACTTATTGGAATATTAATTTGGGATGCCTTAGGCATCCCCAAGCTTGAGCTTTTGTGTCTCCTTAATTCCTCTCATATCATGGTCAACTCAACAAGAACTCATGAGATAAGTTAGTATAAATCAATGCAAAACCTTATCATTCTCCACTGTAACAAATCAATAAAATTATATGTGAAATTGCATACTAAATGCATCTGCATATTTAATACTCCTATCCTCAAATAGAATCATTAAACAAGCAAACATATGCAAACAATGCAAACATAACAACAATCTGTCTAAACAGAACAGCCTATGAAGGGTGAAAGAAGATTCATAACTCCAAAAATTCTGAAAAATTACCACACTGTAGAAAATTTATCGTAGCTTACTGTGTAAAAATTTCAGGATTTTATCACATTCTGACTTTCCATAAGAATCTAGACAATAATAGAAATATTTATGTTTTCAAACAGCAACATATACACTTGCAAAATAAGCATGGTAAAGACTATATTTGACAATTTTTATTGAAATAAAAGATGCATAGAATTGTTCTAAATAACAACAAGAAAATCCTAATAAAATAAAATGATGCTCCAAGCAAAACACATATCATGTGACGAATAAAAATATAGCTCCTAGTGAGGTTATCGATAATGTTGAAGACGAAAGAGGGGATGCCTTCCGGGGCATCCCCAAGTTTGGACGCTTGGGTCTTCCTTGAATATTACCTTGGGGTGCCTTGTGCAACCCCAAGCTTAGGGTCTTTCCACTCCTTATTCTCCTCATATTGATATCTCACCCAAAATTTGAAAACTTCAATCACACAAAACATAACCGAACTTCATGAGATAGGTTAGTATGATAAAGAGCAAATCTTTCACTTTGGTACTGTCAAGACAAGATTCATAATTGTTCTCAAACGATGCCTACTGTACCCTATAATTTCTACAATTTATATTGACCAATATAAGCCATAGAAACTATAAAACAAGCAAACTATGCATCGAAAAAGAATTTGTCAAAAATAGAATAGTCTGTAATGATCTGAACAAGAACCATACTTCTGTAACTAAAAAATTCTGAAAAATTAGGAAAACATAGAAAATTTGTATATCAATCATGTGTAAAATTTTCAAACTTTTATCACATTCCAGTGAATTATGGTAATTCCAAAACTGGGCGCAAAATTTTCTGTTTTTGCACAGAATCAAGTCAACTATCATCCACACTATCCCACAGGCTTTACTTGGTACTTTATTGAAACAAAAGCTATAAAACATGATTACTACAGTAGCTTAATCATGTGTACACACAAAAACAATAGTTATAAATATTGGGTTGTCTCCCAACAAGCGCTTTTCTTTAATGCCTTTCTAGCTAGGCATGATGATTTTAATGATGCTCACATAAAAGATAAGAATTGAAACACAAAGAGAACATCATGAATCACATGGCAAGCTAATTTAAGCCTAACCCACTTCCTATGCATAGTGCTTTTGTGAGCAAACAATTTATGGGAGCAAGAATCAACTAGCATAGGAAGGCAAAACAAGCAATACTTCAAAACTTTCAACACATAGAGAGGAAACTTCATATTATTGAGATATGTAAAAGCATATGTTACTCTCTCATAATAATTTTCAGTAGCATAATGAATGAATTCAACAATATAGCTATCACATAAAGCATTCTTTTCATGATTCATAAGCATCACAATTTTATTACTCTCCACATAAGCAAATTAATTCTCATGAATAGTAGTGGGAGTAAACTGAATGAAATAGCTATCATATGAAACTTGATTGGCATAATCCAATTGAAAATTAAAATCATGATCACAAGTTTCATGGTTATCATTATTATTTATAGCATACATGTCATCACCATAATAAGATAGCAACTTTGTTGTCACAATCAATTGAAATCTCTTCCGAAATAGTGGAATCATCATTAAATAAAGTAATGACATATCCATATCCACTTTCATAATTATTACAATAAGATTCAACACCCTCCAAAAATAGTGGGATCATTACCTAGAGTTGACACTCTTCCAAACCCACTCTCATCGTTGTAATCATCATAAATAGGAGGCATGCTATCATCGTAATAAAGTTTCTCAACAAAACATGGGGGGACTAAAAATATCATCTTCATCAAACATAGCATCCCCAAGCTTATGGCTTTCCATATCACTAGCATCATGGATATTCAAAGAATTCATACTAGCAACATTGCAATCATGCTCATCAATCAAAGAGTTTATGCCAAACATTTTATTGAATTCTTCTTCTAACAATTGAGCTCAATTTTCCAATCCATCATTTTCAAGAAAGGCATGATAAAGATGAAGAATATGAGGCAACCTAACTTCCATATTTTTTTGTAGTTTTCTTTTATAAAACCAAATTAGCGATAAAACAAGAAACTAAAAGATTCAATTGCAATAGTTAAAGATATACCTTCAAGCACTCACCTCCCCGGCAACGGTGCTAGAAAAGAGCTTGATGTCTACTACACAACTTATTCTTGTAGACTCGTGTTGGGCCTCCAAGCGTAGAGTTTTGTAGGACAGTAACAATTTTACCTCAAGTGGATGACCTAAGGTTTATCAATCCGTGGGAGGCGTAGGATGAAGATGGTCTCTCTCAAACAACCCTGCAATCAAATACAAGAAATCTCTTGTGTCCCCAACACACCCAATATAATGGCAAATTGTATAGGTGCACTAGTTCGGCGAAGAGATGGTGATACAAGTGTAGTATGGATAGTAGATATAGGTTTTTGTAATATGAAAATATAAAAAACAGGAAGGTAATAAGTAGTAAAATGGAGCACAAACGGTATTGCAATGCTTGGAAACAAGGCATAGGGTTCATACTTTCACTAGTGCAATCTCTCAACAGTGCTAACATAATTGAATCATATAACAATCCCTCAACGTGTGACAAAGATTCACTCCAAAGTTCTTATCTAGTGGAGAACATAAGATGAAATTGTTTGCAGGGTACGAAACCACCTCAAAGTTATCCTTTACTATAAGTGTCATAAACATCCATAGCGTTCGTACTAAAATAACACCATATGATACACATCAACCAACTCTAATGCCACCTAGATACTCCAATGTCACCACAAGTATCCTTGAGTTTAATATTCGATATGCATCAAACAACTTCAGATTCATAATATTCAATCCAACACAAAGAACTTCAAAGAGTGCCCCAAGATTTCTATTGAAGAAAGTAGGACGAAAACGTGCATCAACCCCTATGCATAGATTACCCCAATGTCACTTCGGGAATCCGCAAGTTGAGTGCCAAAACATACACCAAGTGAATCAATATAATACCCCATTGCCACCACGGGTATTCATATGCAAGACATACATCAAGTATTCTCAAATCCATAAAACTATTCTATCCGATAATAGTGAAACCTCAAAGGTAAAAACTCAATTCATCACAACAAGATAGA
This sequence comes from Aegilops longissima, assembly GCA_021605205.1. NCBI lineage: Eukaryota > Viridiplantae > Streptophyta > Magnoliopsida > Poales > Poaceae > Aegilops > Aegilops longissima. The sequence continues at coordinate 746,426,337 of CM038682.1, forward strand.
GAGGGAGAAACACCATATGATCCAACTATATTAACAAAACTCGCGGTACATCAATATCGTGTCAAATCAAGAACAAGAGAGAGAGGGAGAGAGATAGATAGATAGATAGATAGATAGATAGATAGATAGATAGATAGATAAATAGATAGATAGATAGAGAGAGAGAGAGAGAGAGAGATCAAACACATAACTACTGGTACATACTGATACGTCTCCAACGTATCTATAATTTTTGATTGTTCCATGCTATTATATTATCCATCTAGGATGTTTTATATGGATTTATATGCTATTTTATATGATTTTTGGGACTAACCTATTAACCTAGAGCCCAGTGCCAGTTTCTATTTTTCCTTGTTTTTGAGTTTTACAGAAAAGGAATACCAAACAGAGTCCAATTGACGTGCCAATTTTTGATGATTTTTTATGGACCAAAAGAAGCCCCCGGAGTAAAATAGTTGGGCCAGAAGAGTCCCGAGCCATCCACGAGGGTGGAGGGTGAGCCCTACCCCCCTGGGCGCGCCCTGCCTCGTGGATGACTCGGAGACCCCCCCTGACGTGAGACCGACGCCAAAAATTCCTTTAAATACAGAAACCCCCGAAAAGAAACCTAGATCGGAGTTCCGCCGCCGAAAACCTCTATAGCCACCAAAAACCAATCGAGACCCTGTTCTGGCACCCTGCCGGAGGGAGGAATCATCACTGGTGGCCATCTTCATCATCCCGGCGCTCTTCATGACGAGGAGTGAGTAGTTCACCCTCGGGGCTGAGGGTATGTACCCATAACTATGTGTTTGATCTCTCTCTCTCTCTCTCTCTCGTGTTCTTGATATGGCACGATCTTGATGTATTGCGAGCTTTGCTATTATAGTTGGATCTTATGATGTTTCTCCCCCTCTATCTTATTGTAATGGATTGAGTTTTCCCTTTGAAGTTATCTTATCGGATTGAGTCTTTAAGGATTTGAGAACACTGGATGTATGTCTTGCATGTGCTTATCTGTGGTGACGATGGAATATTCACGTGATCCACTTGATGTATGTTTTGGTGATCAATTTGCGGGTTCAATGACCTTGTGAACTTATGCATCGGGGTTGGCACACGTTTTCGTCTTGACTCTCCGGTAGAAACTTTGGGGAACTCTTTGAAGTTCTTTGTGTTGGTTGAATAAATGAATCTGAGATTGTGTGATGCATATCATATAATCATACCCACGGATACTTGAGGTGACATTAGGGTTTTGGTTGATTTGTGTCTTAAGGTGTTATTTTACTACGAACTCTAGGGCTGTTTGTGACACTTATAGGAATAGCCCAATGGATTGATCGGAAAGAATAACTTTGAGGTGGTTTCGTACCCTACAATAATCTCTTCGTTTGTTCTCCTCTATTAGTGACTTTGGAGTGACTCTTTGTTGCATGTTGAGGGATTGTTATATGATCTAATTATGTTATCCTTGTTGAGAGAACTTGCACTAGTGAAAGTATGAACCCTAGGCCTTGTTTTGAAGCATTGCAATACCGTCTGTGCTCACTTTTATCATTAGTTACCTTGATGTTTTTATATTTTCAGATTATAAAAACCTATATCTACCATCCATATTGCACTTGTATCACCATCTCTTCACCGAACTAGTGTAACTATACAATTTGCCATTGTATTGAGTGTGTTGGGGACACAAGAGACTCTTTGTTATTTGCTTGCAGGGTTGTTTGAGAGAGATCATATTCATCTTACGCCTCCCACGGATTGATAAACCTTAGGTCATCCACTTGAGGGAAATTTGCTACTATCCTACAAACCTCTGCACTTGAGGCCCAACAACGTCTACAAGAAGAAGGTTGCGTAGTAGACATCAAGCTCTTTTCTGGCGCCGTTGCCGGGGTGGCTACGTAAGCGGCACTAACACCCCGTCAACTAAGCTCTTTTCTGGCGCCGTTGCCGGGGAGGCTAGGTAAGCGGCACTAACACCCCGTCAACTAAGCTCTTTTCTGGCGCCGTTGCTGGGGAGGTTAGTGCTTGAAGGTATATCTTTACATCTTGCAATCGAATCTTTTAGTTTCTTGTTTTATCACTAGTCAGTTTATAAAAGAAAACTACAAAAAAATGGAATTGAGGGTGCCTCATATGCTGCATCTTTTTAATGTCTTTCATGAAAATGATGGAAAGGAAATTGTGCTCAAGTTTTAGAAGAAGAATGCATTAGAATGTTTGTCACTAAATATTTGAATGATGAGCATGATTGCAATGTTGTTAGTATGAATTCTTTGAATATCCATGATGCTAATGATATGCAAAGCCACAAGCTTGAGGATGCTATGTTTGATAAAGATGATATTTTTAGTCCCCAAGTTTTGATGAGCAAATTTGTTATGATGAAAGCATGCCTCCTATTTATGATGGTTATATTGATGAAAGTGGATTTGGAGAGGTCATGGCTTTATTTAGTGATGAATCCACTATTTCGGAAGAGGTCCAATTGATTATGAGAACAAAGTTGCTATCTATGATGATTATTGTGATGACATGTATGCTATAAAGAATAATGATAACCATGAAACTTGTCAGCATGATTTTAATTTTCAATTGGATTATGCCTCACATGATAGTTATTTTATTGAGTTTGCTCCCACTACTATTCATGAGAAGAAATTTGCTTATGTGGAGAGTAATAAAAATTCTATGCTTATGCATCATGAAAAGAGTGCTTTATGTGATAGTTATACTGTTGAATTCATTCATGATGCTACTGAAAATTATTATGAGGGAGGAATATATGCTTGTATGAGTTGCAATAATATCAAGTTTCCTCCCTATGTGCTTAAAATCCTGAAGTTATGCTTGCTTTGCCTTCCTATGCTAGTTAATTATCGTTCCCATAAGTTGTTTGCACACAAAATCCCTATGCATAGGAAGTGGGTTAGACTTAAATGTGCTAGTTATATTCTTCATGATGCTCTCTTTATATTTCAAATCTTATCTTTTATGTGAGCATCATTGAAATCATCATGCCTAGCTAGAAAGGCATTAAAGAAAAGCGCTTGTTGGGAGACAACCCAATATTTACCCCACTGTTTTTGTGTGTCCACATGATTAAGCTACTGTACTAATCATGTTTTATAGCTTTTGTTTCAATAAAGTTCCAAGTAGAACCTTTGGGAAGACTTGGGTGAAAGTTAATGTGATCTTGCTATAAAAAACAGAAACTTTGCGCTCACGAGATTAGCTGTAATTTTTTACAGAAGAGTGCTTTTAAGTTGATTATTTTTGAATAAAATTAATAGACAAATTCCTCACGTCCACCAATTTATTTCAGAATTTTTGAAGTTACAGAAGTATTCGAGAGTTATAGATTACTACAGGCTGTTCTGTTTTTGACAGATTCTGTTTTCTATGTGTTGTTTGCTTATTTTGATGAATCTATGAGTAGTATCGGAGGGTATGAACCATAGAGAAGTTGGAATACATTAGATATTACACCAATATAAATAAAGAATGAGTTCACAACAGTACCAAAAGTGGTGATTTTATTTCCTTATACTAACGAAGCTTACGAGTTTTCTGTTGAGTTTTGTGTTGTGAAGTTTTCAAGTTTTGGGTAAAGATTCGATGGACTATGGAATAAGGAGTGGCAAGAGCCTAAGCTTGGGGATGCCCAAGGCACCCCAAGGTAATGTTCAAGGACAACCAAGAGCCTAACACTACTAGGGAAAACCCTAGTAGTAGTGCTGGTACCAACGCTACCACTAAGGCGCCATGACTAACTAGTAGCGATGGCTATTGGAAAGGAGCGCTACTGCTATACCAAGTTAGCAGTAGCGCTTTCCTTTGAACAGCGCTACTGCTACTTACAAGTAGCAGTAGCGCTTGTTCTAAAAAGCGTTGCTGCTAACTTTTCCTGTATTTTTAAAAATACAGCTTATTTTCGTTGTGTGGTTTTATATACAGTACTTTCATCATATGATTTTATGACCATTGATTTTATGACCATGATTACTTATTATATATAATAGTGGGTGAAATGAACGTGGAGTAGATTCAAGTGGAGGCAACATGTGGTGCATGTCGAAAGTACTACCCTAATCCAAACTTGATCTAGTTTGGATTAGTAGTACTTTCGATGTGCACCACATGTTGGCTCCACTTGAATCTAATCCAGGTTCATTTCATCGATATATATATATATATATATATATATATATATATATATATATATATATATATATATATATATATATATAATAACTCATCATGCTCATATAACAACTTAGCATCATGCATCATCGATCATAATAATAAATAACTCATCATTGGTATCATAATAACAGGTCATACTCATCATCATCGATCATACAACTTCTACTCGATACCACATTATCATCATAGTCATCTAACCAATCCTACTTAGTTGTTCTTAGTACATGATCATGAGTATTATTGACTAGGACCTACTACCTTCTCTTAGGTAAAATAGCAGAAAACAAGATAGGCCCTGACTCGCCATTATGGAGAATGGAGATTATCCTGTCTCCAATTCTTGCCTTTCGCACAATGTTGCTTCCAAGTACCTCCTTACGACTGTCCATACATTTTTTCCATTCTTTGATTTTCATGTCTCCACTTCTTTTAGAAATCCGATATGGACAGGTGAGATTCGTAGGATGACCTGGCCGTATGTTCAAAACATCAAGGCAACCATTCTGATACATCAGATGAGGCACACAATCCTTCGGGATTTTCTGTTGAAAAACATAGTAATAACTTCGTAGTTAGCAATGTAGTTAAGTTTTAAAAGAATTTATGCAAAAGATGCACGAATGTTGTAATAGTAAAAAATCTTACCATGGCATCTGCATGGATGTTACTGTAGTTCAACACGTGCACTAGTGGCACGTATTGACCATAATGTGGAGGAGTTTTATAATAGATATTGTAATTCTCAAGATCGGTACAAAATGCGACCAGATGATTTTTCTCCTGATAAGTTAACTCAGAGCCATCGGTGTAGTAGGTTCTGTCTACTGCTACCTCTTGAGCACTGCGTTGGATTTCCCCGAAGAGGAGAGGATGATGCAGCAAAGTAGCGTAAGTATTTCCCTCAGTTTTTGAGAACCAAGGTATCAATCCAGTAGGAGGCCACGCACAAGTCCCTCGTACCTGCACAAAACAATAGCTCCTCACGACCAACGCGATTAGGGGTTGTCAATCCCTTCACGGTCACTTACGAGAGTGAGATCTGATAGAGATGATAAATAATATTTTTGTTATTTTTGGTATAGAGATGCAAAGTAAAAAGTAAAAGGCAAAGTAAAAACAAAGCAAGTATTAAAGTGATGAAGATTGATATGATGAGAATAGACTCGGGGGCCATAGGTTTCACTAGTGGCTTCTCTCAAGAGCATAAGTATTCTACGGTGGGTGAACAAATTACTGTTGAGCAATTGACAGAATTGAGCATAGTTATGAGTATATCTAGGTATGATCATGTATATAGGCATCACGTCCGAGACAAGTAGACCGACTCCTGCCTGCATCTACTACTATTACTCCACTCATCGACCGCTATCCAGCATGCATCTAGAGTATTAAGTTAAAAACAGAGTAATGCCTTAAGCAAGATGACATGATGTAGAGGGATAAATTCATGCAATATGATAAAACCCCATCTTGTTATCCTCGATGGCAACAATACAATCGTGCCTTGCAACCCTTTACATCACTTTGGTAAGGACACCGCAAGATTGAACCCAAAGCTAAGCACTTCTCCCATTGCAAGAACTACCAATCTAGTTGGCCAAACCAAACGGATAATTCGAAGAGACTTGCAAAGATAACCAATCATACATAAAAGAATTCAGAGAAGATTCAAATATCATTCACAGATAATCTGGATCATAAACCCACAATTCATCGGTCTCAACAAACACACCGCAAAAACAAGATTACATCGAATAGATCTCCACGAGAGAGGGGGAGAACATTGTATTGAGATCCAAAAAGAGAGAAGAAGCCATCTAGATAATAGCTATGGACCCGAAGGTCTGAAGTAAACTACTCACACTTCATCGGAGGGGCTATGGTGATGATGTAGAAGCCCTCCGTGGTGGATGCCCCTCCGTGAGCTCCTAACAGGGCGAAGATGGGATCTCGTGGATACAGGAAGTTGCGGCGGTGGAATTAGGTTTTGGCTCCTGTTACGATCGTTTGGGGGCAATGCGTAGGTATATATAGGAGGAAGGAGTACGTCTGTGGAGCAACAGGGGGCCCACGAGGCAGGGGGGCGCGCCCCCACCCTCGTGACCGCGTCTTTTGTTCCTTGGCATAGGGTCCAAGTCTCCTGGATCACGTTCGGTGAGAAAATCACGTTCCCGAAGGTTTCATTCCGTTTGGACTCCGTTTGATATTCCGTGTCTTGAAACACCTGAAATAGGCAAAAACAGCAATTACGGGCTGGGCCTCCGGTTAATAGGTTAGTCCCAAAAATAATATAAAAGTGGAAAATAAAGCCCAATATAGTCCAAAACAGTAGATAAAGTAGCATGGAGCAATCAAAAATTATAGATACGTTGGAGACGTATCATCTACCATGTTCCGCACATTGTTTGAACAATGAAAATAAGCTGTCAACTATTTTGAAATGAACAATATAAATTAGTTAATAACTATGTTTGAGAAACTCACATAGCGGTAGAATTGGAAGCGTATCAACAAGGACCCAAATGTCCATATTGTCGTGGTCGATGTCAGGATCACCAAGATCCATGGTGACAAGCATACCCTCATAAAAACCATACATCTTGCAAAGTGCTTCCCAATTTTTGCAACCAAAATGGGTTAAGCTCTCAGAATTATTCAGATTTACTTCAAAATCCATACCATGATGAGTCCTTAGGTGAATTTTCTTTGTTTCGAAATTTTCATGGTCTTCAAAATCCATCCTCTCCAAGACATAGCGTCTTGCATGGCATGGGATAAGCTACTCAAATTGTAAAAGATGAAAATTACACGTTGAAATAGTTGAAGTCATGCTTAATTACGAAAAAAACACTTGTCGTCGTTGCATACCGTTTCAACATTGAAGGTCGCCTGGAGCTTAATGCTGAAGCGCCGATCTTCGTCCAGGTGAGGCCTGTCGCACAGACCTCGGTCGTCGTTGCACCAGCTGCACTCCCCCGGGAGACTTTCGTCGTCCAATGATGACATTTCCTACGTTCATAATTCAAAGATTAAACTTGTACAATTCAATATATGTACTACAAAAATTAAATTAGATCATTATTATTCATCACAGGTTGACTATCGGTCAGTCGAGTCTTTTTTCTTGAAAACTCTCAGCTCGCGTGGTGTATACATTCGACCGTTGGTGATGGTAGTGTCGTGGTTCTAAGTATGAAATTAGAATAGGGGGTACGTAGGAGGAGGCAAGATCCTAGCTACGGTGAGGTTGTGCATGCACGATTTACGAGTTCATGCCCTTCTCAGAGGAAGTAATAGCCCTACGTGTCGGTGCCCGAAGGCGGTCGACTGGATTATGCGTGAAGTTACAGGGGGTGCAAACCCTTGTGCCAGTTGAGGGGGGTGGCTTATATAGAGTGCGCCAGGACCCCAGCCATCCCACGTTTTTTTTGACACCTGAAGACAGTAGGGGAGCCCCCTACTGTGTAATTAAATTAAAGAATGGGTGAATTTACATATGTTTTGTACATGGCATCCCCTTTGGGGATGGGGGGGGGGAGGAGGAGATCAAAGAAGAGCTACAAAGGAGTTGAGAAAAGAAATGTGTTTCTCTCCAACCCTATGAGTTAGGAGAGAGAGGTCCTCTTTTAGCCTAGATGTCTAGGATATTTTCGTGGGCGGTACTCTCCTGAAGACTTTATTATTTCGCTCCTTCCAGATGCTCCAAGCAGCTTGTAGGAATATTTCCATGAACATTGGCTTATTCCATGCTTCTTTGGCTGTGCTTATCCAATCTAATCGCGAACCTTGAGCGCTCCAACTTATGTCAATATCGGACCAGCAGTCTTTGCTGAAGGCACAACCAAAGAAGAGATGTTCAAGCGTTTCTTCCACGTTAGAGTCACAGAGGGGGCAAGTATAGTCAGTTCCAATGTTGTAGTGTCTTCGTTTCAGCATGTTTCTGGTGTTGAGTCTGTCAGATAGGAGAAACCACCCAAATACCTTTATTTTCATTGTGACCTTAGATTTCCAAAGCCAGGTATAAGCTTGATGGGCTCGGACCTCCCTGAAGAAAAAGTTATAATATTTATTGGCCAAGAACAATTGTGTCGTCCAAGTGCAGATCCAGCTGTCATTCTCTGAGAGGCTATCGTTTAGTTGGACATCTCGTACTAGGCTCTGAATATCACGTTACAAGGGGTTCAATGTACATAAAGGGGAGACGTTACTGATAACGCCAGTCGCCAGTAATAAAGACATATAAATGACCATTAAGACTACGGAGTGAACGCCTGACCGTTGCCGTCCTAAGTGACTTTTAGATCTTCTGTACTCCGAGTGATTCCTGAAGTGGTCGAGTGAGTATATCCTGGTCGAATGGAATTGGGTTATCCGAGTGAAATGCTTTTGGTTGAGTGGGTTACACTCTGAGATGATTACAGTCGGTAGATGGTGCTTTGCTTTGGATGTCTTTGACTTTAGGGAAGTGTCCTTGGGAAGGGTGTCAGGCCCGTTACCCTACCCTAGGTACATGTCATCGTCATTAGCCCCCAAATGGGTCGGGTCTGAGTGGAGAAGGGGTTGAAGATGATCCCGACCCGAATTTTATGCTTTCAGGGGCACTTTACCTGGGTCGATGAACCATGCTAAAACTTTCGATTCCGTTCTCACTCGCCTTGATCCATTCAGATTTTGTCGAGTGAACTTTATGCATATATGTTTCGAATGTTGGAACGACATGAAATCTTGAGAGCAATCGGTTGCACTCCTGTTCCCGGATCTCACGAGATTCGAAATTTGGGGAAGCGCGCGGGACGGAAGGCACCGCAGTAAACGTGGTGGATCAGGCAAGGACGCCTCAATCCTCGCGCTGCCTTTTTCGCCACGTATTGAGCGCGTGACTGTTGCGGGATTTGACAAGATTGCTTGGGTCCACCAGTCAGCCACTCGGAAGTAGGTCTATATTATGTCTCCGTGCCAATGTGTTTTGCACAGTGCGCCTCGTTCCCCTTCTTCCTCCTCTGCTTCTCCATCGCATTTGCCCTCACCCTCAGCGCCGCCGCCCCGTCCGCACGCAACCTGCTGCGATGGGGCAAGACAAGACGACGGCTCTGGAGCGTGCGAATAAGGCGACAGTAGCATCAAAGGGCAAGAAGTCGAGTCGGGGCGGATCATCATCGAGGTCTGGTCTGTCACCTGGTTGGATCCACAACCACAAGAGGGTGAGTGCGTCCTTCTTGCGACTCATGTTGACCGCGGTTTTTCTCTGCCTCCTCATCCTTTTTTCCGGGGTTTCATGAACTTCTTTGGAGCCCAACTTCACCACTTTTCCCCCAACACCATCACATATCTCGCCGCGTTTGTTTCCATGTGTGAGAATTTTCTGGGTTGTCGACTGCATTGGGGTCTCTTCAAACACATCTTTACCTGTCACTCCCAGTCTGTAAAAAAGGCTAATCCGAGTGATGAGAGGACACACGTGATCCAGATGTGCGAGGGTCTAGGAATTCATACGAGGGGTAGGAGCACTTTTCCAGCTATGACACTTCCCGATTCAGTTAGAGGGTGGCAGTCGACTTGGTTTTACTGTAAATACCAACCGACCCCTGGCCAGTCGACTGGACTTCCTCCCTTCTCCATGGACTGAGTCCAACCGCCCTCTTCTTTGAAAGTGACTCCAGCAGAGAAAGTAGAGGTGAATATGTTAGTCAAACGGGTAGTCCAACTAGTCCGTGACGGTGTGACTGGCATGGATCTGCTTGAGGTGTTTCTCAGTCGATGCATCCAGCCACCTCCGGCCCGCGATCATCCCATGTGGATGTACTCGGGTATTGAAGACACCACTCGGATCCACCCGGAGGAGGTTACCGAGGAGACAGTGGCGCAGTGGTTGCAAGGCATCACCGGAAACAAAGACAACCCCAGGGGGTCTAGGAGGGTTCCGCCACTCGATGCCGCCAATGAACCAGACAAGGTCTAACCTTTATTGTCGAGTGTCTTCTTGTCTCGATTTGTAATTATCCTTGAACCTGACTGATGTTTGTGTACTCCTTTTCCTTGCAGATCTATACTGAGATGTACTCTATGCTGAATGGAGAGCAGGCCCAGGAGGGAGAGGCGAGCGGAGGCGAGAGTGCTGACTATAGATTTGAAGATGAAAGCGATGATGACGACGACTCAAGCAGTGGTGAGGAAGTCGAATCACCGCCTCGTTCTGAACGACGCTCCAAGCAGACGCACAACCCATCGGGTGGGCGCGGTAAAGCGGTCGCACCAAGCACACATACTTCAAAGCGCACTCGGACTTCTTCCCCCATTCCGACTGAAAAGGCTCCGAAGTAGCTCAAGGTAGCGCCCACAAAGCCTCGGAAGGCCTTGCCTAAGATCAAAGTGGTCGTCCTCGTCGCGTCTGGGTAATCATTGTGCTTTATCTCTTTGCTTTTGCATAGTTTGATCTTCAGTCGATTCACTCTCCTGTTTGACCGAGTGAATTCTGAAATTTGCAGTGCCGCTACTTCTGGGACTTCCATTTACAAGGATGGTGATGACGAGGAAATGGAGGACGCGGCCACATCCAAAGCGGGTATGGCTCCTGCCATCTTGTCTTTATTTTGCCAACTATTTTCGCTTTCGACTGAACTCTTGCGGTCGATTCTTTTGTAGCTTTGCAGAATGTTATTGAACTTCCAAATGACGATGAAGATTCCCATCGAAGCCCACTGGAAGGAGGGGCAGGACCTCAGGCAGGAGGGTACCAACTAGCCAGATGCCCCAGACGATGCCAGCGTTAGAACCAGTGATCCAGCAGTCCGGATTCCTCAACCGAGCTTCTGTTACTTTTGCGGTTCCTGTGTCGAGTGAACGTCCTGCATAGTCGACCGCACAAGTCCCCGTGTCTGTGCGACTCCATGCCTCAGATCCTCGAGCTGCTGCGGTTGATCCACCTTCTCCACTTTTCACCGCCCGTCATGTCCCAGAGGACCAAGTGAGCGTTGCCAAGGAAGCCATATGCCAGGCATGCCTTATGATGGAACAGATGAAAGTGGTGCGCGAAGCCAGTCAGGCTGCCTATGACGCCAGCTCAGCACTCCAGGCCAATGTGCAGGTTAGTTGATTTCCGACTGATCTTCTAGCTTGTTGCTTGTTCTGTTAGGATATGCTACCTAAAAACCTTTAATGTGCATCTATTTGTCAATCTGTACCTTGCATCTGTACACCCACTGGGTGTTTTAATTTTTGTTGAGTAGTTTTTCCACTTGAGTCGAGTAGATTGGGTCGATTGTGTCATTGAACTAGTGGGGGCACGCAGAGTGCACCCACTGGGTGTAGTCCCTGAGGCCACCGTCGAATGTTTGATTCGGTGGGGGTATTTGAATAGAATTTTTCTTAACATTCTTCCACTCGGCCTGGGCGAACCATGTCAAGAGGAACTTGAACCAGTGGGGGCACGCTGAGTGCACCCACTGGGTGTAGTCCCCGAGACCGTAGTCGATTGCGGGTAGTCGGCTATGGTCTGAGAACTGCCTTTTTTTCTCGACTGGACGGATCAAGTCGATTGAAAAGTCGAACTAGTTGGGGCACGCTGAGTGCACCCACTGGGTGTAGTCCCCGAGACTACTATTGAATGTTTGATTCAGCAGTAGTCTTAGAACCTTTTTTTACTTGTACTTTATTGCTTGGAAGCAACCAATCTTTGTTTCTGTCGGCTGACTATCCTCTGACCGTAGAAATCTTGTGAACTTGGAGCCCGGTTTGCTGACTTGGAGCAGAAGCAGATCCAGCTCAATCTTGATCTGGAGTTGGCCAAGGAAAACTTGCAGAAGGCTAAGGATGAAACTGCTGGTATGGGAGGTTTATGTAGGGGAACGTAGCAGAAATTCAAAATTTTCCTACGTGTCACCAAGATCTATCTATGGAGAAACCAGCAACGAGGGGAAGGAGAGTGCATCTACATACCCTTGTAGATCGCTAAGCGGAAGCGTTCAAGTGAACGGGGTTGAAGGAGTCGTACTCATCGTGATCCAAATCACCGGAGATCCTAGTGCCCAACGGACGACACCTCCGTGTTCAACACATGTGCAGCCCGGTGACGTCTCCCATGCCTTGATCCAGCAAGGAGAGAGGGAGAGGTTGAGGAAGACTCCGTCCAGCAGCAGCACAACGGCGTGGTGGTGGTGGAGGAGCGTGGCAATCCTGCAGGACTTTGCCAAGCACCGCTGGAGAGGAGGAGGGAGAGAGGCAGGGCTGCACCATGGAGAGGACAAAACTCATGTGTTGGCAGCCCCAAAGTCCTCAAGTATATATAGGGGAGAGGGAAGGGGGTGTGCCCCCTCTAGGGTTTCCACCAAAAGGGGTGCGGCAGCCCCAAACCCATCTAGGGTGGCGGCCAAGGGGGGGAAGAGGGGGAAACTTGCCCCCCAAGCTAGGTGGGGCGCCCCCTCCCCAAACCCTAGGCGCCTTGGGCCCTTGTGGGGGGCGCACCAGCCCACCTGGGGCTGGTCCCCTCCCACACTTGGCCCATGCAGCCCTCCGGGGCCGGTGGCCCCACTTGGTGGACCCCCGGGACCCTCCCGGTGGTCCCGGTACGTTACCGATAAAACCCGAAACTTTTCCGGTGACCAAAACAGGACTTCCCATATATAAATCTTTACCTCCGGGCCATTCCGGAACTCCTCGTGACGTCCGAGATCTCATCTGGGACTCCGAACAACATTCGGTAACCACATACAAACTTCCTTTATAACCCTAGCGTCATCGAACCTTAAGTGTGTAGACCCTACGGGTTCAGGAACCATGCAGACATGACCGAGACATTCTCCGGTCAATAACCAACAGCGGGATCTGGATACCCATGTTGGCTCCCACATGTTCCACGATGATCTCATCGGATGAACCACGATGTCAAGGACTCAATCGATCCCGTATACAATTCCCTTTGTCTAGCGGTATTGTACTTGCCCGAGATTCGATCGTCGGTATGCCGATACCTTGTTCAATCTCGTTACTGGCAAGTCTCTTTACTCATTCCGTAACACATCATCCCGTGATCAACCCCTTGGTCACATTGTGCACATTATGATGATGTTCTACCGAGTGGGCCCAGAGATATCTCTCCGTCACGGAGTGACAAATCCATCCTCGATTCGTGCCAACCCAATGCACACTTTCGGAGATACCTGTAGTGCACCTTTATAGCCACCCAGTTATGTTGTGACGTTTGGTACACCCAAAGCATTCCTACGGTATTCGGGAGTTGCACAATCTCATGGTCTAAGGAAAAGATACTTGACATTAGAAAAGCTTTAGCATACGAACTACGATCTTTGTGCTAGGCTTAGGATTGGGTCTTGTCCATCACATCATTCTGCTAATGATGTGATCCCGTTATCAACGACATCCAATGTCCATGGTCAGGAAACTGTAACCATCTATTGATCAACGAGCTAGTCAACTAGAGGCTTACTAGGGACATGGTGTTGTCTATGTACCCACACATGTATCTGAGTTTCCTATCAATACAATTATAGCATGGATAATAGACGATTATCATGAACAAGGAAATATAATAATAACTAATTTATTATTGCCTCTAGGGCATATTTCCAACAGTCTCCCACTTGCACTAGAGTCAATAATCTAGTTCACATCACCATGTGATTAACACTCACAGGTCACATCGCCATGTGACCAACATCCAAAGAGTTTACTAGAATCAATAATCTAGTTCACATCCCTATGTGATTAACACTCAATGAGTTCTGGGTTTGATCATGTTTATGCTTGTGAGAGAGGTTGTAGTCAACGGGTCTGCAATATTCAGATCCCTATGTACTTCGCAAATCTCTAGGTCATATTGTAAATGCTGCTTCTACGCTCCACTTGGAGCTATTCCAAATGGTTGCTTCACTATACGTATCCGGTTTGCTACTCAGAGTCGTTCGGATAGGTGTTAAGCTTGCATCGATGCAACTCTTTACGTCGAACTCTTTATCACCTCCATAACCGAGAAACATATCCTTATTCCTCTATGGATAATTTTGACCGCTATCTGATGATCCACTCCTTGATCACCTTTGTACCCTCTTGCCAGATATGTAGCAAGGCACACATCAGGTGCGGTACACAGCATAGCATACTGTAGAGCCTATGTCTAAGGCATAGGGGACGACCTTCGTCCTTTCTCTCTTTTCTGACGTGGTCGAGCTTTAATTCTTAACTTCATACCTTACACTCAGGCAAGAACTCCTTCTTTGACTGATCCATCTTGAACACCTTCAAGATTATGTCAAGGTATGTGCTCATTTGAAAGTATTATTAAACATTTTGATCTATCTTATAGATCTTGATGCTTATTGTTCAAGTAGCCTAATCCAGGCTTTCTATTGAAAAACACCTTTCAAATAACCCTATATGCTTTCCAGAAATTCTACATCATTTCTGATCAACAATATGTCAACAACATATACTCATAAGAAATTCTATAGTGCTCCCACTCACTTCTTTGGAAATACAAGTTTCTCATAAACTTTGTATAAACCCAAAATCTTTGATCATCTCATCAAAGCGCACATTCCAACTCCGAGATGCTTACTCCAGTCCTTAGAAGGATCGCATACCTTTTAGCATCCTTAGGATCGACAAAAACTTTCTGATTGTATCACATACAACCTTTCCTTACGAAGACTGGTAAGGAAACTCGTTTTGACATCCATCTGCCAGATTTCATAAATGCAGCTAATGCTAACATGATTCCGACAGACTTAAGCATCGCTACCGATGAGAAAATCTCATCGTAGTCAACTCCTTGAACTTGTGAAAAACTCTTCGCCACAAGTCGAGCTTCATAGACGGTGATATTACCGTCCACGTCCGTCTTCTTCTTAAAGATCCATTTATCTCAATGGCTTGCCGATCATCGGGCAAGTCCACCAAAGTCCATGCTTTGTTCTGATATATGGATCCTATCTCGGATTTCATGGCTTCTAACCATTTGTCGGAATATGAGCCCACCATCGCTTCCCCATAGCTCGTAGGTTCATTGTTGTCTAGCAACATGACCTTCAAGACATGATTACTGTACCACTCTGAAGTAGTACGCATCCTTGTCACCCTACGAGGTACGGTAGTGACTTGATCCAAAACTTCATGATCACTATCATAAGCTTCTACTTCAATTGGTGTAGGCACCACAGCAACAACTTCCTGTGCCCTGCTACACACTTGTTGAAGTGACGGTTCAATAACCTCATCAAGTCTCCACCATCCTCCCACTCAATTCTTTCGAGAGAAACTTTTCCTCGGGAAAGGACCTAATTCTAGAAACAATCCTTTTTGCTTCTAGAACCGAGACTGGAGGTATACCCAACTGTTTTGGGTGTCTATGAAGATGCATTTTATCCGCTTTGGGTTCGAGCTTATCAACCTGAAACTTTTTCACATAAGCGTCGCAACCCCAAACTTCTAAGAAACGACAATTTAGGTTTCTCCAAACCATAGTTCAAACGGTGTCATCTCAACGGAATTACGTGGTGCCCTATTAAAGTGAGTGCGGTTGTCTCTAATGCCTAACCCATGAACGATAGTGGTAATTCGATAAGAGACATCATGGTACGCACCATATCTAATAGGGTGCAACTATGATGTTCGGACACACCATCACACTATGGTGTTCCAGGCGGTATTAATTGTGAAACAATTTCCACAATGTCTTAATAGCGTGCCAAAGCTCGTAACTCAGATACTCATCTCTATGATCATATCATAGACATTTTATCCTCTTGTCACGATGATCTTTAACTTCACTCTAAAATTACTTGAACCATTCAATAATTCAGACTTGTGTTTCATCAAGTAAACACACTCAGTATCTACTTAAATCATCCGTGAAGTAAGAACATAACGATATTCACTGCATGTCTCAACACTCATTGGACTACACACATCAAAATGTGTTACTTCCAACAAGTTGCTATCTTTTTCCATCTTACTGAAACCGAGGCTTTTCAGTCATCTTGCCCATGTGGTATGATTTGCATATCTCAAGTGATTCAAAATTAAGTGAGTCCAAACGATCCATCTGCATGGAGTTTCTTCATGCGTATACACCAATAGACATGGTTCACATGTCTCAAACTTTTCAAAAACGAGTGAGTCCAAAGATCCATCAACATGGAGCTTCTTCATGCGTTTATACCAATATGACTTACATGGCGAAGGCCACAAGTAAGTGGTACCATCATTGCTATCTTATATCTTTTGGCATGAAAATGTGTATTACTGTGATCGAGATTCAATAAACCATTCCTTTAGGTGCAAGACCATTGAAGGTATTATTCAAATAAATAGAATAACCATTATTCTCCTTAAATGAATAACCGTATTGCGATATACATAATCCAATCATGTCTATGCTCAAAGCAAACACCAAATGACAATTATTCTGGTTTAATACTAATCTTGATGGTAGAGGGAGCGTGCGATGTTTGATCACATCAAACTTGGAAACACTTCCAACACATATCGTCAGCTCACCTTTAGCTAGTCTCCGTTTATTCCGTAGCCTTTTATTTCGAGTTACTAACACTTAGCAACCGAACCGGTATCTAATACCCTGGTGCTACTAGGAGTACTAGTAAAGTACACAATAACTTAATGTATATCCAATATACTTCATCGACCTTGCCAGCCTTCTCATCTACCAAGTATCTAGGGTAATTCTGCTCGAAGGCTGTTCCCTTATTACGTAAGCACTTAGTCTCGGGTTTGGGTTCAACCTTGGGTTTCTTCATTAGAGCAGCAGCTGATTTGCTGTTTCATGAAGTATCCCTTCTTGCCCTTGCCCTTCTTGAAACTAGTGGTTTCACCAACCATCAACAATTGATGCTCCTTCTTGATTCCTACTTTCGCGGTGTCAAAATCGCGAATATCTCAAGGATCATCATATCTATCCCTGATTTGTTATAGTTCATCACGAAGCTCTAGCAGCTTGGTGGCAATGACTTTGGAGAAACATCACTATCTCTGGAAGATCAACTCCCACTCGATTCAAGTGATTGTTGCACTCAGACAATCTGAGCACAAGCTCAACGATTGAGCTTTTCTCCCTTAGTTTGCAGGCTAAGAAAATCGTCGGAGGTCTTATACCTCTTGACGTGGGCACGAGCCTGAAATCCCAATTTCAGCCCTCGAAACATCTCATATGTTCCACGACGTTTCGAAATCGTCTTTGGTGCCTCAACTCTAAACCGCTTAACTGAACTATCACGTAGTTATCAAACGTGTATGTCGATGTTCGCAACATCCACGCATTTACGCTCGAGGTTCAGCACACACCGAGGTGCATTAAGGACACAAGCCTTCTACTGTCCGCATAATTGCTACTGTCAACTTTCAACTATATTTTCTCTAGGAACATATCTAAAACAGTAGAACTAAAGCGCGAGCTATGACATAATTTGCAAAGGGTTTTTGACTATGTTCAGGATAATTAAGTTCATCTTATGAACTCCCACTCAGATAGACATCCCTCTAGTCATCTAAGTGATTACATGATCCGAGTCAACTAGGCCGTGTCCGATCATCACGTGAGACGGACTAGTCATCATCGGTGAACATCTTCATGTTGATCGTATCTTCCATACGACTCATGCTCGACCTTTCGGTCTCTTGTGTTCCGAGGCCATGTCTGTACATGCTAGGCTCGTCAAGTCAACCTAAGTGTTCCGCGTGTGTAAATCTGGCTTACACCCATTGTATGTGAACATAAGAATCTATCACACCCGATCATCACGTGGTGCTTCGAAACGACGAACTTTTGCAACAGTGCACAATTAGGGGGAAGACTTTCTTGAAATTTTAATGAGGGATCATCTTATTTACTACCGCCGTTCTAAGCAAATAAGATGCATAAACATGATAAACATCACATGCAATCAAATAGTGACATGATATGGCCAACATCATTTTGCTCCTTTTGATCTCCATCTTCGGGGCTCCATGATCATCATCGTCACCGGCATGACACCATGATCTCCATCATCATGATCTCCATCATCGTGTCTCCATGAAGTTGTCTCGCCAACTTATTACTTCTACTACTATGGCTACCGGTTAGCAATAAAGTAAAGTAATTACATGGCGTTTGTTCAATGACACGCAGGTCATACAATAAATTAAGACAACTCCTATGGCTCCTGCCGGTTGTCATACTCATCGACATGCAAGTCGTGATTCCTATTACAAGAACATGATCAATCTCATCCATCACATATCATTCATCACATTCTTCTTGGCCATATCACATCACATAGCATACCCTGCAAAAACAAGTTAGACGTCCTCTAATTGTTGTTTGCATGTTTTACGTGGCTGCTATGGGTTTCTAGCAAGAACGTTTCTTACCTACGCAAAACCACAACGTGATATGCCAATTGCTATTTACCCTTCATAAGGACCCTTTTCATCGAATCCGTTCCGACTAAAGTGGGAGAGACTGGCACCCGCTAGCCACCTTATGCACTAGGTGCATGTCAGTCGGTGGAACCTGTCTCACGTAAGTGTACGTGTAAGGTCGGTCCGGGCCGCTTCATCCCACAATACCGTCGGAGCAATATTGGACTAGTAATGGTAAGCACATTGAACAAAATCAACGCCCACAACTACTTTGTGTTCTACTCGTGCAAAGAATCTACGCAATAGACCTAGCTCATGATGCCACTGTAGGGGAACGTAGCAGAAATTCAAAATCTTCCTACGGGTCACCAAGATCTATCTATGGAGAAACCAACAACGAGGGGAAGGAGAGTGCACCTACATACCCTTGTAGATCGCTAAGCGGAAGCGTTCAAGTGAACAGGGTTGAAGGAGTCGTACTCGTCGTGATCCAAATCACCGGAGATCCTAGTGCCGAACGGACGACACCTCCGTGTTCAACACACGTGCAGCCCGGTGATGTCTCCCATGCCTTGATCCAGCAAGGAGAGAGGGAGAGGTTGAGGAAGACTCTGTCCAGCAGCAGCACAACGGCGTGGTGGTGGTGGAGGAGCGTGGCAATCCTGTAGGGCTTCGCCAAGCACCGCTGGAGAGGAGGAGGGAGAGAGGCAGGGCTACGCCATGGAGAGGACAAAACTCATGTGTTGGCAGCCCCAAAGTCCTCCAGTATATATAGGGGAGAGGGAGGGGGGTGTGCCCCCTCTAGGGTTTCCACCCCAAGGGGTGCGGCTGCCCCAAACCCATCTAGGGTGGCGGCCAAGGGGGGGAAGAGGGGAAACTTGCCCCCCAAGCTAGGTGGGGCGCCCCCTCCCCAAACCCTAGGCGCCTTGCGCCCTTGTGGGGGGGCGCACCAGCCCACCTGGGGCTGGTCCCCTCCCACAATTTGCCCATGCAGCCCTCCGGGGCCGGTGGCCCCACTTGGTGGACCCCCGGGACCCTCCCGGTGGTCCCGGTACGTTACCGATAAAACCCGAAACTTTTCCGGTGACCAAAACAGGACTTCCCATATATAAATCTTTACCTCCGGACCATTCCGGAACTCCTCGTGACGTCCGGGATCTCATCCGGGACTCCAAACAACATTTGATAACCACATACAAACTTCCTTTATAACCCTAGCGTCATCGAACCTTAAGTGTGTAGACCCTACGGGTTCGGGAACCATGCAAACATGACCGAGATGTTCTCCGGTCAATAACCAACAGCGGGATCTGGATACCCATGTTGTCTCCCACATGTTCCATGATGATCTCATCGGATGAACCACGATGTCAAGGACTCAATCGATCTCGTATACAATTCCCTTTGTCTAGCGGTATTGTACTTGCCCGAGATTCGATCGTCGGTATGCCGATACCTTGTTCAATCTCGTTACCGGCAAGTCTCTTTAATCGTTCCGTAACACATCATCCCGTGATCAACCCCTTGGTCACATTGTGCACATTATGATGATGTCCTACCGAGTGGGCCCAGAGATACCTCTCCGTCACACGGAGTGACAAATCCCAGTCTCGATTCGTGCCAACCCAATAGACACTTTCGGAGATACCTGTAGTGCACCTTTATAGCCACCCAGTTACATTGTGACGTTTGGTACACCCAAAGCATTCCTATCAGATCCGGAGTTGCACAATCTCATGGTCTAAGGAAAAGATACTTGACATTAGAAAAGCTTTAGCATACGAACTACACGATCTTTGCGCTAGGCTTAGGATTGGGTCTTGTCCATCACATCATTCTTCTAATGATGTGATCCCGTTATCAACGACATCCAATGTCCATGGTCGAAACCTGTAACCATCTATTGATCAACGAGCTAGTCAACTAGAGGCTTACTAGGGACATGGTGTTGTCTATGTACCCACACATGTATCTGAGTTTCCTATCAATACAATTATAGCATGGATAATAAACGATTATCATGAACAAGGAAATATAATAATAACTAATTTATTATTGCCTCTAGGGCATATTTCTAACAGTTTAAACTTGCCGACTGATTCTCTTGCAATCCTCTCCCTCCTTTTTCTTACCCGAAGGTTATTCTTTTTAGAAAAAAATGAAGTAGGCTTTGGAGAAGAAGGATCTTGACCTTGGGGCCGCGCAGAAGACGACAAAAGAGAAAACAACACTCGTCGACCAGAAGCTGGCTTAAGTCGGAAAGTTAGAAGAAGAGAATACCAAGATGAAGACTGCTCTTGACGAGTCCAACAAGGAGGTGACTTGGCTGAAGAAGGACAAGGGGGCTTCGACTGACATGGTTGAAGATCTCACTCGGAAGAGGAATGAAATGGAAGTTTATCTGGGGGGACTCGCCAAGAAGTTGTTCCTTATGCTAGAAGGTACCTTTCTTTGTCCGATTGATTTGCTAGCGTCGATTCATCATAAAACCGTCGACTCATTATTTCTCTGTGAGTGCAGAATTCTGCCAAAACTTTGAGGAAGAGACTGGGCGAATCGAGACAAGCTTGGACCCCATCAACTCCCCTGTTCAAGATGAAGCTGCCATGAACGTGCTCCGACTAGAATCTCGTCTTAACAGTGTCATGGACTACCTTGCTCGACTAAAGGCTGTGGTGTCACGGATTGACACGGCGCTCTGGCCAAAAGTGACGCTCCAAAACAACCTCGAGTCTCTGATGACTCGACTTAATGAGATCCCTGGTCGAGTGCAGGAATGGAAGAAGTCGTCTGCTCGGTGTGGCGCTGACGTGGCTCTGTCTCTGGTTCGAGTCCACTGCAAAGAAGCCAAAGAAGAGAAACTAGCAGCGATCAAGGTTGCCAACACCAGGAGGCTTGACTTCCAGTCCTTCATGGAGACCTTTATTGCTGTTGCTACTCGTATTGCAGACGGAATCGACCTGGATGAGTTCGTCTAGCCTGCCAGCCCTCCTCATGCGGAGTGAACAAACTTTAAGCCTTAATTAAATTTGCCTCGGTATGCCGAGTAATTTTGTAACCGTTAAACTCCTTCAGGCCTGATGCCCGAGTACTTTTGTCTGCGGTTCGGAACCTCATGGGATTTATCTGGAATTGGTTTTTCCTTGAACATGCTTGTCTTTGTCTCCGAATGGAACTTGTTTCTTCACTCGGAATAGATTCTTGCATTTGTGATGCAGCTCTGAAGAGTAGGTTGCGGATGACCTGCACCTCGTCGTCCTTGCGGATCGAGATGGAGCGCATGTTGTATTTGTGGCGCAGCTCCGAGGAGAGGGTCACAGACGACCTGCACCTCTTCGTCCTTGTGGATCGAGATGGAGCGCACATTGTATTTGTGGCGCAGCTCCGAGGAGAGGGTCAGAGACGACCTACACCTCGTCGTCCTTGCGGATTGGGAAGGAGCATATGTTGTATTTGTGGCACAGCTCCGAGGAGAGGGTCGCAGACGACCTGCACCTCGTCGTGCTTGCGGATCGGGATGGAGCGTGGGGCCAAGTCCCCGAGGGAGAGGATCGCTCTTTACTTGGATTTTTAAAACTTAGGCGAGTACAGTACTTCAGCTAAGCCCCCGAATGAGAGGATTGCTCTTCACTCGGTAGGATTTTTAAAACTTAGGCAAGTAAATGACTATAGCTAAGCCCCCGAGTGAGAGGATTGCTCTCCACTTGGTAGGATTTTTAAAACTTAGGCAAGTACACGACTGCAGCTAAGCCCCCGAGTGAGAGGATTGCTCTTCACATGGTAGGATTTTTAAAACTTCGGCGAGTACAGGACTGCAGCTAAGCCCTCGAGTGAGGGGATTACTCTTCACTCGGTAGGATTTTTAAAACTTAGGCGAGTACATGACTGCAGCTAAGCCCCCGAGTGAGAGGATTGCTCTTCACTCGGTAGGATTTTTAAAACTTAGGCGAGTATAGGACTCTATATTAATTTTGTTGGGGTTATTAATTACCTTTTAATTGGGATTGAGATGGGGTTTACCATTCTCAATGTTTTCAACCTACTTTGTAGTTAAATAAAATATATTCCTTTGTTATAGGGAAAAATTGGCTTTTCTCAAAACATATTAACCATACAGCCTCCACCAGCCATATATGCATATAGTGATAGCTTTATTCTGTTCATTACTTCTTTGTGTTGCCTTGCCAGCATATTCCATGTGCTGACCCGTTTCGGGCTGCAACATATCATGTTGCAGACTTTTCAGACGATGATAAGGAGCCTTAGGTCGTGGTCTTTCACTCAGTGATGCCGTTGGAGTTGACGGACTCACTTTATCTTCCAAGCCTTCCACTGTTATCGTATTAGATGGCCTTAAGCCATATTTATTGTTATAAGTTCTCTTTTGAGACATTTGATGTAATAAGTGTGTGATTGCTACTCTGTTATAAATCCTTCAAGTCATGTGCTCACAAGATTACCGATCCAGGAATGACACTGATGCACAGAGATCAGACTGTTTGAGGTCTGGTCGCTACAAGATGGTATCAGAGCACACGCTGACAATAGGACACGACCACTAAGCTAAAGCCCTAGATTACTACTCTCTTCTCATTTCTGACTCCGCTCCATTTTCTACTTGCCTAGAAAGGTAGTTTTGTTATGCTTCACCCCTTGCCATGTTTTACAACATTTAATATTGTTGGGTACATAACCAAGAGAGAACTAAATGAGTCATGTGGTGTTTCGTCAATATGCAAGTCGTTGCATATTGTGCTCCACTTAACTTGTAGTATTATTTGTGCACTTTGCCATGCCATGCCTTTTTAAACCGGACATGCATCACACTTAATTGTGCATCATGCCATGTTTATGTGATGGTTGTTTACCATGATGTTTCCTTCTTTCCGATTGCTTTTCTCCTTGATAGTTCCGGTTACGTTGCGATTGTGAGGATCCGTTTGACTACGTCCGTTTGTCTTCTTCAATGACTCGTTCTTCTTCCTTGCGGAATTTCAGGCAAGATGACCATACCCTCGAAATCACTTCTATCTTTGCTTGCTAGTTGTTCGCTCTATTGCTATGCCGCGCTACCTACCACTTGCTATATCATGCCTCCCATATTTCCATGTCAAGCCTCTAACCATCCTTTCCTAGCAAACTGTTGTTTGGCTAAGTTACCGCTTTTGCTCAACCCTTCTTATAGCGTTGCTAGTTGCAGGTGAAGTTGAAGTTCGTTCCATGTTAGAACATGGATATGTTGGGATATCACAATATCTCTTATATTTAATTAATGCATCTATATAGTTGGTAAAGGGTGGAAGGCTCGGCCTTATGCCTGGTGTTTTGTTCCACTCTTGCCGCCCTAGTTTTCGTCATACCGGTGTTATGTTCCTTGATTTTGCGTTCCTTATGCGGTTGGGTGTTATGGGAACCCCTTGACAGTTTGCTTTGACTAAAACTCCTCTAGCAAGGCCCAACCTTGGTTTTACGTTTGCCTAACAACATATTACCCTTCCCTTGGGTCGGCCAACCCGAGGGTCATCTTTATTTTAACCCCCCGGGTCAATGCTTCTCTAAGTGTTGGTCCGAAACGAGCAGACTGCGGGGCCACCTCGAGGAAATTTGAGGCCTGGTTTTACTCGTAGGATGTCTCATCCGGTGTTGCCCTGAGAACGAGATATGTGCAGCTCCTATCGGGATTGTCGGCACATCAGGCGGTTTTGCTGGTCTTGTTTTACCATTGTCGAAATGTCTTGTAACCGGGATTCCGAGACTGATCGGGTCTTCCCGGGAGAAGGAATATCATTCGTTGACCGTGAGAGCTTGTGATGGGCTAAGTTGGGACACCCCTGCAGGGTATAAACTTTCGAGAGCCGTGCCCGCGGTTATGTGACAGATGGGATTTTGTTAATGTCCGGTTGTAGATAACTTGACACTTGACTTAATTAAAATGCATCAACCACGTGTGTATCCGTGATGGTCTCTTTTCGGCGGAGTGTGGGAAGTGAACATGGTTCTTGGGTTATGTTTAACGTAAGTAGTTTTAGGATCACTTCTGGCTTCTCGACCGTTGTGTTGCTTCTCTTCTCGCTCTTATTTGCGTATGTTAGCCACCATATATGCTTAGTGCTTGCCGCAGCTCCACCACATTACCCCTTTCCTGCCCATAAGCTTAAATAGTCTTGATCTCGCGGGTGTGAGATTGCTGAGTCCTCGTGACTCACGGATACTTCCAAACATTTGCAGGTGCCGATGATACCAGTGCAGATGACGCAACCCAGCTCAAGCGGGATCTCGATGAAGTTCTTGATCGTTGCTATGTTTCGTTTCCCGATGATCAGTAGTGGAGCCCAGTTGGGACGATCGGGGATCTAGCAGTTGGGTTATCTTCTTTTCTTTTGGCTTTGACCGTAGTCGGCCTATGTGTGTATTTTGAATGATGTATGTTTAATTCATGTATTGTGTGAAGTGGCGATTTTAAGCCAACTCTTTATCCCATTCTTGTTTATTACATGGGATTGTGTGTAGATGACCCTTCTTGCGACAAAACCACCATGCGGTTATGCCTCCAAGTTGTGCCTCGACACGTGGGAGATATAGCCGCATCGTGGGTGTTACAAGTTGGTAATCAGAGCCATCCCCGATTTAGGAGCCCCCTGCTTGATCGAATCGCTGGCGTTGTTGAGTCTAGAACGAAAATGTTTTGAGTCTTAGGATTATATATATCGGAGAGTAGGATTCTTTTTACTCCTCAGTCCCTTCGTCGCTCTGGTGAGGTCTCCTGACGTAGATGTTTTGACTTTCCTCTCCTCAAATTTCACTATTTTTTTTAGGATCACGCGGGTATCTTGGGATCGTTCTGATATTCTTGTGACGAGAACATTGTTCTTGGTGCCTCCTGACATTTAGGGGTTGTGGCAGTGTCTCGGGGAGTTGAACTCCGAGGTGTTGTCGTCACAATATTATCGTTGCAGTTCTGGAACCTGAGTTTCGCCGACATCGAAAATCTCTTTTATGCAGTTGTTGGTGAGATCACCTCGACGCCACCCAGTACTGGGGCGGGAGTTCGGGAGTATTGCCATAACTCGTATAATGGATGCTTTTTGAAGGTTGAGGTACACGATTTCCGGACTTTTCTTGGTTATGTGTTGACGGATGGATACAGATGGATCTAGGGATTGTTAGTTTGGGTGAGATATATTGCGTCCCCTGTATCCCCAACACCTTAT
This sequence comes from Aegilops longissima, assembly GCA_021605205.1. NCBI lineage: Eukaryota > Viridiplantae > Streptophyta > Magnoliopsida > Poales > Poaceae > Aegilops > Aegilops longissima. Next base: position 746,452,115 of record CM038682.1, read on the forward strand.
TGCATAACCAGAAAGTTTCGGGAGTTTATAGGTGGGAATTCAAGTAGCTCCTAGGACATCTTTTCGACAGATGCATGATATGAGATTGGGGTTCGACGCCTAGTGGTCCGCCTATCCACGGTTGGTTTTACAGTGGTCTCGTTGTGTCCTAAAGAGCCCTTGGCTATGCTGACTCGGGGACGCTTCATATGTCATGTGCACTGCCTTGTACATGATGGTGCTGTACGATAGAGCGCGTGTGGGCCCCACCACGAAAACTTCGGACGAAATCTCTATCATATGTTTGTTCCGGCTTATTCCGCAAGCCAAATCCTTTGTTTTGTTTTTGTTGTGGTATTTGAGTTGCTCCGATGTCAAGTGTTGATTCCATACCTTCCCCAAACGATGTTCTCATATTTTTATGTGGATGCTAATCCTCCTTGATCATCAAGGTGGTCTTTTCAATTCTTTCCAACCGGTGTGCTTCTCTTCAAGTTAATCATATCCTTTCAATATTTGCTATATCAATTCTAAGTTTTCTCAACGATGCTTGTTTCATCCGTCCCAAGTCGTCTTTGTTTTTCCCGTCCTCCCACCCTTTTTTCTTCAACGACTCAGATTTCTTAATCAAGTATCTTTTTATTGATGGGAAGTCTCTCCATTCTTTTCCGTCAATGTTCTTATCCGGTGATTCTCACGAAGATACTAACGGAGCTTCAAGTTTATCATTCTTCATTCTTTTCTTCTCCGGTGGATTCAATTCAAGCTTTGTCGATCATATCTTTCCTTGTTTCAAATGTTTTTCCATACCGGTGCATCTCATAATCTTTCACTTCTTGTTATTCATTTGTTCCGGAGTGCTTAAGATTATCTCAAAAGATTCAAGTTTTCATTCTTAATCCGTTCAAGCTATTTTGAGGTCTTACCTAATTCAAGCCATTTAATTCAACCGGTGCAATCTCTCTTTTAAGTCGTTCAACGGTGTATCTTTTGAGTGGGCTCTAACCCACAAGTCTTTTCCCAGGACCTTACCCGACTCTTCTAATTTTTCCCGAAGCTATTCCCAAATTCTTTTCGAAATTTGATGTAAGTATGAATTTCATCAGTCAGATGCCTTCTCCAAGATAGCTTCCAAATTCTTTTGTGTTCGGTTCAATCTTTCCTCTTTTTATTCTTTCAGAGTGTTTCATCAAATTTTTCAAGGTGGTTCTCATCATCATTCTCAACATGTGAAGACCGAAGAAGAATTGCTCTTGAATCTTGGTACGTTCTCTTGAAGATTCATGGTTCTAGCTTCATGCCACCCTCTCATAATTTTTTTCGATTGCGAGAATTCTTTTCACCCATCCGGAGCATTTCAGGAGTCTTTTCAGTTTGATTCTCCGAAGCCATCATCTCAGAATTATTCATTCTCAGCTTTCAGATCTCATTCTCCAAATCTTACCGGTGCATCATTCAAGTATTCTCTAATCATCTCATCATCTATTCGTTCACTTGTATCTAAATTCCCTCAAGTATCTTCGTTCATTTTCTAATTCTTCCCAGTGTTTCTTTATATTTTCTTCGTTCATTTTCAATTCTTATGGTGGTTCATTCAAGAATTCTCTTCCGTTGTTATCGTATCAATTCATTTGTTCTTTCCAAATTCTCTTCCGTTATTACTGGTGGTTCGTTGAAGTCCTTCTCAAGCTTACGCTATATCTCTCTCAATCCTTTCAACGAGAATAAATAGTATGCCAAATCCGTTGGTTGTCATCAATCTAAATTGGTGAGGGATGCGCATAACGTAATTCTTATTATTGTTTCATCCAAGTGATCTAATTTCTTCTTCCCAGAGTTGTTCATCATGTCACATTCTCGGTTCGAGATCCTTCATCTTTTCTTTTCCGGAGTTCCAAGTTTTCTGCATTATCTCGTCGCGAAGCTCCATCTAAATCATCGCAAGGCTTCACCTTGTGTTCTCAACTTCTCTTCCTTTTATTACCGGAGTTCTCACGAAGGCTCAACATGGTGGTTCGTCAAGGTTTCCTTTCATTTTTCAATTGTTCTTCAAGATTCTCTCGGAGTTAAGATCCGCCAAGCTATACTCTAAAATAAACATGGTGTTCAACACATGTCTTGTTTTGAGGAGTTCAAGTATTCTTCATCTTGCATTCCGAAGTGCAATTCTTTCTACCTTAATTTTGAGGTGGTGCTATGCCATTCTTGACAATTTACCTTTGTGTGTCATGGTTCACACAGTCAAGAATGAGATATTGTAAACCCATCATTTTTATCTCTTCGTCCAGGAGATCTTTTCTACCCGTCAATCTCTTCGTTGGAGTTATCTTGTGTCATATTTCACCTAAAGCCTTCCCTAAGGAATGTTGCTATTGTGGTGCTTATCAATTATCCAAGTTATCTCTCTACCATCTTGGTGGAAGAAGTTTTTTTCTTCTCGTTGGTGTTATCAATCATTTTTTTTCCGTAGTGGCAGAATTTCGCCTCAATTTTGAGAAAGTGCTTCCATAAGCCCACTACAAGCTTATCCTTTCGTTGTTGATAATCCAACAACTCCATTCTAGCATTTCCTGTAAGCATGCTCTTTCTAATCTTGTTTTCCTCCATTCATTCCATTCCATTCTTTCATTTCTTTCGGAGGCATTGCGATGTTGCTCTCTTCGACCCATCATCTTGTTTTGTCAAGATCATGTTCTTTTCTTTTCCTTGCTTACCCATTTAACCGGAGTGTTGTGTTCTCATTCAAGTTCTCTCATCTTATCAAGTTTTCCTTCTCTTTTCTACCGGAGTGCTGCCCAAATTCTCTTGTATACCTTGCTTCTCTTTTCAACTGGAGTGGCTTTAAGTCTTTCTTCCCCCTTGTGCCATCCTTTTTTTCAGTAGTTCTGGAGGCAGTGTGTTGTTTAGTTCACCAAGTATCAGCCCATCTTCTCAAGTTCATGTTATTCCTTCCATTTTCAGTCGGAGTACTGTCTGAATTATTTCATTCTTATTCATTCTCAATCTTGTTTTAACTGGAACGGTTTCAATGTCTATCTTCTCACTTTAGCTCTTGGTTCTCATCGTATTCCTTCTTCCTCTTGTCCAACAGATTGTTCGCAATCTCGTTCACCTCCATTGTATTATTTCTTTCAACTTGTTCAACCTCTCAAGGTTCATGGTTTCACTTGTTTGTCAAAGAAGCAACTTTGTTTTACCTCTTCCCCTTCCGTATCTCTCCGGTGCCATCCTTAGATCTCGGGACGAGATCCTCTTGTAGTGGTGGAGTGTTGTAATGCCCTGAGACCGATGCTCTAGATGCCTTCCTTGTTTTTCGTGTTCGCCGTGTGTTTTGTTTGTGTGTTGCATTCATCATCGCATCATTTGCATTGCATCGGCACTTCGTTGCCGTCATGTTTTAAAACTTGCATTCGCTCGTTGTTGCCGTTTCTCCCTTTGCCTTCATCACCTCTCTTAGACCCCCTCGCTTGCTCGTCCGAAACTTCTCCGAACCCGACCCGCTCTGTCATTACCGTTGAGTCCGGATCATCCCCAAACATCTATAATACATCCCCGTTTTCTTATTTGGACTTCATAACCTATTTATCCGGGGCCGTCCAATTAAGATCGGAGGTTCCAAAATAGCCCTAACGAAAAATCCAATGCTATAAGTAGCAGCCTAACCCTAGCCCTGTAGCATCGATCCATCTAATCCTCCCGCCGCCACCCATGTTTCTTGGGAGCTTGTCCCTTCGCCAACCAAATCTTCCCCTCGGGATCCCCTCCCGATCCAGCCCACCAACCAGCACACCCTTCGATCCACCTCGCTCCGACCAACCACCGCGCCTGCAGCCGCACTTCTGAGCCTCCTCGCTCTCCTCGTCGACCCCAGGAGGCGAGCTCCTTCCGAGACCAGCCTCCGCCTCACACGCCTCTACCTTCGTTGCACCGGCCATCCTCGCCTCCCGCGCCCGAACGTCGTCGTCCTCGAGCTCCTCGACCCGTTCCCGCCTACCTCGCCGCCAGTGAGTTGCCTCCGATCAGCAAGCCCCCCCCCCCTCACGGCCTCCTTGTTTCCTCCCCGATTTCTTTCTCTCTCTGAAACCTTCTCTGCATTTGAACAGAGAACATGCGCCGCCTCCTCAAGCTCGCCCACCGTCCACCGCTGCAACCAGGAGCGCTGCTGCCCGTCTTTGTTGCCACCACAGGAGCCCCAAGCGCCATGGCCTAGGCTCGGCCTCGAGATCCTCAGCGCCGCCGTGGCTGCTGCTTGCTCCGTCGACCCAGACGCAAGTTCCTGCCGCCGCCGCTTCCTTGCAAGTCCAGTCGCGCGCCGGAGCCCCCGCCAAGTTCGTCGCCGCAGCGCCCCTGCTTCGCAGCGAGCTTCTGCTGGCGTTGACTGCAAGTCCCTCGCCGTGCTGCTTCCTTGTTTCGTTCGAGCAGAGACGAAACCACCTTGGCCGCCGCCCGTTCGTTGCCCCTTGTCGGATCCGCGACACCTACCTCGACCTGCTCCCTTCCCGGCCAGATCCGCCGCCCTGGAGACCCGCTTCGCCAGCCGTCGTCCCTGCCGCCAAGTCCATGCCGCGGCCTCTGTATCCTCTGCATGGAGCAGGTGCTCGCCTGCGCGTCCCGCTCGAGCCTCTCTGTTCGTTGACCGCGCGCTCGTTCAGCGCCTCGCTTGGACCGCTGCCAAGGCCCAGCCTGCTTCCCCTCAAGATCCGGCCTGCTTCGGCCTCCTCCACCGACCGACCTATGGGGCCTGGTGAGCAGCCCCGCCCCCTGTGCACTGTTGGGCTAGCCTCTGCTGCGGCCGGTTCATGTTTGCGAATTTGTCTAATTTCCAGAGTTGTCCGTTTTACAGAAAACCCCCTAGTGTTCATGCATCTAATAACTAATTAACCATGCATCATATGTAAATGTTTTAAATATGTAAAGTGCTTAGAATTTCATCTAGTTTCATAATATCCAACTTTCATGCATTTTTAAAATGTTTAAACTTGCTGTTTGCATAAGTTTGTATAAATGCCATGTTAAAATGCTTTATTTCATAACTAAATAACCGTAGCTCCATTTTAAATAAACTTTATATGTAAATGGGGTAGAAAAATGCCTAGTTTAACATGGTTCACCTATCTTGCATGTTTAACAACAATAAAATATGCTTTAGGACAGAACAGTACCAAATCTAAAATATGGACATGAGGATTTTCCGGAATTGTTGTTTGTTGTTCCGGCCTCATTTAAACTTGCCTAGATAGGTAGTTTTGTTATGCTTCACCCCTTGCCATGTTTTACAACATTTAATATTGTTGGGTACATAACCAAGAGAGAACTAAATGAGTCATGTGGTGTTTCGTCAATATGCAAGTCGTTTCATATTGTGCTCCACTTAACTTGTAGTATTGTTTGTGCACTTTGCCGTGCCATGCCTTTTTAAACCGGACATGCATCACACTTGATTGTGCATCATGCCATGTTTATGTGGTGGTTGTTTACCATGATGTTTCCTTCTTTCCGGTTGCGCTTCTCCTTTATAGTTCCTGTTACGTTGCGATTGTGAGGATCCGTTCGACTACGTCCGTTTGTCTTCTTCGTGTACTCGTTATTCTTCCTTGCGGGATTTCAGGCAAGATGACCATACCCTCGAAATCACTTCTATCTTTGCTTGCTAATTGTTCGCTCTATTGCTATGCCACGCTACCTACCACTTGCTATATCATGCCTCCCATATTGCCATGTCAAGCCTCTAACCATCCTTTCCTAGCAAACCGTTGTTTAGCTAAGTTACCGCTTTTGCTCAACCCATCTTATAGCGTTGCTAGTTGCAGGTGAAGTTGAAGTTTGTTCCATGTTGGAACATGGATATGTTGGGATATCACAATATCTCTTATATTTAATTAATGCATCTATATACTTGGTAAAGGGTGGAAGGCTCGGCCTTATGCCTGGTGTTCTGTTCCACTCTTGCCGCCCTAGTTTCCGTCATACCGGTGTTATATTCCTTGATTTTGCGTTCCTTACGCAGTTGGGTGTTATGGGAACCCCTTGACAGTTTGCTTTGAATAAAACTCCTCCAGCAAGGCCCAACCTTGGTTTTACATTTGCCTAAAAACCTATTACCCTTCCCTTGGGTCAGCCAACCCGAGGGTCATCTTTATTTTAACCCCCCGGGCCAATGCTTCTCTAAGTGTTGGTCCGGAACGAGCAGACTGCGGGGCCACCTCGGGGAAACTTGAGGCCTGGTTTTACTCGTAGGATGCCTCATCCGGTGTTGCCCTGAGAACGAGATATGTGCAGCTCCTATCGGGATTGTCGGCACATCGGGCGGTTTTGCTGGTCTTGTTTTACCATTGTCGAAATGTCTTGTAACCTGGATTCCGAGACTGATTGGGTCTTCCCGGGAGAAGGAATATCCTTCGTTGACCGTGAGAGCTTGTGATGGGCTAAGTTGGGACACCCCTGCAGGGTATAAACTTTCGAGAGCCGTGCCCGCGGTTATGTGGCAGATGGGAATTTATTAATGTCTGGTTGTAGATAACTTGACACTTGACTTAATTAAAATGCATCAACCGCGTGTGTATCCATGATGGTCTCTTTTCGGCGGAGTCCGAGAAGTGAACACGGTTCTTGGGTTATGTTTGAAGGTAAGTAGTTTCAAGATCACTTCTTGATCACTTCTAGCTTCTCGACCGTTGCGTTGCTTCTCTTCTCGCTCTTATTTGCGTATGTTAGCCACCATATATGCTTAGTGCTTGCTGCAGCTCCACCACATTACCCCTTTCCTACCCATAAGCTTAAATAGTCTTGATCTCGCGGGTGTGAGATTGCCGAGTCCTCGTGACTCACGGAAACTTCCAAATAGTTGCAGGTGCCGATGATACCAGTGCAGATGACGCAACCCATCTCAAGCGGGATCTCGATGAAGTTCTTGATCGTTGCTATGTTTCTTTTCCCGATGATCAGTAGTGGAGCCCAGTTGGGACGATCGGGGATCTAGTAGTGGGGTTATCTTCTTTTCTTTTGGCTTTGATCGTAGTCGGTCTATGTGTGTATTTTGAATGATGTATGTTTAATTCATGTATTGTGTGAAGTGGCGATTTTAAGCAACTCTTTATCCCATTCTTGTTCATTACATGGGATTGTGTGAAGATGACTCTTCTTGCGACAAAACCACCATGCGGTTATGCCTCCAAGTCGTGCCTCGACACGTGGGAGATATAGCCGCATCGTGGGTGTTACAAAACTCATGCAATATGATATAAACCCCATCTTGTTATCCTCGATGGCAACAATACAATACTTGCCTTGCTGCCCCTGCTGTCACTGGGAAAGGACACCGCAAGATTGAACCCAAAGCTAAGCACTTCTCCCATTGCAAGAAAGATCAATCTAGTAGGCCAAACCGAACTGATAATTCGAAGAGACTTGCAAAGATAACCAATCATTCATAAAAGAATTCAGAGAAGATTCAAATATTTTTCGTAGATAAACTTGATCATAAACCCACAATTCATCCGTCCCGACAAACACACCGCAAAAGAATATTACATTGAATAGATCTCCAAGAGAATCGAGGAGAACTTTGTATTGAGATCCAAAGAGACAGAGAGAGAGAGAGAGAGAGAGAGAGAGAGAGAGAGAGAGAAGAAGCCATCTATCTAATAACTATGGACCCGAAGGTCTGTCGTAAACTACTCACACATCATCGGAGAGGCTATGGTGTTGATGTAGAAGCCCTCCATGATCAATGCCCCCTCCGGCAGGACGTCGGAAAAGGCCCCAAAATGGGATCTCACGGATACAGAAGGTTGCGGCGGTGGAATTAGGTTTTCGTGGATGCCTCTGATGGTTTGGGGGTACGTAGGTATATATAGGAGGAAGAAGTACGTCGGTGGAGCAACATGGGCCCCACGAGGGTGGAGGACGCGCCTGGGGGGGGGGGGGGGTAGGCGCGCCCCCTGCCTCGTGCTCTCCATGTTGATTGCTTGACGTAGACTCCAAGTCCTCTGGATCACATTTGTTCCGAAAATCACGTTCCCGAAGGTTTCATTCCGTTTGGACTCCGTTTGATATTCTTTTTCTGCAAAACACTGAAATAGGCAAAAAAATAGCAATTTGGGCTGGGCCTCCGGTTAATAGGTTAGTCCCAAAAATGATATAAAAGTGTATAATAAAGACCGTTAAACATCCAAAACAGAATATAATAAAGCATGGAACAATAAAAAATTATAGATACGTTGGAGACGTATCAAGCATCCCCAAGCTTAATTCCTGCTCGTCCTCGAGTAGGTAAATGATAAAAACATAATTCTGATGTGGAATGCTACTGGGCATAATTTTCAATGAAATTCTCTTAATTGCGGTATGAATGCTCAGATCCGAAAGATTCAAGACAAAAGTTTAATATTGACATAAAAGTAATAATACTTCAAGCATACTAACTAAGCAATTATGTCTTCTCAAAATAACATGGCCAAAGAAAGTTATCCCTACAAAATCGTATAGTCTGGTTATGCTCTATCTTCATCACACAAAGTATTTAATCATGCATAACCCCGATGACAAGCCAAGCAATTGTTTCATACTTTTGGTGTTCTCAAACTTTTCAATCTTCACGCAATACACGAGCGTGAGCCATGGATATAACACTATATGTGGAATAGAATGGTGGTTGTGGAGAAGACAAAAAGGGAGAAGATAGTCTCAGATCAACTAGGCGTATCAACGGGCTATGGAGATGCCCATCAATAGATATCAATGTGAGTGAGTAGGGATTGCCATGCAATGGATGCACTAGAGCTATAAGTATATGAAAGCTCAACAAAATAAACTAAGTGGGTGTGCATCCAACTCGCTTGCTCACGAAGACCTAGGGCATTTTGAGGAAGCCCATCATTGGAATATACAAGCCAAGTTCTATAATGAAAATTTCCCACTAGTCTATGAAAGTGATATCATAGGAGACTCTCTATCATGACGATCATGGTGCTACTTTGAAGCACAAGTGTGGTAAAAGGATAGTAGCATTGTCCCTTCTCTCTTTTTCTCTCATTTTTTCTTTGGCCTTTTCTCTTTTTTATGGCCTTTCCCTTTTTTTATTTAGTCCGGAGTCTCATCCCGACTTATGGGGGAATCATAGTCTCCATCATACTTTGCTTACTTGGGACAATGCTCTAATAATGAAGATCATCACACTTTTATTTTCTTTACAACTCAAGAATTACAACTCAATACTTAGAACAAAATATGACTCTATGTGGATGCCTCCGTCGGAGTATCGGGATATGCAATGAATCAAGAGTGACATGTATGAAAGAATTATGAACGGTGTTGCCACAAATACGATGTCAACTACATGATCATGCAAAGCAATATGACAATGATGAAGCGTGTCATAGTAAATGAAACGGTGGTAAGTTGCATGGCAATATATCTCGGAATGGCTATGAAAATGCCATGATAGGTAGGTATGGTGGCTGTTTTGAGGAAGGTATATGGTGGGTGTATGTTACCGGCGAAAAGTGCGCGGTATTAGAGAGGCTAGAAATGGTGGAAGGATGAGAGTGCGTATAATCCATGGAATCAACATTAGTCATAAAGAACTCATATACTTGTTGCAAAAATCTAAAAGTTATCAAAGCTAAGTATTACACGCATGCTCCTAGGGGGATAGATTGGTAAGAAAAGACCATCGCTTGTCCACGACCGCCACTCATAAGGAAGACAATCAATAAATAAATCATGCTCCGACTTCATCACATAACGGTTCACCATACGTGCATGCTACGGGAATCACAAACTTTAACACAAGTATTTCTCAAATTCACAACTACTCAACTAGCATGACTCTAATATTACCACCTTCATATTTCAAAACAATTATCAAGCATCAAACTTCTCATAGTATTCAACACACTCATAAGATTTTTTTTACTAATCTTGAATGCCTATCATATTTAAATCCAATTACCATGATGTTTTGTAGGACTCTCAAAATAATATAAGTGAAGCATGCGAGAACAATAGTTTCTATGAAACAAATCCAGCACCGTGCTCTAAAAGATATCAGTGAAGCACTAGAGCAAAAACTATATAGCTCAAAAGATATAAGTGAAGCACATAGAGTATTCTAATAAATTCCGAATCAAGTGTGTCTCTCTCAAAAGGTGTGTACAGCAATGATGATTGTGGCAAACTAACAAACAAAGACTCAAATCATACAAGATGCTCCAAGTAAAACACATATCATGTGGTGAATAAAAATATAGCTCCAAGTAAAGTTACCGATGGACGAAGACGAAAGAGGGGATGCCTTCCGGGGCATCCCCAAGCTTTGGCTTTTAGGTGTCCTTAGATTATCTTGGGGTGCCATGGGCATCCCCAAGCTTAGGCTCATGCCACTCCTTGTTCCACAATCCATCAAATCTTCACCCAAAACTTGAAAACTTCACAACACAAAACTTAACAGAAAATTTCATGAGTTCCGTTAGCGAAAGAAAACAAAACACCACTTCAAGGTACTGCATTGAACTCATTCTTTTTTATATTGGTGTTAAACCTAATGTATTCCAACTTCTCTATGGTTTATAAACTCTTTTACTAGCCATAGATTCATCAAAATAAGCAAACAACACACGAAAAACAGAATCTGTCAAAAACAGAACAGTCTGTAGTAATCTGTAACTAACGCAAACTTCTGGAACTCGAAAAATTCAGAAAAAAATAGGAAGATCTAAATAATTTGTTTATTGATCTTCTGCAATTGGAATAAATAATATATCACGTTCTGGTAGTTTTTAACAATTGATTTCGTGAACAGAAAGTTTCTGGAATTTTCAGCAAGATCAAATAACTATCATCCAAGAAGTTCCTATAGGTTTAACTTGGCACAAACACTAAATAAAACAAAAAAACAAATCTAACCAGAGGCTAGATCAAATATTTATTCCTAAACATAAGCAAAAAGCAAAAAACTAAAATAAAATTGGGTTGCCTCCCAACAAGCGCTATCGTTTAACACCCCTAGCTAGGCATAAAGGCAAGGATAGATCTAGGTATTGCCATCTTTGGTAGGCAATCCATAAGTAGATCTCATAATAGATTAATAAGGTGATTGAATTTTCTTTCTAGGGAAGTGTTCCATGCCTTTCCTTAACAGAAATTGGAATGTAATATTCCCTTCCTTCATATCAATAATTGCACCAATCGTTCTAAGGAAAGGTCTACCAAGAATAATAGGACATGAAGGATTGCAATCTATATCAAGAACAATAAAATCTACGGGCACATAATTCCTATTTGCAACAATAAGAACATCATTAATTCTTCCCATAGGTTTTTAATAGTGGAATCCGCAAGGTGCAAGTTCAAGGAACAATCATCAAATTCGCGGAAACCTAACAAATCACACAAAGTTCTTGGAATCGTGGAAACACTAGCACCCAAATCACACAAAGCATAGCATTCATGATCTTTAATTTTAATTTTAATAGTAGGTTCCCATTCATCATAAAGTTTTCTAGGGACAGAAACTTCCAACTCAAGTTTTTCTTCATAAGATTTCATTAAAGTATCAACGATATGTTTGGTAAAAGCTTTATGTTGACTATAAGCATGAGGAGAATTTAGCACGGATTGCAACAAGGAAATACAATCTATCAAAGAGAAATTATCATAATTAAATTCCTTGAAATCCAAAATAGTGGGTTCATTGGTTTCTAAAGTTTTGACCTCTTTAATCCCACTTTTACCAAATTTCGCATCAAGATCTAAAAACTCCGAATTTTTGGAACGCCTTCAAGGTAAAGGTGGCTCATATTCAGTCCCATCATTATCAAGATTCATATTGCAAAACAAAGATTTAATAGGAGACACATCAATAACTTTTAGATCTTCATCTTTATTCTCATAAAAATTAGAAGAACACGCTTTCACAAAGCAATCTTTCTTAGCACGCATCCTAGCGGTTCTTTCTTTGCACTCATCAATGGAAATTCTCATGGCTTTGAGAGAATCATTGATATCATGCTTAGGTGGAATAGATCTAAGTTTCAAAGAATCAACATCAAGAGAAATTCTATCAACGTTCCTAGCCAATTCATCAACTTTAGCAATTTTTCTTCAAGCAAAGCATTAAAATTCTTTTGCGAATTCATAAACTCCTTAACACTAGTCTCAAATTCAGAAGGAATCTTATTAAAATTTCCATAATAATTGTTGTAGGAATTACCATAATTATTAGAGGAATTACTAGGGAACGTCCTAGGATTAAAGTTTCCTCTATACATGTTGTTACCAAAATTATTACTACCAACAAAATTCACATCCATAGATTCATTATTATTCTAAATCAAAGTAGACAAAGGCATATCATTAGGATCCAAGAAACACTTTTAGTAGCAAATAATTTCATAAGTTCATCCATCTTTCCACTCAAAATATTAATTTCTTCTATCGCATGCACTTTTTAATTAGTAGATCTTTCGATGTGCCATTGAGAATAATTAACCATAATATTATCTAGGAGTTTAGTAGCTTCTCTAACGTGATCTCCATAAAAGTGCCTCCCATGGCGAATCTAAAAGATTTCTAGAAGCAAAATTCAATCCGCATAATTTTTTGTATAATCATCCAAAGATTTAAACCATGTGTAGGGCAATTACGTATCATTAATTCCATCCTCGCCCAAGCTTGCGCAACATGTTCATGATCAAGTTGCTTAAAATTAATGATATCGTTTCTAAGAGAGATGATTTTAGCTGGAGGAAAATACTTAGAGATAAAAGCATCTTTGCATTTATTCCATGAATCAATACTATTTTTAGGCAAAGACGAAAACCAAACTTTAGCACGATCTCTAACCGAAAAAGGAAATAGCTTCAATTTAACAATATCATTGTCCACATCTTTCTTCTTTTGCATATCACACAAATCAACGAAGCTATTTAGATGGGTAGCGGCATCTTCACTAGGAAAGCCGGCGAATTGATCTTTCGTGACAAGATTCAACAAAGCAACATTAATTTCACAAGATTCAACATCGGTAAGAGGAGAAATCGAAGTGCTAAGAAAATCACTGTTGTTGGTATTGGTAAAGTCACACAATTTAGTATTGTCTTGAGCCATAGTGACAAGCAAGCAATCCAACACACGAGCAAATGAGAAGCGAGTGAAAAAGAGGCGAACGGAAAGAGAGGGCGAATAAAACGGCAAGGGTGAAGTGGGGGAGAGGAAAATGAGAGGCAAATGGAAAATAATGTAATGCGAGGGATAAGAGTTTGTGATGGGTACTTGGTATGTCTTGACTTGACTTGACTTGGCGCGAATCTCCCCGGCAACGACGCCAGAAATCCTTCTTGCTACCTCTTGAGCACTGCGTTGGTTTTCCCTTGAAGAGGAAAGGGTGATGCAGTAAAGTAGCGTAAGTATTTCCCTCAGTTTTTGAGAACCAAGGTATCAATCCAGTAGGAGACCACGCTCAAGTCCCGCGCACCTACACAAACAAATATGAACCTCGCAACCAACGCGATAAAGGGGTTGTCAATCCCTTCACGGTCACTTACGAGAGTGAGATCTGATAGATATGATAAGATAATATTTTTGGTATTTTTATGATAAAGATGCAAAGTAAAATAAAAGGCAATAAAAATAACTAAGTGTTGGAAGATTAATATGATGGAGAATAGACCTGGGGGCCATAGGTTTCACTAGTGGCTTCTCTCAAGGGCATAAGTATTACGGTGGGTGAACAAATTACTGTCGAGCAATTGATAGAATTGAGCATAGTTATGAGAATATCTAGGTATGATAATGTATATAGGCATCACGTCCGTGACAAGTAGACCGACTCCTGCCTGCATCTACTACTATTACTCCACACATCGACCGCTATCCAGCATGCATCTAGAGTATTAAGTTCATAAGAACGGAGTAACGCTTTAAGCAAGATGACATGATGTAGAGGGATAAACTCATGCAATATGATATAAACCCCATCTTGTTATCCTCGATTGCAACAATACACTACGTGCCTGGCTGCCCCTGCTGTCACTGGGAAAGGACACCGCAAGATTGAACCCAAAGCTAAGCACTTCTCCCATTGCAAGAAAGATCAATCTAGTAGGCCAAACCAAACTGATAATTCGAAGAGACTTGCAAAGATAATCAATCATTCATAAAAGAATTCAGAGAAGATTCAAATATTTTTCATAGATAAACTTGATCATAAACCCACAATTCATCGGTCCCGACAAACATACCGCAAAAGAAGACTACATCGAATAGATCTCCAAGAGAATCGAGGAGAACTTTGTATTGAGATCCAAAGAGAGAGAGAAGAAGCCATCTAGCTAATAACTATGGACCGAAAGGTCTGAGGTAAACTACTCACACATCATCAGAGAGGCTATGGTGTTGATGTAGAAGCCCTCCATGATCAATGCCCCCTCCGGCAGGACGTCGGAAAAGGCCCCAAAATGGGATCTCACGGCTACAGAAGGTTGCGGCGGTGGAATTAGGTTTTCGTGGATGCCTCTGATGGTTTGGGGGTACGTAGGTATATATAGGAGGAAGAAGTACGTCGGTGGATCAACATGGGCCCCACGAGGGTGGAGGATGCGCCGGGGGGGTAGGCGCGCCCCTGCCTCATGCTCTCCACGTTGATTGCTTGATGTAGACTCCAAGTCCTCTGGATCACGTTTGTTCCGAAAATCACGTTCCCGAAGATTTCATTCCGTTTGGACTCCGTTTGATATTCTTTTTCTGCAAAACACTGAAATAGTAAAAAAAATAGCAATTTGGGCTGGGCCTCCGGTTAATAGGTTAGTCCCAAAAATAATATAAAAGTGTATAATAAAGCCCATTAAACATCCAAAACAGAATATAATATAGCATGGAACAATAACAAATTATAGATACGTTGGAGACGTATCAAGCATCCCCAAGCTTAATTCCTGCTCGTCCTCGAGTAGGTAAATGATAAAAACATAATTTTTGATGTGGAATGCTACTTGGCATAATTTTCAATGAAATTCTCTTAATTGTGGTATGAATGTTCAGATCCGAAAGATTCAAGACAAACGTTTAATATTGACATAAAAGTAATAATAATTCAAGCATACTAACTAAGCAATTATGTCTTCTCAAAATAATATGGCCAAAGAAAGTTATCCCTACAAAATCATATAGTCTGGTTATGCTCTATATTCATCACACAAAGTATTTAATCATGCATAACCCCGATGACAAGCCAAGCAATTGTTTCATACTTTTGGTGTTCTCAAACTTTTCAATCTTCACGCAATACATGAGCGTGAGCCATGGACATAGCACTATATGTGGAATAGAATGGTGGTTGTGGAGAAGACAAAAAGGGAGAAGATAGTCTCAGATCAACTAGGCGTATCAACGGGCTATGGAGATGCCCATCAATAGATATCAATGTGAGTGAGTAGGGATTGCCATGCAACGGATGCACTAGAGCTATAAGTATATGAAAGCTCAACAAAAGAAACTAAGTGGGTGTGCATCCACTCGCTTGCTCACGAAGACCTAGGGCATTTTGAGGAAGCCCATCATTGGAATATACAAGCCAAGTTCTATAATGAAAATTTCCCACTAGTCTATGAAAGTGATATCATAGGAGACTCTCTATCATGAAGATCATGGTGCTACTTTTAAGCACAAGTGTGGTAAAAGGATAGTAGCATTGTCCCTTCTCTCTTTTTCTCTCATTTTTTTCCTTGGCCTTTTCTCTTTTTTTATGGCCTTTCCCTATTTTTTTATTTAGTCCGGAGTCTCATCCCGACTTATGGGGGAATCATAGTCACCATCATACTTTCCTTACTTGGGACAATGCTCTAATAATGATGATCATCACACTTTTATTTTCTTTACAACTCAAGAATTACAACTCAATACTTAGAACAAAATATGACTCTATGTGGATGCCTCCGTCGGAGTATCGGGATATGCAATGAATCAAGAGTGACATGTATGAAAGAATTATGAACGGTGTTGCCACAAATACGATGTCAACTACATGATCATGCAAAGCAATATGACAATGATGAAGCGTGTCATAGTAAATGAAACAGTGGTAAGTTGCATGGCAATATATCTCAGAATGGCTATGAAAATGCCATGATAGGTAGGTATGGTGGCTGTTTTGAGGAAGGTATATGGTGGGTGTATGATACCGGCGAAAAGTGCGCGGTATTAGAGAGGCTAGAAATGGTGGAAGGATGAGAGTGCGTATAATCCATGGACTCGACATTAGTCATAAAGAACTCATATACTTGTTGCAAAAATCTAAAAGTTATCAAAGCAAAGTATTACGCGCATGCTCCTAGGGGGATAGATTGGTAGGAAAAGACCATCGCTCGTCCACGACCGCCAGTCATAAGGAAGACAATCAATAAATAAATCATGCTCCGACTTCATCACATAACGGTTCACCATACGTGCATGCTCTGTTGGAAAAGGCAGTGCCTAGGAGGCGCTTAGGCACGCCTAGGCGCTAGGCGATGGAAAAACGCCTCGCCTAGGGCATAAATGGAAGTCTAGGCAGGGCAAGCAAGGAATTGTCTACCCAAGTGAAGAATCATGCCATATTGCACTAGTATTCCAAACATACCATATTCCAATGGGAGTGGCTGGAAATTAACTTATTGATTTGCCCTTAATTAATATCTACACACATATAATACTCGCAAATACATCCTGATAGTAAAACTATATTACCGCCTAGGCCGCGCCTAGGGCGCTTAAGCACCGCCTAGGCACTAGGCGAAGGCCAACCGCCTCGCTTACTCCTACCGCTTTTTCCAACCTTGCGTGCATGCTACGGGAATCACAAACTTTAACACAAGTATTTCTCAAATTCACAACTACTCAACTAGCATGACTCTAATATTACCACCTTCATATTTCAAAACAATTATCAAGCATCAAACTTCTCATAGTATTCAACACACTCATAAGAATTTTTTTTGCTAATCTTGAATGCCTATCATATTTAAATCCAATTACCATGCTGTTTTGTAGGACTCTCAAAATAATATAAGTGAAGCATGCGAGAACAATAGTTTCTATAAAACAAATCCACCACCATGCTCTAAAAGATATCAGTGAAGCACTAGAGCAAAAACTATATAGCTCAAAAGATATAAGTGAAGCACATAGAGTATTCTAATAAATTACGAATCAAGTGTGTCTCTCTCAAAAGGTGTGCACAGCAATGATGATTGTGGCAAACTAGCAAACAAAGACTCAAATCATACAAGATGCTCCAAGCAAAACACATATCATGTGGTGAATAAAAATATAGCTCCAAGTAAAGTTACCGATGGATTTAAGATTTAAAGAGGGGATGCCTTCCGGGGCATCCCCAAGCTTTGGCTTTCAGGTGTCCTTAGATTATCTTGGGGTTCCATGGGCATCCCCAAGCTTAGGCTCATGCCGCTCCTTGTTCCACAATCCATCAAATCTTCACCCAAAACTTGAAAACTTCACAACACAAAACTTAACAGAAAATTTCATGAGCTCCGTTAGCGAAAGAAAACAAAACACCAATTCAAGGTACTGTATTGAACCCATTATTTTTTATATTGGTGTTAAACCTAATGTATTCCAACTTCTCTATGGTTTATAAACTCTTTTACTAGCCATAGATTCATCAAAATAAGCAAACAACACACGAAAAACAGAATCTGTCAAAAACAGAACAGTCTGTTGTAATCTGTAACTAACACAAACTTCTGGAACTCGAAAAATTCAGCAAAAATAGGAAGACCTAAATAATTTGTTTATTGATCTTCTGCAATTGGAATAAATGATATATCACGTTCTGGTTGTTTTTAACAATTGTTATCGTGAACAGAAAGTTTCTGGAATTTTCAGCAAGATCAAATAACTATCATCCAAGAAGTTCCTATAGGTTTAACTTGGCACAAACACTAAATAAAACAAAAAAAAACAAATCTAACCAGAGGCTAGATCAAAGATTTATTCCTAAACAGAAGCAAAAAGCAAAAAACTAAAATAAAATTGGGTTGCCTCCCAGGAAGCGCTATCGTTTAACACCCCTAGCTAGGCATAAAGGCAAGGATAGATCTAGGTATTGCCATCTTTGGTAGGCAATCCATAAGTAGATCTCATAATAGATTAATAAGGTGATTTAATTTTCTTTCTAGGGAAGTGTTCCATGCCTTTCCTTAACAGAAATTGGAATCTAATATTCCCTGCCTTCATATCAATAATTGCACCAATCGTTCTAAGGAAAGGTCTACCAAGAATAATAGGCCATGAAGGATTGCAATCTATATCAAGAACAATAAAATCTACGGGCACATAATTCCTATTTGCAACAATAAGAACATCATTAATTCTTCCCATAGGTTTTTTAATAGTGGAATCCGCAAGGTGCAAGTTCAAGGAACAATCATCAAATTCGCGGAAACCTAACAAATCACACAAAGTTTTTGGAATCGTGGAAACACTAGCACCCAAATCACACAAAGCATAGCATTCATGATCTTTAATTTTAATTTTAATAGTAGGTTCCCATTCATCATAAAGTTTTCCAGGGACAGAAACTTCCAACTCAAGTTTTTCTTCATAAGATTTCATTAAAGTATCAACGATATGTTTGGTAAAAGTTTTATGTTGACTATAAGCATGAGGAGAATTTAGCACGGATTGCAACAAGGAAATACAATCTATCAAAGAGAAATTATCATAATTAAATTCCTTGAAATCCAAAATAGTGGGTTCATTGGTTTCTAAAGTTTTGACCTCTTTAATCCCACTTTTACCAAATTTCGCATCAAGATCTAAAAACTCCGAATTTTTGGAACGCCTTCAAGGTAAAGGTGGCTCATATTCAGTCCCATCATTATCAAGATTCATATTGCAAAAAAAAGATTTAATAGGAGACACATCAATAACTTTTAGATCTTCATCTTTATTCTCATAAAAATTAGAAGAACACGCTTTCACAAAGCAATCTTTCTTAGCACGCATCCTAGCGGTTCTTTCTTTGCACTCATCAATGGAAATTCTCATGGCTTTGAGAGAATCATTGATATCATGCTTAGGTGGAATAGATCTAAGTTTCAAAGAATCAACATCAAGAGAAATTCTATCAACGTTCCTATCCAATTCATCAACTTTAAGCAATTTTTCTTCAAGCAAAGCATTAAAATTCTTTTGCGAATTCATAAACTCCTTAACACTAGTCTCAAATTCAGAAGGAATCTTATTAAAATTTCCATAATAATTGTTGTAGGAATTACCATAATTATTAGAGGAATTACTAGGGAACGGCCTAGGATTAAAGTTTCCTCTATACATGTTGTTACCAAAATTATTACTACCAAAAAAATTCACATCCATAGATTCATTATTATTCTAAATCAAAGTAGACAAAGGCATATCATTAGGATCTGAAGAAACACTTTTAGTAGCAAATAATTTCATAAGTTCATCCATCTTTCCACTCAAAACATTAATTTCTTCTATCACATGCACTTTTTAATTAGTAGATCTTTCGATGTGCCATTGAGAATAATTAACCATAATATTATCTAGGAGTTTAGTAGCTTCTCCTAACGTGATCTCCATAAAAGTGCCTCCCGCGGCCGAATCTAAAAGATTTCTAGAAGCAAAATTCAATCCGGCATAATTTTTTTGTATAATCATCCAAAGATTTAAACCATGTGTAGGGCAATTACGTATCATTAATTCCATCCTCTCCCAAGCTTGCGCAACATGTTCATGATCAAGTTGCTTAAAATTCATGATATCGTTTCTAAGAGAGATGATTTTAGCTGGAGGAAAATACTTAGAGATAAAAGCATCTTTGCACTTATTCCATGAATCAATACTATTTTTAGGCAAAGACGAAAACCAAACTTTAGCACGATCTCTAAGCGAAAAAGGAAATAGCTTCAATTTAACAATATCATTGTCCACATCTTTCTTCTTTTGCATATCACACAAATCAACGAAGCTATTTAGATGGGTAGCGGCATCTTCACTAGGAAAGCCGGCGAATTGATCTTTCGTGACAAGATTCAACAAAGCAGCATTAATTTCACAAGATTCAGCATCGGTAAGAGGAGCAATCGGAGTGCTAAGAAAATCATTGTTGTTGGTATCGGTAAAGTCACACAATTTAGTATTGTCTTGAGCCATAGTGACAAGCAAGCAATCCAACACACGAGCAAATGAGAAGCGAGTGAAAAAGAGGCGAACGGAAAGAGAGGGCGAATAAAACGGCAAGGGTGAAGAGGGGGAGAGGAAAATGAGAGGCAAATGGCAAATAATGTAATGCGAGGGATAAGAGTTTGTGATGGGTACTTGGTATGTCTTGACTTGACTTGACTTGGCGCGAATCTCCCCGGCAACGACGCCAGAAATCCTTCTTGCTACCTCTTGAGCACTGCGTTGGTTTTCCCTTGAAGAGGAAAGGGTGATGCAGTAAAGTAGCGTAAGTATTTCCCTCAGTTTTTGAGAACCAAGGTATCAATCCTGTAGGAGACCACGCTCAAGTCCCGCGCACCTACACAAACAAATATGAACCTCGCAACTAACGCGATAAAGGGGTTGTCAATCCCTTCACGGTCACTTACGAGAGTGAGATCTGATAGATATGATAAGATAATATTTTTGGTATTTTTATGATAAAGATGCAAAGTAAAATAAAAGGAAATAAAAATAACTAAGTGTTGGAAGATTAATATGATGGAGAATAGACCTGGGGGCCATAGGTTTCACTAGTGGCTTCTCTCAAGAGCATAAGTATTACGGTGGGTGAACAAATTACTGTCGAGCAATTGATAGAATTGAGCATAGTTATGAGAATATCTAGGTATGATCATGTATATAGGCATCACGTCCGTGACAAGTAGACCGACTCCTGCCTGCATCTACTACTATTACTCCACACATCGACCGCTATCCAGCATGCATCTAGAGTATTAAGTTCATAAGAACGGAGTAACGCTTTAAGCAAGATGACATGATGTAGAGGGATAAACTCATGCAATATGATATAAACCCCATCTTGTTATCCTCGATTGCAACAATACACTACGTGCCTGGCTGCCCCTGCTGTCACTGGGAAAGGACACCGCAAGATTGAACCCAAAGCTAAGCACTTCTCCCATTGCAAGAAAGATCAATCTAGTAGGCCAAACCAAACTGATAATTCGAAGAGACTTGCAAAGATAACCAATCATTCATAAAAGAATTCAGAGAAGATTCAAATATTTTTCATAGATAAACTTGATCATAAACCCACAATTCATCGGTCCCGACAAACATACCGCAAAAGAAGACTACATCGAATAGATCTCCAAGAGAATCGAGGAGAACTTTGTATTGAGATCCAAAGAGAGAGAGAAGAAGCCATCTAGCTAATAACTATGGACCGAAAGGTCTGAGGTAAACTACTCACACATCATCAGAGAGGCTATGGTGTTGATGTAGAAGCCCTCCATGATCAATGCCCCCTCCGGCAGGACGTTGGGAAAGGCCCCAAAATGGGATCTCACAGGTACAGAAGGTTGCGGCGGTGGAATTAGGTTTTCGTGGATGCCTCTGATGGTTTGGGGGTACGTAGGTATATATAGGAGGAAGAAGTACGTCGGTGGATCAACATGGGCCCCACGAGGGTGGAGGATGCGCCTGGGGGGTAGGCGCGCCCCTGCCTCGTGCTCTCCACGTTGATTGCTTGATGTAGACTCCAAGTCCTCTGGATCACGTTTGTTCCGAAAATCACGTTCCCGAAGATTTCATTCCGTTTGGACTCCGTTTGATATTCTTTTTCTGCAAAACACTGAAATAGTCAAAAAAATAGCAATTTGGGCTGGGCCTCCGGTTAATAGGTTAGTCCCAAAAATAATATAAAAGTGTATAATAAAGCCCATTAAACATCCAAAACAGAATATAATATAGCATGGAACAATGAAAAATTATAGATACGTTGGAGACGTATCAAGCATCCCCAAGCTTAATTCCTGCTCGTCCTCGAGTAGGTAAATGATAAAAACATAATTTTTGATGTGGAATGCTACTTGGCATAATTTTCAATGAAATTCTCTTAATTGTGGTATGAATGTTCAGATCCGAAAGATTCAAGACAAACGTTTAATATTGACATAAAAGTAATAATAATTCAAGCATACTAACTAAGCAATTATGGCTTCTCAAAATAATATGGCCAAAGAAAGTTATCCCTACAAAATCATATAGTCTGGTTATGCTCTATCTGTTGGGGAACGTAGTAATTTCAAAAATTTTCCTACGAACACGCAAGACCATGGTGATGGCATAGCAACGAGAGGGGAGAGTGTCCGTCCACATACCCTCGTAGACCGAAAGCGGAAGCGTTATAACAACGCGGTTGATGTAGTCGTACGTCTTCACGATCCGACCGATCCAAGCACCGAGCGTCACGGCACCTCCGAGTTCTCGCACACGTTCAGCTCGATGACGATCCCTGTACTCGATCCAGCAAAGTGTCGGGATGAGTTCCGTCAAGACGACGGCGTGGTGACGATGATGATGCTCCATCGACGCGGGGCTTCGCCTAAGCTCATGACGATATGACTTCTCCGGCGCAGGCTTCGCCTAAGCTCATGACGATATGACCGAAGTGGAATATGGTGGAAGGGGGCACCGCACACGGCTAAGGAACGATCCGTAGATCAACTTGTGTGTTCTAGGGTGCCCCCTGCCCCCGTATATAAAGGAGCCAAGGGGGAGGTGGCCGGCCAAGGGAGGAGGCGCACCAAGGGAGTCCTACTCCTCCGGAGTAGGATTCCCCTCAATCCTAGTTGGATTAGGATTCCCGAGGGGAAGAGAGAGAGAGGGGGCGGCCCACCTTTCCTAGTCCTAATAGGACTAGGGGAGGGGGGCGCGGCCACCTAGGGCTGGCCCTTTCTCCTTTCCACCAAGGCCCACTATGGCCCATGTAGTTCCCGGGGGGTTCCGGTAACCTCCGGTACTCTCATAAATTCGATTTCACTCGGAACACTTCCGATGTCCAAATGTAGGCTTCAATATATCAATCTTTATGTCTCGACCATTTCGAGACTCCTCGTCATGTCCCCGATCTCATCCGGGACTCGAACTCCTTCGGTACATCAAAACTCATAAACTCATAATATAACCATCATCGAAACCTTAAGCGTGCGGACCCTACGGGTTCGAGAACTATGTAGACATGACCTAGAACTATTCTTGGTCAATAACCAATAGCGGAACCTGGATGCCCATATTGGCTCCTACATATTCTACGAAGATCTTTATCGGTCAAACCGCATAACAACATACTTTGTTCCCTTTGTCATCGGTATGTTACTTGCCCGAGATTCGATCGTCGGTATCCAATACCTAGTTCAATCTCGTTACCGGCAAGTCTCTTTACTCGTTCTGTAATACATCATCTCATAACTAACTCATTAGTTACAATGCTTGCAAGGCTTAGGTGATGAGTATTACCGAGAAGGCCCAGAGATACCTCTCCGACAATCGGAGTGACAAAACCTAATCTCAAATCGCCAACCCAACATGTACCTTTGGAGACACCTGTAGTACTCCTTTATAATCACCCAGTTACATTGTGACGTTTGGTAGCACCAAAGTGTTCCTCCGTAAACGGGAGTTGCATAATCTCATAGTTACGGAACATGTATAAGTCATGAAGAAAGCAATAGCAACATACTAAACGATCATGTGCTAGGCTAACGGAATGGGTCATGTCAATCACATCATTCTCCTAATGATGTGATCCCATTAATCAAATGACAACTCATGTCTATGGCTAGGAAACTTAACCATCTTTGATTCAACGAGCTAGTCAAGTAGAGGCATACTAGTGACACTATGTTTGTCTTATGTATTCACACATGTATTATGTTTCCGGTTAATACAATTCTAGCATGAATAATAAACATTTATCATGAAATAAGGAAATAAATAATAACTTTATTATTGCCTCTAGGGCATATTTCCTTCAGTCTCCCACTTGCACTAGAGTCAATAATCTAGTTCACATCGCCATGTGATTTAACATCAATAGTTCACATCTATATGTGGTTAACACACATAGTTCACATCGACATGTGACCAACACCCAAAGGGTTTACTAGAGTCAGTAATCTAGTTCACATCACTATGTGATTAACACCCAAAGAGTACTAAGGTGTGATCATGTTTTGCTTGTGAGATAATTTTAGTCAACGGTCTGTCACATTCAGAGCCGTAAGTATTTTGCAAATTTCTATGTCTACAATGCTCGCACGGAGCTACTCTAGCTAATTGCTCCCACTTTCAATATGTATCCAGATTGAGACTCGAGTCATCTAGATTAGTGTTAAAACTTGCATCGACGTAACCTTTTACGATTTAACCTTTTTCACTTCCATAATCGAGAAACATATCCTTATTCTACTAAGGATAATTTTGACCGCTGTCCATTGATCTACTCCTAGATCTCTATTGCACTCCCTTGCCAATCTTAGTGGTAGGGTATGCAATAGATCTGGTACACAGCATGACAATGGCTGATGCATAGGGAATGACTTTCATTCTCTTTCTATCTTCTGTCGTGGTCGGGTTTTTTGAGTCTTACTCAATCTCACACCTTGTAACACAGGCAAGAACTCTTTCTTTGACTGTTCCATTTTGAACTACTTCAAAATCTTGTCAAGGTATGTATTCATTGAAAAACTTATCAAGCGTCTTGATCTATCTCTATAGATCTTGATGCTCAATATGTAAGCAGCTTCACCGAGGTCTTTCTTTGAAAAACTCCTTTCAAATACTCCTTTATGCTTTGCAGAATAATTCTACATCATTTCCGATCAACAATATGTCATTCACATATACTTATCAGAAATGTTGTCGTGCTCCCACTCACTTTCTTGTAAATACAGGCTTCACCGCAAGTCTGTATAAAACTATACGCTTTGATCAACTTTATCAAAGTGTGTATTCCAACTCTGAGATGCTTGCACCAGTCCATAGATGGATCGCTGGAGCTTTACACATTTTGTTAGCACCTTTAGGATTGACAAAACCTTCTGGTTGCATCATATACAACTCTTCTTTAAGAAAACCATTAAGGAATGCAGTTTTGACATTCATTTGCCAGATTTCATAAAATGTGGCAATTGCTAACATGATTCGGACAGACATAAGCATCGCTACAGTTGAGTAAATCTCATTGTAGTCAACACCTTGAACTTGTCGAAAACCTTTTTGCGACAAGTCGAACTTTGTAGATAGTAACACTACTATCAGTATCTGTCTTCCTCTTGAAGATCCATTTATATAATATGGCTTGCCGATCATCGGGCAACTCCATCAAAGTCCACACTTTGTTCTCATATATGGATCCCATCTCAGATTTCATGGTCTCAAACCATTTCGCGGAATCTGGGCTCATCATCGCTTCTTCATAGTTCGTAGGTTTCATCATGGTCTAGTAACATGACTTCTAGAATAAGATTACCGTACCACTCTGGTGCAGATCTTACTCTGGAAGACCTACGAGGTTTTAGTAGCAACTTGATCTGAAGTTTCATGATCATCATCATTAACTTCCTCACTAATTGGTGTAGGAATCACTGGAACTGATTCCTGTGATGAACTACTTTCCAATAAGGGAGAAGGTACAATTACCTCATCAAGTTCTACTTTCCTCCCACTCACTTCTTTCGAGAGAAACTTCTTCTCTAGAAAGGATCCATCTTAGCAACGAAAAACTTGCCTTCGGATCTGTGATAGGAGGTGTACCCAACATTTTCTTTTGGGTATTCTATGAAGACGCACTTCTCCGATTTGGGTTCGAGCTTATCAGGTGAAAACTTTTTCACATCACAACTCCAAACTTTTAAGAAACGACAGCTTAGGTTTACTGCTAAACCATAGTTCATACGGTGTCATCTCAACGGATTTAGATGGTGCCCTATTAAACGTGAATGCAGCTGTCTCTAATGTATAACCCCAAAACGATAGTGGTAAATCGGTAAGATACATCATAGATCGCACCATATCCAATAAAGTGCGATTCTGACGTTCGGACACACCATAACATTGTGGTGTTCCGGTGGCGTGAGCTGTGAAACTATTCCACATTATTTTAATTGAAGACCAAACTCGTAACTCAATTATTCGTCTCCATGATCAGATCGCAGAAACTTTATTTTCTTGTTACGATGATTTTCCACTTCACTCTGAAATTCTTTGAACCTTTCAACTATTTCAGACTTATGTTTCATCAAGAAGATATACACATATCTGCTCAAATCATCTCTGAAGGTCGAAAATAACGATACTTGCCGTGAGCTTTAACACTCATCGGACCGCATACATCAGTATGTATTATTTCCAATAAGTCATTTGCTCGCTCCATTGTTCCGGAGAACGAGTCTTTAGTCATCTTGCCCATAAGGCATGGTTCGCAAGCATCAAGTGATTCATAATCAAGTGATTCCAAAATCCCATCAGCATGGAGTTTCTTCATGCGCTTTACACCAATATGACCTAAACGGCAAGTGCCACAAATAAGTTGCACTATCATTATTAACTTTGCATCTTTTGGCATCAATATTATGAATATGTGTATTACTACGATCGAGATCCAACAAACTATTTTTATTGGGTGTATGACCATTGAAGGTTTTATTCATTTAAATGAACAACAATTATTCTTTGACTTTAAATGAATAACCGTTCGAAAACTATTTTCATTGGGTGTATGACCATCGAAGGTTTTATTCATTTAAACAGAACAACAATTATTCTTTGACTTTAAATGAATAACCGTTTTGCAATAAACATGATCAAATCATATTCATGCTCAACGCAAACACCAAATAACATTTATTTAGGTTTAACACTAATCCCGAAAGTATAGGGAGTGTGCGATGATGATCATATCAATCTTGGAACTACTTCCAACACTCATCGTCACTTCCCTTCAACTAGTCTCTGTTTATTCTGTAACTCCTGTTTGAGTTACTAATCTTAGCAACCGAACAGTATCAAATACTCTAGGGGCTACTATAAACACTAGTAAGGCACACATCAATAATCTGTATATCAAATATACTCTTGTTCACTTTGCCATCCTTCTTATCCACCAAATATTCAGGGCATTTCTGCTTCCAGTGACCATTTCCTTTGCAGTGTAAACACTCGTTTCAGGCTATGGTCCAGCTTTGGGCTTCTTCGCAAGAGTGACAACTTACTTGTCTTTCTACTTGAAGTTCCCTTTCTTTCCCTTTGCCCTTTTCTTGAAACTAGTGGTCTTGTCAATCATCAACACTTGATGCTCTTTCTTGATTTCTACCTTCGTCGATTTTCAACATCACGAAGAGCTCGGGAATCTTTGTCGTCATCCCTTGCATACTATAGTTCATCACGAAGTTCTAGTAACTTAGTGATGGTGACTAGAGAATTATGTCAATCGCTATCTTATCTGGAAGATTAACTCCCACTTGATTCAAGTGATTGAAGTACTCAGACAATCTGAGCACATGCTCACTAGTTGAGCGATTCTCCTTCATCTTTTAGCTATAGAACTTGTTGGAGACTTCATATCTCTCAACTCGGGTATTTGCTTGAAATATTAACTTCAATTCCTGGAACATCTCATATGGTCCATGACGTTCAAAACGTCTTTGAAGTCCCGATTCTAAGCCGTTAAGCATGGTGCACTAAACTATCAAGTAGTCATCATATTGAGCCAGCCAAACGTTCATAACGTCTGTATCTGCTCATATTGAGCTAGCCAAACGTTCATAACGTCTGCATCTGCTCCTACAATAGGTCTGTCACCTAGCGGTGCATTAAGGACATAATTCTTCTGCGCAGCAATGAGGATAAACCTCAGATCACGGATCCAATCCGCATCATTGCTACTAACATCTTTCAATACAATTTTCTCTAGGAACACATATAAAAACATAGGGAAGCAACAACGCGAGCTATTGATCTACAACATAATTTGCAAAATACTACCAGGACTAAGTTCATGATAAATTAAAGTTCAATTAATCATATTACTTAAGAACTCCCACTTAGACAGACATCTCTCTAGTCATCTAAGTGATCACGTGATCCAAATCAACTAAACCATGTCCGATCATCACGTGAGATGGAGTAGTTTCAACGGTGAACATCACTATGTTGATCATATCTACTATATGATTCACGTTCGACCTTCGGTCTCCGTGTTCGAGGCCATATCTGTTATATGCTAGGCTCGTCAAGTTTAACCTGAGTATTCTGCGTGTGCAACTGTTTTGCACCCGTTGTAGATGGACGTAGAACTTATCACACCCGATCATCACGTGGTGTCTGGGTACTACGAACTTTGGCAACGGTGCATACTCAGGGAGAACACTTCTTGATAATTTTAGTGAGAGATCATCTTATAATGCTACCGTCAATCAAAGCAAGATAAGATGCATAAAGGATAAACATCACATGCAATCAATATAAGTGATATGATATGGTCATCATCATCTTGTGCTTGTGATCTCCATCTCCGAAGCACCGTCATGATCACCATCGTCACCGGCGCGACACCTTGATCTCCATCGTAGCATCGTTGTCGTCTCGCCAACTATTGCTTCTACGACTATCGCTACTGCTTAGTGATAAAGTAAAGCAATTACATGGCGTTTGCATTTCATACAATAAAGCGACAACCATATGGCTCCTGCCAGTTGCCGATAACTCGGTTACAAAACATGATCATCTCATACAATAAAATATAGCATCACGTCTTGACCATATCACATCACAACATGCCCTGCAAAAACAAGTTAGACGTCCTCTACTTTGTTGTTGCAAATTTTACGTGGCTGCTATGGGCTGAGCAAGAACCGTTCTTACCTACGCATCAAAACCACAACGATAGTTTGTCAAGTTGGTGCTGTTTTAACCTTCGCAAGGACCGGCGTAGCCACACTCAGTTCAACTAAAGTGAGAGAGACAGACACCCGCGGTCACCTTTAAGCAACGAGTGCTCGCAGCGGTGAAACCAGTCTCGCGTAAGCGTACGCGTAATGTCGGTCCGGGCCGCTTCATCTCACAATACCGCCGAACCAAAGTATGACATGCTGGTAAGCAGTATGACTTGTATCGCCCACAACTCACTTGTGTTCTACTCGTGCATATGACATCAACGCATAAAACCAGGCTCGGATGCCACTGTTGGGGAACGTAGTAATTTCAAAAATTTTCCTACGAACACGCAAGACCATGGTGATGGCATAGCAACGAGAGGGGAGAGTGTCCGTCCACGTACCCTCGTAGACCGAAAGCGGAAGCGTTATAACAACGCGGTTGATGTAGTCGTACGTCTTCACGATCCGACCGATCCAAGCACCGAACGTACGGCACCTCCGAGTTCTGCACACGTTCAGCTCGATGACGATCCCCGGACTCCGATCCAGCAAAGTGTCGGGGATGAGTTCCGTCAGCACGACGGCGTGGTGACGATGATGATGCTCCACCGACGCGGGGCTTCGCCTAAGCTCCGCGACGATATGACTTCTCCGGCGCAGGGCTTCGCCTAAGCTCCGCGACGATATGACCGAAGTGGAATATGGTGGAAGGGGGCACCGCACACGGCTAAGGAACGATCCGTAGATCAACTTGTGTGTTCTAGGGTGCCCCTGCCCCGTATATAAAGGAGCCAAGGGGAGGTGGCGGCCAAGGAGGAGGCGCGCAAGGAGTCCTACTCCTCCGGGAGTAGGATTCCCCCTCCAATCCTAGTTGGATTAGGATTCCGGAGGGGGAAAGAGAGAGAGGGGGGCCGGCCCACCTTTCCTAGTCCTAATAGGACTAGGGGAGGGGGGGCGGCCACCTAGGGCTGGCCCTTTCTCCTTTCCACCAAGGCCCACTATGGCCCATGTAGTTCCCGGGGGGTTCCGGTAACCTCCGGTACTCGATAAATTCGATTTCACTCGGAACACTTCCGATGTCCAAATGTAGGCTTCAATATATCAATCTTTATGTCTCGACCATTTCGAGACTCCTCGTCATGTCCCCGATCTCATCCGGGACTCCGAACTCCTTCGGTACATCAAAACTCATAAACTCATAATATAACTGCCATCGAAACCTTAAGCGTGCGGACCCTACGGGTTCGAGAACTATGTAGACATGACCTAGAACTATTCTTGGTCAATAACCAATAGCGGAACCTGGATGCCCATATTGGCTCCTACATATTCTACGAAGATCTTTATCGGTCAAACCGCATAACAACATACTTTGTTCCCTTTGTCATCGGTATGTTACTTGCCCGAGATTCGATCGTCGGTATCCAATACCTAGTTCAATCTCGTTACGGCAAGTCTCTTTACTCGTTTAGTAATACATCATCTCATAACTAACTCATTAGTTACAATGCTTGCAAGGCTTAGGTGATGAGTATTACCGAGAAGGCCCAGAGATACCTCTCCGACAATCGGAGTGACAAAACCTAATCTCAAATCGCCAACCCAACATGTACCTTTGGAGACACCTGTAGTACTCCTTTATAATCACCCGATTACGTTGTGACGTTTGGTAGCACCCAAAGTGTTCCTCCGGTAAACGGGAGTTGCATAATCTCATAGTTACAGGAACATGTATAAGTCATGAAGAAAGCAATAGCAACATACTAAACGATCATGTGCTAGGCTAACGGAATGGGTCATGTCAATCACATCATTCTCCTAATGATGTGATCCCGTTAATCAAATGACAACTCATGTCTATGGCTAGGAAACTTAACCATCTTTGATTCAACGAGCTAGTCAAGTAGAGGCATACTAGTGACACTATGTTTGTCTTATGTATTCACACATGTATTATGTTTCCGGTTAATACAATTCTAGCATGAATAATAAACATTTATCATGAAATAAGGAAATAAATAATAACTTTATTATTGCCTCTAGGGCATATTTCCTTCGCTATCTTCATCACACAAAGTATTTAATCATGCATAACCCCGATGACAAGCCAAGCAATTGTTTCATACTTTTGGTGTTCTCAAACTTTTCAATCTTCACGCAATACATGAGCGTGAGCCATGGACATAGCACTATATGTGGAATAGAATGGTGGTCGTGGAGAAGACAAAAAGGGAGAAGATAGTCTCAGATCAACTAGGCGTATCAACGGGCTATGGAGATGCCCATCAATAGATATCAATGTGAGTGAGTAGGGATTGCCATGCAACGGATGCACTAGAGCTATAAGTATATGAAAGCTCAACAAAAGAAACTAAGTGGGTGTGCATCTGACTCGCTTGCTCACGAAGACCTAGGGCATTTTGAGGAAGCCCATCATTGGAATATACAAGCCAAGTTCTATAATGAAAATTTCCCACTAGTCTATGAAAGTGATATCATAGGAGACTCTCTATCATGAAGATCATGGTGCTACTTTGAAGCACAAGTGTGGTAAAAGGATAGTAGCATTGTCCCTTCTCTCTTTTTCTCTCATTTTTTTCCTTGGCCTTTTCTCTTTTTTTATGGCCTTTCCCTATTTTTTTATTTAGTCCGGAGTCTCATCCCGACTTATGGGGGAATCATAGTCACCATCATACTTTCCTTACTTGCGACAATGCTCTAATAATGATGATCATCACACTTTTATTTTCTTTACAACTCAAGAATTACAACTCAATACTTAGAACAAAATATGACTCTATGTGGATGCCTCCGTCGAGATATCGGGATATGCAATGAATCAAGAGTGACATGTATGAAAGAATTATGAGCGGTGTTGCCACAAATACGATGTCAACTACATGATCATGCAAAGCAATATGACAATGATGAAGCGTGTCATAGTAAATGAAACAGTGGTAAGTTGCATGGCAATATATCTCAGAATGGCTATGAAAATGCCATGATAGGTAGGTATGGTGGCTGTTTTGAGGAAGGTATATGGTGGGTGTATGATACCGGCGAAAAGTGCGCGGTATTAGAGAGGCTAGAAATGGTGGAAGGATGAGAGTGCGTATAATCCATGGACTCGACATTAGTCATAAAGAACTCATATACTTGTTGCAAAAATCTAAAAGTTATCAAAGCAAAGTATTACGCGCATGCTCCTAGGGGGATAGATTGGTAGGAAAAGACCATCGCTCGTCCACGACCGCCACTCATAAGGAAGACAATCAATAAATAAATCATGCTCCGACTTCATCACATAACGGTTCACCATACGTGCATGCTACGGGAATCACAAACTTTAACACAAGTATTTCTCAAATTCAAAACTACTCAACTAGCATGACTCTAATATTACCACCTTCATATTTCAAAAAAATTATCAAGCATCAAACTTCTCATAGTATTCAACACACTCATAAGAATTTTTTTTGCTAATCTTGAATGCCTATAATATTTAAATCCAATTACCATGCTGTTTTGTAGGACTCTCAAAATAATATAAGTGAAGCATGCGAGAACAATAGTTTCTATAAAACAAATCCACCACCATGCTCTAAAAGATATCAGTGAAGCACTAGAGCAAAAACTATATAGCTCAAAAGATATAAGTGAAGCACATAGAGTATTCTAATAAATTCCGAATCAAGTGTGTCTCTCTCAAAAGGTGTGCACAGCAATGATGATTGTGGCAAACTAACAAACAAAGACTCAAATCATACAAGATGCTCCAAGTAAAACACATATCATGTGGTGAATAAAAATATAGCTCCAAGTAAAGTTACCGATGGATTTAAGATTTAAAGAGGGATGCCTTCCGGGGCATCCCCAAGCTTTGGCTTTTAGGTGTCCTTCGATTATCTTGGGGTGCCATGGGCATCCCCAAGCTTAGGCTCATGCCACTCCTTGTTCCACAATCCATCAAATCTTCACCCAAAACCTGAAAACTTCACAACACAAAACTTAACAGAAAATTTCATGAGTTCCGTTAGCGAAAGAAAACAAAACACCACTTCAAGGTACTGCATTGAACTCATTATTTTTTATATTGGTGTTAAACCTAATGTATTCCAACTTCTCTATGGTTTATAAACTCTTTTACTATCCATAGATTCATCAAAATAAGCAAACAACACACGAAAAACAGAATCTGTCAAAAACAGAACAGTCTGTAGTAATCTGTAACTAACGCAAACTTCTGGATCTCGAAAAATTCAGAAAAAAATAGGAAGACCTAAATAATTTTTTTATTGATCTTCTGCAATTGGAATAAATAATATATCACGTTCTGGTAGTTTTTAACAATTGATTTCGTGAACAGAAAGTTTCTGGAATTTTCAGCAAGATCAAATAACTATCATCCAAGAAGTTCCTATAGGTTTAACTTGGCACAAACACTAAATAAAACAAAAAAACAAATCTAACCAGAGGCTAGATCAAAGATTTATTCCTAAACATAAGCAAAAAGCAAAAAACTAAAATAAAATTGGGTTGCCTCCCAACAAGCGCTATCGTTTAACACCCCTAGCTAGGCATAAAGGCAAGGATAGATCTAGGTATTGCCATCTTTGGTAGGCAATTCATAAGTAGATCTCATAATAGATTAATAAGGTGATTGAATTTTCTTTCTAGGGAAGTGTTCCATGCCTTTCCTTAACAGAAATTGGAATCTAATATTCCCTTCCTTCATATCAATAATTGCACCAATCGTTCTAAGGAAAGGTCTACCAAGAATAATAGGACATGAAGGATTGCAATCTATATCAAGAACAATAAAATCTACGGGCACATAATTCCTATTTGCAACAATAAGAACATCATTAATTCTTCCCATAGGTTTTTTAATAGTGGAATCCGCAAGGTGCAAGTTCAAGGAACAATCATTAAATTCGCGGAAACCTAACAAATCACACAAAGTTTTTGGAATCGTGGAAACAGTAGCACCCAAATCACACAAAGCATAGCATTCATGATCTTTAATTTTAATTTTAATAGTAGGTTCCCATTATCATAAAGTTTTCTAGGGACAGAAACTTCCAACTCAAGTTTTTCTTCATAAGATTTCATTAAAGTATCAACGATATGTTTGGTAAAAGCTTTATGTTGACTATAAGCATGAGGAGAATTTAGCACGGATTGCAACAAGGAAATACAATCTATCAAAGAGAAATTATCATAATTAAATTCCTTGAAATCCAAAATAGTGGGTTCATTGGTTTCTAAAGTTTTGACCTCTTTAATCCCACTTTTACCAAATTTCGCATCAAGATCTAAAAACTCCGTATTTTTGGAACGCCTTCAAGGTAAAGGTGGATCATATTCAGTCCCATCATTATCAAGATTCATATTGCAAAACAAAGATTTAATAGGAGACACATCAATAACTTTTAGATCTTCATCTTTATTCTCATAAAAATTAGAAGAACACGCTTTCACAAAGCAATCTTTCTTAGCACGCATCCTAGCGGTTCTTTCTTTGCACTCATCAATGGAAATTCTCATGGCTTTGAGAGAATCATTGATATCATGCTTAGGTGGAATAGATCTAAGTTTCAAAGAATCAACATCAAGAGAAATTCTATCAACGTTCCTAGCCAATCCATCAACTTTAAGCAATTTTTCTTCAAGCAAAGCATTAAAATTCTTTTGCGAATTCATAAACTCCTTAACACTAGTCTCAAATTCAGAAGGAATCTTATTAAAATTTCCATAATAATTGTTGTAGGAATTACCATAATTATTAGAGGAATTACTAGGGAACGGCCTAGGATTAAAGTTTCCTCTATACATGTTGTTACCAAAATTATTACTACCAACAAAATTCACATCCATAGATTCATTATTATTCTAAATCAAAGTAGACAAAGGCATATCATTAGGATCTGAAGAAACACTTTCAGTAGCAAATAATTTCATAAGTTCATCCATCTTTCCACTCAAAACATTAATTTCTTCTATCGCATGCACTTTTTAATTAGTAGATCTTTCGATGTGCCATTGAGAATAATTAACCATAATATTATCTAGGAGTTTAGTAGCTTCTCCTAACGTGATCTCCATAAAAGTGCCTCCATGGCGAATCTAAAAGATTTCTAGAAGCAAAATTCAATCCGGCATAATTTTTTTGTATAATCATCCAAAGATTTAAACCATGTGTAGGGCAATTACGTATCATTAATTCCATCCTCTCCCAAGCTTGCGCAACATGTTCATGATCAAGTTGCTTAAAATTCATGATATCGTTTCTAAGAGAGATGATTTTAGCTGGAGGAAAATACTTAGAGATAAAAGCATCTTTGCACTTATTCCATGAATCAATACTATTTTTAGGCAAAGACGAAAACCAAACTTTAGCACGATCTCTAAGCGAAAAAGGAAATAGCTTCAATTTAACAATATCATTGTCCACATCTTTCTTCTTTTGCATATCACACAAATCAACGAAGCTATTTAGATGGGTAGCGGCATCTTCACTAGGAAAGCCGGCGAATTGATCTTTCGTGACAAGATTCAACAAAGCAACATTAATTTCACAAGATTCAGCATCGGTAAGAGGAGCAATCGGAGTGCTAAGAAAATCATTGTTGTTGGTATCGGTAAAGTCACACAATTTAGTATTGTCTTGAGCCATAGTGACAAGCAAGCAATCCAACACACGAGCAAATGAGAAGCGAGTGAAAAAGAGGCGAACGAAAGAGAGGGCGAATAAAACGGCAAGGGTGAAGTGGGGGAGAGAAAAATGAGAGGCAAATGGCAAATAATGTAATGCGAGGGATAAGAGTTTGTGATGGGTACTTGGTATGTCTTGACTTGACTTGACTTGGCGCGAATCTCCCCGGCAATGATGCCAGAAATCCTTCTTGCTACCTCTTGAGCACTGCGTTGGTTTTCCCTTGAAGAGGAAAGGGTGATGCAGTAAAGTCGCGTAAGTATTTCCCTCAGTTTTTGAGAACCAAGGTATCAATCCAGTAGGAGACCACGCTCAAGTCCCGCGCACCTACACAAACAAATATGAACCTCGCAACCAACGAGATAAAGGGGTTGTCAATCCCTTCACGGTCACTTACGAGAGTGAGATCTGATAGATATGATAAGATAATATTTTTGGTATTTTTATGATAAAGATGCAAAGTAAAATAAAAGGCAATAAAAATGACTAAGTGTTGGAAGATTAATATGATGGAGAATAGACCTGGGGGCCATAGGTTTCACTAGTGGCTTCTCTCAAGAGCATAAGTATTACGGTGGGTGAACAAATTACTGTCGAGCAATTGATAGAATTGAGCATAGTTATGAGAATATCTAGGTATGATCATGTATATAGGCATCACGTCCATGAGAAGTAGACCGACTCCTGCCTGCATCTACTACTATTACTCCACACATCGACCGCTATCCAGCATGCATCTAGAGTATTAAGTTCATAAGAATGGAGTAACGCTTTAAGCAAGATGACATGATGAAGAGGGATAAACTCATTCAATATGATATAAACCCCATCTTGTTATCCTCGATGGCAACAATACACTACGTGCTGGCTGCCCTAACATCCACCGGGAAAGGACACCGCAAGATTGAACCCAAAGCTAAGCACTTCTCCCATTGCAAGAAAGATCAATCTAGTAGGCCAAACCAAACTGATAATTCAAAGAGACTTGCAAAGATAACCAATCATTCATAAAAGAATTCAGAGAAGATTCAAATATTTTTCATAGATAAACTTGATCATAAACCCACAATTCATCGGTCCCGACAAACACACTGCAAAATAAGATTACATCGAATAGATCTCCAAGAGAATCGAGGAGAACTTTGTATTGAGATCCAAAGAGAGAGAGAAGAAGCCATCTAGCTAATAACTATGGACCCGAAGGTCTGAGGTAAACTACTCACACATCATCGGAGAGGCTATGGTGTTGATGTAGAAGCCCTCCATGATCAATGCCCCCTCCGGCAGGACGTCGGAAAAGGCCCCAAAATGGGATCTCACGGGTACAGAAGGTTGCGGCGGTGGAATTAGGTTTTTGTGGATGCCTCTGATGGTTTGGGGGTACGTAGGTATATATAGGAGGAAGAAGTGCGTCGGTGGAGCAACATGGGCCCCACGAGGGTGGAGGACGCGCCGGGGGTGGCGCGCCCCTGCCTTGTGCTCTCCATGTTGATTGCTTGACGTAGACTCCAAGTCCTCTGGATCACGTTTGTTCCGAAAATCACGTTCCCGAAGGTTTCATTCCGTTTGGACTCCGTTTGATATTCTTTTTCTGCGAAACACTGAAATAGGCAAAAAACAGCAATTTGGGCTGGGTCTCCGGTTAATAGGTTAGTCCCAGAAATAATATAAAAGTTTATAATAAAGCCCATTAAACATCCAAAACAAAATATAATATAGCATGGAACAATAAAAAATTATAGATACGTTGGAGACGTATCACGGAGCAGATCCTCATTCCAAGCATGTGGCTCCTATTTATTGTGTTCCACATTGTAGAGGTTATACGCTCCATTGTGGGGCACCTTGGTGATGATGAAGGGACCTTCCCAAGCAGGAGCAAGCTTGTGAGGCCGTTGCTGATCCACTCGGAGCACAAGGTCTCCTTCTTGGAACGCTCGGCCTCTCACGTTTCTGGCGTGGAATCGGCGGAGGTCTTGCTGATAAATGGTCGACCGGATCAAGGCCATCTCTTTCTTCTTCCAGAAGGTCAACAACATCTTGTCGAGCTTGCTCTGCTTCAGCTTCTGAGAAAAGTTCCACTCGGAGTGCATTGTGAAGCAAATCACTCAGCAGCACGGCTTCAGCCCCATAGACCATGAAGAAGGGAGTCCGTTCAGTCGAGCGATTTGGTGTTGTTCTCAATTCCCAAAGGACTGATGGTAACTCATCTACCCAAGCGCCTGCCGCATGCTTGAGGTCACGCATCAACCGGGGTTTCAGCCCTTGGAGAATCAAACCATTTGCTCGTTTAGCTTGTCCATTTGATTGCGGGTGGGCGACTGAAGCATAATCGACCCGAGTGCCTTGAGAAGTACAGAATGCTCTGAACTCATCTGAATCAAAGTTGGATCCATTATCTGTGATAATACTGTGACGTACTCCATATATGAATTAAGCTCTCTGATGAAACTGACTGCAGTACTTGAATCAAGGTTTTTGATAGGCTTAGCTTCAATCCATTTGGTGAACTTGTCGACTGCTACAAGCAAATGGGTGAAACCACTTCAGCCGGTCCTCAGGGGTCCAACCATATCCAGTCCCCAAACAGAAAATGGCCAGACGAGTGGAATGGTCTTCAAGGCCGATGCAGGCTTGTGGGTCAACTTGGAGTAGAACTGACAGCCTTCGCACTTGTCGACTATATCCTCTGCCATCTCATTTGCTCGTGGCCAATAGAATCCTACTTGGTATGCTTTGGCCATGATGGTCTGGGAGGACGCATGGTGACCACAGGTGTGACGCCCGGATAATTAGGCTACAGTAATCCCGCGTTAACGATGCCACGTCACCTCGGTTACTGTTGATAACCTCGCGTTAGATCGAAACCGATTCGAAATCAAATTCAAAATCAATCAAACAAAATAAAAGTTTTCAAATAATTAAAACTAAAATGTTCAACCAAATATTGTATAGGTAATTATGGTGGAGAAGCCACACCTTTATAAAATGTTTAAATACTATAAGATGAATAAAACAACAGCAAAAACAATTATTTAAATACCTTTTATAATAAATAAAAGGTCAAACTAATTTACTTGAGGACTAGACTTCTTGTGACTATGGACTAAGTTGAAATACTAATTTATATACTATGTGTATATTTTACTAGAACTAAAATAATAGGAAACAATATTAAAACAGAAAAGGAAAAGGAAAACAAGAAGAAGAAGAGTAAGAGAGAGACACCCCCCCGCTGGGCCACGGCCCAGCAGGCCATCGAACGCCCAGCCCGGCCCAGCCGCACCCCACCCCTCCTCCTTATCCCCACCGGGAAACCCTAGCTCGACCGCGCCCCTCCCCTCCCGATCCAGATTGGATCGGGACGAACCCCCCACTCTCCCCGCGTCGTCTCCCTCTCCTCCCAGCGCCGCCACACCCAGCGCCCAGCGCTCGGCCCCCATCCCATCGCCCGTCGGCCTCGTCCCGACCCGCGCCACCACAGGC
Source organism: Aegilops longissima (assembly GCA_021605205.1). Taxonomy (NCBI): domain Eukaryota; kingdom Viridiplantae; phylum Streptophyta; class Magnoliopsida; order Poales; family Poaceae; genus Aegilops; species Aegilops longissima. The sequence continues at coordinate 746,491,202 of CM038682.1, forward strand.
GCTCCGTCGCCCGTTCCCGGTGCCGCCCCGCTGCCGCTGCGGCTCACGCCCTCGACGCGCCGGCCTCGTCACTGTCGCCTCCCCGCCTCTCCTCCGACACCCGCGGCGCCTCGAGGCCGACGTCACCACCCATCGCCACTCGCCGTCGCCTCGCCTCCTCATCTCTCCCTCGTCGGCTCCATCGAGCCTCGCCGACCCCCCTACTCGGCAACGGCCGTGAGCGCCCCCCTCTCTCTCCATCTCCCCTCTCTCTTCGTCGTCCCGAGCGCCACCGCGCTGGCGCACACGTCTGCCGCGGCTGTGCTCGCCGGCGCCTCGTCCTTCAGCTGCGCCAGCGCCGCCCGTCGCCGCCGATTCGTGCCCGTGTCCACCGCCCGACCCGCGACACGCGACCACCGTGCCATCGCGACCACCGCCGCCCCTGCGCTCGCCTCCACCTGCCATGACCGGCGGTGAGCCTCGCCCGCCGCGCCCGAGCTCGGCCTCGGCTGGCGCTCCTGTTGCCTGTTGGTGCACGGGCGCCACGCCCGCAGCTCCGTAACCCCTGCGCCGTTAACCCGCATGGCCTCTGGGCCACTTACAAGTGGGGCCTGCCCTGTAAAAAAAGAGAGCAAAAGAATATGTATAAATAAAAATAAAACAATTTAATTAATTAATTAATTAATCATGTTAATTAACACAAATTAATTATGTTTAATTAACCTAATTGCATATTAGTCTAATTAAACCTGTTTAGTTAATTGTGCCTATGACAAACGGGCCCCACTGCCCTGTTTGACCAGTCAACGGTCAGTGTTGACCACTGACGTCATGGTGATGCAATAACCCCATTTTAGATTTAATAATAATTTCAGAAAAAGTTTAAACCTTTGAAAAATCTTATAAACTAAACCGTAGCTCGGATGAAAAACTTTTCTACATGAAAGTTGCTCAGAACGACGAGACGAATCCGGATACGCAGTCCGTTCATCCGCCACACACCCCTAACCTATCGAACCTGCAACTTTCCCCTCCGGCTCCTCGCTGAAAACACGAAACACCGGGAATACTTTCCCGGATGTTTCCCCTAACCAGTACCACCTCATACCACGTTAGGGCACGCCTAGCATCGCTACTTGTCATGTCATGCATCGATATGCATCTGTTCACTTGGTATTCATTGTTTCTTCCCCCTCTTCTCTCCGGTAGACTACGAGACCGACGCTGCTGCTGCCCGGTTCGACTACGGAGTTGATTTAATTCTCTCTTGCGAGCAACCAGTCAAGCCCCCCCCTTGATCACCAGATATCGCCTACTCTTCTCTATACTGCTTGTAGTAGAGTAGTGTAGTATGTTACTGCTTTCAGATACTCCTATACTGCTGCATAGCCTGTCCTTGTTACCACTGTTGTTACCTTTACCTGCAATCCTATATGCTTAGAATAGGATGCTAGTACTTTCATCTGTGGCCCTACATTCTTGTCCGTCTGCCGTGCTATACTATCGGGCCATGATCACTCGGGAGGTGATCACGGGTATATACTATATACTTATACATGATACATGTGGAGACTAAAGTCGGGTCGGCTTGGGAGCACCATGAGTGATTCACGGATTGGGGCTGAAAGGACCTTTGTCCCGACGGCCCTCTGGATGGATCTTTGTGGCGGAGCGACAGGCAGGTTGAGACCGCCTAGGAGAGAGTGGGCCTGGCCTGTTCGGCGTTCGCAGATACTTAACACGCTTAACGAGGTCTTGGTATTTGATCTGAGTTGGCTCGAGCTTATCGCACTAACCATCTACGCGGGAGTAGTTATGGGTATCCGGCGTCGTGGTATCACCAAGCACTTCAGACGTCGGCGATGGAGCGCCTTGCGGGATTGGACTAGAACGCCTGCTAGGCTAGGTGCGCTTCGGCACGTCGCATAGCGTGCAGGTGTGCTCGAGGCGATGGGCCCGGACCCTGCGCGCATAGGTTTAGACCGGCGTGTTGGCCTCTTTGTTGTGCCTAGGTGGGGCTGCGGCGTGTTGATCTTCCGCGGCGGGCATGACCGAGAAAGTGTGTTCGGCCAAATGGGATCAAGCGTCTTGGGTAAGATGGTGCACCCTGCAGTGAAGTTAATCTATTCGGATAGCCGTGATCTTGATAACAGGGCGACTTGGAGTTGTACCTTGAGCTTATGACAACTAGAACCGGATACTTGATAAAACACACCCTTTCAAGTGCGGATACAACGGTGGTCGCTCTCTCGGGGACATGAGGAGGGATCGCGGGTAGGATTAATGCTATGTGATGTTACAGGAGGACTTGATTGCCCTCCCTACCTGTTGTAAGACAGGTGTCGAGCGTAGTCTTCGTTAAGACTAGCTATCCCCTCTTATTCTGGCATTCTGCAGTTCAGTCCACTGATATGGCCCTTTACACATATACCCATGCATATGTAGTGTAGCTCCTTGCTTGCGAGTACTTTGGATGTGTACTCACGGTTGCCTTGTTTCCCCTTTTCCCCTACCTCTACTCGATTGCTGCAACAGACGATGGAGCCGGGAGCGAGACGCCACCGTCGATGGCGACTACTACTCGGAGGTGCCTACTACTACGTGAAGCCCGGCGGCGGCGACCGGGGAGTAGCTAGGAGGATCCAGGCAGGAGGCCTGCTCCTCTTCGATCTGTGTCCCGGTGTGTGCTAGCCTTCTTAGCATAAACTTGTTTAACTTATGTCGTACTCAGATATTGTTGCTTCCGCTGACTTCGTCTATGATCGAGCACTTGTATTCGAGCCCTCGAGGCCCTGGCTTGTATTATGATGCTTGTATGACTATTTATATTTGTAGAGTTGTGTTGTGATATCTTCCGTGAGTCTCGATCTTGATCGTACACATTTGCGTGCATGATTAGTGTACGATTAAATCGAAGCGTCTGAAGTTGGTATCGAGCCGATTGCTGTAGGAATCCCCTTTCCAACTCCTTGGCGAAGTTGAGTCTAGACATTGCAAAACTTTTACTAACATGGCTGTGTGTCTTACGGGCTGCGTCGCCGTTAGGTGGTAGTAGGATCTTTTACTCCTCGACCTTTACTCCGGGCCTCGATCTCTCCTCTATTCGGGTTAAATGAAGTTTACCAAATCTAACATTAGGATCTCGTTATCACTTTCACCGGAGGCCCTTATTATCGATGATCGCTCTGCTGCACGGAAGACCTTGAAGATACTCTCCGCTGTTAACCCGAGAACTTGTGTTCATCGCGTTTGCTATTCCGACCACCGATAAATCCTTATGGATAACTACTTACACTTGCCATACATACGATCATCCCCCATTGATCTTGTTATTACAAGACACCCCGAAGTTTTCTCTATTGTTCCGAGAATACTTTGTGCCTACTGCCTAGCAGTTCTTTGCCACATGAATACCCCTTCAAATAAATCCTCGCACTTGTCGGTATCCGCTCATCCCAGATTGTTCATGTGTTTCACAAAAGTCTTCAAAATACTATTCGATCTTCCGAAAATCCTCTGGAGCCTTTGGCTCTTGAAATTCTTGCTTGCTTGCATTATGGTTAATCCCATAAGTCTCGTAGTCATATTGACATTCCTTGTCATTATCATTTTGAGTCTGTTGACTCAATATGTTTGCGAATACCCGCAGTCATCATTGATCCTTATAAATTACCTTTCTGGCTGAGCTGCCATTCTTTTAAATGGAATTGGTTCTCGACCAATCCAATTGTCGTTGACTGTACCCTAAGGCTATTCAACTTATCCATCCCTGATCAGAGCATTGCTACTGATCCCTTGAATTGGGAATCATAATTCCTTTGCATTTGACAATTGAGTTAGACAGTTGTTTCTATAATTTGATCTCCTTGCATTCTTCTACCTCTAGTTGAGTACTGATGCTCACGTCAGATCCCTTGTGGACCACCAGATCCTTTGTTGGATTTTATCTGACAACGTCCTTCATATTCAATAACCTTGTGAGCTTTTCCTCTGATACATAATGCCTTTGGTAAATTGTATCCTCTGCTTTCTCAACCATGCTCGCCTTGAGCTTGAGTTAATTATTTCTAAAGATTACGGTATATGATTCCAAGAAGCCCTATGGGTTGAACATATGCCTTCACCAAACCGTATGAACCGAAAGTTTTCACGAATCATACTCTTCTGGTGCTTCGCCAGATAAAATTTTCAGCACTGCAACTACATCGAACGTGAGAAGTGCATGAAAGGTTATGCATTGGAGAAGTGGGAGTCGACCTTGAACCTTGTGTTCATGCCCATGGACGCGATATATATCCTATCATGAAAGCTTCTTGTAACAATAACTATTTCCTTGATAACTAACATATGGTATCTGTGAATTGATCCCTTGCAACCGTGGTTCCGACCATGATTGTTCTTCTTTGATCTCATTTCTCGGATAAGTTAAAACAATTGTCTCCTATGGATCAATACACCAGTCCAACCTTTACTTTGATCTTGTGTCGAGTATTACCCCCCTGGTATCGCGAGATTATCATGGAACTGCATAAGTTCTTATGAGTTCTTCATCAAGTACTACATACTCACCGATTAGGGCTCGGAGTTATTAAACACTCAAAGACACCGATAACTGAACCGAGTCTGCATTACGGTTCAACGACACTTGATAATCTTCTTTAAAATACGAGTTTGTAACCGATCACGCCATTCCTAGCCTGTTTGGCTATATCCTTGTCGTGCAGATTTTAAGCATGCTACCGGTCCTTGTTAAGGAGCACCGGTTTCGACGATGAGCTAAGCTTACGTCGATCTTCCTCGTCATACCATTTCTCCTTGACCAACAAACTTGATTTCGAGTTTGTGTCGTACCCATGGTTTCAATAACCTTTTGCTTCATCATTCCTTTGACTTGATGTCATCGCCAATTGATTACATCTTCATGAAATCTCTCGAAAAATGTGTCATGATCATCATCAACCTTATGAGCTCTTCCAGGATACCAACCGGATTCATGATGAGAAATACCATCCTTGCCCTCGATGAATTGTGTTGTCATCGACCACTTTATTGCCTTCCGTTCAACACAAACTTGTTCGTGTTTTGTGTTATACCTTAAGATGCTTGCTATCCAGCATTTGTTCGTCTTTACCTTGGAGTATTACCATCTTTTATGTCAAGAATGTCGTGAGAATTTCACCACCTCTTAAGAATTCTTGGTATGGTGAAACTTCTCCCCATCACCATTCTTTCTTGGTCCTCGTGTTGATTCCAACCGGGGTACCAACAAGTGAACGGTGTTGTTTGAGTTCTGGACTTCTAGCAACCCTATTGCTTTGAAGTTAACGATCGAAAGTTCATTCTTAGGCTATTGATTATTGAATCACCATTCTGACATTGGTCGTGCAACCCAACCCATATTTCGGGCGCACCTTTCAACCAATGTTTAATTGTGTATGTTTTCCTCGAGCATACTTCCTTATATCATTTGATCTGACAAATGTTATCTCCTTGTTCACTTAATTGTGGAAATCCATCTTTTGGGAATCTCGGTGAATTGCCTTTGAGTTCACCAGACACCTCCTTGTCCTCTCCTTGGGTTAATGATGGACTCTTGATAACGGAAATCACTACATAGTTCATTTCCCCGAGAATCTTACAATGTCATCTCGTCAATTTGCGTTACACCTTTTCTTCTCAGGTATCCTAAGTCTGAGGTATCCTGACACCGATCGGATCTGAATCTCGGTCAGATACGATGGATGGGACAACTTTCCAAGAGTTATGATGTTGACCCTTTGATGACCCGGTAGCATGATGTCATGCCTAGCACTTCCCCTGCTAGAGGACCTATCATTATAGATTCCTTTTCAGCAGGGTTATCCATTCATCCATGAGGGAATTGTAATACTGGTTCTACAAGTTATTCCTGATGGATCCTTCGTGATTCCAAAGTCTGATCTTCACCTGAAGACCATGTCAATGCTATCTCGAAGCATGTCTATGATACTCCAATTTTCAACAAGAACATTTGAAGCCCAATGTTAAATGTTTCCTGCTCAATTATCCAAACACCGCTGTATGGGTAATGTCATGAAATTTCTCTCCCCTTACCTAAGGAGTTTTCTACGTTATATCCTGGCATGGATATCGTGCTCTGCTTGCCCTTGGGAAGGATATACCCATGAAATATGTGTTTAAACATATTTTCCTTTCCATTGTTCTGTTTAATCTGATGATCATATTTTCCTTCCATTGGTTTGCTTAACCCTTCTTGTGATCTATATGATCTAAGCAGTAATACTCTCCTGCTTATGTAACCACCTCAGTAAACCATTCCGTCAGAAAGACCCTGTACTCCTGTTGATGACATTCCGGTAACCACGGATGGACGAGAACCTTGCCTATTGGTCCGCCTCGTTCAACGATCCCTCACCCTTGGTATCGATGTTGTTGCCGAGATAACTGATAGGCCACCCTCTGACACGCCCTACTATCGTGACCGTGCAAGATGTCGGCCCCCTTCCTGCTTTCAACCACATGGTGGGCCCATAACCCACAGTTCCACAGGATCGAAACCTGAATCTCCTGTACACCCCCTGTTCCCAAAGTTATTCCTCGCGCGTGGACTCGTATGTAATTCACGGACCACCGTCCCAAGTGGTCTATTTTTGTATCAGACGCAATACTTATTCTCGTTGCGCTGAACCCCTTTCACCTTCTGATTAGGCATCGAACGCTTGCCTATCCGTTTGGAAATTCTCATGGTACCTCTTTACTTTGCTCTCGATATTTTCTTAAGATTCAATCCGAGAGTAACTTCCGCCACCTTCCTCGATGTTATCGACCAGATAGTCAACCTTGTAGAGGTCTGTCCTTTTGAAGCTACCCCTTATCCTTTCCGTAAGTACGATGAATATCCCCAAGTAAGGACGACAACTTCATCATGATGACCCGAAGCCGAGAGCTGAAGGCATCAATATATTGGATTGACCTCTTCGAGAAGAGCAAGCCAGGATGAGAAGATCCGTTAGGATTTTGTAACCAGATCCCTTCCCCCTTACTCCCGCTCCTAAATCTCGAGACGAGATTTCTTGTAGTGGAGGAGAATTGTGACGCCCGGATAATTAGGCTACAGTAATCCCGCGTTAACGATGCCACGTCACCTCGGTTACTGTTGCTAACCTCGCGTTAGATCGAAACCGATTCGAAATCAAATTCAAAATCAATCAAACAAAATAAAAGTTTTCAAATAATTAAAACTAAAATGTTCGGAGTGAACCAAATATTGTATAGGTAATTATGGTGGAGAAGCCACACCTTTATAAAATGTTTAAATACTATAAGATGAATAAAACAACAGCAAAAACAATTATTTAAATACCTTTTATAATAAATAAAAGGTCAAACTAATTTACTTGAGGACTAGACTTCTTGTGACTATGGACTAAGTTGAAATACTAATTTATATACTACGTGTATATTTTACTAAAACTAAAATAATAGGAAACAATATAAAAACAGAAAAGGAAAAGGAAAACAAGAAGAAGAAGAGTAAGAGAGAGACACCCCCCCGCTGGGCCACGGCCCAGCAGGCCATCGGGCCGCCAGGCCGGCCCAGCCGCACCCCACCCCCTCCTCCTTATCCCCACCAGGGGAAACCCTAGCTCCGACCGCGCACCCTCCCCCCTCCCGATCCAGATTGGATCGGGACAACCCCCCCACTCTCCCCGCCGTCTCCCTCTCCCTCCCAGCCGCCACACCCAGCGCCCAGCCTCGGCGCCCCATCCCATCGCCCGTCGGCCTCGTCCCGACCCGCGCCACCACGGCGCTCCGTCGCCGTTCAGGTGCCGCCCGCTGCCGCTGCGCTCACGCCCTCGGCAACGCCCGGCCTCGTCCTGTCGCCTCCCGCCTCTCCTCCGACAGCCGCGGCACCTCGAGGCCGGCGTCACCACCATCGCCACTCGCCGTCGCCTCGCCTCCTCATCTCTCCTCGTCGGCTCCATCGAGCCTCGCCGACCCCTACTCGCAACGGCCGTGGCGCCCCTCTCTCCATCTCCCTCTCTCTTAATCGTCCCGGCGCTACCGCCTTTGGCGCACGTCTGCCAGCTGCTGTGCTGCCCGGCGCCTCGTCCGCTTCATGCGCCAGCCGCCGCCATCAGGCGACGCTAGTTCGTGCTCGTGTCCACGCCCGACCGTGCACGCGACCACCGTGCCATCGCGACCACCGCCGCCCTGCGCTCGCCTCCACGTGCCGTGACCGGCGGTGAGCCTCGCCCGCCCGCGCCAGAGCTACGGCCTCACTGGCGCTCCTGTTGCCCGTTGGTGCAGGCGCCACGCCCGCAGCTCCCATAACCCCTGCGCCCGTTAACCCGCATGGCCTCCTGGGCCACTTACAAGTGGGGCCTGCCTGTAAAAAAAAGAGAGCAAAAAGAATATGTATAAATAAAAATAAAAACAATTTAATTAATTAATTAATTAATCATGTTAATTAACACAAATTAATTATGTTTAATTAACCTAATTGCATATTAGTCTAATTAAACCTTTTTAGTTAATTGTGTCTATGACAAACGGGCCCCACTGCCCTGTTTGACCAGTCAACGGTCAGTGTTGACCACTGACATCATGGTGATGCAATAACCCCATTTTAGATTTAATAATAATTTCAGAAAAAGTTTAAACCTTTGAAAAATCTTATAAACTAAACCGTAGCTCGGATGAAAAACTTTTCTACATGAAAGTTGCTCAGAACGACGAGACGAATCCGGATACGCAGTCCGTTCGTCCGCCACACACCCCTAACCTATCGAACCTGCAACTTTCCCCCTCCGGCTCCTCTGCCCGAAAACACGAAACACCGGGAATACTTTCCCGGATGTTTCCCCCCCTTAACCAGTACCACCTCATACCACGTTAGGGCACGCCTAGAATCGCTACTTGTCATGTCATGCATCGATATGCATCTGTTCACTTGGTATTCATTGTTTCTTCCCCCTCTTCTCTCCGGTAGACTACGAGACCGACGCTGCTGCTGCCCAGTTCGACTACGGAGTTGACGACCCCTCTCTCTTGCCAGAGCAACCAGGCAAGCCCCCCTTGATCACGGATATCGCCTACTCTTACAGATATCTGCTTGCATTAGAGTAGTGTAGCATGTTACTGCTTTCAGATACTCCTATACTGCTGCATAGCCTGTCCTTGTTACCACTGTTGTTACCTTTACCTGCAATCCTATATGCTTAGTATAGGATGCTAGTACTTTCATCTGTGGCCCTACATTCTTGTCCGTCTGCCGTGCTATACTATCGGGCCGTGATCACTCGGGAGGTGATCACGGGTATATACTATATACTTATACATGATACATGTGGAGACTAAAGTCGGTCGACTTGGAGCACCCGCGAGTGATTCACGGATTGGGGGCTGAAAGGACCTTTGTCCCGACGGCCCTCTGGATGGATCTTTGTGGCGGAGCGACAGGGCAGGTTGAGACCGCCTAGGAGAGAGGTGGGCCTGGCCCTGTTCGGCGTTCGCAGATACTTAACACGCTTAACGAGGTCTTGGTATTTGATCTGAGTTGGCTACGAGCTTATACGCACTAACCATCTACGCGGGAGTAGTTATGGGTATCCCGCGTCGTGGTATCGGCCAAGCACTTCAGACGTCGGCGACGGAGCGGCGCGCCGATTGGACTGGAACGCCTGCTAGGCTAGGTCTGCTTCGGCAGCGTCTGCGACGTGCGAGTGTGCTTTCAGGCGATGGGCCCAGACCCTACAAGCATAGGTTTAGATCGGCGTGTTGGCCTCTCTGTTGTGCCTAGGTGGGGCTGCGACGTGTTGATCTTCAGCGGCGGGCATGACCCAGAAAGTGTGTCCGCCAAATGGGATCAAGCGTGCTGGGTAAGATGGTGCACCCTACAGTGAAGTTAATCTATTCGGATAGCCGTGATCTTGATAACAGGGCGACTTGGAGTTGTACCTTGAGCTTATGACAACTAGAACCGGATACTTGATAAAACACACCCTTTCAAGTGCCAGATACAACCGGTGGTCGCTCTCTCTCAGGGACATGAGGAGGGGATCGCCGGGTAGGATTAATGCTATGTGATGTTACCTGGAGGACTTCAGATTGCCCTCCCTACATTGTAAGACAGGTGTCGAGCGTAGTCTTCGTTAAGACTAGCTATCCCCCTCTTATTCTGGCATTCTGCAGTTCAGTCCACTGATATGGCCCTTTACACATATACCCATGCATATGTAGTGTAGCTCCTTGCTTGCGAGTACTTTGGATGAGTACTCACGGTTGCCTTGTTTCCCCTTTTTCCCCCTACCTCTACTCGATTGCTGCAACCAGACGATGGAGCCCAGGAGCCAGACGCCACCGTCGATGACAACTACTACTCTGGAGGTGCCTACTACTACGTGCAGCCCGGCGACGGCGACCAGAGTAGCTAGGAGGATCCTGCAGGAGGCCTGCTCCTCTTCGATCTGATCCCGTTTGTGCTAGCCTTCTTAAGGCAAACTTGTTTAACTTATGTCCGTACTCAGATATTGTTTCTTCCGCTGACTCGTCTATGATCGAGCACTTGTATTCGAGCCCTCGAGGCCCCTGGCTTGTATTATGATGCTTGTATGACTATATTTGTAGAGTTGTGTTGTGATATCTTCCCGTGAGTCCCTGATCTTGATCGTACACATTTGCGTGCATGATTAGTGTATGATTAAATCGGGGGCGTCACAACAGGTCCCCGAGTGGATATCATTGAGAATCATTCGACCTTCCTATGGCATGATGCATCACTGAGCAACTCCAGTAACACTCTCTCTGTAGAGTCGACCACCTATCACGGTAAAGGCTTTGGATCGATGGACAATCTAATGGGCCTCATCTTCGTACTCTGGAAGCTCCTTCCTGAGCAGATATGCAATATACCACTACAAAAAAATACACTTCCGTGATGATACGTGTTTGTCACAGTAGGTCATGTTTTCTGTCATGCATGTACATCCATGACAAATTTATGACAGAATCAAGATAGTCATACCGTGTCTTTGTCGTAGAAGTGTTCCATGACATTACCAAAATTATCATCACGAAGTGTCCACTTCCATGACGATAAATCGCGTCGTCACGCGAAGTGCTTTCGTCAAGGGTGACCGACACGTGGCATCCACCGTAATGGAACGCCGTTAAGCTATCGGGTCGGTTTTGGATCCGATAACCCGTTAACAGCCCGACCAATGGGGATTTTCCACGTGTAAAATCATCATTGGCTGGAGGAAACACGTGTCGGCTCACCGTTGTGACAGATGTCATCCACTCATTGGACCCAAAGCGCCTATGATATGTCGACACGTGGCACGGCCCAACAGAGGCCCATATAGGTTAAAAAGGCCGGCCCAGGCAAAGGCCCGTAGTACTTACTCAGGTACTAGTGGGCCAGCCCAATAACGACCTGCTTAATAAAGGCCCTTTTACGGCCCGAAGCCAGATCTGGCCCGCTAATTGTTCACCGAATATTTGGGCCCATTTATGGCCCGAAGCCAGATCTGGCCCGTTAATTGTTCACCGAATATTTTGGCCCAATTACAGCCGAGTGACTTTCGGCCTGTTAGAGGCCCGATGTAGACATGGGCCCATTTCAGCCCGGTGTTACTTTCGGCCTAGGAATGGCCCGTGCTGCCCACGGGCCATATATGGTCCGACGGGACATCGGGCCCACTAACGGCCGGTGATAAAGGTGGCAACAGTTAAGCCCAACGTGACTTTGGGCCTGTTAAAGGCCTGTCGCATAATTCGGCCCGTTGATGTATGTACTAAGCTTTGGCCTCTTAAAGGCCCATGATATCGATGGGCCAACTAAGGCCGAGATATGTTTCGCCCGGTAATCGCCGTGATATAACCGGGCCCAAAAGGCCGGTCTACATTTCAGCCTGTCAAGGCCCATCGACGACTAGTGAAAATTGAGGCCCAATATGCATTTTGGCTGCTAAAGGCCCATGGTTTCATCTGGCGTAACATGCCGATACAATATTCAGCTGTTAATGGCCCAACGCTACAGGCCAAACTAAGCTGGGTCCACAAAAGGCACAACTAAAATATAGGCGATGTAAGTTGTGGGCCTCGCGCAAGTGTGAAGGTCCCAATGATTCGGCCCAAGAAAAATGGAGGCGGCCCAATTGTGGCCCGCTAAACACCAGGCCCGTTAGAGGCGAATGTTTCGGCCCGGTCGACTACATCTGATTTTTTTTCAGATAGCGAATGATGGCAGTAACTAGTAGGAATTAAGAACAAACCTACTCTATACAATAAAGAAATTACAACATAGTAACTAAGAATAAACCTACACTATACAATAAAGGATTTATGGTATATTACATCCACTGGGCATCGAAGTTCGCCACCAGTGATCATAAAGCGCAACGAAGAAGCAGATTACAAAAACTGGGCACCATTGCAGCGTAACAAAATAATATTGAACCGAGACCACTTCCAAGACAGTTCAAGAAAGGTTAGCCTTGCGTGGGAACTGCTGCGCAAGCTGCTGAGCAAGGCTGTGAGACCGGCCTAGCATGTCGGTCATAGCTTCCAGGTGTAGCTATTTAGCGATGAGGTTCTCATTGGTGTTCTCCGCAATCTTTCTTAGAGATAGGACTTCAAGTCGAAGTTGAGTTGCAGAATGCCTTTCTGCTAGAACTTGGGACTGAAGAAGTCGAACTGATTCTGACAACAAATTCTGTGAGCTTGTCTGACTGCTAGTCTCAAGTAACTTGAACACTGCATCAAGACAAGACTTTGGGGTTGTCTCGCTATCTTCATGATGTTTTGCCTTCTTTGCTGCAATATATGTTGGGTTTGTCGCACAGCCTTCAGCATACTTGTGCATGCCATCAGGCATATCACCCTGAAACAAAGCAGAGAGATGAAAGGTTTTGCACGTGTATGAACAAAGATGATAACTGTGCTGTCAATTCCATCCAATTTCAAATTAGAAAATAAAGAGTAAGTTCAAAATATCAATAGCATAATTTGGCATTGTTCATAATGCGGGAGCTTCACCACACTCTTTGGATTACCATGTCAACATAACAAGCATAGATGAAGGGCAAAGAAAATCATTGTATCTATTTTGGTTAATGTGCATGGCATGTTGTTCATATCATCAGCCACATCAGTAAGATAAAACAGGAGATGACAAGGTGCTAACGTGGGCTGCTTCACCACACACTGGATTATCGATCCACAAAAACAAGCATACATATAGGGAGTGTCGGTGTCAAAACCGGCGGATCTCGGGTAGGGGGTCCCGAACTGTGCGTCTAGGCGGATGGTAACAGGAGACAAGGGACACGATGTTTTACCCAGGTTCGGGCCCTCTTGATGGAGGTAAAACCCTACGTCCTGCTTGATTAATATTGATAATGTGTGTTACAAGAGTGGATCTACCACGAGATCAAAGAGGCTAAACCCTAGAAGCTAGCCTATGGTATGATTGTTGTATATTGTATATCTGTCGACTAGCTTTGCCCTGGTTTATATAATGCACCGAGGCCTAGGATAACAAGAGTCCTAGCCGAACGCCGGTGGGGAGGAGTCCTTGTCTTGATCGCCAAGTCTTGTGGAATCTTCCTTGTATGCGGCAACTGTCCGGACTGGCCCATGAGTATACGACCATGGGGATCCTCGGCCCAATCCAACTGATCGGGAGACGACGCAGTGAGTACCCCCTAGTCCAGGACACCGTCAGGGAGTATTGAGTAATGTGCATGATATGAATAAAGAATTTGATTTTACAAGTAAAACTTAGAACTTACGGTTCTTGCGAACATACATTTTGGTAGAAACAGCAAACTAAACAGCAGTAAACGATAGGGAGTATGAGCAAATTAAACAACAGTTGAGGATAAAGGCTTTAGAAGGACTGACTTATATTAAAAGTTAACACCGGCTTTATAATGCCCTTCTCCATGTCAAGGGAAGGATAACTCAAGAATTTCAGCACATAATCTTCTTCATAAGCATTGCCTGTACTCTACATTTTGTAGAGAGTAATTATAGATATGATAATACTGGAAGGGATAGAGGATAATGAAGATAATATGCAGATTGATGCTACATAATCAACTACCAATCCCTGGAAGTACAAGCATTACAGGACAAAATGTATTGACAAGAGCAATGGGCTACACTTCTGCATTGGCATTGTCTGTGTATTCTACTTTTTGGTAAGATTAAATATAGATCTGATCTTTTTTAGTAAATGGTGGGCGAGGGAGATAAGATGCAGAATGCTACACAATGAAACAATCCCTCTTCCCATAATACAAGAGTGTTTTGAACATTGGTGTACTGTACAAAACATTTTTATATTATGGGACGGAGGGAGCAGCTGTTAATGTAAGTGCAGTGATAGACGACATTCAGTCCTTACAAGAGGACTGCAGAGCTAAACCTCTTTAAAAGCATTGGGTTGATTCTAAATTTATGTAAGAGTCCATAAGGATCTTATAATGTCCGCCAAATGGACGATAATGAGGCTAACATGTGCAGTGATGCTACATAATCAAACAACTATGAAAGTAAGTATGGTCATACAGGGCAAGAGGTACTCACAAGAACAATGCAGTGTGCAGTATAGTTGCGAGATTTTGTGGTCCCTTGAGAATGAATGTTCTTCTGCTAACAGTTTTCATACAAGTGAGACGTTAAGGCAAATGCAGAAATGTAGTTCAAATTATGATGTGATATCATAGATAGTACCTTACGCTGCAGCCGAGACCAATGTGTAACAAGATTATTCAGTCACCGTCGGATAAATGTAGCACCGGAGACTTTACATAAATTTCATTTAGAGGCTTGCCATCGAAGTGCGCTTGCCTCAGGTAGGAACGATACTTCATCAACGAGTGCTTGAAAAGCACAACCAACCCTTGCTCGTCTTCACAGTCTAGTTTGGTCCTCGCCTATTTAAAAGAATGAAATCTTGTGTCTTCTGTTAGCAGAAACATATGCAGTAATGACCATGAATAACATTAGTACATTACTTACGCCTAAGTTGCGGAGGAAGACTGGAAATTGTACTGTGTCTGCAATATAATCTTTCCATGAAGGAAAGATGCGCACAAAGTTCCTGACAACAATATAAGCTTTGTCTTCTAAATTGGGAAGAAAAGGAACAGGGTCCTATTTGCTGCAATTGGGGCTCTCTCTGGTTCGAAAAGGGATTTGACAACTGGATTTGGTGTACTCTTTGCTTGAATGGGGGTTTTGCATCGTAGAGCTGGTGCTATGTCAACTGGCATAATCATAATGTTTGCTGTAGTTGGGGTCTGCTGAGTTGGGGCATGAGAAATGACCAGTGTCACTACAAAATAATACACTTCCGTGATGATACGTGTTTGTCACAGTAGGTCACGTTTTTTGTCATGCATGTACATCCATGACGATTTTATGACAGTGTCGGGTGGTAGGTGCGACATATGCCAACGGGTGGCTAATCATAGTGGGAGCCAATAAGACGTCGCCGGTGCCTGGAAACGGGATGAGGCGAAGACATGCACGCCGGCAAATCTTACTTCGAGGCTCTCCGTTGATATAACACCCCTACTGCTGCTCTGCGGGGTCTCCGCATGATCACTAGATGAACAAGTTGCTACAAGAGGCTCCTTGAGCTGTTCGGTGGGAGGAAGAAGAAGGGCGCGGCTAGCTCTCCCTTTTCCTCTATGTGGTGTCTAAAACTCTAAGAGATCAACCCTTTGCATGGGAGCCCTGGGGGGTTTATATAGGCCTACCCCCAGGGGTACAATGGTAATCCGGCTAGGCGTGGGCCCTAGCCATTAGTGTCTTCGTCCGCCGGCTTCTCCGCCGGCCGCTGGGGCCCGCCGACTGGTGGGTCCCGCCGGCTGCCGGCTTCCTGGTCAACAAGCTGGCCCCACCGTTGAGGGCCTTGTCGGGGGCTGGTTACTGTTGCCTCAATCCTGATGACGAGGGCTTTGTCGGGTAGGATGGCTCTGATGCCCGCCTTGGCGGCGATCACTGTAGCCTCACTTCGTCTTGTCTCCTTAATGAGGCGCTTCCTTCGAGGGAGGGAACAAGCCGGCTATGGGGAGCCGGCCATATCTCAGGCCGACTGGGGGAGGCCGAGCCGCCTTCGGGCATCTCTCTGACCGGAGGGGCCCGCCGCCTGCGGGTAGTACTGACAGCCTGTCGTGGGTGACGTCATGGTCAACATGGCAACAGTGCTGCGCCGGACGGGTGATGGCTGCCCCGTACGGCGCACTGTAGCCACGCGCGCTCCGGGATGCGGGGGTGGCAGGCTTCACTGCAGCCACGCCCCGTCTCATCACCGTTATGTGGGTGCAGATTCTGAGGGTGCGGCCTTGGCCGCCTGCGGGGTGGCCGGCTTCTCGGAGTCGGCCTTCTCGTGGCCGGCTACGTGGAGTCGGCCCTCGGGTAGCCGGCTCATCGGAGGCCGGTCCTCTTGAGGCCTTCTGCCTGTGGGTCTTGGGGCCGGGCCGCCTCCCGATAGCCGGCCTAAATGACAGCCGGCCGGGGGAAGGCGGCCCAGCGTCTTGGATGTTGGATGGCTTGATTGGCTTGATTGGCTTGTAATTTTTTTAGAAGCCCCAGGGGGAGCCGGCTAGGCTACCCGTGGTCATTTACTCCGACAGTAGTCCCCGAAGCTGATTGGGCTTCGAGGTCGAAAGGAGGAAAAGAAGCTCGATCAGCTTCCTATCTTGAGGAGCCGGCAGCTAGGAGCCGGCCTTGAATGGGCGTGCCGTCTTCGGGGAGCTCCGCAGATAGAAGGAGAGAATGCGAGCCGGCTTGCGCGTTGACCGCGCGTCACCTCGCGCGCCACGTGGCCAGAAAGGCCTGCCGGCCCACGCGCGCGACAGGACGTCGCCGCAGGCCGTGGCCTACCAAACCTATGCCTCGGCCCACGCGCGGATCCTCTGTGGCCCAAGTGGACCGCTCATCTTCCCGCGGCTGTTTCAGCACGCCCTTAGGGCGCAATAATCGCGGGACGTGGGGGGAGTGGGCGCAGTTAATCCCACGTTCCCCCACGCCTTGCCTCCTCGGCTCTGCCGCTCGAGCTTATAAGTAGGGGGAGGAGGGGGAGTGGCAAAGGCTCGCACGCTCGCCCTCGCTCCTCTCCTTCCTCTACTCTTCCGCCGCCGCAGCGCACTTACCACCGCGCCGTTCCGCCGCGAGCTATCTTGGCTCGCCGCGGTTCCTTCGTTGCGTGGCCGTGCTCTACGTCACCGTGGCTCTTTCCTTGCACGCTCTCCCATGGCGCTGTCGAGCTCGTGGGATGGCTCCAACGTCCATGAAGATCACATCGATTGGCTCCGCCGGACGCGGTGGTTGCCGGGCGAGGACCTTGTGAAGACCCGCCTCGCGCCGGAGGCGGAGATTTCACCGGCGCCGGAGGAGGGCGAGCAGGTCATCTTCCGCTCGCACTGCCTGCGCGGCCTCGGCCTGCCGGCGAGCGGGTTCTTCCGCTCCTTCCTCGACTTCTACAATCTCCAGCCGCATCACCTCACCCCAACACGGTGATGCTGCTATCTTCGCCGTCACCTGTGCGAGGTTTTCTCGAGTCCTCCCCTCTGGAGCTCTTTGGGAGTTCTTCGGTCAAGCTCGGCACTTGTCTCCGTGGCGTGCCCGCCCTACGGGCGCCTTCATTGCCAAGCGGAGGACGGCCGACAACAACCCTTTTCCGCCTATCCCGTTGATCCAGTCGGTGAAGCTTTGGCAGCAGTCGTACTTCTACGTGGAGAACGTCGCTGCGCAAGGCGACTACCTCAATCTGCCGGCTTACGTAGCCGGCCCGCCGCCTAGGAGGCAGTCGTCTTGGTCCTTCCGAGCCCGGTCGCTCTCCCTGGCCGGGAACGCCGGCATCACCCGGCTCCGGGTGATGGTCCAATCGGAGGGCTTGGTGGGGGCCGACCTGGTGGCCGCCTTCATGCAGCGCCGGGTGCTTCCGCTCTAAAGCCGGCCGCACATGATCTGCCAAATGAGCGGCCGCTTCGACCCGTGCCGGCTGAGCACCAGAGAGATGCCTCGTGACGAGGTATCCTATATGGTGAATTACATCTCCAACTGCAAACTCACGAAAGAGTGGCAGTACGGCAAGACGCCGTACTCTCGGGCTGATCTTCCGCCTGTGGTGAGTTTTTCCTTACTTTATTCTTCTTTTGTTGCCGGGCTTGCGATGGCCGACTCTTGACTAGTCGGCTTTGTCTTTGAGCAGAGCCCCCTTCTTCGACCGGCGCCGGGGCGCGAGGACGGAGCGCCGATTCTGACCGACCGCACCGTGGACGACCCCGACGACCCGGATCTGGGGGCGACCGCCATGGACGACGCCGTAGTCACAACCGGCGGAGAGGCAGGCGGCCCCGACTTTACGGCCGGCTTCGGGGACTGACCGGAGGATGACGAAGCTGAGGCCATCCCACGCCGCCAGTCGGCGGCCGATCGCCAAGGCGTGGGACCTTCCGCCGCGCCAACTGCTCGGGGTGGCGCGCAAAAGCGTCGGGCCGCACCGGGTCTCTTCGGCAGCTGGCCGAAGAAACCCAAGAGCTCCGCGGCAGCGACCAAGCGAGACGAGGCGGCTGCAAAAGCGGCCCGCTTCCGCAAGGTGGTGAAGCAGCCACAAGCGGTCTCGGTGTAAGTGTTGGGTGTCTTGTATTTTTGTTGTCTTCTTTGGTTGAGGCTCATCTAAGCCGTCTTCTTGGTTTGTTGAACAGGGCGGCGCTTTCCCTTGAGCGGGTTGACGCCGCCTCCATAGTCGGACCGACGGGAGGGTCTTCGAGGTCCCGCCGAGTGGACCCCCGCGCCGACCTCATGGAGGAAACGGAGCGAAATGCGCGAGAGGCTCGGGAGGAGCGGGAAGCGGCGGAGCGGAGGGCCATCCAGGAGGCGGCGGAGAAGTCGGCCAAGGCGCAAGCCGACGTGGCGGCCAAGGCCCAGGCGGAAGCCGCGGCCGCGGAGAGGGAGGCGGAGGCTTTGCGCAACCCTGCCTCCGCAGCTCGTCATTCCCCTTCGAGCCGTGGCTCCCGATATCCCCGTGCCTCCGTCGGAGGAAGCCGACTGCGACCAGCCGGTGATGGAGAGGAGGGAGGACGACGTGACGATCCTGGGGGAGGCGCCACAGTCGGCGCCGACTGGAGCGGGCCAAGGCGGCCGACCTGCTGCGGCGCCTGGGCAGCCGGCCGGGGGCGAGTCGGCGGCGGGGGCGGATCTCATGGTGCAGTCAGCGCCTTGCCGACGCGTGGGAGAGGCGTCCTCGGCGCCGGAGCTGCAAAGAGCTGCGGGTGCCAGCTCGACGGCACAGGACCTGGAGGCGGCCAGCGCCAGCACGTCCGAGTGGACGCCCAGCGGCGGGACGGCCGAGCTGAACGTGGCGGCACAGGAGGTCCGACGCCGGCTTCAGGCTCAGGCCGGCTTGCTGCAACGGTACACCCAGGAGTTCCTTGCTACGCGCGCGGTCGTCCGGGTGAGTCTTCTGGCCTTGATCGATTTCTTTTTTGATTTCTTCCGTGGGGGCGCGTCAGCGCACCCACTGGGTGTAGTCCCCGAGTTTCGAGTCGGCTGCTGAGCAGGCGGCTTGAAACTTCTTAGCAGGCCTTGATGGCAATCTCGTTCTTAGACGCACTCCATCTGATTTTCAGGAATATCACAATCTTCGCGCGGCCGCCGTCAACTCCTAGGCCCAGGAGCTGAGCCAGAAGGCCGTCGACCTGATGAATAGCCGTAGTGAGTACTTGGTTTCTTCTATCTCAAGTGGGGGCGCGTCAGCGCACCCACTGGGTGTAGTCCCCGAGATTCGGGCCGGCTGCTGAGCAGCCGGGTCGGATATTCCCCACAATTTTCCTTATCGCTTTTTCCTTTTCTCCATGCTTGCAGGAGCTAATGCCGACTTGAGGGGGCAGTTAGGCGAGGCCCGGACCGCTCTTCACGCCAAGGAGGCCGAGATCGTCCCCTTGGCCCAGGAACGCGACCGCCTGGCCAAGAGGCTGGCCAACCAGGAGGAGAGCCACAAGGCGGCCCTGAAGAAGGTGCAGGACAACGAGGCCGCCCTTAAGGCTGAGTTCGAGACCGAGGCGGCGGGCTGGGCTGAAGCAAGGCAAGCGCTGAGCGAGGGCTATGGGCGGGTGAAGGATCTGATCAACGGTAGGCTGCCTTCCCCTTTTCACTCCTTTGCTTGCTCCTTGCCCTCTTGTTCATCTTCTGATTTTGTGCTGTTTCTTTGCTCTTCACGCAGATTACTTCCCTGGTTACTCCGTCGCCGCCCGCCAAGCCATCGAGGCCCACCGCGAGACGCGCCGGCAAGCAGGGGTTGAGATCGCGCCAGATGCCAGCCGGACGTTCGAGGAGCAGCTTTTGGCGATCCAGGCTCGGCTGCAGCCGACTCACCGCATGCTCCGCCGGCTTCAGCGTGCCGGTGCGCAAGTGTTGGCCGCTCTCTGGCCTGGCGAGGTGATCCCCCGCACCCCCAGTCGGACTGCCGACTGGCTGGAGGTTGCGGTTGGCCACTTTGAGGCCTGGAAGGCTTCCGCTGCTCGGTCCGGCGCCGGGCGGGCTCTGGAGTTCGTCCGGGCCTGGTATCCTGGGCTAAGCCTGCGCCAGCTGAGCACTTGGAGGCAGGAGGCTGACAAGGAGCTGGTGGCGGTGCGGCCGACTTTCATCCAGCGCGCCTCGGCTATCGCCGAGTACACAGATACCAGCGTTTTTGCTCCTGATGTGAACGACAGACGAGTCGCCCAGCCGGAGGAATGGTTTGGGCTGAACCCAGCGGAAGGCGAGGACTCGGCGGAGGAGATTGCTTCCAGCGATGAAGCCGAAGACGAAGAGGAGGAGGGCGGCGAAGACGCCGCGCCATACGGCGAAGTGACCAGCGAGCTTCATCCTGATCATGCCTCCAGCAACGAGGCGCGCGCGAGCGCGCCGCCTGCCAGGGGTGTTGATCAGGCCGAGACTCGCCAGCCGGCCACTCCTCCAGCTAGCACTGTCGCCTCCGCCGACCTGCCCGATTCGCCTGTTGCTCCGTTGGCTTGATCTGCCGCTCTCGCTTTTCTGCTGTTGCTCTTTGAAGAAATTTTATTAACTTTGCGCAGTTCCACCCACTGGGGGTGTATTCAGACTATGTTGAATGCCGACCTTTCGAAGGCTTTTGTGTAAATATAATTATGCATGTGTTTGGCTTCCATTTGAGTTTGCTTTTTATCCTTAGGCTGTTTCCTTTGCCGCCTTCCCTTGATTGCCGCCTTCCCAGCCGAACAGCTGCTCTGCAGTCTGTGGCTGGGGAGGAACTTGGCTATTTGTGGGAAGGCAAGTACTTGAGCTTTGTTGGATTGTGGCAGGTGGAATGGTAAGCGGCCGGCCGGGCTTCTCGGTAGCCGGTCGGCAATGGGAGGAAGCCGGCTTTTGTTATATAAGTTCGTTAGTCCTTAGCCGTTTTTCGTGTGGGCATCCTTTCCTGCCTTTGCCTCTTGCCAGCCGGACAGTCGGTTCTTCGAGCTGCGGCCTTTGACAAGAGATGGCTTGGATGCCGGCACACTACTTGTCTGACTGCAGGTGGAACTTTAAATATAACTCAAGGCGGCCAGTCCCTGGGCCGACTAGTCGAACCCGGTGCCGGACGAGGAAAAAAAAGTGTAATGACAAAATCATAAGCATGATACTCGTCATTCATAGATAAGAGGTGGCAGTCCCCGAGTGCTCCTCGGGGACCCATTGTCTCATACTTAGTACAAAAGGTAGCGTGATACATACTGCATTTTAACTGTAAAATCTTCGGAGGAGGTTGGCGTTCCATGGTCGTTCCGACTCCTTGCCGGAATCATCTCTCTTTCGTGCCTTCGGCTTCTGTGCGTCGATTAGGTAGTAGGAGTCGTTTCCCAATGCTCTGCTGATGACGAAGGGACCTTCCCAAGGGGCCGAGAGCTTGTGCTGGCCGGCTGTTCGCTGGATCAGCCGGAGCACAAGGTCGCCTTGTTGAAAGGATCTTGGCTTGACCTTATGGCTATGGTAGCGGCGCAAACCCTGCTGGTAGATGGCAGACCGGCTGAGGGCTAACAGCCGGCTTTCTTCCAGCAGGTCGACGCCGTCTTCTCGTGCTTCTTTGGCCTCTGCTTCTGTGTACATGGTCACCCGAGGTGAGTCAAACTCGATGTCGGTTGGGATGACAGCCTCGGCGCCATATACAAGGAAGAAAGGGGTGAAGCCGGTTGACTTGTTTGGGGTAGTGCGCAGACTCCAGAGGACGGCCGGCAGCTCGTCGAGCCAACAGTCGGCTGAGCGCTCCAACGGCACGACCGGCCGGGGCTTGATGCCGGAAAGGATGAGGCCGTTGGCTGGCGCCGTTTGACTGCGGGTGGGCAACGGACGCAAGATCCAGTCGGATGCCCAGTGTTGCGCAGAAACGTGCCAATGCTCCCTTGGCAAAATTCGTGCCGTTGTCGGTGAGGATGCTGTGTGGCACGCCGTACCGAGTTGTAATGTCTGCGATGAATGTCACGGTAGTCGGCCCGTTCAGCTTCTTAATCGGCTTTGCTTCAATCCACTTGGTAAATTTATCTACGGCAACAAGCAAGTGTGTCATGCCGCCGCGCGCCGTCTTGAATGGGCCCACCATGTCCAGTCCCCAAACGGCAAAAGGCCAGGTGAGGGGAATGGTCATGAGTGCTGAAGCCGGCAGGTGTTGCTTGGAGCTGAAGACTTGGCAGCCTTTGCAATGCTTGACTAACTCCTTGGCGTCGTCCAAGGCAGTCGGCCAAAAGAATCCATGGCGGAAAGCTTTGGCAACGAGGGATCTTGAGGCTGCGTGGTGGCCGCATTCGCCTTGGTGAATGTCTTTGAGGATTGCTATGCCCTTCTCTGGCTCAACGCAGCGCTGGAAGACTCCAGTGACACTGCGCCTGACGAGCTCTCTGTTGGCAATTGTATATGCGCCGGCTCAGCGTTGGACTTGTCTTGCCGCGATCTCGTCAGCCGGCAGCTCTTTGTTTACGAGGAAGTTGAGGATGGGCTGAGCCCATGATGGAGCTGTGATTTCTTCTATAGCCAACACGGCTACTGCAACCAGGGCGGGTGGGCTGGGTGGTGAAGAGCTGGAGCTGGCCACCGCCTGTGGCGTTGAAGCAGTCCCCGGGCCGACTACCGTAGTCCCCGGGCCGGGTTCTGAAGTCCCCGGGCCGGGTGCGACTATGGCAGTCCCCGAGCCGCCTATCGAAGTCCCCGGGCCGCTTGCTTGGCTCCCCAAGCCGGATCCGGCTGCGTCGGGGTTAGGCGGCATGAAGATGGAGTCGGATTCTGGAGACGGCTTGATAGACGGCTTGAGGAGGCATTGGAGAGAGACGCCGGTTGGTATAGCTTGTCGGGTTGAGCCTATCCGTGCCAGGGCATCTGCTTGCTCGTTGTCGGCCCGTGGCACGTGGAGGAACTCGCATCCTTCGAAGTACCCGCTGATTTGCTGAACGAGGAAGCGGTAGCTCGCCATGTTTGCGTCCTTGGCGTCCCAGTCACCAGATGACTGCTGGACCACCAAATCCGAGTCGCCATAGCACAGGATCCGGCGGATGCCGAGCTCTTTGGCTAGCCGGAGTCCGTGTATGAGCGCCTCGTACTCGGCTACATTGTTGGAGGCGGCAAAGTGAATTTGCAATGTGTATCTGAGTTTGTCGCCTTTGGGAGAGGTGAGGATGATGCCGGCTCCCAAGCCGGTGCGCATCTTGGACCCGTCGAAGTGCATCCGCCAATGAGTGGAGTCGGGAGCCGGCGGCAGGTACTGGGTCTCGGCCCAGTCGACGAGGAAGTCGGCCAATGCTTGGGACTTGATGGCGGTGCGAGGCTGGTAGAAGATCGTGTAAGGAGCCAGCTCAATGGCCCAATTTGCCACCCGACCGGATGCATCCCGGCTGCCTATGATCTCGGCGAGCGGGGCGGTGCATACGACCGTGATGGGGTGCTCTTGAAAGTAGGGCTTCAGCTTCTTGGCGGCGGCACACGCCATAGCACATCTTCGTAATGCGGTAGTTCTGCTTTGAGGTGGGCAGATGCCGCTTAGGTAGTAGACCGGCCTCTGACTGGCTGAGCTCGGCCTTCTTCTATTTGGCTGGACCACGATGACGGCGCTGACCACCCGGCTGGTGGCGGCGATATAAAGGAGCATGGGCTCTTTTTCAGTCGGCGCCGCCAAGACAGGCGGCATGGCAAGCATCTTCTTCAGCTTGTGAAAAGCTTGGTCAGCTTGGTCGTTCCACTCGAAGTGAGTGGTTTTCTTCATGAGTCGGTATAGGGGGAGAGCCTTTTCTCCCAGCCGACTGATGAAGCGGTTCAGGGAGGCCAGGCACCCGGTGAACTTCTGGACGTCTCGCAGCTTGGTGGGAATATCCATTCTCTCAATGGCTTTGATCTTTACTGGGTTGCATTAAATGCCGCGTTCGGAGACCAGGAAGCCTAGGAGCTGGCCGGCTGGAACTCCGAACACGCATTTCTCGGGGTTGAGCTTGATCTGAAACCGGCGCAGGTTCTCAAATGTTTCCTTGAGGTCTTCCAACAAAGTGTTGCGCTTTTCCGTCTTCACCACGATATCGTCTACATAGACGTGGGCATTTCTGCCGAGTTGCTTGAGGAGGCACTTCTGCATGCAACGCTGAAAAGTGGCACCGACATTTCTCAAGCCGAATGTCATAGTCAGGTAACAGAAAGCTTCGAATGGCGTGATGAAGGCGGTCTTCAGACGGTCGGCCGGGTCCAACTTTATCTGGTGGTAGCCTGAGTAGGCATCCAAGAAACTCAGCAGCTCGCATCCGGCTGTGGAGTCTATCACTTGATCAATCCTGGGCAAGGCGAAGGGATCTTTGGGGCAGGCTTTGTTGAGGCTTGTGTAATCTATACACATGCGCCACTTGTTATTCTTCTTCAGCACGAGGACCGGGTTGGCGAGCCATTCCGGAAAGAAGACCTCCATGATTAAGCCGGCCGCCAAGAGCCGGGCTATCTCTTCTCCTACAATCCTTCTCTTCTCCTCTGACAGTCGGTGGAGGGGCTGCTTGACTGGTTTGGCATCTGCTCGGACGTGTAGCTTGTGCTCGGTGAATTCCTTCGGAACACCCGGCATGTCCTTGGGGGACCATGCGAAGATGTCCCGATTCTCACGGAGGAAATCGACGAGCTCGCCTTCCTATTTGCTGTCCAGGTTTGCCCCAATGACGGCAAACCTTTCCGGGTGCTCTGGATCCAGAGGTATCTTCTTTGTTTCCTTGGCCGGCTGGAAGGAACCTTGGGCATCACACTCTTTGGGGTCAGGGGACAGGGCTGGCTGCTTGCCGGCCATGGACACGACCCAGTCCAACTTTTTTTTCTCTTCGGCGACTACGAGGGACTCGGCCAGCCGGCTGCTGGCTGCAGTGCACTCGGAGGACTTCTTGTAATCGCCGGCTATGGTGATGATGCCCTTGGTACTCGGCATCTTCATCTTGAGGTAGGCATAGTGGGGTACAGCCATGAACTTGGCCAGAGCAGGCCGGCCAAGTAGCGCATGGTAAGGGCTCTCAAGGTCCACCACTTCAAACCAGATTGCTTCTCGGCGGAAGTGATCCTTGTCTCCAAAGAGAACATCTATCTTGATCTTGCCGATTGGCGAACAGGACAGGCCGGGTACAATGCCATGGAACACGGTCCGGCTTGGCATGAGGTGCTTGGCCTTGATGTTCAACTTCTCCATGGTGTCTCGATACAGGATGTTGATGCTGCTCCCGCCGTCTATCAGTATGCGGGAGAATCGGGCAGCAAGCATGTCCGTTGCTAGGGTTGCCTCCAAAACCAATGCATAAGAGCCCGGGGATGGCATCACCTCTTGGTGGTCGGCCCGGCTCCAGCTGATAGGCCTCTCTGACCAGTGCATGTACTCGGGGTTGTTGGAGGCGACCGCGTCGACTTCTTGGTGCTGTCGGTGCCGGCTGCGCCGGTCTTCGGGCTAGCTCGTGAAGAAGACGTAGGCGGCATGCTCGTTGGGGAACTCGTCTTGGATGGTCCCGACTGCTGGTCGAGCGGCCGACTGTTGGGGAGCCGGAGGCAGCTGTCCTGCAGGCGGAGGCGGCACCAACCCTTCGCCTTTGGTGATTCTGGTGAGCCAGTGGCATTTCCGGGTTGTGTGGTTGGACGGCTTCGCGCCGCTGTGGAACTTGCATGGGGCGTCGAGGGCCTGCTCGTAGGAGAAAGCCGGCTGCCAAGCCGGCCTGCCGCCCTTCGGCTTCTTGGGCGCGGGCCGCCCTTCGGGTTGCTCGTCTTCGACGGTGGCCACCTGCCGACTGGCTGGAGGCGGCATCGGGCCTTTGCGCTTGTTGTCGTGCTGGTACGGACGTCGGCCAGAGTCGCCAGCCGGCGTTTTGGGAGCCGGGTTGAGCACCTTCCCGGAGGCTGAAAGTGCAACTATCCCTAGGTGGTTTTGGTAATTCATAACAACATATAGCTCATTAAGCTAATGCTATTCCAAGATGAACATTTCAGGAAAGCTCAATGAATGGCATGGCATGGATGATGAAAGTGGATCCCTCGAAATGCTAATGACAGAGGATTGGCTCAAGCTCAAAATCTCAAGACTCTTCATTTTATATTTTAGTGATTCAAGATCACATTGAGTCTATAGGAAAAGCCAATACTATCAAGGAGGGATGAGGTGTTGCTTAATGAGCCTCTTGCTTCATGTGCTTAGTGATATGCTCCAAAATCCCCAGCTACTTTCTCATATCCACATATGACCTAAACCTAAAGCCAACATAGGTCTCACCGATTCTTCCAATCCGGCACCACCGATTCCACATGTCATAGCCACTGCCACAAACCCTAGGCAAATCGGTTCTACCGATAGGGATCTCGGTCTCACCGAGATGGGATTGTAATCTCTCTGTTTCCTTTTCGTAACTTTTCAGTCTCACCGAAAGAAAGGATCGGTCCCACCGAGATTGCAATGTAAACTCTCTGTTTCCCTTTTGTAACATTTCGGTCTCACCAAAAAGAGCAAATCGGTCCCACAGAGTTTACCTGACCAACTCTCTGGTTAGCTAATTACCAAAATCGGTCTCACCGAGTTTGTGTAAGCGGTCTCACCGAGATTACATTATGCCCTAACCCTAACCATATCGGTCCTACCGAGATGCATGTCAGTCCCACCGAAAACCCTAACGGTCACTAGGTTTACTAAAATCGGTCTGACCGAGTTTTATGATTCGGTCCCACCGAGATTGGTAAATTATGTGTAACCGTTAGATTTTGTGTGGAGGCTATATATACCCCTCCACCTCCTCTTCATTCGTGGAGAGACCCATCAGACTAAACCTACACTTCCAACTTACCATTTCTGAGAGAGAACCACCTACTCATGTGTTGAGACCAAGATATTCCATTCCTACCATATGAATCTTGATCTCTAGCCTTCCCCAAGTTGCTTTCCACTCAAATCTTCTTTCCACCAGATTCAAATCCTATGAGAGAGAGTTGAGTGTTGGGGAGACTATCATTTGAAGCACAAGAGCAAGGAGTTCATCATCAACACACCATTTGTTACTTCTTGGAGAGTGGTGTCTCCTAGATTGGCTAGGTGTCACTTGGGAGCCTCCGACAAGATTGTGGAGTTGAACCAAGGAGTTTGTAAGGGCAAGGAGATCGCCTACTTCGTGAAGATCTACCGCTAGTGAGGCAAGTCCTTCGTGGGCGACGGCCATGGTGGGATAGACAAGGTTGCTACTTCGTGGACCCTTCGTGGGTGGAGCCCTCCGTGGACTCGCGCAACCGTTACCCTTCGTGGGTTGAAGTCTCCATCAACGTGGAGGTACGATAGCACCACCTACCGGAACCACGCCAAAAACATCCGTGTCTCCAATTGCGTTTGAATCCTCCAAACCCTTCCCTTTACTTTCTTGCAAGTTGCATGCTTTAATTTCAGCTGCCAATATACTCTTTGCATGCTTGCTTGAATTGCATGATGATTGCTTGACTTGTCCTAAGATAGCTAAAATCTGCCAAACTCTAAAACTGGGAAAAGGCTAAGTTTTTAATTGGTCAAGTAGTCTAATCACCCCCCTCTAGACATACTTCAAGGTCCTAGAAGTGGTATCAGAGCCTTGGTCTCCATTTGCTTTGATTTCCATAGCTTTTGGTGGTCATAGCCTTGGTTTCACAACCTAGGAGAGTATGGCGTCTAGCGAGGGAAATTATCACCGTAGAGGTCCTTACTTTGATGGTACTAATTTTGCTAGTTGGAAGCATAAGATGAAAATGCATATTCTCGGACATAACCCCGCCGTTTGGGAAATTATTTGTATTGGCTTGCAAGGTGAATTCTTTGATGGGAGAGAGCCGAACCGTGAAGCTAATGCGGAAGAATTGAAGATGTTGCAATACAACGCTCAAGCTTGTGATATCATCTTCAACGGATTGTGCCCCGAAGAATTCAACAAAATCAGCCGTCTTGAGAATGCAAAGGAAATTTGGGATACTTTGATTGATATGCATGAAGGTACCGAATCCGTCAAGGAATCCAAGTTGGATGTGCTCCAAAGTCAGCTTGACAAGTTCAAAATGAAGGATGGTGAAGGTGTCGCTGAAATGTACTCTAGGCTTGCACTTATCAGAAATGAAATTGCCGGATTTGGGAGTGAAGAGATGACTGACAGATTCATCATCAAGAAGATCCTAAGAGCATTGGATGGAAAGTATGATACCGTGTGCACATTGATTCAAATGATGCCAAACTACAAAGATCTCAAGCCAACGGAAGTCATTGGAAGAATTGTTGCTCATGAGATGTCACTTAAGGATAAGGAGGAACTTCACAACAAGTCAAGTGGTGCTTACAAAGCCTCAAGTGAAGCCCCCACATCATCGTGTGAGAAACAAACCTTCAATGAAGAATTGAGCTTAATGGTGAAGAACTTCAACAAATTCTACAAGAGTAGAAGCAAAGAAAGAAGCTACAAGTCAAGGTCTTACAATGACAAAAGATCGTCTAGTCGAGAGCAAAATTGCTACAATTGTGGGAGACCTGGACACTATTCCATTGAGTGTACGACACCCTACAAAAGAAGAGAAGACTCTCCAAAAAGAAGAAGTAGAAGAGAAGAATCACCACCAAGAGAGAGGAGGAGTAGAGATGATCGTTATGAACAAAGACCCTCATAGAGGAGTAAGGATTCAGAAAGGAAGGACAAATCATCAAAGAGCTACACAAAACAAAGACATCAAGCTCATGTTGGTGAATGGGTATCCGGCTCCGACTCCGACCATCACTCCGAGAGAAGCTATCACTCCGACTCTAAATATACTCAAGATGAAGGTGTTGCCGGTCTAGCACTTGTGTCAACCAACTCCTACGACATATTTGAATCACCAAATGAAGGAATTGGTAGATGCTTCATGGCCAAAGGTCCTTAGGTAACACACCCCGACTATATTGATTTTGATGTTGATGAAGATGACTTGCTAGGTGATGATGATTTACTTGTTGACAACTCTAGTGATGAATACTATGATGAAACGTCAATTAATCATGCTAATCAAGTTGAAACGAATGACAATGATAAGGAGAAAATTGAGCGTCTAACTAAAGAACTAAACACTCTTAAGTTAGCTCATGAAACTATCTTTGAAGATCATCAAGAACTTTTAAGGGCTCATGAGAAGTTACGCTTTGAAAAGCTCAATCTTGAGCAAAGCATGAGTTCTTAAAAGCAATCAATGATGATCTCCGTAAGAAAGGTTCTTCTTACATTGCCAAGCGTTTAATCTTATCTACTTACATGCCTCAAGTCAAGTCTAGTAACAAGAACAAGAAAGATTCTTCCTCTAGTAGTAACAACAATAATGTCATATCCAATATTGTTGCTTCTAGTATTTCTCTTGATTCCACTAATGATTCTCTTAGCCAAGTTACACTTGAGTAAGAAAATAGCTTATTGAAGGGAATTATAGAGAAAGGTGTATACAAGAGCCTTGCCGGGAGTAAGCAATTCGAGGAAATTGTACGCAAGCAAGGAAGGCACCGGAAGAATTGGTTTTGAACGAAAGTTCAATGCTAATGGAGTTGAGTGGGAAGAAGATCAATACCCCAAGACGAAGTTTGTTCCTCAACAAAAGAAGTATGATCCTACTTCCTTCAAGGAAACACAAGCACAAGATGATATTCCACCACAAGACCACAAGGGCAAGGACAAGCTTCAAGAAGAGATTGATGCATTTGAAGAAGCACCTAAGGTCTCGGTCAAGTGGATTCCCAAGACTACGTCAAGTTCTACCTCATCAAGTACAACTACAACTCCAAGGATTCCCATCAAGATGATGTGGATCCAGAAGAAGAAGAACTAGAGAGTTCTTGAGGGTGACTCCGCCAACATATTTCACTCATATCATTATGGCAAGGACAAGTGCAATCAACTTCCATATCTTGCACTAGTTCAAGGAGTCACAAACCCTCATGTTGGTAAGGCAAGGGACAAGGTAACCTAATGATTTCATGGACATCATTTTGTGTGTGCATCACTCTATGTCTATGGATATACTTGTTTGTTCCTTGTGGGACTAACCCGTATAGGTATTGAAAGTGCAACTCACTCCAAAGGATTGCTCCAAAAAGATCTACATCAACATTGAGCATCCACATCTTCAACACCTACATGAAGTCATCATCGACAAAACCCAAGGTTAGTTCATCCCTCTTAGGGGGGATCTCACATCTAGGGGGAGCTTAACTCAAAGAATTGAGTCAAAGCAACTCTAATGATGTGAACATATAAATGCTTTATGTAAAAGTGGTAACCCCACTTGAGCTTAAACGATGAGTATGACCTATGATCAAATGTCTATCATTTGACTCCTAAGTCAATATACTCATATATAGATGACCTAGTCATCGCCAATTGCTTGACAGATGCTAGAATTGGTTGTGCATGCTTTGTCACATATTTCATTTGCCATCTTATTGTGTGAGCATGTTGGTTGCATACTTTACTCATTCGAGGACATCCACTTGTTGTTTTGATTGAATGGCTTCTTTTTCTTTGACCAAGTGGATGGACAAGAATGCCTAAGAACCTTCTTTAGCTATCTATGCTTTTCTCGTCTCAAACTCTATTCATGCTACATCACAAAATTTGATAAGTCAGGTTCGAACCACTCTGTGTGAGGAGCACTCGGAGTCCCCGATTCGTCATAGACTTAAACTTCCAAAACTTCTTTGTGATTTTCGGTCTGACCGATTCCTCCGTTTTCAATCTCGGTGCAACCAATTTGAACTCTTCGGTCACACCGAGTTGCGATAACTGTACACAGTTTTGCATCTCGGTGCCACCGAGTTGTTCCACTCGGTCACACCGACAGGGTCGGGCTATATATAGTCACGGGCAAAAATTTGGAAATTTCTCCAACCTCTTCGCCCAAGCAATAGCTCGCTCTGCCTCCGTGGTCTCCGGATCGTCTCCTCGCCGCCAGCGCCCCTATCGCTGGTATCCGCCGCCGTCAACGGAAATCAACCCCGCCGCTGCCGCCGTAGCGAGTCTCCGCCGAACTAGGGTATGGACTCGATCATTGTGCTTTCCTCGTCCGATTCTCATCACATTGTGTTCTTATTGATTCTTGCCACGATTGAAACACTCCTATCCAGTCAATGCAATCCGTAGAATAGTTTTGATTCGAAAATTTAGGGTTAGGTTTCCGCCGAAACCATCTTGGACCCATCGAGTTGAAAAACTCGGTCCCACCGATTTGGCCTATGCCATTTCACTAGTGAGACTCGGTCTGACCGAGAATTGCTAATCGGTGTGACCGATTTTAGGACTTTGTGAAACCCTAGCAGTCTTGGTGCCACCGAACCGTGACTCGGTCCAACCGAGTTTATCAGTTTAGGTTCCAAAACTGCTTCGGTATCACCGAGTTTGAAAATCGGTTGATCCGAAATGCTTTCTGTGGAAAACTAAACTGAATTTTTGAGTCATTCTTTTGCAAAAATCTCTGCATTTTGTGATGCTCATCCACTCTACTTCATCTATAACTCTTCACGGGTCAGCAGTCGGCATGCGGACCAGAGTGACAAATGAACAGGTCGAGGAACAGTGAACATGAGTGAGGGCACTAGTCCCTCCAGCTCTTCAGATGAAGGCAGCAGGAGCACCCCAAGCAATCTGCCTAAAGCTGCCACCAGGAAAAGGAAGAAGAAAACCTCACATTCAGAAGATGAGGATTATAGGGCAGAAGAGGAGGAAGCAACCTCCAAGAAGGTTGTGCTCAAAAAGGAGTATGGCTCAGCACATAGCACAAAGCCTGGACTCAATAAGAAGGTTCCTGCCAAGAGGACACCTATGCCAAAAGTCAGAGCATCAACTCAAATTCCTGAAAAGCCAGATCCCAAAGAGCCAGCTGCTGCTAAAGGGAAGAAAAGGAAAGAGAGGGTCAAGAAGACCACAGTCAGAGTTATTGGAAAGCCTTCCATGATGGAAGAGGAAGAAGAGACAGCTGCACCAGCACCAAAGGCACCCAAGCTTATGGGTGATGCTATAAGATCAGGGGCTGCCACATCTAAGCCCAAGGAAGCACCCAAAGCTGCCCCCAAGGCCAAGTCTGCACCAAAGAGGAATACCAGGAGTATTCCAGCTACTGAGAAGAACAAGGCCCCAGTGCCTGAGGTTGCTGAAGAAGAAGATGAAGAAGGACAAGTTTTGAGGAAGCTCAAGCCCAAGATACCAGACCACAATGATGCCCATCCTATGGCTGAGGATATGAAGAGCAGAAGAGACAATGGGTTGAGACTATGGAGGATGACAGATCCATATGCCACAAGAAGAAGAAATGTTGTGGACTATAGGTTCCACACCAAGGAACAACAGGACTTTTATGAGACTGTTCTGCTGGATAAGAAGCCCATAGTGTGTGACATGAGGTGGGTCGACTGGACCTACATGAAGGAAAATGTAGAGCACTATCCTGGAGTGCAAGACAGTTTTGTTGCTGTTGGAGTTGCAGACTTTGTTGGGCAAAAGCTCACCAACTGGAACGATGAACTTATCATGCAGTTCTACTCCACAGCACACTTTTATCCAGATGGCAGGATAGTGTGGATGTCTGAAGGTACAAGGTACCAGTCAACTGTTGAGGAGTGGGCAAAGCTGATAAATGCCCCAAAGGAGAATGAAGATGACCTGGATGTATATGCAAAGAAGAAAATGGGACACAATACCATGACACACATGTACAAGGAGATCCCAGACGAAGCCCTAGAGACTTTCTCTTTTGGATCAGTCCACTTTCTTACATCGGGCTGCCTACTATCAATACCATCTTAAGGCATACCCTACTGCCAAAGTCTAGTGACCACAACATGATCAGAGGGCATGCAATCAACATGTTGCATTTGTTTGATGTGCCACAAAAATTCAAAGTCATGAGCCTTATGGTTGAAACCATTAAGAGGACTGCTGCTGATCAGAAAAGAAGTTGTGGATATGCCCCTCAGATCCAGGAGTTGATTAACTCAAAGATGGGCACATGCAAATATCTATTGGATAAGGAACATTTTCCAATTTATCCAGACTTTGAGGACAATGAGGTTGTCATGAATGAGAATGATCCACCATCAGTTCAAGCACAAGAGAAGAAGGAGAAGGCAAGGAAGGAGAAGGCTGCCAGGATGCCAACTCAAGAGGAGGCATCTGTGTATTTCTTGAAGAACAAGCAGGAGCAGCTCGGATACTTAATAGCATCAACCCTGAGGATTGAGAAGGGATTGGCCACCCTCACTCAAAATCAGGAGAGCTTGGAGAGAATCATAGAACAAAAGTTCTATAACTTAGATGTGAAAGTAACTGAGATTCAGTCTGCAGTGGAGGAACTACAAGATGACATGCAGGAGAGGAAGGGCAAAACAACAACTAATGCATTTGCCAGAGTGCCTAGAGCCCAGAGGCCATCTGCTGTGCCAGTTCCTGACACAAGAGCAACTTCATTTACACCAGCTACAGCCTCAGTGCCACCAGCTCCAGCACCTACATCAGCTCCAGCTCCATCTACTTCAACTAAAGCTTTCGTCCTCGGCGTTATCCGGACTCCACCACCTAAAGATCAAGCCTGAGAGTCGATCTAGCACTATGCATTTTCTATGAACTTTTTGGTAACTTGTTGCCAAAGGGGGAGAAAAATGTATAGATCATAGGCTTCGAGAGAGAGAGTGTTGCTTTTGTTCTCTCTTGATTTGGTGGTTTTTCAAACTTGTTTGCTTTTGTTTGCTTGATATACTATGTTTGTGAGACATTGATGATCATGTGTTTGATCATAAGCTACATTTATGCATGTTCGATGATATTATCTTATCTATCCTATGTGATCATTCACTGTGCTTGGTGATGAGTGCATGTATTCATTTCGTATCATTTTGAGCGCTCCACCAAGATGTATGTGACATGGAAGAGTAACCCATGAGCCTAATTCCTTGTGCATTTGCAGTCCAAAGCAAATATTAAAATATGCACAAATTTAGGGGGAGCTCTTGCTTATCACATACTTCTCAAAGCGACGATGTTTTTTAATCTTATTATCATTTGTCGAAGCTTTGATCTATATGTTGTCATCAATTACCAAAAAGGGGGAGATTGAAAGTGCAACTATCCCTAGGTGTTTTGGTAATTCATAACAACATATAGCTCATTGAGCTAATGCTATTCCAAGATGAACATTTCAGGAAAGCTCAATGAATGGCATGGCATGGATGATGAAAGTGGATCCCTCAAAATGCTAATGACAAAGGATTGGCTCAAGCTCAAAAGCTCAAGACTCTTCATTTTATATTTTAGTGATTCAAAATCACATTGAGTCTATAGGAAAAGCCAATACTATCAAGGAGGGATGAGGTGTTGCTTAATGAGCCTCTTGCTTCATGTGCTTAGTGATATGCTCCAAAACCCTCAGCTACTTTCTCATATCCACATATGACCTAAACCTAAAGCCAAAATCGGTCTCACCGATTCTTCCAATCCGGCGCCAACGATTCCATATGTCATAGCCACTGCCACAAACCCTAGGCAAATCGGTTCTACCGATAGGGATCTCAGTCTCACCGAGATGGGATTGTAATCTCTCTGTTTCCTTTTCGTAACTTTTCGGTCTCACCGAAAGAGCGGATCGGTCCCACCGAGATTGCAATGTAAACTCTCTGTTTCCCTTTTGTAACATTTTGGTCTCACCGAAAAGAGCAAATCGGTCCCACCGAGTTTACCTGACCAACTCTCTGGTTAGCTAATTACCAAAATCAGTCTCACCGAGTTTGTGTAACCGGTCTCACCGAGATTACATTATGCCCTAACCCTAACCATATCATTCCTACCGAGATGCATGTCAGTCCCACCGAAAACCCTAACAGTCACTAGGTTTACTAAAATCGGTCTGACCGAGTTTTATGATTCGGTCCCACCGAGATTGGTAAATTGTGTGTAATGGTTAGATTTTGTGTGGAGGCTATATATACCCCTCCACCTCCTATTCATTCGTGGAGAGATCCATCAGACTAAACCTACACTTCCAACTTACCATTTCTGAGAGAGAACCACCTACTCATGTGTTGAGACCAAGATATTCCATTCCTACCATATGAATCTTGATCTCTAGCCTTCCTCAAGTTGCTTTCCACTCAAATCTTCTTTCCACCAGATTCAAATCCTATGAGAGAGAGTTGAGTGTTGGGGAGACTATCATTTGAAGTACAAGAGCAAGGAGTTCATCATCAACACACCATTTGTTACTTCTTGGAGAGTGGTGTCTCCTAGATTGGCTAGGTGTCACTTGGGAGCCTCCGACAAGATTGTGGAGTTGAACCAAGGAGTTTGTAAGGGCAAGGAGATCGCCTACTTTGTGAAGATCTACCGCTAGTGAGGCAAGTCCTTCGTGGGCGACGGCCATGGTGGGATAGACAAGGTTGCTACTTCATGGACCCTTCGTGGGTGGAGCCTCCGTGGACTCACAAGCAACTGCTACCCTTCGTGGGTTGAAGTCTCCATCAACGTGGAGGTACGATAGCACCACCTATCGGAACCACACCAAAAACATCCGTGTCTCCAATTGCGTTTGAATCCTCCAAACCCTTCCCTTTACTTTCTTGCAAGTTGCATGCTTTAATTTCCGCTGCCCATATACTCTTTGCATGCTTGCTTGAATTGTGTGATGATTGCTTGACTTGTCCTAAGATAGCTAAAATCTGCCAAACTCTAAAACTGGGAAAAGGCTAAGTTTTTAATTGGTCAAGTAGTCTAATCACCCCCTCTAGACATACTTCAAGGTCCTATAGAGGCGTCTACCCGGAGCTCGGTCTTCATCGAGGAGTCGGCTGTGGCATACTTGTCGGGTATGACTACTAGCTCGTCGAGGGTAGCCGGCTCGTCACAGAGAAGCTTGTGCTTGAGGAGGGTGCCTTTTCGGCACCCGGCGGTGAAGTACTCTATGGCCTGGACCTCGTGCACCCCCTCGCAGGAGTTGTGGAGCTCGACCCAACACGTGAGGTAGTTGCGAGTCGACTCGGTGGGTCCTTGTACGCACAAAGAGAGCTGCCTGGGCTTGGGAGCTCGCTTGTAGGTGCTGGTGAAGTTGCGGATGAAGGCTTCGGTGAAGTCTAGCCAGCTGTTGAAGCTGTACGGCTTGAGGCTGTTGAGCCAAGTTCGCACCGTGCCCTGAAGCATGAGGGGCACATATTTCATGGCAACGCGCCTGTTGCCGTTCGCTATGCTGACTGCGGTCGAGTAGTCGATCAGCCAATCCTCCGGCTTCACAGAGCCGTTATACTTGGGCGTGTCTCTAGGGAGCGAGAACCCTTTTGGGAAGGGCTCGTCGTGGATGCGGGGGCTGAAGCAAGGTGGCCCGACATCGTCTTCTTCTTCCAACGCCTGGGATCACGCCAGGCGGTCGATCCGGTGGCGGGCGTCGTTTTCGCCGACTCCTTCGCGGCGGCCTAGTCGGCCGCTGAGAGTCGGATGTGTGACAGGCGGTGGGGTGGGATATCTTTCCCCGCGAGGTGGAGGAGGGGGCGGGTTGCCTTTCCGTTCCACGGCTCGAGGGCGGCCTTCTGCGTCGCGCTCGATGGAGATCCGGGTTCGGCTGTGGCTGGCAGCCGGCTCCTTTTCTCGCCATGCGCGGGTATTTCCCACAGTTGGCGTGCGTGACGTCGCGTCATGCTCTCGGCGCGGGGGAGGGCTTCCGGCGCGGGCGCTACCTTCTTGCCGCTCTGCGGCCGCGCCGATCAGTTGCTGGATGCGCCTAGCCATGTAGGGAAGCTCGTCGGGCCCTAGCCCGTTCAGCTCTTCTACGGCCGCCTGGGCGGCGCGCAGGTTCTCGAGGGGCGTGGCGTAGACGGGGCGGTCCACTCCCAGCATGTCGGCGATGGCTGCGCCGCGTTTCTTGACAATGCCGAGTCGGCTCGGCCCTTCGGGAGGCGGCGTGCCGAAGGCGGCGCGGTCGACTTCGCGCTGGTGGGCCTCGGTGAGGCGTCTCAGGGAGGCTATCCTCCGGCCCTCCGCGTGGAGGGCGAGGCGGCGTGCCTCCAGCGCCTCGGTGTCGGTGTCAGCCGGGAGAGGGGCGGATAGGTCGTGCGGCGCCGCTTGCGGGGCGTCGTGGGCGTTCTCGCCCGAGGGGCCGCCGTGACTGATGACCAGCACCTCGGTGATGGCGCTGCCGCAGCTGCCGGCTTGGGGGAGCGGGTCGTCGAAGATCACGATGTTGGTGGGGAAGGCGTCGAGCGATGCCGTGTCGAAGTCGACAAGCATCGTGTCGGTGGAGCCAACCGACTCCAAATCCACAGCGGGCTCGCTGGAGACGTGGAGTTGGTCGAGGAGGCTGACGAGTTGGCTCTCGAGGCAGCCGGTGCCTGCGTCGGATGCGGGCTCGTCGGAGATGCGAGCCTCGCCAAGAAGGTTGGCGAGGCAGCTCGCCGCGCAGGCGTCAGCGACGCCTTGCAGCGCGTCGGGGCCAGCGCCATCGGGCGTGCCGGGCTGGCTACGCCCGGGGGAAGAAGAGGGTTCCCGTCCAGAACAGGTCTCCGGACGACGGTGCACCTGGCCCCATGGTGGTCGCCAAAAGTGGGGTGGCATGTGCGACATATTCCAACGGGTGGCTAATCATAGTGGGAGCCAATAAGACATCGCCGGTGCCTGGAAACGGGATGAGGCGAAGACATGCACGCCGACGAATCTTACCCAGCTTCGGGGCTCTCCGTGGAGATAACACCCCTACTGCTGCTCTGCGGGGTCTCCGCATGATCACTAGATGAACAAGTTGCTACAAGAGGCTCCTTGAGCTGTTCGGTGGGAGGAAGAAGAAGGGCACGGCTAGCTCTCCCTTTTCCTCTATGTGGTGTCTAAAAATCTAAGAGATCAACCCTTTGCATGGGTGCCCTGGGGGGTTTATATAGGCCTACCCCCCAGGGGTACAATGGTAATCCGGCTAGGCATGGGCCCTAGCCGTCAGTGTCTTCGTCCGCCGGCTTCTCCGCCGGCCGCTGGGGCCCGCTGACTGGTGGGTCCCGCCGGCTGCCGGCTTCCTCGTCGACAAGCTGGCCCCATCGTTGAGGGCCTTGTCGGGGGCTGGTTACTGTTGCCTCAATCCTGATGACGAGGGCTTTGTCGGGGTAAGCATGGCTACAGTGCCGCCGCCTTGGCGCGATCACTGTAGCCTCACTTCGTCTTGTCTCCTTAATGAGGAGCTTCCTTAGAGGGAGGGAACAAGCCGACTATGGGGAGCAGGCCATATCTCAGGCCGACTGGGGGAGGTCGAGCCGTCTTCGGGCATCTCTCTGACCGGAGGGGCCCGCCGCCTGTGGGTAGTGCTGACAGCCTGTCGTGGGTGACGTCATGGTCAACATGGCAACAGTGCTGCGCCGGACGGGTGATGGTTGCCCCGTATGGCGCACTGTAGCCACGCGCGCTCCGGGATGCGGGGCTGGCAGGCTTCACTGCAGCCACGCCCCGTCTCATCACCGTTATGTGGTTGCAGATTCCGAGGGTGCAGCCTTGGCCGCCTGCGGGGTGGCTGGCTTCTCGGAGTCGGCCTTCTTGTGGCCGGTTACGTGG
Source organism: Aegilops longissima (assembly GCA_021605205.1). Classification (NCBI taxonomy): domain Eukaryota; kingdom Viridiplantae; phylum Streptophyta; class Magnoliopsida; order Poales; family Poaceae; genus Aegilops; species Aegilops longissima. Next base: position 746,530,258 of record CM038682.1, read on the forward strand.
AGTCAGCCCTCGGGTAGCCGGCTCATCAGAGGCCGGTCCTCTTGAGGCCTTCTGCCTGTGGGTCTTGGGGCCGGGCCGCCTCCCGATAGCCGGCCTGAATGACAGCCGGCCGGGGAAGGCGGCCCAGTGTCTTGGATGTTGGATGGCTTGATTGGCTTGTAATTTTTTCAGAAGCCCCAGGGGGAGCCAGCTAGGCTACCCGTGGTCATTTACTCCGACAGACATAATCAAGATAGTCATACCTGTGCTGTCGTAGAAGTGTTCCATGACATTACCAAAATTATCATCACGGAAGTGTCCACTTCCATGACGATAAATCGCGCGTCCCAGAAGTGCTTTCGTCAAGGGTGACCGACATGTGGCATCCACCGTAACGGAACACCGTTAAGCTATCGGGTCGGGTTTTGGATCCGATAACCCGTTAACAGCCCCGACCAATGGGGATTTTCCATGTGTAAAATCATCATTGGCTGGAGGAAACACGTGTCGGCTCATCGTTGGGACAGATGTCATCCACTCATTGAAAGGAAGGCGCGTATGATACGACGACACGTGGCACGGCCCAACAGAGGCCCATTCCTGTGAAAAGGTTGGCCCGTTTGACTTGGTCAAAAGGTGGCGGGCTGGCCCATGGAAAGCCTGTTAATGGCCTTTCGCATATAGCCCATTTACAGCCCGCTAACCCAAGGCCCGTTACGCCCTATCCGAATTAGGCCCAGTAGCATCATCTGGGCCATCCAATATGATTCCAGCCCATTTTCACTTCTGGCGCATGTATGGACCATGACATCTTTCAGCCCATATGAGGCGCTATGTAACTCTTGGCCTATTAACGGCCCGTGGTGAAACTGGCCCGTAATGAACAGTGTATCACTTTACACCCATTAACGGCCCGTGGTGAAACTGGTCTGTAATGAACAGTGTATCACTTTATACCCATTAACGACCCGTTATTCCGTTGGGCCGTTTCCAGCCCATGTTATCTTTCGGCCTTCTCAGAGCCAATTTATTCTTGGGCTCATTTCCAGCATTCGTTTACTTACGGCCCGTTACTGTCATTTTCTGCTTGTGGGCCAAATTCAGCCCGTGGTTACAGTCGGCCCGTTTGTGGTCCATTAATACGTTGGGCCATTTTCATAGCGTCATCAAATACGGCCTATTAATGATGGCCCGTTATGGTCGGCCCATGAACGGACGATTCCAACTCTAGCCTGTTTACGGCCATAATGCGGTCTGTTTGGCCCATGTTTGTGTCGATCATCTGACCCGTATAAGGCCCATTGATGATCTGCCCACAAAGGCCCATTGTTTCTACGACCCGTAGAAGGCCCATTGTTTCTACGGCCCGTAGAAGGCCCATCGCTTCTCGGCCGAGAGGAGGCCCGATGTCACTATAGTAGATATTAGCCCATGGTTATTGTGGCCTAGTTTTAAAAATAGGTTATTGCAGCCACTAGCTAACCGCGAAAAAGAACTGCAATGACTACAAGCAAACAAATAAACAAGACAACAAGGAAATAAATAAGCAAGCAACTAACGCTAGGCTATCACGGCTATTACATATTACATCCAATGGGCATCAAAGTTCGCCACCAAAGGCAAATATAGGGAACAAAGCAGCATATCATATACACTAGTTGTCAAAGTTGGCGACCGCGCAAATAAACACCACAACAAAACAAATCCGAACTGAAACCACTTGAAAGATCTCAAGAAACAATATCATGGGTACCCATAATGTCGACAAGATGCTTAGCAAGCTTATTAACTTTCTCTTGTTTGGCGCTTAAATCCTCCAAAACTTCTTTGTTGCACCGTAAAATATGCATTTGAATTCTGCAGGACTTCTCGGTCCTTGACTTCTGTCAGAAAGCACATCTGGTCAATGTCTTTCAACTTGAAGTTGAGACTCAAGAAGATGAACTGATTCAGCAGCGAGTTCAAGAGCTTGTGCCAGCAGTAGTGGCCAGTAACTCGAACACTACATCAAGACATGACTTTTGGGTTCCCTCACTGTCGTCAAGATAGTTTTTATCAGCTTTCTTGGAGATCAACAGGGATGTCTCACTATCTTGAACCTTATCTGCATTACTTCCTTTACTATTGGATAACGCGGTACTGTTCTCCAATATTTTGTCCGCATTCTAAAAGAGAAACAAGCAGACACATCACATGTTTACCATGTTGTTTATGAAACACATTTTGGTAAATGAGTTCAGTAGCAAAGTGGACAGGATAACAACATGAAACAAACATATATCTATGTACCATGGTCACTTTATGGTCTATATCATTCTAGTTTTTGTTGCCAAATCAAGATAGAGACACAGTTCAAATAATATTTGTTCAAGACAAAGCAGAATAGACAGAATATAAGTGTGCGTAACTATAGAGCAATAACAACACTTGTAATGTGCATGACATGAGAACATAACTATTTATTCAATTGAAACTGAAATCAACATAGAGTAGGTTACAGCAGCAAACCAGTTAAAGAAACAGTTTTAAAACATACCTGTTGCACCATTGGAGTTTCAGTTCCATCCTTCAAATTTGAAAATAGTTGGTATGAGTAAATACAGTAATGCAAGAGCAAAGGAGTACGAACCATAGCTACAGAACCTGACCTGAGAACAAATCTTCTTCTCCTTTAAGCGTTGAGTTGGGATTCGAGTGGTGGTCCTTGTGCTTTGGGCACTGCAGTTCCTTTACTAACTGCCGTGTTTGGGTGCTCTGTGGTGGAGACGGTGCTGTGTCAACTGGGCTCTGGTTACTATCTGCCGGGGTTGGGGTTAGAAGGGTGTAGCTGGTTCTCTGTCCAACTGGGTAGGGGTACAATCTGCGAGAGTCTGGGTTATGTGTGGTGGATCTGGTCTTTGGGCAAGTACAACCGTGGTTCTATCTGCATCAACTGGTAGCACTATCTTTTCTGAAGACCGTGTTGTTACTCCCTTAGATACTGCCATCACGCTCTCCAATTCAAATGGCTGATAAACAAGAAAAGTAATTGAAAGTATAGACATTGTATGATAGACATGTGCAATGAATAGTGGGGAATAAAAGAGGGCATGAAATAATTCATATTTATGTTGTCTAACCAAACATGATAGCATGACACGATTTCACATATATGATGGCTAACTAAACAGGATAGCATGGCACAATTTCACATTATGATGGCTAACTAAAAAAGATGGAAAGACATAGTTCAAAATATGAGACAATGTAAACATGATGACATGACATAACTATATAATGTGTTTATTAAATAGGTTGGCATGCCATAATTCACATACATTCACGGATAGAATGCCATAATTCAAGATATGATGACTGTAAACACTAAACAGGATGAGATGATATAACTATATGATGTCTTTATTAAATGGGTTGCCATGCCATAATTCAGATAGATGATGTGTATGTACTATGTAAACATGATGGCATGATATAATTCAAATATATGATTTATATAGTAAGCAAGTAAGCAGATGGCAATCCATATATGATGTAAAAACTAAGCAATGCAAGACAACATGCATGGCATGGGTAATATAACCCTGCCAAGTTTGAGCATAGACCTCAGGGGGGAAATAGGACTGGTCATCAGTCTCTGAATCCTCCTCCGAGGAGCTCTCTGTAACCAGCAAGATGTCTGCATCAACAGGTAGCATTGTCTGCTCTGAATACCTTGTTTTCACTCCAGATACTTCCATCACCGCTCCAAATGGCTGATGCACAGGAAGAGTAGTTGAATATACAAATGTTGTCGACAAATGGAACACGTAATACAAAAAAATTATAGCATGATATAATTCACATACATGATGATTGGCTAAACAGCATGGCATTGCATAATTCACATATATAATGCCTTTCCAACAAGATAGCACTGTATAATTCACATATATAATGTCTTGCAACAAGATGGCAATGCATAATTCACATATATGGTAATTAGACACTAAACATGTGGCATTCACACAAAGCATGTCTAAACTAATCAAATGACATAGCAATGCGAGATACCATACGCACGATATGAGCAACATAACCCTGCCAAGTTAGAGCATACACGTTGGGGGGGTGGGGGAATAGGACTGGTCATCTGTCTCTGAATCCTCCTCTGAGGAGCTATCCGTAACCAGCAAGATATGCGCTTCGTCAGATAGCATAGTCTGCTCTGAAGACCTTGTTTTCACTCCAGAATTTGCCATCACCGTGTCAAATGGCTGATGCAAACGAAGAGCAGTTGAATGTACTAACATTGTTGACAAATGTAATATGTAACGAAAAAAAGGATGGCCTGGTATAATTTACATATAAGATGACTGGCTAAGCAGGATGGCATTGCAAATTTCACATATATGATGCCTGGCTAAACAAGATGGCGTTGCATAATTCACATAAACGATGAATAAACTAAACAGGTGGCATTCACACAAAGGATGTCTAAACTAAGTAGATGACATATTTGATGTATAAAGTAAGCAATGCAAGACACCATATGCATGATATAACCAACATCAGCATGCCAAGTTAGAGCGAAGACGTCAGGGGGTAAATAGGAGTTGTCTTCTCCTTCTGAATCCCCCTCAGAATAGATATCTTCCTCTCGATTACAATCTGAAATGCGTGGAGGGGGGCTGCCTTTGCGCCTACCATGGAGCGACGTCTGCATGAAATTTTATTGCCATGCAAGGCTCGTCTCTTTTGCTCTACATGTTCAGTTCCATTGTTTACAATAACTGTCATGCATAGGAATAAAACATAGTGAGATTATGTAAGGAGTGCATGCAGAAATCCAGAGTGATGGTAGCAACCTGTGGATAGACCCAAAACCAATAATAGTAGGCAGATAATGGCTTCTTTACTGTTTGTTTCCCACCCAACATGAAACTCATACTAGACACCGGAGATTAACTAGATAGTAGATAGATACTATTGATAACAGCCCCGATATGTACCTGACAACCATTTAAAAACTCAAGTTTGACCATTAGTTTGGAGCTGACTCAGAGTCTAATCGGTGAACATGACGATAAAGTAGCATGTAATATTAAGCGATGCATAACATAAGCAGACACGAAAGGGTGCGACCTCTCTTGCGGGCCCGTGTAGTCCTCGAGGTCATCTGCTTGGTTGATGATGGTAATGCAGTTTTCATGGCTGCCAGCGGCAGGGAAGAAGATCTGAGGCGGCGAAAGATAGTCTGGAGACCGGATCCCTGCTGTGCTGGACCCTTCTGTCGTTGGAGCAGCTGAGCTTGGGTGGACGACGGCACAGCAGGAGCGGGACAAACCATGCAAGGTTTTCTTTGACAACTATCTGTAAGAGAAGTAATTCTGTAAGGCTCGTTTGAATTGGAGGACTCCAACAATGCAGGGATAGGAAATAGACAGGAATAGGATAGGAATGCACGTGCAAAACAGAGAATTTAAAAATACAGGATTTCTGCCAATCTGGGTGTTTGATTCACAACAATTGGAAGATCACAGGATGCAAAGAAGCATGGTGAGATTATGTCAAACCACAAGAAAATGTACGGTTATAATGCTATTATGCTACTATCTCTTAGTCTTGTGCTTCATGAATAGGAATTTGAAAAGAAGGACAAGTGAAAATTAAAATTCCTACGTTTTTTCTTTCAAGGAGACACTAAAGGAACAAATCCGTGTGCTCAGTGGACAATATATATAACATGTAGAGTAAAAAAGAGATGCAACAAGTGCACAACCTCTTTGGCGAAGCCATGTCGATCTCAGCGTGATTGGGTTGGCCGGTGAGGATGCTCCGGCTGACTTTGCTGTTGGAGGAGGGGAAGAAGTTCTTAGGCGTCTGGAGATGGAGCCCCAGGTACTGCTCCGCTGTGATGGAGGGTTTCGTTGTTGGAGCAGCTCCGGTGAGTATTACGACCCCGAGGCTAAAGTAGGACAAGAGAGACAACGAAGAATGTTAACCTGAGTGGAATTCTAATAGCATCTCCAATACATGACGTAAAATACATAACCACAAAGTGCTAGATGTAAAATACATCAGCCGCTCATCTCTGAACTTAACTGTCTAAACTGAACTTAACTGTCGAAACTGAACTTAACTGTCGAACTGAACTTAATTGTCGAAACTGAATTTTGTTGTCGAAACTGAATTTTGCTGTCGAAACTGAACGCACTAGCAAGTGAGGCTACACGTCGGTCGACTGACGTTTTCATCTCTGGTCAGTCGATTTTGCAGCCGTTGGATATGAAATCAAGGGCCTGCGGTTCATCTTCAACCTCCACCCCCTTGAGCCGCCAGCCACCACCGGCCAAACAGCAGCCCCCCGCCGCCCGCGGCCGGCGGTGCGCCGCCCTGCCCGCCCCGAAAACACTCCCCACCGCCGGTCCGCCGCTGCCCCGACCATCCCTCTAGGCCCCCCCGTGCCGAGCTTTTTCTCCGGCGATCCCCACGCCACTGCCCCGCCACCGTCGGCGACCACCACCCCCATCCTGAACCCTAAGATAGATTGTGGGGCACCTCTTCGGCGAGCCCCCCCTCCCCGCTGCGACTGGTTCTTCCTTCATCCCGGCGAGCCCCCCACCCCCTGAAAATCGACTGACCAAAAAGTCGATTCAATCGATTGAAGTGTAGCTAAATCGGAGCAGCATCGCAAGCAAGAGCAAGAGCCAGAGCAGCAGCGCGAGCAAGAGCAATAGCAAGAGCAGACCAGGCAGGGGACCGAGAGCAAGAGCAGAGCAGCAGCGCGAGCGAGATCTAAAGCAGCATCAACTCCTACTGATGTGGACGTCACCGCCGAGGGAGCGACACCGTGGAGGAAGTGGCCGGCGATGCCGCCGTGGATGGAGCCGCGCCATGTCGGCTCGGGACCGAGCGCCGGCAGCACCGTGAGATCGAATCAAGAAGAAAATGCGGCGATTAGTGTACAACCTCTTTGGTGGCGCCGATTAGGCAACAACTTCATCCGAGGAAACGGTGATGATGATGCTCTTCCGGTGGTGCAGGTGAAGACGGTGGTGTGCGAATGGAGGTGGCGCGAAAGACGAGGGGAACATCGGGGCAGCTCCTTGGAGGTGGAGGACGGGGTGGCTGAACCGGCGGGACGATGAGATCGACGACGGATCCTCATCCGGTACGGTGGATGAGGGACGTCGAGGTGTTGCTGTGGACGACGTCGTCGGGGAAGAGGCTCCGGCTGGGTGGCGGACGGAGCAGGGTGTGGGATTTCGTCGCGGGTTTTCGCGGCCTTGGTGTACGAATGGGTGGGCGGATGGGATGGCAGTGGGGAACCATGGCTTAGAGACGCGCTTGTCCGAAATGTGGGGTAAGTTACGAAAGTACCCCCACCGATTTGAGGCGGTTCTTTCGGTTCAGGGGTACCACGGGCATTTCGCGTGTCCGGATTTCACAGGAGGTGGGAGTTTTCGCGCGCGTTGTAATTTCGGAATAGCAAGGCGCAGGTTGAGATGGAGAGAGTTGTCGGAGCACAACAAGACAAATATATATCTTAAATATTTCAGGCTAACAAGGCGCGGGTTGAAATTTCCGGACAAACCTAACGTGTACTGTACCAAATCAATGCACACTACAGATGTCATTCAAAACTTTGAATTCATGTTATGTTCAATTAAAATATTTCGCTACGTGTATAATGGATGCAACCTACTACTCAAATGAACGTTTTAGTGCATTCCAAACGTATATACTACCGCTTCAATATGAACTAAATTTGAATTCGTTTCTCTATTTGAATAAGATCTACAGTAATGATTGTTGTGAAGTCAAAGCATTTGAATTCGTTTCTCTGTTTTAGTAAGATTTACAATCATCATTATTGTCAAGTTAAACCATCGTTTGTGTATTATCTTCACAGCACACTACATGATTAGTCTCGAGTTACATATGAACTATGTGTACTATATGAACTCGAACTAGATTTTTTGAATCCACTTTATTTTGATTTCAAATCACATTACATTTATAGCTCTAGCTAGATCTTCATAATCTAAACCATGTCTCATATGTATAATGTGTTTATCACATTATGTATGGTGCCCCGCCCCCTACGCCTACAAGTATTTAGATGTGAGTTGCAAATACTACACATTACCACAAATTCAAATAAAATGTGAGAATGTTCGATTCATAGTATTTTTTAGATTGTTCGATATTTAGTTGTAAGCTGCAAACGCCACACATTATCACAAATTCAAATAAAATGTGAGATTGTTTGATTTATAGTATGGTTTAGATTGTTCGGCATTTAGCTGTGAGTTGCAAATGCCATGCATTATCACATTATGGTATAACATGTGCACAACACGTGTATCAGCACTATATTCATGCATGCAATGTTTAAAACACTATGATCTCCTATTCAAATATATGAATCCGCTTTCATATCAAATTATGATCTTTGTCAGTCTCTTACACCCACACAATCCTCTAACCTTTGTAGCTACCACTAACTTTCTCTCGTGCATGCACACGCCCTCCTCGCCTCCCCTCCCTCGACATTCTATCCACGGGCACATTCATTTTTTCTTTAGGTCGTTCTCCCGAGTCTCCACAACTCCTTTCCGACACACACCGATCGATAAACCTCTCCAGCGATGCCTGCCTACAACATACACACACACCTTCAATCTCCTCCTTTATGTGTCCTTGCCTCGTGTCTCTCATACGGTCAGACACACGTGTAAACTCTCGCCTCTCTTTTCATCGATCTCACAACCGTACCGCACACTCCTCCCCTATCTAGCTAGTAGTTGGGCCTCTCGCACCACCTCCTAGCTCCATTCTCTCTGTCTATCCGTCTCGCTGGGCCTTATTTGCCTCTAACAAATGGACGTACACCGGCCGATCTCTCGCTATACATATAGCTAGCTAGGTCCTTATAACTCATTTTTACCCACACGTCAATCGATCTACCTCATTAGTTGTGTCTCTCCCTTCCTCCGACAAGCAACAATTGATCTACCGATCTAGTTAGGTTTGTTTACCAAACACATGGTTCCCCTTCATCATCCATGGATGCGTCCCGACAGATCTATCACGCACAGGCACACACAGAAACACATCCCCACTCTTATTGATAACATTGCAGTACCACCCTCAGTTTATCTAGTAGGCCTCTCCCACCATCTTCGAGAAGCAACTCCATCACCCATCCAGCACTCTACCCCTCTCCCTCCCTCCCTCTCTCTCTCTCTCCTCTCTCTGTCCCATCATATTTCCCGTCCTTCAGTTATGTATGGATGTCGACCGATCTCCCTCAAGACATAGCTGGGTCTCTCCTTCTCAACACATATACGAGTCATTCTACCTCTATAGTTAGGCCTCTGCCTAACCCTCCCCCCACCCCCCCACACACACCGATACATCGAGCGCTCTAGTCATGTCTCCCTGCCACACACAAACTTGACATGTGCCCTCTAATGTTCCGGTGGGCCAGTCGCCCTATATCTTTGATTTGCACACACACACAATTTTGATGGCTCTCTTCGTCGATCTCGCACCCACCCACTTGATCCTCTCTTCGACTCTATCGATAGCTATGACCCCTCCCTCTCTTCTCGTGGATTGCCCGACCCTCTATGTATGATATGGATAGGCCTCCATTTCACACACATTGCATGCAAAATTTTGTTTGAGATGTCATCGGCACATATTCCCACAAACAATTCACGAAATCAACTCCCACCCCACCCCACCCCAAAACAAAAAACACTCACGAATGTGGTTTGTATCTCTCTCACACACACACGTAGGTGGGGGACGTGCACGAAGAGAAGAGGTGCATGCACGGCGCACGTACTCTTGTCTCTTTCCCAACCACACCCGCGCGGGTACATGGTGGAGCTCATTTCTGTACGAAAAAGGCAGTCCACGTGGCAATTTGGCACGTGTACTGGTTGTCCACTTGGTGGAGGGAGGATCGTCTACCACGGGTGAACAAACAAATTGCGACTTGATGTGTTATATTAAAAAAAGAGGCAAACCATGTGGGGCCTACCTTAGAGGCAAGGCTCTATACACTGGAGTACTTTTGATGTGTCCCGTCAACTCACAGAACGAGGAGAAGCTTGCTTAGTACACCGTCTCCCCCGCCCACGGGCGCGGTGGCTCGCAAGATGAGGTGAAGCTTGCTCCTCCCTCGCCCATGCGCACGGTGGCTCGAAGGACGAGGAGAAAAATGTACTACTCCCTCTGTTTACTCCTCGTCCCTACTACCTTGGTTATATAGATTATATCATATTGTTTGGAATATATATGTCCTTTAGTAGATTCAATATGAACTACTAGTGCATACTCCAAACACTGATGTATATAGATGTATTTGAGAGTGTAGATTCACTCATTTTGCTCCGTATGTAGCACTCTCCCTCGCCCCTCGACCCTCGCCCACGTGGTGGACGTGCAGCAATTCATTCGATCTCATATAGCCAGAACGATATATACTGCACTACCATTATTGCTCGACTTCCTGAAGAGGCGAAGAGCCAATCGCAAGGTTAATATTTTGGATATGCCAAGCGCAAGGTTATAGGAGAACGAGTAGTAGGTGCCGCGTCATTTATAAATAAAGTTTTTTTTTCTTCAGTGGCACGTACGCAATATGATAGGTTCATATGGAGAGAAAAGGAAACCGCTCCACTATATACATAGTCAGGACGGGCCAGCCTACACGGTTGCTTGCTGGGGTTGCTCTCTTCACACTCTCTCACACAAAACGACTGTGGCCACATCTCTAACATCCCGGCGGATCACGTATGCTTGGGGAAGGGGTGGATGCTTAGTGTAGATGCGGTGGCCATCGCCGACGGTGAAAACCCATTGTCGGCACGTCCCGATCAGGGTCCCCGACGTTCTCTCTCACAAAGTCGATGAGGTTGCCTTTGTCCCTTGCTCACTGCCGCGACGTGGGCAGTTGCCGCCTCCCGCCGCCCTCCTCAAGGTTGAGCTACGCCCCTCGGTACAACTCCCTTTACAACCGGCTTGCACCATCGCTCCAGCTGCCCACATCACTCCCCTGTGGATAATTTCTCTACTTTTTTGCCCGCACATACCTCTATTGGCTTCTACGTACTGTATTTGTGATGAGTTTATGTCTCATCAACTAGTCCCAGCAATCTTATTCTAATCACGCTTCTTCAATTTCTTTGCCACAGGGATGCTCATCTCGATTTTGGTGAAACTGCACAAAATGATCCGATGGTCAAAAGGTTGCAAACTTCATTTATTAAGAAGCTCGAACGTTGCCAGCAAATTGAAGCCTGGTCAGGGTTCACGGTTCAAGGGCTAGGGACTGCATGGATCGTTTTTTTCTTTAGCTGCCTCTGTTCCAAAATAAGTGTCAACTTTAGTAGTAGTACAACTTTGTACTAAAGTTTGCACAAAGCTGAGACACTTATTTTGGAACAGAGGAAGTACATATTTGCTATGATCTGTCAATCATTGAGATGCAATAGCATGCATGTTAGTCTCCTTTGTATTTGATGAAATGTTGCAACGGGCAACCTTGGACGCAAGATACATGTAATAGAAGCTGGAAGCGTCATAGCACTGTACAAATTTATCTCGCTGATAAATTACAGTACATACTATACTAGTACTTCCTCCGTTCCTAAATATAAGTCTTTGTAGAGATTTCACCATGAACCACATGCGGATGTATATAGATGCATTTTAAGTGTAGATTCATTCATTTTGTTCCGTATGTAGTGAATCTCTACAAAGACTTATCTACTAGTAATAGTTAGCCCCCACTATTAGGAATTCTCTATCCTCTCCTTGAGCCACATCATCAAAATTGATGTAGCCGTTAGATGAAGTAAATCAGTCCATAATAGCCGTCTGGTCTAGACGTTGAGAGGCTCGGCACTAAGCCACATGCAAGCATGCAGAAATACCGTGGGACATGCATGTGAGTGGGTTTTAAATCACATCAACATGTCTGCATGCAAGCATGCACCGGTAGCATGCATGTAAGTGAGCTTTTAAGTCCCATTAACATGTCAAAAAGAAAAATATAATCCCATTATGCAGTAGGAGTTGGCTGATCTTTTTTCCTTACGTGGGATGGTCTAAATGATGATGGGAGTTTATTTAGTTTGGCTACCACATTTGTCATGCGGTTATAGAGTGTTTTTTAGTTCTATGAAATCGATAATTTTGCGCAGAGAGACATACCGCTGTTCCGCGGTAACGCGCGGGGACTCTTCTAGTAATATTTAGGAACGGAGGGAGTACTATGTAAAGAGTTAGGTGTTGCACGGTGATAGTGTGAGGTGGGCCATGTAATCACTGAGCCTGCATGTTTTCACTGCTCTTGCACGCCTCCGCTGTAAGAATGGAGAAAATTGTAATCTAGTAGTAGTACCTCCTTTCGCCGAAAGCGTGGGACATCCAACAGTCCTACCACCTCAATAATAAAGACCAATGAGCCGTCAAATCACATAGACCCAGCAGTAAGTTGGACGGACGAAGCAACCATCACTCTTGCGCCAGTGAGAGGTCGCGTCCGCTCTGCCCTGGCATGAATGCGGCATCGATTCTTTGGAGCGGACGCGCGTGCGATGGAGGGGCTTTGGGTGGGCCAGGCTGGTCAGGAGCGGGCGTGGCAGCTGTCCGCATGTCCCTACCGGACACGCCCGGAAACGAGAGGATGCACCGACTCTCACGGCTAAAATCATACACTACACAACATCTCTCTGTAGGAGTAGGTCGATCTGTCGCTCTCTCTAACACACACATGCTGTTAAACACACACACACACACACACACATGCACACGCACGCACCTTGGTCCCGTTGCACCTTCTAACGTGACTTATTACACCTAGATGGAGGGAGTAGTAAGTATACGAGATACAGTGGCACACTGAATTAAGTCAAATACAAGTGCCCAAAATTTGTGTGCATGTTATAATAAGGATTCACTTAAAATAGTACGTGAGCGAATAGAGGGATCAATTGGACAGTGTTCCCGAGCAGTAGCGAGATGTGTGAGGTAAGATACACCGTTGACGCTTTTAATTTTTCTTATTAATTTGTTTGTTTCACCCTCTGACTGGTGGGACCCAACGTACTACATGGAGAGAGGTAAGGTGACTAAGGCTGCAGTATTTCCGCACCACTGTGGATAGTCTTACCACCAAAGCCACATGACACGATTATGATTGAAATCCAAATGACTCCCACACACACAAAAAAAACATGGCATGCTTGTCACACGAATGCAGGAATGTATATAATGTTTTTCCCTCTCGTTGAACATAACGGGAGGGTTGTGTAGCTGGTTAGCCTATTCGCTCATCAAACTTGAGGTCTCGGGTTCGATAACTACACTTGAGCATAATTTGTGCCAGGATTCTTTGAATGGTCAAAATGTTTTCTAGGGTTTGCACGCTTCACACTCTCTCTCCAGTATATATATAAACGCTGGAGCCTCAACGCTTGTAGTTGCTCTCTTCACACTCTCTCGCCCTCTCCCGCTGGAGCCTCAGCGTTTGTAGTTGCTCTCTTCACACTCTCTCGCCCTCTCCAGATCTAAAAAGACTTCGTTGGCCTCTCTCTCCCCTCACTACTGCTCAAAGAGCCGGCAGGATCCGTCCGCCGGGAAGGGAAGGAGGCTTAACGCTGTCGCCGTCGGTGAGGGACTACTAGCGCAACTGTTCACTTTCCACCCAGCAGCAGCGCGGGAGGGCCTCCGACCCGTTCTTCTTCGCTGCCGTCCCGTCGCCCACCGAACCACGCCCCAAGAACCTTAAGGTATAATTTACTTACTCCACATGCATTGCTCTAGCTGCATGTATACCATGAATCTAGGACGTGGTTCAAAGAGGGAAGGAGTGGGGTAAGTAGTGGGAAAAGTTGTATATAGCATGAATCTAGGACGTGGTTCAAAGAGGAAATGAAGGGGGAAAGTTGTATAGCCTGAATCTAGGACGTGGTTCAAAGAGTAAAGGAACGGGGGAAAGTAGTGGGGAAAGTTGCATCGCATAAATATAGGATGTGGTTCAAAGAGGAAAGGAAGGGGCGAAAGTACTAGTTCAAAAAGGAAAGGAAGGGACAAGGCTGTAGAGTTTGAGCAGGACTAGATTTGCTGCGCTCACATAGGGAAAGGTGTCTAAAGATAACAAAACTGGGACCAACACAAATATGCTCCTTGGTTGTTTGTTCTTTGTTGCAACAGATGCATGACCACAAGACATCGGTAGATGCACATGGTGCTGGTCGTCCACCGTCCCATGCAACTCATTAGCTGTTGTTAATCTAAGGCCCTGTTGGTTAAAACTCCTAGTCCCTACCTTCTTGGTTCCAGGGACTAAACATGGACTAGAGGTTATTAAATGACATGTTAAAAGACCATGTTACCCCTAGTAATGAACTAATAGAGACAAGGTGCGATGCGTGGCAGGGGCAACTGTTGGAAAAGTCCCAAAAGACTCCTCGGGTCTTCTTTCTTTAGTCCCAAATGCCCACTTTTAGTCCCTAAAAGTCCCTCCTGTTTGGTTTAGATGGGACTGACACGGAGTTTTTTTAGTCCATACACCAGAATGTCCCTGTAAACAAACACCCTTTAATAATGCCGCTGGAAAATTGATGCAATGCCACAGTTAAAAGCAAATTACATGTTTAACGAATTTTACTGTTAATATAATCTCTATGTTAATATTAATCAATGCCACCGTTTGAGAAATGCTACTGTCTTGCTTTCTTTCCCATTTAGATAAGGCAGATGCTTCTTTTTGTTGGCTTCTGTGTCATCCACCGTTATTGACCACTAATTGTTTCCTTTGCACCTCTGTGTAAACAGGGTTATCTACTTCACCTCGTTGCCATTGTGACCTTTTGTTGCACTGCACAAAACACTTTTGTTTTAAGAGTGTTTTTTGCAGTTCAACCAAAATGTCACACCGACAACGTTGCTTGATTGCTTGATCTTAGTGGAACTGAACAAGAGGATATCTTACTTCCTATCCGTTAAGGCGAATTCGGTTCAGATCTTCTTCTTGTGAGTTGTTTGAATTCCGCATCATGAGAGGTCAGTACTAGCCTTCTTTCACATGATTCTGCAGTGTGCTTTCATATGTTGTGCTACTTGTACGATAATGTTGCTTGATTTTAGTGAACTGCACAAATGGAGACAAGACTTCCAATCTGTATGTGCACCATAATATCCCATTGAGGTAAGATAAGGATATTTCACAACTGCTGGCCTGTATTTTGCCACTTTCATCAGAAAATTAAGTTTAGTACTATACTTGTGCTCCCTAATTGACATGCCAAATCTTGCATTGAAGGCGAAGCTTATCTGCTATTGAACCAAGTGATGAAGGGGAATAACAAGCGGAAGAAAAACAAAAATCTACTCCCGGTGCTGTAATGAAGCACTGGAACTGTGATGACACAAGTAATGATATAGTTTTGCATCTTAATTTATTGCTATGGCTGGAACGAGCAATTGTTTTGCCACTGATTTGATGCAACTCTTAATGTAATATGTAATTATCTCTACTTGTGCAAACAGGGATCTTCTTTGAAGATACCATATACTTTAGTGGAACTGCATAAGAAGATGTTGGAAACATTAAACTAATCGAGGAGTATATAGTAAGCATGGCCACCACCGTAGATAGCAACAGATGATTCCGGAGAAGTGCTTCATCTGTATGCTCTACACAATAAGCCTCCTGACAAAGGTTGGTACTCGCCCACTGATTTCATCCATATGATTGAGCTTTGTCATCTCTATTGGTGTTGTGCTACTGTTTAGATACTGTCATGAAAAAGTTGTATTGTCCTTGAGGAGTGCTTCATCTGTGCTGTTTTAAATATTTCCTTTCCTTTTTTTCGAGCAAACAGGGATGCTAGCATTTAGTAGTCCTCTTGTCTTTGCACAACATGATCATCTTCCTCTGAAGAAGAATATGGAGTACGTGAAGTGACTAGTTCGGATTATGCCAGGATGAAGAAGCCTTGTCTATCTTCTCATCAGAAGGAGCAGTTGAAGGATGGTTACATTACTCCCCACAAGACCAAACTAACTTCAGCTCAGAAGGACTGACAAATCTCCATTTTTTTGCTGTGATGCGCGAGTACAATGTTGTTCTAGGATTCTTTCTGGTGAGTTCCATTTTTCTAAAAGTGTGCTCTACATGGACCATGTATGTGCCTGTTGAAACTGTCAACTCATAGTACAATTTGCTTTATACTAATCACTTTTTTGTATTTGTGCAAACAGGGGTGCTCAGCTTGATTTCAATGGGAACTGCACAAAATGTTCTTGAATACATCGAATCATTCATTTCCACCACAAGAAAGTAGGTGCCAATAAGTTCAAGGCATTGCAACATATAAGGGCGAAATCATACAAGCTACGCGCGAATTTGGTTGATTTTGGTGGAACTGCACAAAAAGAATAGCTGGTTTATTTAGCACGAGGTGCCATGTCAATGTCTGAACTGATGGCAAACCCTGCCCATTCCACAATCGTAGGCATTTGATATTTTGGAATGGGACAACCTTGTCAAATTTTGCTCATTGATTTTAGCAAGACATGCGTTTGATATTTTCGAATGGGACGCCTTTGCTGTCAAAGAGCGTCGATCAATTTTTCTTTATTCTTTAGTTGTGAAGTAAATATTGCCTCGACATGTGAGTCGCTGAGATGCATAATCATCAATTGTTTTGAATGTTCTCTATGAATTGCCGTGCCTGTGTGTTTGATTGCAATGTACTAAACGCTAAAAAGCTGCTCAAACTCTTTGTACTCCTTCTGTTCCTTTTACTTCGCACATTGTGAAAGTGCATACTTTTTTGTATAAGATTGGTCAAAGTAGAGATACTTTGACTACAGACAAAACTTGTATGCAGACTAGAAAGGACCGGAGGGAGTACATGTGAAACTGCTGCAAACGAGGTGATCCCCCTGGGAATAATGCTAGTACATATTGTTTTGCGTGTTCATCCAATGTCAGTGATACAGGAATTCGAACTAATCGAAATAAATTCATTCATACACGGTCGGATTTCATATAAACATGCCGAATTTCATTACATTTCATACATTCTTCAACTAAAAAGGGGTGCGCTGGAGGTATAATTAATTAACCGAAGCTACCCACCTGTGTCCCGCTGAGCCGAACAGAAGCTTCAGTGACTTAACTGCAGGTGCAGTTGCATAACTAACATGTGGTCTGTTGGGCCCACGTGTCAGTCAGCCAACTGCACCAGCAGTTAAGTAGAAGCAGCGTTCTTCTCCAGCGCAGCTCTCCAACTCCACGTCGCCGCCAAGAAGCTAACCGGCTGTCAATGGTCAACCCGCCTAGCTTGGCTTCAACCGGAGGGTAGTAGCGGTGGCCTTACTTGGACCCAAGCGGCGGCGACCTACCATGTTCTACTATTCCTCGTTTTCTGTGTGGGGCGGCCTCGTTGGCTGCGAGGCGGGGCCTCGGCGGAGCCGACGATGTCCTCTGTCTCGTTACCGGCGGGCGGCGCCTCAGCGGAGTGGTGGAAATCCTCCCCCACTTTGCCGGCAGGGTGGGGCCTCGACTGAGCCGACGATGTCCTCTGCCTCGTTGTTGGCGGGGCGGGGCCTCGGCGGAGCCGGCGGTGTCCTCTGCCTCGTTGTTGGCGCCGCGGGGCCTCGGCGGAGCAGGGCCTCGTTGACGCCAGCGGAGCAGCGACTCGTCGGAGCCGGCATTGTCCTCTGCC
Organism: Aegilops longissima; assembly: GCA_021605205.1. Lineage (NCBI taxonomy): Eukaryota > Viridiplantae > Streptophyta > Magnoliopsida > Poales > Poaceae > Aegilops > Aegilops longissima. Next base: position 746,547,975 of record CM038682.1, read on the forward strand.
TCGTCCTCGGTCTCGCCAAACAGCGCCTCGCCCGCTTCATCGCCCTCTTTGCTAGCATCTTTGTAGGCGGCCGCAGCCTCCGCCACCCGCATGCGGTACGAGTCGAACAGCGCCTCCTGCTCCGCCCGCTCCGCGGAGATCTGCTCCTCCGCTTGCAGGTGCTCCTGGAGGAGATGGTGGTTGTAGGCGGCGTCGGCCTGCGCCTCCCGGAACTGCTCCTCACGCATCTGCCTCAGCCTGTCCATATATTGGGCACGGGCCTCGCCGATGTTCATGGTGCAATGCACCGGCGAGGATGGAGTGGAGGAGGGGGTTGGCGCCGGATCGTCGACTACCATGTGCTCCATTGGGACGTCGTCATCCTCCGGCTGCCTGCCGGCCAGCCGGTCGGCAGCAATGGCTGACATCTCCTTGTGGTCCGTCGTCCGCCCGTCCCGAAGAGCGCTGGAGCGTGAGGAAGCCATGGTGGGCAGTAGTGGTGTGGACAGGAGAAAGGGAACATATGCGGATGACTGCGGCTATGGCCGGCGCAACAGTTTATATAACAATGGTGGGCGGCGGAGGGATGGACGTGTGGCGCCCGAGGAGCCGCCTCGGCAACCGCGTATCACTAATGTGGGCGGCAGATGGACGGACGGACGACACTTGTGTCGTTTGAAGGCGGAGCAATCGCCTGCACCGGGAAGCAGGGCGGGCGGGGCTGACTGTTTCGGGCAGAAAGCGTGCGCGGGCGAGGAGATGACTTTACTTGGAGAGGATGACAATGGGGACCCACCAGGTCCATAGCCTCACGTACGCAAGTGCCTCCTTATTTATATATATATATATATATATATATATATATATATATATATATATATATATATATATATATATATATATATATATATATATATATAAAACTATAATTTATTTTGCTTCCTCCTGGTTTCCTGACATCACGGTCCCATACCATTATCAACCTATGTAGTAGTCAATAAACGAGAGAATTGCACAAGAAGCGGCCGACAGCTGAGACCAAGCAGCTCGAGCAGTATTTGTGTTTTTAAGGTGTGAGCACTGCAGATTTTTTCGATGTTTAGCCTAGATACTAATTTTTCTCCTCTGAACAGCAACGAAAACATCACTGCAGGTATTAACTGGGTGGTCTGTGGCCCGTCTAGCCTAGGCCAGATATCCTGCCCAGATATTAATTTTTTTCAAGCTGAAAATGGCTAGCCCAGCTATACTTATTTTAGGAATACCCAGACAAGGTCAAGTTGTTATTCTCCACCCCGCTAGGCTGCAAATCTTTCCTAGGAGGGATGCATTAGGCTTAACAAGAAAATGCGCTTTAAGAAATAATAAATGGGATGTAATTATAAAAACTGGGCAGTAACTATAAAAATTGCAACAAACACGTGATTATTTTATAAAATATTATTTTTGGATATTGAAAATTTTAATTTCATTAATTGTTGCGAGCGCAATGTTTCGTTGGATTTTTACGTAATATAAATTTATATTGAAATTGTATTTAATCTGACTAGAAATTCGGGATAAAAATATTTCGGATCCCATCAAAATGTGGGAAATTTTATTGAATTCTGTTTTGAACGGTTGGTTGAAATGGGCTGTACTATTAACAAACTGTAAATGAGCTGTAGTAAATTCCATTAGAATTCAAAAATGGGCTACACATTCTTACAAATCTCAAATGGGCTATAAGTTCTCTGCCACACACTTCTGGCTTTACTAAGTTGACGCGTCCCCTAAAAAAACAGAGTTGACGCGTATGCAAGGTTTTGTCAACTTATAGTTAACACACGGTTCTAGAAGCAGGGGCCGTTGGATGTCCATCCAACGGATGCTGTGCTTCTTCTTCAATCTCGGATATTCTAGCTTCACCCGCCCAAAAAATGATTCCTCCCCCTGACATCTGGGGCGCACCATTTCGGAAGCTGGCCTGTGGGCCTACTAAGTTGACGTACCAAGGGCTTTGTCAACTTAATCAATATAAACGATTCTAGCTGCAGTGACCGTACGATTTCCATCCAACGGCCGCCATGCTTCTTCAACCTCTGGTCTTCTTGCTCCAGCCGCCCAAAGCAGCACCGGTCGTGCCGCCTGCTCCTGCCTCTCGTGGCCGGCTGTGCTGCCGCGGAGGCCTCACCGCCCCCTACTAGTCCCACCGCTGGCCAGGCCATCCCTCCACTCACCCACACCCCCTGTTATTCTGCGACGACGGCAGTGCAGCCGAACCAGTGAACCCTCGTACTCCTCTCCGCGTGTGCATCCACTGCCGCGTCTTCCCCGGCTCCGCGTCGTCCCCTTCCTAGGCCTCGCTGTCGTGGGTACTTGATCCTTATTAATTCTTGGGCCTGTGGGTTATGAGCCCACTTCAACACTTGTACCAATTTCACTCATCCTTGGAGTTACAATCTCTCCATTTTCCAACATTACACCACTTTAAATCCAATAACATTTCATTTCTTAATACCATCATATCAAAGATAAAACTTCAACTCATTTTTTTTCCAAACTCCAACCTGTGGGACACATTTCCATTTCCATTGGTCTAGTGTTCTTCATAGGGTACTCTCACCCTTAAAATGAAATTCACAAATCCATCCATAGACCATATTTTTCTCATATCCTCGAAAATGGTCAAAACTCTTTGTTCATGGAGTAACAACCCATAAAATTCAACATATGAAATCATCACACCTTAACTTTATTGATTCATGCATTCATTACAATCTCTGAGCACCCATTACATAACTCAACTCATCGAACTCATGAAAATGAAATGGCTTTCTATTACTCTTGTTTCCAATATCAAAATTCCAACTACTCAACTCCAGCTTTCATCTTGTCGGGACATTTAGTAGCATAATGTCCTGCTTCCTTGCAATGAAAACAAATAACTTTCGATAAGTCTTTGAGCTTCTTGGAGATGGTGTCTACTCTTTGGGTTCTTGGCTTCTTCTCTGGACATTTACCAGCATAATGACCTAAATCATTGCACCTGTAACAAGTGATATGACTCAGGTCCTTCTCTGCAAAAATTGCGTTGTTCTCGGGTTGCCTTCTTTTCTCTTCTGGATTTCTCTGTAATGATCGAGCTTCTATTTTCCGAGGGTCAAACTTCACTTCATTGTCGGGAAATATCCCGATACTCTTTTCTTTCCTTGGTGCAATCTCGCGAAAAATGTCCTTCTTCTCCACATGAATAGCGGCATTGGAGTAAAATCTGTTGAGGCCTTCTCTATCGGGGTCTTCAACACATTCCTTCATCACAGGTTCTTTCATAACTTCTCGGAGGGCTTCTTTCATTCCTTCTTCACGCTTCGAATAGTTTGTTGCACCGTGGGGTAAATGTGACATCGCTACCGGGTAGTGGGTGGTTCCTTCACACAAGAAACAAGTCACCCGACTAGTTGGGCATTCCTCACTGGGTGTTTCTCCTCACAATGAGGGCATCCATCCTTGTGTTCCTCCCGGTGTGTCCTATTTCTCCATAAATCTTGCAGTGCACAAGGTTTCTTCTTCGGTTCTCGTAGTGCTTCCGGATGAGACGTGATCTCAACAGGTCTTATTGAATTCCTCCCAAGTTCTTGTTCCATTAAATCCTTGTATGGCTTGATGCATTTTCCACCAGGTTGCAGCACTCTCGGTAAAATACTGAAGAGCATATTGAACCTCATACTTCCTTGCAATCAAATTGCTCCCGAAGTGATCCTCCATGTTTTGAATCCATAGCTCTGACTCCAACTGAGTCATCGGTCTAGAGAATACCAGTCCTTCTTCATTCATCATCTATGGCTCCAAGGGTTTTAGGGTGAGATAAGAGAGAGCTGGATAGAGAGAGATACACACAATACAAACAATAATTTTTTGAAAAAAAACGGGTTTTACTTTGTGGCTGTCGGAAAACATCAAACAAATGACAGCTCACAAATCGCCGCATCTAACGTAAGTGTGTAACAGGGGTTTGGTCTTCTAAAGGTCAAATAATTCTTCAGGAACTTCAAATTCTTCAAGTCTTCAGAGTCTTCAATTTTTGCAGCTGCAATTCTTCCAACGCATGGTGAAATCCTCTTTACTCTGAAGTGGTCATCAGTTCTCCGATATCTAATCCTTCTTGGAGCGTCTTAAGTTGATCCTCCGGGTGATCAAAGGATAAGGGGTATATTCTAACTATTTGAGGTGAGAGGGTCTATTTGATAAAATCAGAAAAGATGAGAAGTAAGAGTCTTTTGAAAATAAAGTTTTGATATATCCTGTCCAAGGGCTTTCCGATTTCTAGGTCACGTCCTACAGTCAACATGTGCTCGATACCATATCAGAAGCGACCCAACCTCGACGGTCAAGCCTCGTGTATCTGTGCCATCCTCGATCAAGTATCTTTGCACACACAGACATCAATGTATATATCAAAGTGCAATCACATGTATAAATAACGAAATGATATATACCTCATAATACTCAGCGGAAACAATCAAACGGGTGTGGAGTCCCATCAACGCCATCGGCAGGTTGAGTGTAGACCGTAACCTCAGATCGTAACTATTACTCGTCGAAGAAAATCCTGCAACATGATACGTTGCAGCCGTGTAGGTCAAGACATTGAATGTACCGCAAGATCACAACATGAGAAAACAGATGATAGAACTATACTATATGCAATATGGCTTTGTGGCTCTGTGTCTGAGTTTTGTTTGCGTAAAAGCTGATTTATTTTCCCTACATCAAAGGAATAAATGAAGTCTGTACTATAGAGTTTTCTATCATGAAAAGGTTCCGCCAACCGATGTATCATAGCCCAAAATCATCATAAGTTGCCCACAATTAAGTTATCAATCCAGTGTTGAGAGTTCCAAGATAGATCCAAGTCCAGAGGCTCAAATTGTCCGTAACCGGGGACACGGCTAATCGATTAGGTTTAAACCCTCTGCAGAGGTTTGTACACTTTACCCGCAAGATTCGATCCTCTTTACGTTCTCGCACTTCAGGGTGTTTGAGAACAAGACGATCAAACATGGTCTTCCAAGAGTTCCTCGACCACCGTCCGGTGCTCATCCAATCCTAACGTAGTTCTACATCTGCTAGCACCGTCCCAGCCAGATTCACCACTAAGGTCAACCAAGCGAGCACATAGTGACTTGCGGTTGCACAGTAAGCTTCCGGGCATGAAGTATTCTTCCGTCTCTTTGAGTCTGGGTGAAGCTTTCCGCAAGATGTCATGGCGCTTCTCCATGCATCCCGCCAACCACTGGTTTCTCCAGGTGCCCGTCAACCGTCCTTCACCCAAAGAGTGTGTATTGAATTCTTGTCTCGAGTCTTGAAGTCTTGAGGCCTTGAAGATGCAGTCCTTGCAGATTCCATCATGGAGTTGTCGTCATTGACGAGATCCTCCATTCTCACACCACTCCGAGCACTCATACCAACCCCGTATACTATAGCGTAGCATTAAAATAAATAACGCCTCGGGCTTGGTAACAGGTGATGGGTTCCTACCTCATGCATACTACTCAACTACAAGGATTCAATATCACTCTGGAGGGATTGTTGCGAAGATGACACTAGATGCAATAAAACACATAGGTATGAAAAACATGGTCAAAGTGAACTTGCCTGGTAAGTTGATGAAGATAAAAACACTCTCGAATAATGACTTGGTTGAACTATTCGTCACTCCGTTGAAAATCTATATAGTCAAACATAACATTCATATAAGCAAACATCCTAGCAAACAATTTTAACACTCATAATAAAACCAACAAATAAAAATGCAAATCAAGGGACACCAAATAAAAACAAAGGAAAACTACACAACAAAACTACTAAAGAAAACTCTAAGACATAACACAAAAATAGTTTTGTCCTAAGTAAAATTTAACATCAAAGGAAATACCAACATAATAAATAATCTGAAAATAAAATATAAAACAACTAATTTTAACAGAAAGTATTTTTCATAAACTTTTAATAGCAAAAAGAAACAAATAAAAGCTTTTATGAAACACTAAGTATGACCTAAACAAGTTTTCATACAAAACTAAGGAAAACAAATTTTAAAATAAAAACAAAATTTTCTTTTGTTGACTAACAGAAACAAAACTAAATTTTTCAAGAGTGACAAAAAGAAATAATTTGAAACTAATAAAAACAATAAAGAAAAGACTAAAACAAAACTATAAATAAACAGTACTGTTTTGCTAAAACCTAATTTAAAAATAAAGTAAAAATAAAGAAGTATATGCTACTGGATAGACAAAACCATAATAAAACAGTAGCAAAAAGAATCAATCAAAAATACTTTGCAAAACTCAAAATATGACCAAATTAGTGATTTGAACAAATTTCATCAAATTCAAATCTAAACTATTCAAATTTGAAACCTAAGTACACAAACAGAAACTTAAGCAAATTTGTGACACAATGCAAAAAGAATCAACTCAAACGGAGTTACGGAACTTAAGTTATGAACAAAAGAAGTTTGAATATGAATCTGAACAAATTTCGAAATTTTAAACTTTCAAAAACATGTTTGAGTTGAATTACTGGATAGAGGAGATCGTAACGAAGAAGTGGGCGTTGGTTTCATCTAATTTGGATGAACGAGTAAAAAGTCATGGCTATTTGAAAAATCAGGGCCAAGTTGTTTTACGATAGAAAAATATAGTTACGGCTAAGGTCTAATGTATAAATACGTAGACTAATTGATAATCTAATCTATTGTATTAGTCTAAAAATAATAAACTACGGAAGTATAAGAAGGGAAAAAAAACAAAGAAAGATACCTTTATAAGGCAGAGAAAAGACGACGTTGAAGAGATCAGACAATTTCCAGAAGTAGCGCTGGAGAAGAAAAAATATTTTTCTTAGTCAAACCAAAATATTGATTTAACCCGAATCAGATGATTTTTTGGAGGCTCTATGGGTCTATATTTATAGGTGGAAAAGAGGCTTAGGGGTCAAAAGCTAGGCAATGTGGAACTAAACATATACGTACGTATATGAAATTTGAAAAAGATCGTGGGCTAAAAGTTCGGCCCGGCCGCGCGCGTACACTGGTGCGGTAGTTTTTTTTTTGTTCGGTCAACAAAAAAAAAAAGATCATTTGCAAAAAAAAGAAATCTGGGGAAGAATATGGCCGGTTGGGCCTGGCCCTTTTAAGAGAGAAAAAAAAACAATGGGGCGCCAGAAGCTACTATACTGCGCATGCAGGCGATAAATAAATATGGGCCGCACGTACAGTTTGTTATTTGTTTTCTTTTAAACAGAAGGCGATAAACTGAAAAACGAAAATAAAACAAAAACTTTATATCGGCATATTATATATCAAAATTTCAGAAAAAGATTTTCTACAGCATGAACATTATTCTAGTATTAAATAAAATACACAAAAATTCAAATAAAGCAAAGAGTGCTTCAGCTCTAATAAAATCCAATAAAAATCATTTTAAAAATACCAAAATGAATTCAAATTTATTCCTCTCAATTTTCTGTTGTAGGGAATCATGTTACCCTATTTTCCATGTATTTTATTTTTGGAGAAAATAATTTGAATAAAACTCAAATAACTCCAAATTGAAAATAAATTCAAAAGAACTTTGAATTTATTCCTTTGAAACTCCTACTCATATTTCATATGTTTTGAAGAAGTCATTTTATCTTCGCTCGTGAAAATCATTGAGTTGCATAAAGTTTCAGAATTGGAAATATTTTCCAAATGAAATTCAAATATTTTCAACACCCTTGTCATTAAATAAATGGAAGAAGTCATGTCATCTTCTCTCCGTGGTTTTGTGATGAAGAGTACTTGAATTCACGAAAAGCATAAAAGCAAAAATGAAAGTTTGGGAAAGTCCTTTTACTCCCTCTCATTTAACTTTCAAAAAGTTTCGAATTCACTCACTTTCAATCAACCAATCAAGCAATCAATCAAATCTATCTATGTGTTTATAACATTCCAAAATTTAGAATTTTGGGATGTTACAAACTACCACCCTTAAAATGAATCTCGTCCTCGAGATTCGGAGAGGCTAGAAAGAAATAGGTTAGGTTTGGGGTCTTCTCAAAATCCATCGATCGTCTCCGGGTCTCGGTGCTACCACCCTTAGAAGCATTGTTACGGTTCCATCAAAACTCAGATACTCCATCCTTATTGCCGACAATTATTGGTCTTCTCAGATATTAAGGATAATTCCTTCTCTGGGCTCTTCCGTAGTGGCATAACCTTTTCCTCAATTCTTTTGTCCTTTACTCTTGGTAAGGTTATTCGAGACTGGGTCTTCATAGTCGACGGTCCGGCGCCAATTCTAAACAAATATCGGTATCTCATGGTGGTCAACGATTTATGGTTTCCCCTGCAGAAAACGGTTCTGGGTTGAACCTCACCGTATAACCTACGGTTGGCAACAACTGTCGTATACAAGGAAAAAAATACCTATACCTTTCTAAGGTTTAAACAAAGTTTTGATCGTCGTCTCTCTACTATAGGTAAGTCACTCAGATTTTACCATCCCATATAGCAAAGCGAATAATACGAGTAAGTCGGTATGGTGATCAATCCATTCCGCACCCAGATCATTACCCTGTATAAGGTTTAGCGAATCTCGCATTCTAAATCTCGGTCATCCTCACAAGCATTGCAGAATTTCTCTTGTCGACGAACCAAGTTCGGAAAATCCATTAATTCTGCAGGCCAAACAAACATCTATCGTTCCTTAACAACTCTCAGGTTTTGCATAAACTCCTATAGAATCGTCGGTTGATCAAATCGTAGTCTATTCCCAAAATTTCTTTCTCCAGTGGGTACTTGATCCTTATTAATTCTTGGGCCTGTGGGTTATGAGCCCACTTCAACACTTGTACCAATTTCACTCATCCTTGGAGTTACAATTGCTCCATTTTCCAAAATTACACCACTTTAAATCCAATAACATTTCATTTCTTAATACCATCATATCAAAGATAAAACTTCAACTCATTTTTTTTCCAAACTCCAACCTGTGGGACACATTTCCATTTCCATTGGTCTAGTGTTCTTCATAGGGTACTCTCACCCTTAAAATGAAATTCACAAATCCATCCATAGACCATATTTTTCTCATATCCTCGAAAATGGTCAAAACTCTTTGTTCATGGAGTAACAACCCATAAAATTCAACATATGAAATCATCACACCTTAACTTTATTGATTCATGCATTCATTACAATCTCTGAGCACCCATTACATAACTCAACTCATCGAACTCATGAAAATGAAATGGCTTTCTATTACTCTTGTTTCCAATATCAAAATTCCAACTACTCAACTCCAGCTTTCATCTTGTCGGGACATATAGTAGCATAATGTCCTGCTTCCTTGCAATGAAAACAAATAACTTTCGGTAAGTCTTTGGGCTTCTTGGAGATGGTGTCTACTCTTTGGGTTCTGGGCTTCTTCTCTGGACATTTACCAGCGTAATGACCTAAATCATTACACCTGTAACAAGTGCTATGACTCAGGTCCTTCTCTGCAAAAATTGCGTTGTTCTCGAGTTGCCTTCTTTTTCTCTTCCTAGATTTCTTTGTAATGATCAGAGCTTCTATTTTCCGAGGGTCAAACTTCACTTCTGCTGTCGGGAAATATCCCAGATACTCTTTTCTTTCCTTGGTGCAATACTGCGAGAAATGTCCTTCTTCTCCACATGAATAGCAGGCATTGGAGTAAAATTTGTTGAGGCCTTCTCCATCAGGGTCTTCAACACATTCCTTCATCACAGGTTCTTTCATAACTTCTCGGAGGGCTTCTTTCATTCCTTCTTCCTGCTTCTGAATAGTTTGTTGCACCGTGGGGTAAATGTGACATCGCTGTACGGGTAGTGGGTGGTTCCTTCACACAAGAAACAAGTCACCGACTAGTTGGCATTCCTCACCGGGTGTTTCTCCTCACAATGAGGGCATCCATCCTTGTGTTCCTCCTGGGTGTGTCCTATTTCTCCGCAAATCTTGCAGGCACAAGGTTTCTTCTTCGGGTTCTCGTAGTGCTTCCGGATGAGACGTGATCTCAACAGGGTCTTCTTGAATTCCTCCCAAGTTCTTTTTCAATTAAATCCTTGTATGGCTTGATGCATTTTCCACCAGGTTGCAGCACTCTCGGTAAAATACTGAAGAGCATATTGAACCTCATACTTCCTTGCAATCAAATTGCTCTCGAAGTGATCCTCCATGTTTTGAATCCATAGCTCTGACTCCAACTGAGTCATCGGTCCAGAGAATACCACTCCTTCTTCATTCATCATCTATGGCTCCAAGGGTTTTAGGGTGAGATAAGAGAGAGCTGGATAGAGAGAGATACACACAATACAAACAATAATTTTTGGAAAAAAAACGGGTTTTACTTTGTGGCTGTCGGAAAACATCAAACAAATGACAGCTCACAAATCGCCGCATCTAACGTAAGTGTGTAACAGGGTTTGGTCTTCTAAAGGTCAAATAATTCTTCAGAACTTCAAATTCTTCAAGTCTTGAGTCTTCAATTGTTGCAGCTGCAATTCTTCCAACGCATGGTGAAATCCTCTTTACTCAAAGTGGTCATCGGTTCTCCGATATCTAATCCTTCTTGGAGCGTCTTGATTGATCCTCCGGTGATCAAAGGATAAGGGTATATTCTAACTATTTGAGGTGAGAGGGTCTATTTGATAAAATCAGAAAAGATGAGAAGTAAGAGTCTTTTTGAAAATAAAGTTTTGATATATCCTGTCCAAGGGCTTTCCGATTTCTAGGTCACGTCCTACAGTCAACATGTGCTCGATACCATATCAGAATGCGACCCAACCTCGACGGTCAAGCCTCGTATATCATGCCATCCTCGGATCAAGTATCTTTGGCACACACAAGACATCAATGTATATATCAAAGTGCAATCACATGTATAAATAACGTAAATGATATATACCTCATAATACTCAGCGAAACAATCAAACGGGTGTGGAGTCCCATCAACGCCATCGGCAAGTTGAGTGTAGACCGTAACCTCAGATCGTAACTATTACTCGTCGAAGAAAATCCTGCAACATGATACATTGCAGCCGTGTAGGTCAGTACATTGAATGTACCGGCAAGATCACAACATGAGAAAACAGATGATAAAACTATACTATATGCAATATGGCGTTGTGGCTCTGTGTCTGAGTTTTGTTTGCGTAAAAGCTGATTTATTTTCCCTACATCAAAGGAATAAATGAAGTCTGTACTATAGAGTTTTCTATCATGACAAGGTTCCGCCAACCGATGTATCATAGCCCAAAATCATCATAAGTTGCCCACAATTAAGTTATCAATCCAGTGTTGAGAGTTCCGAGATAGATCCAAGTCCAGAGGCTCAAATTGTCCGTGAATCGGGACACGGCTAATCGATTAGGTTTAAACCCTCTGCAGAGGTTTGTACACTTTACCCGCAAGATTCGATCCTCTTTTACGCTCTCGCACTTCGTGGTGTTTGAGAACAAGACGATCAAACATGGTCTTCCAAGAGTTCCTCCGACCACCGTCCGTGCTCATCCAATCCTACCGTAGTTCTACATCTGCTAGCACCGCCCCACCAGATTCACCACTAAGGTCAACCAAGCCAGAGCCCATAGTGACTTGCGGTTGCACAGTAAGCTTCCGGCATGAAGTATTCTTCCGTCTCTTTGAGTCTGGGTGAAGCTTTCCGCAAGATGTCATGGCGCTTCTCCATGCATCCCACCAACCACCGGTTTCTTCAGGTGCCCATCAACCGCCCTTCACCCAAAGAGTGTGTATTGAATTCTTGTCTCGAGTCTTGAAGTCTTGTGGCCTTGAAGATGCAGTCCTTGCAGATTCCATCATGGAGTTGTCGCCATTGACGAGATCCTCCATTCTCACACCACTCCCGAGCACTCATACCAACCCGTCTACTATAGCGTAGCATTAAAATAAATAACGCCTCGTGCTTGGTAACAGGTGATGGGTTCCTACCTCATGCATACTACTCAACTACAAGGATTCAATATCACTCTTTGGAGGGATTGTTGCGAAGATGACACTAGATGCAATAAAACACATAGGTATGAAAAACATGGTCAAAGTGAACTTGCCTGGTAAGTTGATGAAGATAACAACACTCTCGAATAATGACTTGGTAGAACTATTCGTCACTCCGTTGAAAATCTATATAGTCAAACATAGCATTCATATAAGCAAACATCCTAGCAAACAATTTTAACACTCATAATAGAACCAACAAATAAAAATGCAAATCAAGGGACACCAAATAAAAACAAAGGAAAACTACACAACAAAACTACTAAAGAAAACTCTAAGACATAACACAAAAATAGTTTTGTCCTAAGTAAAATTTAACATCAAAGGAAATACCAACATAATAAATAATCTGAAAAGAAAATATAAAACAACTAATTTTAACAGAAAGTATTTTTCATAAACTTTAATAGCAAAAAGAAACAAATAAAAGCTTTTATGAAACACTAACTATGACCTAAACAAGTTTTCATACAAAACTAAGGAAAACAAAATTTTAAAATAAAACAAAATTTTCTTTTGTTGACTAACAGAAACAAAACTAAATTTTTCAAGAGTGACAAAAAGAAATAATTTGAAACTAATAAAAACAATAAAGAAAAGACTAAAACAAAACTATAACTAAAACAGTACTGTTTTGCTAAAACCTAATTTAAAAATAAAGTAAAAATAAAGAAGTATATGCTACTGGATAGACAAAACCATAATAAAACAGTAGCAAAAAGAATCAATCAAAAATACTTTGTAAAACTCAAAATATAACCAAATTAGTGATTTGAACAAATTTCATAAAATTCATATCTAAACTATTCAAATTTGAAACCTAAGTACACAAACAGAAACTTAAGCAAATTTGTGACACAATGCAAAAAGAATCAACTCAAACGGAGTTACGGAACTTAAGTTATGAACAAAAGAAGTTTGAATATGAATCTGAACAAATTTCGAAATTTTAAACTTTCAAAAACATGTTTGAGTTGAATTACTGGATAGAGGAGATCTAACGAAGAAGTGGGCGTTGGTTTCATCTAATTTGGATGAACGAGTAAAAAGTCATGGCTATTTGAAAAATCAGGGCCAAGTTGTTTTACGAAAGAAAAATATAGTTACGGCTAAGGTCTAATGTATAAATACGTAGACTAATTGATAATCTAATCTATTGTATTAGTCTAAAAATAATAAACTACGGAAGTATAAGAAGGAAAAAAAAACAAAGAAAGATACCTTTATAAGGCAGAGAAAAGACGACGTTGAAGAGATGAGACAATTTCCAGAAGTCGCGCCGGAGAAGAAAAAATATTTTTCTTAGTCAAACCAAAATATTGATTTAACCCGAATCAGATGATTTTTTGGAGGCTCTATGGGTCTATATTTATAGGTGGAAAAGAGGCTTAGGGGTCAAAAGCTAGGCAATGTGGGACTAAACATATACGTACGTAGATGAAATTTGAGAAAGATCGTGGGCTAAAAGTTCGGCCCGGCCGCGCGCGTACACTGGTGCGGTAGTTTTTTTTATTCGGTCAACAGAAAAAAAAAGATCATTTGCAAAAAAAAGAAATCTGGGGAAGAATATGGCCGATTGGGCCTGGCCCTTTTAAGAGAGAAAAAAAAACAATGGGGCGCCAGAAGCTACTATACTGCGCATGCAGGCGATAAATAAATATGGGCCGCACGTACAGTTTGTTATTTGTTTTCTTTTAAACAGAAGGCGATAAACTTAAAAACGAAAATAAAACTAAAACTTTATATAGGCATATTATATATCAAAATTTTCAGAAAAAGATTTTGTACAGCATGAACATTATTCTAGTATTAAATAAAATACACAAAATTCAAATAAAGCAAAGAGTGCTTCAGCTCTAATAAAATCCAATAAAATCATTTTAAAAATACCAAAATGAATTCAAATTTATTCCTCTCAATTTTCTGTTGTAGGAATAATGTTACCCTATTTTCCATGTATTTTATTTTTGGAGAAAAATAATTTGAATAAAACTCAAATAACTCCTAATTGAAAATAAATTCAAAAGAACTTTGAATTTATTCCTTTGAAACTCCCTACTCATATTTCATATGTTTTGAAGAAGTCATTTTATCTTCGCTCGTGAAAATCATTGAGTTGCATAAAGTTTCAGAATTGGAAATATTTTCCAAATGAAATTCAAATATTTTCAACACCCCTTGTCATTAAATAAATGGAAGAAGTCATGTCATCTTCTCTCCAGGGTTTTGTGATGAAGAGTACTTGAATTCACGAAAAGCATAAAAGCAAAAATGAAAGTTTGGGAAAGTCCTTTTATTCCCTCTCATTTAACTTTCAAAAAGTTTCGAATTCACTCACTTTCAGTCAACCAATCAAGCAATCAATCAAATCTATCTATGTGTTTATAACATTCCAAAATTTAGAATTTTGGGATGTTACAACTGCTGGGACCCACCAGCTACATCTTCGCAGGCAAGGAAGTGCCTGACAGTCGGGACCCACCTGGTCGAAGCGTACGTAGCGTTGTCATTCTGGTCGCGAACGTGTACGTACATACTGGTCGATGTAGAGGCGCGCACGTGTCATAGTAGAGGCGCGCACGTGTCGTAGTAGAGGCGCGCACGTAGCATGTACACGTACGTACAGCGGCCAGGGTGCAAGAAAGAAAATACGGCCACGTATGTGTACATACGGGCGGGGTCTCGAACGCCTACTCGCGCATACGTACGGCCAGGGCTCGTGTACATGGCTGGGTCGAAACAAAGAAACAACGTCGTTGTCGTGTTCATGGGGAGGCAACGGAATGCGTCGTGTTCATGGGGAGGCAATGGAATGCGTCGTGTTCATGGGGAGGCAACGGAATGTGTCGTGTTCATCGGGAGGCAACGGAATGCCTGGGAGCCAATCGGCAGGGTCGGAACGGAATGCGTGGTCGTGTTCATCGGGAGGGCTTGGACGGAACAGGCGATGGAAACGAGGCCTGGCGTACCGCAGAACGGAGGAAACAGACCTTCTACGGTCGAAACGGGGGTCCTGTTGATCGGGAGGGGTGTGGCATACCGCAAAACGGAGGAAACAGACCTCGTACGGTAGAAACGGGGGTCCTATTGATTGGGAGGGGTGTGGCGTACGACAAAACGGACGAAACAGACCTCCTACGGTCGAAACGGGTGTCCTGCTCATCGGGAGGGGTGTGGCGTACCGCAAAACGGGACTCCACGGGATACTGTTCATCTCCATCGTCGATCTCCTCCAGCCTCCACGGGCTACCGTCGACCTCCTCCAGCCTCCACCGCGCGCTATTCCACCGCCATCGCTCAACCACCCTCCACCGCTTCATCGCTCATCCAGCCTCCACACCACGGGTCCTGCTCAACCACCCTCCACGGGCACCCCTCCACCGCTCATCTGCTCATCCAACCCTCCACACCACGGGTCCTGTTCACCCGTGAGGCAACGCCACCACTCACTGCTCATCCAAAACCCCATAACGCCACTGCTCATCCAGAGGCAGCATCGATCGGCTTTAGTTAGCAGCAGATAGCGAAGAATCGCCGATCGGGTTCGATTAACAACCATCGATCGACCGCTTCGGGTTCGATGCAGCGTAGCTGCAGTCAATCGCTTGGGTTCGATTAGAGCCCAAGGCCTCGCTTCGGGTTCGATTAGAGCCAACGCCTCACACACACGCAGCAGACGTACGAGAGAAACGCGCATCGCTCGGCCCCCGACCTCCCACCGTAACCGGGAACTCCCCAAAAGTTTCCTCGCCCCCGCTTCTACCACGGTTTTTTCCGTCATGGACGACCCAAAAAATGTATTGCAGCAGCGTCTCCGGCCCGCCCAGGACGAAAAGCCCATTTTCTATCATGATTTTTTGTCATAGAAGTAGGAGCCCACCACATCTATGATGATACCGGGTTTTGTCACAATTATTGTCATAGAAGTGTCATATGTATGAAATAATTTTTTTCGTTCGGCCCAAAATGTCACGGATGTGTCTTTTTTTGTAGTGTGTAGTAGGGCTAGAGTCTGCTAGAGTTGGGGTGTTTTGTGGGTCAGGTGATATTGCAACTACACCTAATGGTCTATTTGATTTATCAGGTGCCACTACCTTTTCCAAATACTTTGCTTGTGCTCCTCCACGATCAGCAATCGCCCTCTTCCTTTTGAACGTCTGATACACAAGAACAACATTTGAATGGATAAATATGGTATGATGACAGATGGAATATGTGCTGAAAATGGATAGGCAGGGCGTATTCACATACGCGATGTGTAAACTAAGCTAATGGCAGTTCAACAAAGTAGAAGCAATGCAAAGCATCAGTTGCAAGATATGTGCGACAAATATAACCTTGGAATGTTAGAGCAAGCACCTTGATGGGTGAATAAGATAGGGCATCTTCCTCTGACTCCTCCACTAGGGAGCTACATTGACTTAGGTCTCCCTCTAGCTCAGAATCACTTTTAGGATCATATTCGAGCATGAATCAGAGGTGGAGAGCGTTTGCATTGCATTGCATCCAGACTTGATTTCAGTCCCTTACGCCAAGTTTGACAGCCATGGCATTGTTCTCGCTTTATTCTTTTCATGCCAGCAGGCTCATAATCATTATGATGCTGTTCGAATCTGAGATTCATGAAAACATAAAAAGTAGTCAGATTATCTATGGAATGCATTGCAGATTCAACTCAAGAGTGTCTCCCTTGAACCCCTGATATGCAAAGTTCACCCCAACCATGCTTGACTGCACCACACACGAAATACAAACCCCTTATGTCTCTATAACAGGTAGACACACATTTCAAAACTGAAGTAGGAACATTAGAATCATATGAAATTCGTATTTGAACAAATAAACTAAGGAATTATGAGTGGCATAATGTTTAGCTTAAAGGGTGGAATGTTGGTAGTGCAACACAAATCAAGTAGGCAGATTGTATTCCATGTAAAAGATCGAAGCCTATGTAAAAGCTGGAAATGACACTTTCTTTCTATACAATGCAGTGTTCGTTGCCCACACATGATGGAAGAGATCACATAGAGAAATACTATGCACTCATGTCTACGGTTGCAATATTTAGAAACAGGGTGGTCCACCCTAAAATAATATTGACAACAAATATGACAAGGCAAGCATAGATGTAGTGAATCAATCATTTACTTGTGAGCTCACTAGGACAAGTATGCAGAATTGTAACTGTAGTAAGAGACTGTCCAAAATCTGAATCAAGAAGTTTGTCTAACACTTATTGTTTGCAACTAATCGACGTGAATAATTGGATATTATATCAAATGAGTAAGAAAGACAAGTAAAATTTTCAACAAACCTGGCTTGCATTAGTAATCTGGGTCAATGTCACTACGACCAACAATCCAAAATGACTAGTGTCTGTTCCTAGGGCCGGAATTTTGAAAACCCTGTGAACTTTACAGGTACTAAAGATTACCGAAATACATCTGAACCATTAAGTGTAGGTAGCACTAAGCACATAACAGACCCTAATGACAGTCCTGCCTAATGAGTAATGAATCAATTAGAAAATGGGTGAGTGTTGAGGACTTATCTTAGGATAAATCGGGTTGGCTTAGTGGGTGCTGCACGCCTGAGCCCTGAACGTACTGGGAAGGTAGGCACGACGGCGCGCCCGAGCAGCAGTGACGCTGTTGGGCGAGCGGCTCCTGACCTCCTGTTAGTCCGGCGTCTCCTCCTAGAGTCATGCCGTCCAGGGACAGCAAGTCGCCGGCGAGGCAGGCGGCTAGGGGCGAATAGAGATCGGAAGCGTGAAGCAGAACAGAGGGGAATCGGGGCCTGGGACGACCCAAAATCCCAGGGTGGGCCGGCCCACCGTGGGCACCCTATAGAGATACACACCCGAGCGGCGAACATGCATTTTCGAAACTAATTTAGGAACATTTAGCTCACCAATTTAACAAATCTGTTTTAATAATATCAGATTTGTATTTGAACAACTAAGCTTGTTTAGCTTGATGGGTCGAGCAGTGCTATTATGACATGAAGCACGTATTCTGATTGTACAGTGATCATAAAAGGGGGAAACCGGAGAAATGATATTTAGCAGCCATTGTTTGCTTCGAACTAAGAACTAAATTCTAAGAGCTGAAAAGAAAGTAGAGTAACCAAGTTAAGATCTATTTTCTGGTTGAGATCAAAAAGTTGAGGAGATATGAATTACCACCTCTCTTGCGGCGCCGTGTAGTCATCGGGGGTGCGATGGCTGTCAATGGTGTTGAAGCAGATCTACGACAGTAGATGGGCGCATTGGGGGATAAGTCCCGTTGTGGTGGAAGAGAAGGTCGTGTGAGCGGCCCCGATAAAGAGGACGACGGCGCCGATGAAGCGAGAGGATGTGATGCAAGGCTCTTGGTCCGTCGCCGTGGATGAGAAACGTCCATCTCTAGCAGTGGATGACGCTGTCTTGGTAGGCGCTCCGGCATGGTGGAGGATGGTGGCGATGGATGTGGTGGAGGACGGCGGCGATGGATGTGGTGGAGGACGGCGGCGATGGATGGGGTGGCGGACGGAGGCTGGTGTGGGGATGGTGTTCTAGCGCGGACGATGTATGAATGGGAAAATGGAGGGAGAGGTACCGGGAACCATGTTTTTGGGACGCGCCTGTCTGAAATATGGGAAAGTTATGAACTTAGCCCCTGTTTAAAATTTGGACGTCTCGTCGGTTGGGGATACGACGGTAATATCGCATCTCGCCAATATTTGCCCAGAGCGATTTCGGGCGAGGAGAGGGTGGTTGGCGCCCATGGTTGGTGCCCACGGTGTATGAACGGGGCTGACAGGTAGGGCGGTTGTGTCACGTCTGAGTGAAGTTACAAACCTGCCCCTATTGAAAATATTTGCCTACATCGATTTCGGCCGAGTCGAGTTTGTTTTGCCGCCCACCATGTATGAATGGGGAAATGGAGGGAGAAACAGAGATCTTCCAGATGAGCTTGAATTAAATGTGTTTTTGTCACGACCGGTTTTTCAATAAAAATATTTATTGAGCAACCGACCTATGAAATCCAGTATGAGGAAAATCCTCCATACCGGTAGACAAAACTTTGATAAAATAAGCCAGTAGCATTAAAATATTACAGGGTCGAGCTGAAGATGCCCAGCCAATTATTACAAACACGCCAATAATTATACATAATGGCAGATATGACACAATGGTGTGGGGTGGCAATACTACTGACTCGAGATATAAGTGATTGGTGGAATAACACAGTGGGGGTGGATAATAAGACTACTACACTGGCGGCTCATCGAGCGTCGAGGTGAGGCTCGATGAATTTATTTGGGTAGCGGAAGCGGATATATCACATTGACTAATCCAGGGGTCGCACGAGACTGACTGGGATTCCTCTAGGCGTCGGAATCGCTATCGAACTCTTCATCCATGAGATCGCCTTCACAAGATCCGCCAAATCAACAAGCCAGGTGAGTACTTTGAAAGTACTCGCAAGACAGTTCGGACAAAAGATATAACAAATGTATGCATGAATGCGACATGATTGATTTATAACAATGTGCTATCAAATCAGTATCACAAAGTAAGTAAAAAGGGAATCGGCGGTAGTCCGCTCGAAAACCCAAAGAAGATAAACTCAAAACCGATCGGGTGTCTGAAGCGACGCCTCGAAGGGTGAACAAATAAGTAAAACATGCCACAGTCGGGCGTCTAAGCGACACCTCATAAAGGGCTTATATTGAAAGAAAAGACATGCGTGCCACAGTCGGACGTCGGAGCGACATCACAGAAAGGGCTTATAACAAAATTAAATAATAATAATGCCGCAGTCGGACGTCTGAGCGACATCGCAGAAAGGGCTTATAATAAAAGTAAACAATAACAATGCCGCAGTCGGACGTCTGAGCGACATCGCAGAAAGGGCTTATAATAAAAGTAAATGATAACAATGCCGCAGTCGGACGTCTGAGCTACATCACAGAAAGGGCTTATAACAAAAGTAAATAATAACAATGCCGCAGTCGGACGTCTGAGCGACATCGCAGAAAGGGCTTATAATTCATTTTTACATAACTGACAAGAAATGGTGCTCACGGAAAATATTCCTCACAAGGCAATAAGCGGGTTAGTCCATTCACAGGGAGTAAATATTTAACACTCATATGGTTCTCAGGAGTTTCTGTCACCGAGACTGACACTTAACAAGATAAGGTGAACACGGTACTCGGACATGGATAAGATGAAATTCTAGAATTTTGACTGTGCAGAGTTTGTACCAAAATTGGCCACAGCCAACGGATTTCGTAGTCACGAAGGACTAGTTCCGTTCTGGTATTTGGAGGAAACACAGCTAAGCAATACACACCCATCATACCTCACGCTGCCGGAATCACCCTAGACAGCGTTCAAGAAAAACTTTGAGACGGGAGATCACAATCTCGAATAGCATGGGATCAAATTTATTTACGCTACGCTCTAAGGGTGCCCCTCTCGTCCGAACCGAAACACCCATGCCCCCGACCGGATGAAAGGCTTTAATCCAGGGCCATGGAACCCTCATCCCGCCTCTCGATTTGGTGTGTACCAGAAGTGGTTTGCAGCTTATTAAGCCGTATCCCTTGCGGGAAAGAGGTGGTAGTACGAAAGGGGAGAAGGACGGGAATTTGACTGATTTATGTTGACACTGGGTCAACGATCTGGCATAAGCCTGGCATGCTACAACACTGCCATCTTACCCATACTCATGCCAACTCATGGCCATGCAACATGTTTCCAACAACTCATGGATTTTCCGAAACTCACTTGCCTCAACTCTTACGAGATAAACTTTCATCGAGATGCTCATGAACGTGCCATGATACAAAAATAATGCAAACATGCCCAAACACTCATCATATCAAAAGTTCAAACATTGTTGCCTGCTTCGGAGTAGTCGGGGTCTAGCTCGGTGAAGTTCGCGGTTCCTTCACCTCCTTCGGTATCTACGGTACACAAAACACACGCGCTAACGTAAATACCGTGGGGTACAGAAAAGTAATCGAAATATTTTTCAAATAAATATGATAAAAAACTAGACAAAATTTTTAAGAGGACAGAAAAAGAATCACTCAAAATTTCCTTTCTGTTAAAAAGTTATAAGAGTTTTGGTCCAATGACCCATCTGTAATGAAACAGAAAACCCTCAGGGGCCTAAGCAGAAAAGTGCAGAAAAAAGGTTCAGAGTAGAAAGCGTATTTGCCAGAGTACACTTTCAGAAAACGGTTCGAAAAAAACAACAGAGAGGCTGACGGGCAGGTCCCACCCGTCAGGTTTGAATATTTGAAAGAGGCGGCAGAGCACGACGGTGCCCAAGAGCCGCGGTGGTCGCCGGCGGCGATCCACGGCGAGGTAGGGAGATCTGAAGGTACCTCCATGCTCAGGGCGCCATTCCGCGTCGGTGGGTGGTGGTGGTGGTCGCCGGCGAGCACCATGTCGACGGTGGCTCTTGCTCCGGCGGACGGCGGTTCGGGTGGTCGTGGGCCTCGTCGGAGAGTGCTACGGAGGTTAAATTGAGGTGGGGGTTAGCCTCCTAGTGGTGCCACGAGGCTACGGGCAAGAGTAGGGCGGTGGAGGAGTTCTCACCGAAGAGAACGTTGCCGGAGCCCGCGGCGGACGGAGTTGGCCTGAGTCGAGGGAAGAAGGGCCCCTCGAGGCTCCTCCAGTGGCTAGGCGGGTTCTGGTGAGGTGGTGGAGTTGTGCGAGGGCGAGAGAAAGCTCGGGGGTTGCTATTTATAGATGGCCCGAGGCGGTTGCCGTGAACAGATAAGTCCGGCGAGTGTTACGGTGGCGCAGGGGATTGGTCGGGGTGGTTTTAGGGTTGAGTGCCATCGTGGAGGTCAACTGATTCCGTTTAGGTGCTCAACGAGCCGGGATTTGGTTGCTTTGGGTATGCTCGACGGAACGGAGCGGCGCGGACCCGTCGGCGGCAGGGAGCACGTTCTGTGCTCGCCGGGCCACGGCGACGGTGCCGCGGGCGTGCGTTGGCATGCATGAGCCACGCAGAGCGCTAGGGAGAGCTGGGCGGCGCAGAACGGCGTTGTGCAGGGGTGGTGCCTTCTGTCGACCGCCACGGGAGGTCCCGACGCCGCAGAAGACGCCGGCGAGGTTGGGCCAGGGCGCCACCGATGCCAGGAACGAGCCAAGTGCTCGTGTGGTGCTCTGGACAGGGAGGAGGGGCTGTGAGCAACGTGCCAAGTGCACTATCGACGCGTGACTGAACTCTGACGAAGGGAAATGACACTGAACTCTGAAACTCTGAACTTTTCTGAAAATGCAAAGAAACAAAGGCTTGCGTAGGTGTTCGACATAATGATTTTGGCATGTGGGAGTTTCTCCTTGAGCTGATTTTTGGTGGAGTGGCCTCTCATTGCATCTGGAGGCTGCCTGAATTTTTGTGGAATTTTTGGAGCAGTGAGGATATGAATTTCACCAAATTTGACAAATCTGGTCCAAACTTGCAGAGACTGAAATTTGAAATTTTTGAAAAGAAGAAGAGTGGATCTTGATTGTTCTAGGTTGTGGGTACCAAGGACTATCCAGGGGAGTTGGTTTGAGGTCAAAGCTCAATTGCATTTAGGTACTTGCTTTGCAAATCACCTAGGCTCAAAATAATGGACAGAAAAGATTTGGGAGGAGAAATAAATGAAATAAAATTCAGAAATGGATTGAACTTGTCGAGACAGAATGTTTGGATTGCCCTAAAGTGGAAGGAGAGATTTTTGGGAAGATTTTACCATGTGGTGCATGGTAAAATCATGAGTGGCTCCAATATTGGAGAAGATGCAAAACTCCTAGGGTTTTCTTTTTAAAAGAAAATAGAATCCAAAAATTTTGAATTTTGAGAAGAGGGCAATCAGAAGAAAAGTTAAAAAAAAACCAAACACCAGAGTTGAAGGAGATGCCAAAATAAAATCCTTGCTAAAGGGAAAAGTTTTTGAGAGAGAGATTTTGAAGGGTTTAAATGACCTTCTTCAAATCCAACAAAGTTTTGAAGAAAACCAAAAGAACATTTTGGAGTGTCACAACACCTACCCCTTAGGAAAAATCTCGTCCCGAGATTCCAGCTGATCCTCAAATAAATGTGGGTGCTCTGTCCAAGGAAATCCTCTCTTTCCCAAGTGGCTTCACTTTCGTGTGGTTGCTCCAATCGAACTTTGAAGAACTTGATGGTTTTCTCGGGTTCTCCTTCGCACTCTTCCAAGATTTTTATTGGATACTCCCGATATCTAAGGTCTGGCTGCACGTCAATGTTTTCATGGGGTACTTGTTTCTCTGGGTTGCTCACGCACTTCCTCAATTGTGAGACGTGGAACACGTCGTGGATGTCAGATAAATCTTCAGGTAAGTCTAGCTGGTAGGCTACCGTGCCTTTCCGTGCCACTATGCAGAATGGTCCGATGAATCTTGGGGCTAGCTTCCCTTTAATCTTGAATCGATGCAGGCCTCTCATAGGGGATACTCGTAGGTACACAAATTCACCGGGTTCAAAGCTGATTCCCCGATGTTTCTGATCGTAATAACTCTTTTGTCGACTTTGGGCTGTCTTGAGTCTGTCCTTAATCACCTTGACCTTATCTTCAGCCTACTTGAGCATGTCTGGGCCGAAGATATGGCTGTCTCCGGTTTCCGACCAATTGAGCGGGGTACGACATCTTCGCCCGTACAGAGCTTCAAATGGTGCCATTTGCAGGCTGGCCTGATAACTGTTGTTATATGCGAATTCTGCGTATGGTAAGCTCTCTTCCCAACTGGTCCCATAGGTGAGGACACATGCTCTTAGCATATCTTCTAGAATCTGGTTTACTCGCTCGACCGCCCATCATGTCTGGGATGGTATGCGGTCTCAATGCCACTGAGTTCCTAGAGCTTGTTGTAAGTGATCCCAAAATCGGAGACGAATTGAGTGCCTCTGTCCGAGATTATTTTCTTTGGGACTCCATGTAAGCGCATCGATACGGGAAAGGTAGAGCCTAGCAAGCTTCTGAGTGGTGTGGGTTGTCTTCATGGGGATGAAGTGTGCTACTTTAGTCAGTCTATCAGTGATGACCCATATGGCATCATGTCTGTGTCGTGACCGAGGTAGTCCAACAATAAAATCCGTTCCAATCTCGTCCCATTTCCACTCGGGTATCTTATTTGGTTGCAATAGTCCGGCCGGTTTTTGGTGCTCGGCCTTGATGCGTTGACATGAGTCACAACATGCAATAAACGTGGCTATGTCTCTTTTATACCATGCCACCAAAATGTTTCACGAAGATCTTTGTACATTTTGTTCCTCCGTGATGGATTGAATACGGAGCGGTGTGGCCTTCAGCCAAGATTTGCTGTTTAAGGTCATGGATATTTGGTACGCAAAGTCTATTCCGCACCACAATATTCCTTGCTCATCGATAACTAATTCGAGGCCTTGCCCAAATTCATCTTCCGCTTTATGCCTTCAATGTGGGGTGTCCACGTTGAGCCTCTTTAACCTTCTCTATCGTGGTAGGCTGTAACTCTAAGTTCGACACACGCCTTCGGTGACCACCATCGATTGAGCTTAGCAAATTCCTGCTGGAATTCAGGTCTCAAGTTTGGCATGCTGTCGTTGTTCGGACTGGGTTCCGACTCGAGCATCTGCTACAACATTTGCTTTGCACGGTGGTAGTGGATTCCAACATCATAATCCTTTACTAATTCCAACCAGCGTCGTTGCCGTAAATTGAGTTCTGGTTGTGTGAAAATATACTTGAGGCTTTTGTGGTCCGTGTATATTTCACAATGATTTCCAAGTAAGAAGTGTCTCCATTCCTTGAGTGTATGAATAGCTGCTGCTAATTCCAGGTCATGAGTAGGATAATTTTCCTCATGCTTGCGAAGTTGTCTGGAAACATATGCGACAACCTTGCCTTCTTGCATTAATACGCACCCGAGGCCCTTTCGAGATGCGTCACAATATACCTCAAAATTCTTGTGTATGTCTAGCACAATTAATCTGGTGTTGTCGCCGCTTCTCTTCGTTCTTGGAAACTTTTCTCATAGCTTCCGTCCATTCAAACTTCCTGTCTTTCTTGAGTAGTTGCGTCATTGGCTTTGCTATGGTGGAGAATCCTTCAATAAATCTTCGGTACTATCCTGCCATTCCCAAGAAACTTCGTACATCTGTCACGCTGGCTGGTGGCTTCCAGCCAAGTACGGACTTGACCTTTTTCGGGTCTACGGCGATACCTTCTTAGGTCAGTACGTGGCCCAGAAAACCTACTTGCTTTAGCCAAAATTCACACTTGCTGAATTTAGCGTACAATTGATGTTTCCTGAGTTCCCCTAGTACAATTCGGAGATGTTCAGCGTGCTCTTCTGGTGTTTTGGAGTATACCAGAATATCATCGATAAATACCACAACAAACTTGTCCATAAACTTCATGAATACTTTGTTCATGAGGTGAACAAAATATGCGGGGGCGTTTGTTAGTCCGAATGGCATTACGGTGAACTCATACAATCCGTATCTGGAGGTGAAAGCTGTCTTGGGAATATCTTCGTTCGCACTTTCGCTTGATGGTATCCCGACCTCAAGTCAATCTTTGAGAACACCTTGGCCTGAGCGAGTTGATCGAATAAATCATTTATTCGTGGCATCGGATATTTGTTCTTGATTGTGACCATGTTTAGCGCTCGATAGTCTATGCACAATCTTAGTGTTCCATCCTTCTTTTTGGCAAAAAAAATTGGTGAACCCCAGGGTGAGGAGCTGGCTCGTATATAACCCTTGTCCAATAATTCTTTTATTTGCTTCTTCAGTTCTACCAATTCGGATGGTGCCATTCTGTATGGTTTCTTGTATATGGGAGCAGTTCCGGGTGCTAGCTCAATGCTGAATTCTATCTCTCGGTCTGGTGGCATGCCTTGTAGCTCTTCGGGAAATACATCTGGAAATTCACACACTACGGGAACCTTGCTCAATTCAGAAATATCCACCTTGTTCAATCTCGGTTGCCGGGATATTTTTCTTTCCTTGGCTGAAACTTTTATGGTCTTCCCGTGGTGATGGGTGAGAATTACGGTCCTGTTGAAGCAGTCAATAAAACCTTTGTTGGTGGTTAACCAATCCATCCCTAAGATGACATCCAGTCCTTTATTTTCCAACACGATAAGATTTGCATGAAACTTCAACCCTTCAAACTCGATAACCACACCCTGGCAATAATTCTGGGTAACTTGCTTAATTCCAGGGGACTTGACGTTCATAGGTTTTTCCAAGGGAAGCATCGAAAAATTATTTCGCAAGGCAAAACTTTTCGAAACGAATGAGTGAGAAGCTCCAGAATCAAACAAAACCATGGCAGGTATTGTGTTGACAGGAAACGTACCGAGTACGATATCTGGGGCATTTTGTGCTTCCTCTTTGGTCACGTGGTTCAGATGACCCTTCTTGTGGTTGTTATTTGGGTTGAAATTGTTGCGCTTTGGTGCCGAATTATTGCCTCTGTTGTTCGGCTTTGGGGTCGAGTTCCTTGGCTTGGGGCACTGCTTGGCATAGTGCCCTTCTTCTCCACAAGCGTAACAGGTAACGCCTGGGCGGTATGTGAACTCCTTGTCCCTTGCATGAAAAATTCTTGATTGGGCGTGAGACGCTTGTCGTGGGTCTGGGTGTCCAGTTTTTGTGAACATCTGTCTTGCTGCGGTGGTTGCGGGCGTGATTAGTCTGGTCCCTCTTCCGCTTGTGGAAATCTTCTAAGCTGCGTCTCTCATTTTCCAAGGTAATGGCCTTATCCACCAGCGTCTTAAAATCTGGAAAGGTGTGTACGACCAATTGGCATTTAAGCGCGGGTGTCAGACCGTCTAGGAATTTCTCCATCTTTTTGTTTTCCGACATATGCTCCTCGTTGGCGTAGCAAGACAGCAGAGTAAACTGACTGTTGTATTCTGACACCGTCATTGTCCTTTGCTTGAGGTCATCAAATTCTCTCTTTTTGATCCTCATAAGACTCTTAGGAATATGTGCCCCACGAAAACCTTCTTTAAATTCCTCCCATGTTATATTATTTTCGTTGGGGTGCATGTGTAGGAAATTTTCCCACCACGATGCGGCTGCTCCAGTGAGATAGTGCGGAGCATAAAGCACTTTCTCAAGATCTGAACACTGGGCAATAATTAATTTTCTTTCCATGTCTCGAAGCCAGTCTTCGGCTTCAAGAGGTTTGTCAGTGTGAGAAAAAGTTTGGGGACGTGTCTTCTGTAGCTTAGATAACTTTGATTGCTGCTGATACTGTCCACGGTGATTCCCCATATTGATGACTTGGTTCATTATTTCCTGATGTTGTTGCTGACTTTGCTCATAAAGAGACACATTTGGGAAAGTGCCGTTTCACTGTCCTGTTGACTTGACTGCCCCTATGTGAAATTGTTGCTTGGGGGTGTGCCAAAATTTTCTTCTGACGGAGTTGGCATGGAGCGCGTCCAAGGACGAGACATTGTTCACTCTGGGGATATATTTTGCAACACCCATAAGGAAAGAAATTGAGTCGCAAAAATCAATAAATTCATGAAGACAAAAAAGAAAAATCGCAAATGCTCCAAGATTTTTCAAGAGAATAAACGTTTGCGCACGGAGAAGGACTGCTCATTACATATCTTACACGCAAGCAGTAATTATACAATACATCACTCAGGATATGCGTACATAATCCTGACATGTTATTTAGGCTAGTGCACTCCTCCAGTTCCTACATGATGCGCAAACAAGCTACTTCTCACAGCCTACGTACATATAAACATATCGTACAAGTCGGTACATCGCATGGCGGCTAAGCGTACTTAGTCGGAGATGGTAAGGATTTCCCTTGGCCTGCCAAGGGTGAGGCGCAGTGAGGATGGGGACTCAACCTCCTCTTCGGTGATAGGCTCCAGACGTGAGGTGCTGCGCTGAGTTGGTGGAGCAGGTGCCCTATGTGGGACAACTCGAACATGAGCGGGCACGAGGGGTGGGGCATAACGAACCGGAGTAGGCGCAATGACATGGTTGAACTCCTCCATGGTAGGCAGGCGACGAGTAGTGGTGAGAGTAGTAGGAGCAAACGATGCTGATGACGAGACGAAAGTCAGTGGCGGTGCGGCACGCAGGAGCTCCCTCCTGTTGGCGGCACAGCCATGGACTGAGTCCATGCGGGCAGCTACAAAGTCATCCACCAGGTTGTCGAAGGCTGCCTCCAAAGCCCGGAGATACTCGATGAGCATCTCAAAAGCTTCGTCCCGTTCTCCTCTGGGGCAAGAGAACGCGTAGTGGCAGGTATATGGCACGTGACATGGCAGGTAGCGGTAGCGACGAGTCTTCATTGAAGGAAGGATGTCCCTGAGACGAGCTATCGCCTCACGGGCTGCCATCTGTAGTGCATGCTTCTCCGTGGGCATGGCTCTCCCCAAGAACCGGAAGCGGGTAACTCAATACGCCCTCCCTTGAATTGCACCGCGGCTTGGTGCATGGTTAGACGGTCATTGACCTTGTGCTGAGAGAGTGAGAAGACTGGGCGCACAGCTGGCCCCATCACGACTTGGACGATGAAGGAGAGAAGCTTGACGAACCCATCGGGCGTGTTGGCGAACATCTGCGACTCGCAGTCGTTGCCAGCCATCTACAAAAGTAGGCAAAAATCCTGAGTAGTCAAATCATAAATTTATGCTGACTGTCAGAAATTGACTACATTTGTAAAAATAATAAACTGCTCTATTCTGCTAATAACCGATTAGCGATCGCACCTAGTGGCTTCCTACAGTCAGCCTGGCTCTGGTACCAAGCTTGTCACGACCGGTTTTTCAATAAAATAATTTATTGAGCAACCGACCTATGAAATCCAGTATGAGGAAAATCCTCCATACCGGTAGACAAAACTTTGATACAATAAGCCAGTAGCATTAAAATATTACAGGGTCGAGCTAAAGATGCCCAACCAATTATTACAAACACGCCAATAATTATACATAATGGCAGATATGACACAATGGTGTGGGGTGGCAATACTACTGACTCGAGATATAAGTGATTGGTGGAATAACACAGTGGGGGTGGATAATAAGACTACTACACTGGCGGCTCATCGAGCGTCGAGGTGAGGCTCGATGAATTTATTTGGGTAGCGGAAGCGGATATATCACAGTGACTAATCCAGGGGTCACACGAGACTGACTGGGATTCCTCTAGGCGTCGGACTCGCTATCGAACTCTTCATCCATGAGATCGCCTTCACAAGATCTCGCCAAATCGACAAGCGTGTGAGTACTTTGAAAGTACTCGCAAGACAGTTCGGACAAAAGATATAACAAATGTATGCATGAATGCGACACGATTGATTTATAACAATGTGCTATCAAATCAGTATCACAAAGTAAGTAAAAAGGGAATCGGCGGTAGACCGCTCGAAAACCCAAAGAAGATAAACTCAAAACCGATCGGGTGTCTGAAGCGACACCTCGAAGGGTGAACAAATAAGTAAAACATGCCACAGTCGGGCGTCTAAGCGACACCTCATAAAGGGCTTGTATTGAAAGAAAAGACATGCGTGCCACAGTCGGACGTCGGAGCGACATCACAGAAAGGGCTTATAACAAAATTAAATAATAATAATGCCGCAGTCGGACGTCTGAGCGACATCGCAGAAAGGGCTTATAATAAAAGTAAACAATAACAATGCCGCAGTCGGACGTCTGAGCGACATCGCAGAAAGGGCTTATAATAAAAGTAAATGATAACAATGCCGCAGTCGGACGTCTGAGCGACATCATAGAAAGGGCTTATAACAAAAGTAAATAATAACAATGCCGCAGTCGGACGTCTGAGCGACATCGCAGAAAGGGCTTATAATTCATTTTACATAACTGACAAGAAATGGTGCTCACGGAAAATATTCCTCACAAGGCAATAAGCGGGTTAGTCCATTCACAGGGAATAAATATTTAACACTCATATGGTTCTTAGGAGTTTCTGTCACCGAGACTGACACTTGACAAGATAAGGTGAACACGGTACTCGGACATGGATAAGATGAAATTCAAGAATTTTGACTCTGCAGAGTTTGTACCAAAATTGTCCACAGCCAACGGATTTCTGTAGTCACAAAGGACTAGTCCCGTTTACGGTATTTCGGAGGAAACACAGCTAACCAGTACACACCCATCATACCTCACGTTTCCAGGAATCACCCTACACAGCGTTCAAGAAAAACTTTGAGACGGGGAGATCACAATCTCGAATAGCATGGGATCAAATTTATTTACGCGCACTCTAAGGGGTGCCCCCCTCTCGGTCCCAACTGGAAACACCCATGCCCCCTGACCGGATGAAAGGCTTTATTCCAGGGCCATGGAACCCTCATCCCTGCCTCTCGATTTGGTGTGTACCAGGAAGTGGTTTGTAGCTTACTAAGCCGTATCCCTTGCGGGAAACATGTGGTAGTACGAAAGGGGAGACGGACGGGAATTTGAATGATTTATGTTGACACTGGGTCAACGATCTGGCATAAGCCTGGCATGCTACAACACTGCCATCTTACCCATACTCATGCCAACTCATGGCCATGCAACATGTTTCCAACAACTCATGGATTTTCCGAAACTCACTTGCCTCAACTCTTATAAGATAAACTTTCATCGAGATGCTCATGAACGTGCCATGATACAAAAATAATGCAAACATGCCCAAACACTCATCATATCAAAAGTTCAAACATTGCTTGCCTGGTTCGGAGTAGTCGGGGTCTAGCTCGGTGAAGTTCGCGGTTCCTTCACCTCCTTCGGTATCTACGGTACACAAAACACACGCGCTAACGTAAATACCGTGGGGTACAGAAAAGTAATCAAAATATTTTTCAAATAAATATGATAAAAAAACTAGACAAAATTTTGAAGAGGACAGAAAAAGAATCACTCAAAATTTCCTTTCTGTTAAAAAGTTATAAGAGTTTTGGTCCAAGGACCCATCTGTAATGAAACAGAAAACCCTCAGGGGCCTAAGCAGAAAAGTGCAGAAAAACGGTTCAGAGTAGAAAGCGTATTTGCCAGAGTATGCTTTCAAAAAACAACAGAGAGGCTGACGGGTGGGTCCCACCCGCCAGGTTTGAATATTTGAAAGAGGCGGCAGAGCACGACGGTGCCCGAGAGCCGCGGTGGTCGCCGGCGGCGATCCACGGCGAGGTAGGGAGATCGGAAGGTACCTCCATGCTCAGGGCGCCACTCCGTGTCGGTGGGTGGTGGTGGTGGTCGCCGGCGAGCACCACGTCGACGGTGGCTCTTGCTCCGGCGGACGGAGGTTCGGGTGGTCGTGGGCCTCGTCGGAGAGTGCTGCGGAGGTTAAATTGAGGTGGGGGTTAGCCTCCTAGTGGTGCCACGAGGCTACGGGCAAGAGTAGGGCGGTGGAGGAGTTCTCACCGAAGAGAACGTTGCCGGAGCCCGAGGCGGACGGAGTTGGCCGGAGTCGAGGAAGAAGGGCCCCTCGAGGCTTCTCCAGTGGCTAGGCGGGGTCTAGTGAGGTGGTGGAGTTGTGCGAGGGCGAGAGCAAGCTCGGGGTGTGCTATTTATAGATGGCCCTAGGCGGTTGCCGTGAACGGTTAAGTCCGGCGAGTGTTACGGTGGCGCAGGGCATTGGTCGGGGTGGTTTTAGGGTTGAGTGCCATCGTGGAGGTCAACTGATTCCGTTTAGGTGCTGAACGAGGCGATATTTGGTTGCTTTGGGTATGCTCGACGGAACGGAGCGGCGCGGACCCGTCGGCGGCAGGGAGCACGTTCTGTGCTCGCCGGGCCACGGCGACGGTGCCGCGGGCGTGCGCTGGCATGCATGAGCCACGCGGAGCGCTAGGGAGAGCTAGGCGGCGCAGAACGGCGTTGTGCAGGGGTGGTGCCTTCTGTCGACCGCCACGGGAGGTCCCGACGCCGCAGAAGACGCCGCGAGGTTGGGCCAGGCGCCACCGACGCCAGAACGAGCCAAGCGCCGTGTGGTGCTCGACAGGAGGAGGGCTGTGAGCAACGTGCCAAGTGCACTGTCGACGCGTGATCGAACTCGACGAAGGGAAATGACATCAACTCAAACTCGAACTTTTCTGAAAATGCAAAGAAACAAAGGCCGCCAGTGTTCGGCTGAATGATTTTGGCATGTGGGAGTTTATCCTTGAGCTGATTTTTGGTGGAGTGGCCTCTCATTGCATCTGGAGGCTGCCTGAATTTTTGTGGAATTTTGGAGCAGTGAGGATATGAATTTCACCAAATTTGACAAATCTGGTCCAAACTTGCAGAGACTGAAATTTGAAATTTTTGAAAAGAAGAAGAGTGGATCTTGATTGTTCTAGGTTGTGGGTACCAAGGACTATCCAGGGGAGTTGGTTTGAGGTCAAAGCTCAATTGCATTTAGGTACTTGCTTTGCAAATCACCTAGGCTCAAAATAATGGACAGAAAAGATTTGGGAGGAGAAATAAATGAAATAAAATTCAGAAATGGATTGAACTTGTTGAGACAGAATGTTTGGATTGCCCTAAAGTGGAAGGAGAGATTTTTGGGAAGATTTTACCATGTGGTGCATGGTAAAATCATGAGTGGTTCCAATATTGGAGAAGATGCAAAACTCCTAGGGTTTTCTTTTTAAAAGAAAATAGAATCCAAAAATTTTGAATTTTGAGAAGAGGGAAATCAGAAGAAAAGTTAAAAAAAAACCAAACACCAGAGTTGAAGGAGATGCTAAAATAAAATCCTTGCTAAAGGGAAAAAGTTTTTGAGAGAGAGATTTTTGGAAGGGTTTAAATGAGCTTCTTCAAATCCAACAAAGTTTTTGAAGAAAACCTAAAGAACATTTTTGGAGTGTCACAGTTTTGCCGCCCATGTTTGGCGCCCACCGTGTCAGAATGGGCTCAGAGGCGGTCGTGTCACGTCTAATTGAAGTTACTATCCTACCCCTATATATTTAGAGCAGTGGAAATCGGGCCGATGAATTGTCCGTGTAATGGGTAGGCAGTAATTTCCATCTCCCAAACACTTGGCTTCGGGCAGCCGACATGGGAGTGGACATTTTGCCGCTTCTTTCGTATTTTGGGACAATAAGCATCAACGTTTACCCTGGCAGCTAAATTCGAATCCATTTTGTATTCCTATTTGAATCTTTATAAATTATTCTATGTGTTTTTATATATCGTCAAAAGGATGACAAAGATGTGTTCCACTGTCATATATGAATATGGTTTACAAATGCCGATACTCAAATTCAGAAGCTAGAATCCATTTTAAGGTGAATTCGAATATTTGGAACACTTCATGTCCAACTCAAATGTCACACGCAGCACAATGTGTACTCCCATTTAGATATGTACACAAGCGATGTATCAAGATTCAAATACCGAGTCAATCAACCAAGAATGTACAGAACTAATAGACATATAAACACTTATAGAGTATATGGATCAATAATATCAACTAACATACATAAGCCAGGCCGCTGTACTTTTCTTTGCTACAACAACATCCTTTTTTTAGCCAAGCTACTACAACATCTTGGGCCTTTCCGATGCGTGCCACTTATGGTCCATCTATAATACTATTATTGCTGAATGCACATTCAGCCCGATTGGCATATTTGTAGGTCTGGCACAACAATCAAAATGAAATGTCTCTGAGTCTTATCAATTAATACAGACTTGTGCTCAAATAAAATTACAAACCAAAAAAACAAAAAACAATTATTACATGATCTCTAAAACAAATGGTTTGATTGATTACATGAAAAAACAACACAAAGGTTATTCAAGGATGGAAAGAACATTTCACCTATGATTTACCAAGTGGGAATTTAATTTCCTTTTTTCCTTCAGGACCTTAACAATGTGGTCAGTCTCAACTTGCTTCGTTTTGAAATCCACCAAATACTTAATGGTTGTCTTGAGTACTGCTACTGATTGTGATGTTTGCTTCCTCAACATGTCAACTTCATCTCTAAGTGCAGAAGCAGAATCTCTTTCTACCACTAGTTTAGCCTCTAGAGCATCGGCAGTTGGCAATTCATAATGCACGATTGGGTCGGTGCCACTGCTGTGGGATCATACAACGTCCATGGGGACCTCGCTCTTTGATCTTGGGCTAACATGTTTTGCCATTAAAGTTCTGATTGGATTCAGAAAAGTTGAAGTTAGCAAAACATCTCAACTGGGAGTTATAACAAGAAACCAGTTAAACAAACAAGGAATTAAAGAGTTTCAATTCGATGCTGAAAATTAGTTATTAACGTCATTGTAACCCGTTGTTGCAGCAGCAAAACAGTTAAACAAACAAGTAGCTATTTAAGTTTAGGCAAACAGGTAATTCTTACACATAGATAGGTGCAGTCTATAATAGGATTAACAGGCTGTGGCATTATGTAATCAGTAGCAAACTAAATTAAGCCAAGCAACGTAATTGAATAATTTTGCAATAAGTGGCTAACTAAAATTCCGAGAAGCAGGTAACTGAACTTACGCTAGTTCTTTGTACGGGCACACTGCAACTTCTTTTTCGCTTACAAGGTTGTACGAAGGAGTCCATGTCATCAATTGCTTGGATACGCAGTCCCAATACTTCTTTTTTCCCACACTGCATTGGTAAATCGAATGGTTAATCTGGTAAGATGGTGCGTCCTTGATATGTTATATGAGGACGTGTAGTCAGACTAGTTGTACCCACACACATCACACTGGCTTTTACTGTATATTTCATGCGATTACTTTTGGCATATTGAGATCTAAGCAATCTACAATAGGATGAAAAGACTGACATCCTTCACATTATTGGCGAACTCAGTTCATAGAAACAAGCAATTCAACCATTCTGTGGGTAAATCAAAAGCGCCACTGGAATATTTTCACTACCCCTATCATACACGCAAAAGGGGAGACGCCACCATAGGGGCTGGTATGGGCGGCCGCCTCGGGTGGCTCGAAAGTGTGCACCTAGTTTGAGTCGTCCAGGTTGACCAAGGATAGTTTTGTTCATCCCAACGCACGAGCAGGCAATGTAAAAAATGAAGAAAAATGTTTCAATTTGGATAGGCCAATAACATAAGTGCAAGGCAGGCCCTATAGCAGGCTCGCGGCCCAAACGAGCGCCCCCCATATCGATCGACAGCAGGAAAAATCCCAATTCATCCGCTCCAACCTCCAGTCTCGTTCGCTCCTAACCTAGCCGCCGCTAGACAGACCGACACAGCACTTCCTCGCGCCCTCGTTGGAGGGTGTCGCCGGGATTCAAGCGAACGGAAGGAGAAGAAGATGAAGATCCAACCCTGGGTGTAGCCTGCATGGGAGGCAGCGGCGGCAGCACGGGCATGGCATTGAGCTTGCGCAAACGGACAGTCACAACTTGCAAGAGTAGCATGCGCAACGAGCAGGTACATCACATCCCTGATTATATCTAATTCAACTCTTCAATTTCTGGCCAATAGTTAAACCTGACGGTGTTGTAAAACTGCTTATATGTAGGGAATCTATGAGAAAATGAAACCAATTTCTACTTATTTTATAACTCCCCCAATCTATACTGAACTGACTGAATCTGATGTATCTAATCAAGTTTCCGGTCTTGAGCCTGAAGTGTCTAATGAACAGACTGCTAATGAAGGATTTGATGCAAACATTTTACATGCTCTTGGTGATGAACATATAGTGTCTAATGAGGCATCTAATGCAAGCATTTTTCAAGCTCCCATTGAAGGATTTAGTGTCTAATGATGATCTGCTATGTTGAGAGAGACATAGAGATTTGCAGGCGTTGATGACAAGCAAATTATAGTGCATTTTCATGGCTTGAGGAAACGTCGATGCCATCTACCAGAAAGTCCCTGTATCATGACAACGTAGCGTAAATACTTTTCTAATCTGTTGTTTGAAACTATTGGCATACTTGTGCAGGATAGATATATTGATATGCAGTTTGCGCACTGGTTATAGGTGCAATTACACTTTGATATTTTCAGGCAGAGAACGAATAATTAAAGCAGGTACAGACCATGTTTGTAGTCCTTGTACACCATCTTGCATTTTGTGTTTTTTGGTGCTTGCATCATTTAGTGTTTATAATCTGAACTACTTTGGATCATTAGCTGGTTTTCAAAGTGCATGTAGCTTCACAATTCTCAAGTTATGTTGATTTCCGGAGTGCAAGTGCCTTCGTATTTTCTAAGTTAAATGTTCGCCCTTGGTAACTTGAATTCGTGGATCCGCCAATGCACACAAATCATACACGACTGCCAGTACAAATTAAATGAAATGCAGGGAATTACGCTAGCTCGTTGTACAGGCTCACTGCAGCCCTGCTTGTGCTTGGGATGTTCCATGTACAAGTCCATGTTACCACTTGCTTGGATGTGCAGGCATGTGCTCCTTACATCCCCCTCTGCATTTTTGACACGGCGAATGGCTGATCAAATAAGAGGAATCGACCTTGCTGTTGTACCGGAGGACAAATACTTACAAGGTTATACAGGTGTGCAGGATGTGTACCAGATCCCGTAGCACCGTCATGCTTCGCTTGAAAATGGATTTGCTTGTTTTAGATGATATCTTCAGAAGAAATAAGAGTTAAAGTCAGAGTTGGATAAGCGTGTAAGCTAAGAGAGCAGTGAAAGGATATCCAAACATCGTCGGAACAGTGCACAACGGAGTGATCTGTGGATACCTAGTTCGGGCCGGCATTTGGGCATGATCGCCTAGCTAGAGTGCGGGTCACTTCAGAGCCGTTGAGGGTGATGCGCTGGTGTTGGCTGGCCACGCACATGTGCAGATATTGAGCGGCAGCGGAGCGCTACGATGCGGTGGACGAGACCGTTGGTGAAGCCCCAACGGCCTCGGGGGCGGAGGCGCGACGATGTGCTCGGTGAAGTAGCCCCGGAGAGCTGGGAGATGGCGTCGGTGAAGCGCACCTGATGCGGTGGAAGTCGGTGTCTTTGAGGCGCGTCGGTTGCGGCGGCCGACGTTGTCGGTGGACCACCCAGTGCGGTGGACGAGGGCGTAGATGAGGTAGCTCCGATGCGGTGGTGAAGCGCGACCTTCGTCTTCGTCGTCGTTGTCCGGCACAGAGGTGGGGAAAGAGACGAGACGAGGGGCGATTCGAACTTTTCTTGGGTTGGCGGTGAATTAGGGATTTGAGCAATCTGGGCGCGGAAGGGGACGGTGGAGAAGGGAGATTTTGCAGGGCTGGAATTGGGGCCGCCAGATATTTCAATCCGAAATGTGGAAGCATGAACTTATTTTGTCATCGCCCTTTGGGGGGTGGGAGGGGAGTGAGGGAGGGAGGGGTGGGTGGCTGGGTGCTACGCGTCCGTTCAACACACGCGACCACCACGACACGACCCTAGTGTGCCTACATTTGAGAATGCAAGCGAATCTTCTTTCATTTGCAAATGAATCTGTATGTATTACCATTCTGTAGGATCTTGAGAAGAGGTGTCTAGAGGGGGGGGGTGATTAGACACGAAGTAACAAAGTTGCAGTTTTTAACCTTATTAAAGTTTAAGTGAAGTTTAGGCACAAGTTTAACTATTTCAATACATAGCAAGCAAGCATGCAATGAGTATATGAGCAGCGGAAAGTAAAGCATGCAACTTGCAAGAAAGTAAAGGGAAGGGTTTGGAGGATTCAAACGCAATTGGAGACACGGATGTTTTTGGCGTGGTTCCGATAGGTGGTGCTATCGTACTTCCACGTTGATGGAGACTTGAACCCACGAAGGGTAACGGTTGCGCGAGTCCACGGAGGGCTCCACCCACGAAGGGTCCACGAAGTAGCAACCTTGTCTATCCCACCATGGCCGTCGCTCACGAAGGACTTGCCTCACTAGCGGTAGATCTTCACGAAGTAGGCGATCTCCTTGCCCTTACAAACTCATTGGTTCAACTCCACAATCTTGTCGGAGGCTCCCAAGTGACACCTAGCCAATCTAGGAGACACCACTCTCCAAGAAGTAACAAATGGTGTGTTGATGATGAACTCCTTGCTCTTGTGCTTCAAATGATAGTCTCCCCAACACTCAACTCTCTCTCTCATAGGATTTGAATCTGGTGGAAAGAAGATTTGAGTGGAAAGCAACTTGGGGAAGGCTAGAGATCAAGATTCATATGGTAGGAATGGAATATCTTGGCCTCAACACATGAGTAGGTGGTTCTCTCTCAGAAATGGTAAGTTGGAAGTGTAGGTTTGTTCTGATGGCTCTCTCCCTGAATGAAGAGGAGGTGGAGGGGTATATATAGCCTCCACAAAAAATCTAACCGTTACACACAATTTACCAATCTCGGTGGGACCGAATCAACAAACTCGGTCAGACCGATTTTAGTAAACCTAGTGACCGTTAGGGTTTTCGGTGGGACTGACTTGCATCTCAGTAGGACCGATATGGTTAGGGTTAGGGCATAAAGTAATCTCAGTGGGACCGATTACACAAACTCGGTGAGACAGATTTTGGTAATTAGCTAACCAGAGAGACGGTCAGGAAAACTCGGTTGGACCGATTACTCAAACTCGGTGGGACCAATTTTGGTAATAAGTTAACCAGAAAGTTTGCATTGTAATCTCGGTAGTACCGATTCTGAAACTCGGTAAGACTGAGTTTGATAGTGGACATAGATAGAGAGATTACAATCCCATCTTGGTGAGACCAATATCCCTATCGGTAGGACCGATTTGCCTAGGGTTTGTGGCAGTGGCTATGACATATGGAATCTGTGGCGCCGGATAGGAAGAATCGGAGAGACCGATTTTGGCTTTAGGTTTAGGTCATATGTGTGGAAGTGGGAAAGTAGTTGAGGGTTTTGGAGCATATCACTAAGCACATGAAGCAAGAGGCTCATTAAGCAACGCCTCATCCCTCCTTGATAGTATTGGCTTTTCCTATAGACTCAATGTGATCTTGGATCACTAAAATGTTGAAGAGTCTTGAGCTTGAAGCTTGAGCCAATCCTTTGTCCTTAGAATCTTGAAGGAGTTCCCACATCCTTTAGTCCATGCCACTCCATTGTTGAACTTATCTGAAACATACTAGATAAAGGTGTTAGTCCAACAAGAGATATGTTGACATTAATTACCAAAACCACCTAGGGAGCACTTGTGCTTTCAATCTCCCCCTTTTTGGTAATTGATGACAACATACATCAAAGCTTTAGATAAAGATATAAAGAATAGCAAGTAAAGCTTTGGAAAGACATGTAACAGGCATAGGCTCCCCCTACATGTATGCAATCATGTGAATATGGAATGTAGAAGCATGTGATAGCATAACCATGATAGAGTAGGCAATGTTTTACATGTATCTTGGCCATATGCATCAGAGCAAAGAATATTAAAGAAAATACCTTCATGCCCATGAGTCCTTCTTGCAAACAGTATGTACGTCAGCAAGAATTTCTCATACACATGATTGTGATGCATATATTTACCTTGTAGTCTTGAGTTGGCTTAGGATGGAATGAACCTGCATAAACAAGGTTAGATAACACAGATGCACCTACTAGCCAGAGCAAACAAAAGAAAACACAAGAATACCAAGACTGGGATGACATGTAGAGAGTGAGTACTAAGTACTACATTGGATTTGACATGTCCCCAAGAATAAAGATATGCAATGAATTTAGATGATTTCTTTCCCTTAGATGTCTTGGTCCCCCTGAATCTAGCATGGGATACTGGGAGAAAGTAGGGAACAGAAAATCAGAGCTGAAAGATATAAATGAACAGAGCTAATGCAAGCTAATGCAGATAAGCACTTATGAACATGTCTTTCCCCTCAAGAAGACATGTGGCATCTCTCCTCTTGAACACCAAGCATCTGTGATCCTTGAGAAATACTTTTATCTAGTATTCTCTCCACCTGGAGATCTCTATCCCCCCCGAAGGATCTCTCTCTCCCTCTGAGATGTGATCTCTCTCTCTAAATGATAAGCTTTGATGTGATCTCTCTCTCCCCCTTTGACATCAATTTCCAAGAAGGGCTTGATAAGAACTTTTTTAGCTCTCTCTCCCCCGCTGGAATTTGTCGTTAATGGGTTTGATCCTTGAGTCACAACCTAAAGCTATGATAAAAATGTGATGCTTGTAGAGGACAAGATTCATTGAGTGGAGCTGGATAAAAACACACAGAATAAGTGGCAAACCATTTTTCCTGTTGTGAAATCGGTGGCACCGAGTGGTATGCTTCGGTGGTACTGAAAGTTTTCGGTTGGACCAAAAATAACAAATCGGTGTAACCGAGTTCATCACAGAGAAAACACTTGTCACCTCAGCTCACTTGACTAATAAGATCTCACAAAGATTTGCAAGGAATTTACTGAAAGATTTGCAATGAATTGGAATGCAGAAAATGCAGAGCAAACAGAAAGAAATCTAGATGAAGTTTTTTTTGAAAAAGGAGAAACACATATGCATAAGACGAATGCAAAAACACAGAAAAGAACACAAGAGAACTTCATCTAGAGATGGTCGGCGACAAAGTCACCTATGTTAGAGTATATTGACTTAGGAGTCAAGTGAGATCACTTGATCATAGGTCATACTCGTCGTTTAAGCTCAAAATGGGGTTGCCATTTTTCGTTTAAGCATCTTGATGTATTCACATCTTGTCGAGTTGCTTTAACTCATGATTTGGAGTAAAGCTTCTCTAAGATGGAATAACATACCTTGGTTGGTGGTGTCGTCCATGTAGTTGAACTTGTGTGGGTTGCTCAAGGTTGATGTAGCTCATCAAGAATTTGGAGCGCCACTTGGAATTTGAGTCCATCTTCCTACATGGGTTAGTTCGTGCAAGGAAGAGCACTTGTGTATACAAAAATGACAATCATGAAGATCAACATAGAATTTGTCAAAAGGATATGTTTAAATGGTTTTGTGCTTCCTTGGCTTCAACCACCTTGTGTAGAGACTTGGTGATGTAGAGATTGCTCAAGATATGAGTAGGTTACAACCTCATGGAATTTGATTCAACCACGTACCTACATGGGTTAGATAACATGCAAGATACAAATATATCCAAGACATAAGATTTCCATCATAGGTGAGATATCAAGGATTAGGCACAAGCTCATGTCTTGCATGTATCCAATGGAGTTTCTACTCCAAGTTTGAAGCACCAATGATGTTCAATTCTCCTCTTAACCTGCAAAACACTTTCTCATCAAGAGGTTTAGTGAATATATCCGCTAATTGCTTTTCGGTGCAAACATGCTTAAGATCAATGTCACCCTTAGCAACGTGATCTCGAATGAAATGATGACGAACTTCAATATGCTTAGTTCGAGAATGTTGTACGGGATTATGACCAATTTTTATAGCACTTTCATTGTCACAAAGGAATGGAACATGTTTCACATATATCCCATAATCTTTAAGAGTTTGGGTCATCCCAAGTAATTGAGCACAACATGAACCAGCGGCAATATATTCCGCTTCGGCAGTGGATAAGGATACCGAGTTTTGTTTCTTGGAGGACCAAGACACAAGAGATCTACCAAGAAATTGACAAGTACCCGAAGTGGACTTTCTATCAACCTTGTCACCGGCATAGTCCGAGTCGGAGTAGCCAACAAGATCGAAAGAGGTCCTCTTAGGATACCAAATGCCAAAATTTGGTGTATGGATTAAGTATCTCACTATCCTTTTCACGGCCTTAAGATGACATTCTTTAGGAGCAGCTTGATATCGTGCGCACATGCACACACTTAGCATAATATCGGGATGTGAAGCACATAGATATAGTAATGAACCAATCATAGAGCGATAGGCTTTTTGATCAACCAGTTCATCATCTTTGGTTAAGTCAAGATGTCCACTAGTAGGCATGTGTGTAGACATACCTTTGCATTCTTGCATATTGA
Source organism: Aegilops longissima (assembly GCA_021605205.1). Classification (NCBI taxonomy): domain Eukaryota; kingdom Viridiplantae; phylum Streptophyta; class Magnoliopsida; order Poales; family Poaceae; genus Aegilops; species Aegilops longissima. The sequence goes on from CM038682.1 coordinate 746,589,865, forward strand.
ACTTCTTGAATAAGTCCTTAGTGTACTTCGCTTGAGAGACAAAGGTACCTTCCATAGTTTGCTTGATTTGCAACCCAAGAAAGAATTTGAGTTCACTCATCATTGACATCTCAAACTTCTCCGACATTAGCTTCCCAAACTTTTCACTAAAATGAGGGTTAGTAGATCCAAATATGATATCATCAACATAAATTTGGCAAACAAATAATTCTCCATTAACCCTTTTAGTAAAAAGTGTGGAATCAATTTTCCCAATTTCAAAGCCTTTTTCAAGAAGAAACTTGGTCAAGCATTTATACCATGCTCTAGGAGCTTGTTTAAGACCATAAAGAGCTTTGTGAAGTTTGTAAACATGATTGGGTTTCTTAGGATTGACAAAGCCGGGAGGTTGCTTAACATAAACTTCCTCCTCTATTTCTCCATTTAGAAAAGCACTTTTAATGTCCATTTGGTACAAGGTGATATCATGATGATTAGCATAGGCAAGTAAGATGCGAAATGGACTCAAGTCTAGCAACGGAGCATAAGTCTCACCATAGTCCATACCTTCGACTTGTGTGTAGCCTTGGGCGACGAGACGTGCTTTTTTGCGAACTACTTGTCCATCTTCATCTTGCTTGTTGCAAAACACCCATTTGGTACCAATGATGTTGTGGTTGTTGTCGGGCTTCTCAACCAATGTCCAAACATGATTCCTCTCAAAGTTGTGTAGCTCTTCATGCATAGCATTTATCCAATCCGGATCTTCCAATGCTTCTTCAACCTTCATAGGTTCAATTCTAGAGATGAAAGAATAGTTTTCACAAAAGTTAGCTAAACGAGTTTTAGAGCGAGTGATTCTCCCGGTTTGAATATCATTGTAGATTTGTTCGACGGGATGGTCTTTAGCAATTCTTGCTCGAACTCGTGAAAGCTTTTGCTTGAGTCTTCGTTGAACATCTTCTTCATCTTGTTCTTCTTCTTGGCCTTCTTCATTGTTGGCGTTGTCGTTCTCTTGTCGTGGAGGAGAAGGAGGTTGTTGACATTCGTGATGATGCACTTCCTCGTTTTCTTCATTTTGGTGTGTCGCACTTGTGGATGCTTCCGTATCAACTCTTGGTTCACCTTGTCGTGAAGTAGAAGCTTCCACTTGAATAGACGAGGTACTCTCCTTCACCTCCGTTGGACGGACCTTGCCAATAGACAAGTCTTGGATTGCTTCCGAAGGGTCTTTGTCTCCTACATCAATTGGCAATTGCTCTATTTGCGAGCCGTTAGATTCATCAAACTTCACATCTACCGTCTCTTCAACCTTTCGGGTGAAATTGTTGTAGACACGGTAAGTGTGAGAGTTTGAGCCGTAACCTAGTAGGAAACCTTCATGAGACTTAGGAGCAAATTTAGAACGACGATGCTTATCAAGAATGTAGCACTTTGAGCCGAATACTCGAAAGTATCCAACTTGGGGTTTGTTACCGGTGAGGAGCTCATATGCCGTCTTGCCGAGTAGCTTGTGAAGATACAAGCGATTTGTTGCATGACAAGCTGTCTCAACCGCTTCTGCCCAAAAGTGCTTCGGTGTCTTGTACTCATCAAGCATCGTTCTCGCCATTTCTATGAGCGTCCGGTTCTTCCTCTCAATAACTCCATTTTGTTGAGGTGTGTATGTAGCCGAGAACTCGTGTGAAATCCCTTCTTCGTCAAGAAAGGTGTCCACATTTGCATTCTTGAACTCCGTTCCATTGTCGCTGCGAACCTTCTTGATCTTTACTTCAAATTGATTTTGGGCCTTTCTAGCGAAGTTTTTGAAGATCTTTTGGACCTGCGATTTATCATCGAGAAAGAACACCCACGTAAATCTTGAAAAATCATCAACTATAACTAAACCAAAAGAATTTCCACCGAGACTCTTGTAGGAGTTGGGACCAAAGAGATCCATGTGAAGTAGCTCGAGTGGTCTCTTTGTGGTCATGATGTTCTTCACGGGATGCCTTCCTCCAACCTGTTTACCTGCTTGACAAGCACTGCAAAGTCTATCCTTATCAAATATGACATCGTTAACTCCAAGGATATGATTCCCTTTAATAAGCTTGTCAAGGTTTCTCATGCCAACGTGACCTAATCGTCTATGCCATAACCAACCTTTTGAGGATTTAGCAATGAAGCAAGTTTTAGGTTGAGCTTTTTTTGTGAAATCAACAATGTATAGATCACCTCTACGCACACCGGTAAAGACCATTTTATGATTGTCTCGACGAAACACTTGGCAACCAATTTCAGTAAATAGGACATTGAAACCGAGATCAGCAAGTCTAGATACTGAAAGTAAGTTGTAGCCAAGAGATTCAACGAGCATGACATTTTGAATGGAGCTATCATGTGAGATGGCCACCTTACCGAGGCCAACCACCTTACCCTTTGAGTTTTCACTGAAAGTGAAGAACTTTCGAGGACTATCATTTTCAGCAAGCTCACGAAACATGTCTTTATCTCTGGTCATGTGATCGGTACATCCACTGTCAAGAACCCATTCCTTTCCTCCTTATACATATCCCTGAAGATTTGCCATAAGACCAAAATGTCTCATTGCATCAACAAGATCGAAGTCACTATCATCATCCTCATCATAGTATCCATGTTCAACATCGTCATGTGGTGGATCAAATCCTAGAGAGGGTAATTCATTAGAGCGAGTTTGACAATGATCTTGCTTATGAATTCTTATAGCTTCGGAAATAATATCACCAATAATTCCAACATCTCCTTTGGCACGCATTAGGTCGGTAAGTTCAAATAGACGATCACCAAATATAGGATCACTAGTATTCATTTTACTCAAAGCAATAGACTTGTAGAGAATTTCATCTAGATTTTTCAAGGAATAATTTGAAAAGCGTTCCTCAAGAAATTTCCATATAGTGTAGGCACACTCAAAGGTAGGCAAGATTCTAATCAAGTTTCTAGGCAAGCCTCTAGTGATAAGATTAACTGTTCTAAGATTCCTAGTCATGTCAATAGATTCATCAAGGGTAGGATGCATAGGATCAACATGAGGAGCACAAGGGCTAGCAATGTACTTGTTCAAATGATATTGATTGAAAATTACAAGCATCTCATTTTCCACTCATGAAAATACTCTCCATCAAGAATAGACACTCTATGACTAAGACTCCCCAAAGTAGACTCATCCATCTTCCTCCAATGGTGATTAAACCAAGGCATTGGAGACCAATGCTCTGATACCACTTGTAGGATCTTGAGAAGAGGTCTCTAGAGGGGGGGTGATTAGACACTAAGTACCAAAGTTGCAGTTTTTAACCTTATTAAAGTTTAAGTGAAGTTTAGGCACAAGTTTAACTTTTTCAATACATAGCAAGCAAGCATGCAATGAGTATATGAGCAGCGGAAAGTAAAGCATGCAACTTGCAAGAAAGTAAAGGGAAGGGTTTGGAGGATTCAAACGCAATTGGAGACATGGATGTTTTTGGCGTGGTTCCGATAGGTGGTGCTATCGTACTTCCACGTTGATGGAGATTTCAATCCACGAAGGGTAACGGTTGCGCGAGTCCACGGAGGGCTCCACCCACGAAGGGTCCACGAAATAGCAACCTTGTCTATCCCACCATGGCCGTCGCCCACGAAGGACTTGCCTCACTAGCAGTAGATCTTCACGAAGTAGGCGATCTCCTTGCCCTTACAAACTCCTTGGTTCAACTCCACAATCTTGTCGGAGGCTACCAAGTGACACCTAGCCAATCTAGGAGACACCACTCTCCAAGAAGTAACAAATGGTGTGTTGATGATGAATTCCTTGCTCTTGTGCTTCAAATGATAGTCTCCCCAACACTCAACTCTCTCTCATAGGATTTGAATCTGGTGGAAAGAAGATTTGAGTGGAAAGCAACTTGGGGAAGGCTAGAGATCAAGATTCATATGGTAGGAATGGAAAATCTTGGCCTCAACACATGAGTAGGTGGTTCTCTCTCCTAAATGGTAAGTTGGAAGTGTAGGTTTGTTCTAACGGCTCTCTCCATGAATGAAGAGGAGGTGGAGGGGTATATATAGCCTCCACACAAAACCTAACCGTTACACACAATTTCCTAATCTCGGTGGGACCGATTACACAAACTCGGTGAGACCGATTTTGGTAATTAGCTAACCAGAGAGCTGGTCAGGCAAACTCAGTTGGATCGATTACTCAAACTCGGTGGGACCGATTTTGGTAATAAGTTAACCAGAAAGTTTGCATTGTAATCTCGGTAGTACCGATTCTCAAACTCGGTAAGACCGATTTTGATAGTGGACATTCACAGAGATATTACAATCCCATCTCGGTGAGACCGAGATCCCTATCAGTAGGACCGATTTGCCTAGGGTTTGTGGCAGTGGCTATGACATATGGAATCGGTGGCACCGGATAGGAAGAATCGGTGAGACCGATTTTGGCTTTAGGTTTAGGTCATATTTGTGGAAGTGGGAAAGTAGTTGAGGGTTTTGGAGCATATCACTAAGCACATGAAGCAAGAGGCTCATTAAGCAACACCTCATCCCTCCTTGATAGTATTGGCTTTTCCTATAGACTCAATGTGATCTTGGATCACTAAAATGTAAAATGAAGAGTCTTGAGCTTGAAGCTCGAGCCAATCCTTTGTCCTTAGGATCTTGAAGGAGTTCCCACATCCTTTAGTCCATGCCACTCCATTGTTGAACTTATCTGAAACATACTAGATAAAGGTGTTAGTCCAACAAGAGATATGTTGACATTAATTACCAAAACCACCTAGGGAGCACTTGTGCTTTCAATCTCCCCCTTTTTGGTAATTGATGACAACATACATCAAAGCTTTAGATAAAGATATAAAGAATAGCAAGTAAAGCTTTGGAAAGACATGTAACAGGCATAGGCTCCCCCTACATGTATGCAATCATGTGAATATGGAATGTAGAAGCATGTAATAGCATAACCATGATAGAGTAGGCAATGTGTTACATGTATCTGGGCCATATGCATTAGAGCAAAGAATATTAAAGAAAATACCTTCATGCCCATGAGTCCTTCTTGCAAACAGTATGTACATCAGCAAGAATTTCTCATACACATGATTGTGATGCATATACTTACCTTGTAGTCTTGAGTTGGCTTAGGATGGAATGAACCTGCGTAAACAAGGTTAGATAACACAGTTGCACCTACTAGCCAGAGCAAACAAAAGAATCCACAAGAATACCAAGACTGGGATGACATGTAGAGAGTGAGTACTAAGTACTACATTGGATTTGACATGTCCCCAAGAATAAAGATATGCAATGAATTTAGATGATTTCTTTCCCTTAGATGTCTTGCTCCCCCTGAATCTAGCATGGGATACTGGGAGAAAGTAGGGAACAGAAAATCAGAGCTGAAAGATATAGATGAACAGAGCTAATGCAAGCTAATGCAGATAAGCACTTATGAACATGTCTTTCCCCTCAAGAAGACATGTGGCATCTCTCCTCTTGAACACCAAGCATCTGGGATCCTTGAGAAATACTTTTATCTAGTATTCTCTCCCCCTGGAGATCTCTCTCTCCCCCTGAAGGATCTCTCTCTCTCCCTCTGAGATGTGATCTCTCTCTCTAAATGATAAGCTTTGATGTGATCTCTCTCTCCCCCTTTGACATCAATTTCCAAGAAGGGCTTGAGAAGAAATTTTTTAGCTCTCTCTCCCCCGCTGGAATTTGTCGTTAATGGGTTTGATCCTTGAGTCACAACCTAAAGCTATGATAAAAATGTGATGCTTGTAGAGGACAAGATTCATTGAGTGGAGCTGGATAAAAAAACACAGAATAAGTGGCAAACCATTATTCCTGTTGTGAAATCGGTGGCACCGAGTGGTATGCTTCGGTGGTACCGAAAGTTTTCGGTTGGACCAAAAATAACAAATCGGTGTAACCGAGTTCATCACAAAGAAAACACTTGTCACCTCAGCTCACTTGACTAATAAGATCTTACAAAGATTTGCAAGGAATTTACTGAAAGATTTGCAATGAATTGGAATGCAGAAAATGCAGAGCAAACAGAAAGAAATCTAGATGAAGTTTTTTTTTGAAAAAGGAGAAACACATATGCATAAGACGAATGCAAAAACACATAAAAGAACACAAGAGAACTTCATCTAGAGATGGTCGGCGACAAAGTCACCTATGTTAGAGTATATTGACTTAGGAGTCAAGTGAGATCACTTGATCATAGGTCATACTCGTCGTTTAAGCTCAAAATGGAGTTGCCATTTTTCGTTTAAGCATCTTGATGTATTCACATCTTGTCGAGTTGCTTTAACTCATGACTTGGAGTAAAGCTTCTCTGAGATGGAATAACATACCTTGGTTGGTGGTGTCGTCCATGTAGTTGAACTTGTGTGGGTTGCTCAAGGTTGATGTAGCTCATCAAGAATTTTGAGCACCACTTGGAATTTGAGTCCACCTTCCTACATGGGTTAGTTAGTGCAAGGAAGAGCACTTGTGTATCCAAAAATGACAATCATGAAGCTCAACATAGAATTTGTCAAAAGGATATGTTTAAATGGTTTTGTGCTTCCTTGGCTTCAACCACCTTGTGTAGAGACTTGGTGATGTAGAGATTGCTCAAGATATGAGTAGGTTACAACCTCATGGAATTTGATTCAACCAAGTACCTACATGGGTTAGATAACATGCAAGATACAAATATATCCAAGACATAAGATTTCCATCATAGGTGAGATATCAAGGATTAGGCATAAGCTCATGTCTTGCATGTATCCAATGGAGTTTCTACTCCAAGTTTGAAGCATCAATGATGTTCAATTCTCCTCTTAACCTGCAAAACACTTTCTCATCAAGAGGTTTAGTGAATATACCTGATAATTGCTTTTCGGTGCGAACATGCTTAAGATCAATGTCACCCTTAGCAACGTGATCTCGAATGAAATGATGACGAACTTCAATATGCTTAGTTCGAGAATGTTGTACGGGATTATGACCAATTTTGATAGCACTTTCATTGTCACAAAGCAATGGAACATGTTTCACATATATCCCATAATCTTTAAGAATTTGGGTCATCCAAAGTAATTGAGCACAACATGAACCAGCGGCAATGTATTCCGCTTCGGCAGTGGATAAGGATACCGAGTTTTGTTTCTTGGAGGACCAAGACACAAGAGATCTACCAAGAAATTGACAAGTACCCGAAGTGGACTTTCTATCAACCTTGTCGCCGGCATAGTCCGAGTCGGAGTAGCCAACAAGATCGAAAGAGGCCCTCTTAGGATACCAAATGCCAAAATTTGGTGTATGGATTAAGTATCTCACTATCCTTTTCACGGCCTTAAGATGACATTCTTTAGGAGCAGCTTGATATCATGCGCACATGCACACACTTAGCATAATATCGGGACGTGAAGCACATAGATATAGCAATGAACCAATCATAGAGCGATAAACTTTTTGATCAACCGGTTCATCATCTTTGGTTAAGTCAATATGTCCACTAGTAGGCATGGGTGTAGACATACCTTTGCATTCTTGCATCTTTAACTTCTTGAGTAAGTCCTTAGTGTACTTCGTTTGAGAGACAAAGGTACCTTCCTTAGTTTGCTTGATTTGCAACCCAAGAAAGAATTTGAGTTCACTCATCATTGACATCTCAAACTTCTCCGACATTAGCTTCCCAAACTTTTCACTAAAATGAGGGTTAGTTGATCCAAATATGATATCATCAACATAAATTTGGCAAACAAATAATTCTCCATTAACCCTTTTAGTAAAAAGTGTGGAATCAATTTTCCCAATTTCAAAGCCTTTTTCAAGAAGAAACTTGGTCAAGCATTTATACCATGCACTAGGAGCTTGTTTAAGACCATAAAGAGCTTTGTGAAGTTTGTAAACATGATTGGGTTTCTTAGGATTGACAAAGCCGGGAGGTTACTTAACATAAACTTCCTCCTCTATTTATCCATTTAGAAAAGCACTTTTAATGTCGATTTGGTACAAGGTGATATCATGATGATTAGCATAAGCAAGTAAGATGTGAATGGACTCAAGTCTAGCAATGGGAGCATAAGTCTCACCATAGTCCATACCTTCGACTTGCGTGTAGCCTTGGGCGACAAGACGTGCTTTGTTGCGAACTACTTGTCCATCTTCATCTTTCTTGTGGCGAAACACCCATTTGGTACCAATGATGTTGTGGTTGTTGTCGGGCTTCTCAACCAATGTCCAAACTTGATTCCTCTCAAAGTTGTGTAGCTCTTCATGCATAACATTTATCCAATCCGGATGTTCCAATGCTTCTTCAACCTTCATAGGTTCAATTCTGGAGATGAAAGAATAGTTTTCACAAAAGTTAGCTAAACGAGTTTTAGAGCGAGTGATTCTCCTGGTTTGAATATCATTGTAGATTTGCTCGACGGGATGGTCTTTAGCAATTCTTGCTCGAACTCGTGAAAGCTTTTGCTTGAGTCTTCATTGAACATCTTCTTCATCTTGTTCTTCTTCTTGGCCTTCTTCATTGTTGGCGTTGTCGTTCTCTTGTCGTGGTGGAGAAGGAGGTTGTTGACGTTCGTGATGATGCACTTCCTTGTTTTCTTCATCTTGGTGTGTCCCACTTGTGGATGCTTCCGTATCAACTCTTGGTTCACCTTGTCGTGAAGTAGAAGCTTCCACTTGAATAGACGAGGTACTCTCCTTCACCTCCGTTGGACGGACCTTGCCAATAGACAAGTCTTGGATTGCTTCCGAAGGGTCTTTGTCTCCTACATCAATTGGCAATTGCTCTATTTGCGACCGTTAGATTCATCAAACTTCACATCTACCGTCTCTTCAACCTTTCGGTGAAATTGTTGTGAGACACGGTAAGTGTGAGAGTTTAAGCCGTAACCTAGTTGGAAACCTTCATGAGACTTAGGAGAAAATTTAGAACGATTTATGCTTATCAAGAATGTAGAACTTTGAGCGAATACTCGAAAGTATCCAACTTGGGGTTTGTTACCGTGAGGAGCTCGTATGCCGTCTTGCCGAGTAGCTTGTGAAGATACAAGCGATTTGTTGCATGACAAGCTGTCTCAACCGCTTCTGCCCAAAAGTGCTTCGGTGTCTTGTACTCATCAAGCATCGTTCTCTCCATTTTGATGAGCGTCCGGTTCTTCCTCTCAACAACTCCATTTTGTTGAGGTGTGTACGTAGCCGAGAACTCGTGTGAAATCCCTTCTTCGTCAAGAAAGGTGTCCACATTTGCATTCTTGAACTCCGTTCCATTGTCGCTGCGAACCTTCTTGATCTTTACTTCAAATTGATTTTGGGCCTTTCTAGCGAAGTTTTTGAAGATCTTTTGGACCTGCGATTTATCATCGAGAAAGAACACCCACGTAAATCTTGAAAAATCATCAACTATAACTAAACCAAAAGAATTTCCACCGAGACTCTTGTAAGAATTTCCACCCTCTTTGTGGTCATGATGTTCTTCACGGGATGCCTTCCTCCAACCTGTTTACCTGCTTGACAAGCACTGCAAAGTCTATCCTTATCAAATATGACATCGTTAACTCCAAGGATATGATTCCCTTTAATAAGCTTGTCAAGGTTTCTCATGCCAACGTGACCTAATCATCTATGCCATAACCAACCTTTTGAGGATTTAGCAATGAAGCAAGTTTTAGGTTGAGCTTTTTTTTGTGAAATCAACAATGTATAGATCACCTCTACGCACACCGGTAAAGACCATTTTATGATTGTCTCGACGAAACACTTGGCAATCAATTTCAGTAAATAGGACATTGAAACCGAAATCAACAAGTCTAGATACTGAAAGTAAGTTGTAGCCAAGAGATTCAACGAGCATGACATTTTGAATGGAGCTATCATGTGAGATGGCCACCTTACCGAGGCCAACCACCTTACCCTTTGAGTTGTCACCGAAAGTGACGAACTTTCGAGGACTATCATTTTCAGCAAGCTCACAAAACATGTCTTTATCTCCGGTCATGTGATCGGTACATCCACTGTCAAGAACCCATTCCTTTCCTCCTGATACATATCCCTGAAGATTTTCTATAAGACCAAAATGTCTCATTGCATCAACAAGATCAAAGTCACTATCATCATCCTCATCATAGTATCTGTCGTGGAATTGTCACGGCAGATGTCCTCGTGAAAGGACTTAGTCGCAGGGCCATCGTACGGGTTAACTTAGAGGGGTTAAAGCGGACACAAAGACACGGGAGTTATACTAGTTCGGCCCTTTCGATGAAGGAAAAGCCTACGTCTAGTTGTGATGGGATTGATGTGATTTCGGCAACTAGGGAGCAATAGCTTCGCCTAAGCCTCGAATTGTCTGTCCTTAACCCGCCGCCGGGTCGTCCCCTTATATACACGGGTTGACGCCCGGCCGGTCTACAGAGTCCCGATCCGGCTCATACAAGTGTCCGTCTCGGTCTCTTCTCTCTTATCTTACAGCTCAAGTTACAAGACTAAGGCGGTTTACATGAATGGATCCTAATCCGCCTCTGGGCTTTGGGCCTCCTCCGTGGGCCCTGATCATGGACGAGGGTAACCCGGCCCCTTCAGGGCGGTTTACACTCAGTAGTTATATCCCCAACATTAGGCCCCAGATTGACTTGAACCGGTTCATGTTAATCTTCAACATCTTCAGGAAACTCTGTAAACCGCCATCTGCTTGAACCGCCGTGACGTCATCCTCCGACCACCGCAACAGGTGCCTTGACGTCATCTTTAATAAAGAAATCCAAACAGAAGATTCCCTTTCATTTAATGCTATCACGAAATCGAGGCGACCGCTGCACCGTCCGCCGCTTTTGACTCCTCGATTCTCGCTTGTTAATTGCCCCGGTTCCTTATAAATAGACCGGCAGGCCCCTTTCTCTTCTTCTTCCGCTCTTCTCCTTCCTCACGACGCTCCAGCCCTGAAGCTCTGCCGTCGCCTCCGACCTTCAACGCCACGTCGGCCTTTGGGCGCTGCATCAACCTGATCATATCAGAGGTTCTCGGCGCTCCTCCGCGGTTTTGCTCATCAGGTAAGGTCCCTCTTCAAACCCTAGATCTCATCTGAAGGTCCTGTTCATCTCGTAGTTCATAAGTGTTTCATCGCAGTTTCTTCATACCTGCTCCGCCATGGCCGTACGACTCAACCGTACCATACATCCTGTGCGGGTGACTGCTCCGCCGTCAGCTTAACTCTTTATGCATCTTTCTTTTTGTTCAGATCCTCTAGTTTAGAATGCCCGAACCTTCCTGCTCTTTATGAGGCTCGTAGAAATTTTCCTTACTGAAACTTCGGTAGATCTAAAGTACTTCCATTCGCATGTGAAATCTGTTTCTGTCCATACTTAGTAGATTTTTCAGTTCTGTCTCTTTTGGCGGTTTAACTTTTTGATAGCTAACCCGTCACTCCATTAGTCCTCGCTTAAACCGAATCGGAAACGGCTGTCAATCGCCGGGTTAACATTGTATAATGTGCCTGAACCGGTTAACGGTGAACCGTTTTTTTCCTTTCGCAGTTTAGTCTTCCGGAATGGCCCCTCAATTCTCATCTTGCAATTGGGTCCGGTCTAAGGCCACCGAGACGCAACTCAACGGATACGTCACCACCGGCGCTTTAGCTGCTAAAAATGTCCTCCACTGGCGGGTTCCGGATGCCGAATTCCCTCCCAATCCGCAAGAAGGAGAAGTAATTGTGTTTGTGCAGCACTTAGACCGGGGATTCTGCCCACCCGGATCAAAATTCTTCCGGGATGTCCTTGCCAGTTTTCAACTCCATCCACAGGATATTGGTCCAAACTCCGTGTCAAACATATGCAATTTCCAAGTGTTCTGTGAAGTCTACCTTCAAGAAGAACCATCTGTGGAGCTGTTCCGGGATTTCTTTCACCTGAACCGCCGTACAGAATTTTCGGATGGCCCTAACACGGAGCTGAGCGGCGTTTCAATCCAAAAAAGGAAGGAAGTGGATTTCCCTCACGCCAAACACCATAGTCATCCGAAAGATTGGAACCAAACCTGGTTCTACTGCCGGAATACTGCTCCTGACAACGAGAATCCTTTGCCGGGTTACCGTCCTCACCGGCTTAGCAACCATCATCCGCTGCCTTTACGCTTGACCGCCGCGGAACGGAAGAATTTTGCGCCTCAAATCATTAAACTCCGGGCTCTAATGGCCAATGGACTAACTGGTGTGGACCTTGTGCGATGCTGGGTTTCTTGGGGCATCTTGCCATTAAGCCGCCGGCCCGGATTGATGCACGAATACACTGGCAGCCTCAAAGACCCTCAAAGACGTCACGAGTTACCAATAACTGAACTTGAGGTCACAGAGACTGTAAAGAAGATGCTTGATGAACCGATCTCCGTCTGCAGCCTAACCGGGTTGGCTCCATTCTGTGTTGCCAACAAACCGCCTGCGGTAAGGCTCTGCTCACCGCTTTTCGGGCCTTTAATACTTTGTTGATATACATTAATCCTTGTTACCTCGCAGGCTAACAGCTCCTTCTGGAAGCGGACCAAACCGGCCCGGGCTCCGCGTGTAAAGTCCAAGGCTACCAAAAAGGCTGGCAAGAAGAAAACCGCCGAGTCTTCTGATCCGCCGGAAGACGAAGATTCAGAAGCTGAGGTAAAGCTTGATACCCTCGAGGGAGTCGCCATAAACCGGCTTTTCTCTTTATGTTTCTTCTTGCTTGTAACTTGTTCCTTTTTATTGACAATTGAAACTCACAGGATGATGCTGAAGCCAGTCATGCCGACCATGTTGAGGTAATCCTACTTTCTTCCGAATCCGACCTCGTGCCGGTTAAAAGAATTCGCCACGCAGTCCGAAAAGTGAAAAAATCTCATTCCTATGCTCATCTGAATCCAAACCTTTCTTTGAAGACACATCGATCAAGAGCGCCGTCGACCCGCACAAATGCCAAGAGATTACCTCGTCCGGGTTACCAGATACACCAACCCGGAGCGTCGTCCGAGGTGACTTGTTCTCCGAAAACGTTATCCCTTAAAGGGTTTCTTCCGATGTCCTCTCAATCCGTCGACCAATTATCAGGCCTCTTCCAACTCCTCTGGTGGTTCATCAACCACGCATCTGCCTCCGCTTAAAGTTGCTGCAGGGTAAGTATCATACTTCTGTCCCGCCAATTCGGTTTATATTTGCGTTGGTCGATTTATCTTACTCTAATTCTGAACACTGCAGCACCAAGGCTCGCTTGAGTAAAAAGCAAAAACTCTTGAGCCTCTGCAGATGTTGATCCGGAGAAGACCCCGAGCAGCAGGCGAAAATCCTGAAGTCGCTAAGAATAGCTCGGCGAGTTGTACCGAGACGACATTGCTGATCCGCCGAAACTGAACCGGAGGCCCAAGTGGAAACCTCGCATCCTGCTCCACCGAGTCCGCAACAGAGCGGGTCGTGGCTCGTTGAACCGCCGAGCGAGCATGAAGGCACCAAGCCCAAAGAAGACCGCCAATCCAGCCAGCCCGGTCAAAAATGATGATGTTATTGTGACGGGCACTGGCTACACCACTCCTAGCCAACCGGTCGCTTTAGCAAAACACAGCGCCAAGGAAGAGTCTGCCACTATGAGTAAAGATAAGGGGAAAACTGATCTGTCAGCTTATGACAACGCTGCCCAAGAACTTCACTCCAGGTTTCTGAACCGGCTCTACACAAGCCGTGACTTTGAAGCTGGTCTGGTAAACCGTATGAAGGACCGCTATGAGGTAAAGGAGTTATGCCTTTCTTGTATTTTTTCTGCATAGTAGCCCCCAAGGGCCAGTTCAATTTAGCATAGTTAAACCGGCACTTAATTTTGCATAGAAACCATACGCCTTAAACTGCAGTACTGTAGCCCCCAAGGGTCGGTTCAACTTAGCATAGTTAAACCGGGACTTAATTTCTGTATCCTCATAGCAAACTGAGATCAACTAGCCATTAGCCCCCAAGTGCCAAGTTGAATATTTGTATTGAGCTTGGGACTTTATAATGAAACAACTAACATGCTCCCTTTGTTATCAGAATGAGATATACCAGCAAACCGTGCAACTCAAGGACCTTCGAGCCAATCTGGAAACTCAACAAGCAGAAACCACCAAGGCCAAGGATGAATTGAAAACTGCCTTGGCCACTATGGAACAGCTGAAGGAGTGGTATAAATCCGAGCGGGCCAATTGGGACACCGAGAAGGCCGGTTTGACAAAACGGGCGGAAGATGCTGAATCAGCTCTTAAACCGGTGACTGAAGAGCTTACCAGACTGAAGCGCCAAGTTCATGCCATGACCTCTGCCATCTTTGGTAATAAAATTTTGCACTGATTACCTCTGTTTTGATTCTCCCGCCGGTTTAACCATAGCTATCTGAACCGGTGCAGGCAAGCGTATTGCTCATCTGGGCTCTGATGTGCGGAAGAAGCTCAAGGCCGCTTACACACTGATTGAGCAGCTGTATACCGGCGCCAAATAGTCATATGTGCCACATCGTGCGACAACACAGCTCCGTCCTTGATCAAAGATACACTTTGGACCGGCTGTCCATGGTTCCGGGCAGCTTGAAGAGTTGAAACGTTCCGCGCCCGGCTGGCACTCTCATCGCTCGACTCGCGCCAAGGCGTGGATAGCAGATCTTGATCCGGTGACATAGCCAAGGGTTTCCCAGCGCTCAAGAGAACGGTGAAGCCTTTGATAATGACGCTCAAACGAATAACAAAGGAGATCGTCACCGGCGAGTCAATCGGCAGCGAAGCCAACTGGCGGTTCACCGCTCTTTTATGACGCAAACAACAAGCGGGTGGAGTTTGTCATTTCTGAAGTGCGAGCCTTATTCCTCCAATCCGTAAGCACACTTATGCCCCGACGTTGATCCGCTGAGCTTATAAGTGAAGAGGCTGTCTTCGTGCCTTAACCGGATTGACCGGTCTGCCAATGACTTCCGGGCTTTGGGTGATGAAGAGGAAGAAGTTGAACCGACGCCAGGCGCCCCCTCTACCTCACGTCAACCTGGCGAAGAAGCGTAATCCGTCAAGCCGGGTGACGCCTCCGAAACTGCTAGTCATAACGCCATGCGAAACACCGGGCCTTGGAAGGCTTTGTAATAGGATAGTTAGCACTTTGTTTTGAACAATGCCTTTATGACCTCAGTCTGTATCCTTTGCATGGTGGTACTGATACTTTGGATTGATGAACCGTCAACTTAGTTCGCCTGCAATCACAAATTCTTTAAACCGCCACGGCGGCTTGTGTCGCCAGCCGGCTTGTGACGCTTATATATTTATATAAGAAAATATGGAGGTATATGACCAAACTTTATGATACAAAAATACCTGCCAGCGTCGGGCATGCAGTTGGCCTAGCCAATCTTGAGGTGGAGGTTGTATAAACCCTTACCATCAAAGGAGAAAACAACTCCTGTGCTTAGAATGCCGGTTTACCGTGTAAACCGTGTCGGGCATGACAAGCCCCCTGTTACTCCATAATGGGATGGTAACAGAAAAAATCAAACCGGAACAAAATCGCCGGATTAAAAATGGACCAAATTCCGTTAACTGACAACTTGAATCCGGTTTAAAAAGGTTGTCGGTTTAAGAAGGCAAATAAAAATCAAATAACTGGTATGAAAACCACATGGAAGCAAAGGCAATGATAAAAACCGTTTGCAAGAAGAGGCTTTACTGAGCCTGATCAGATGGTGTTACCATGGTCGATACAGACCAAGCTCCCCATAAGGTGTAGCGATGGTTCAAGTCAGCCAGCCCCCAAGCTGAAACCGTGGCATTATGCCGATCAAGTGGCATGACAATGGTTGGGTTCGACCAAGCCCCAAGTGATTCTATGGCCTTAGGCCGACCAAGAGGCGGATCGGTTCAGGCGTGACCATGTCCCCAAGTGATCTGGTGGCTTTACGCCCATCAAAAGGTGTTGCATTGGTTCGGACCGACCAAGCCCCCAAGTGACAAAAACTTCAAAAGCAAGACCAAGGGTTAAATCGGAGGCTGCTTTACGACAACATCTCCATGTACCCAAACCGACTTTTACGAGCGGATACCCGCTTTAGCCGAGGATCCGGTTTATTGCTTTATTCATAATATATACATTGTCTTAATATGTACATAAGTGGAGCCGATGGCTCGGGTATAATAAGGCGAAGATGAGCTATGTTCCACGGCTGTTGGTCTCCTCTTCGGCGTCGTGAGTCTTTTCGCTCTCGAACATCAATCAGATAGTTATGACCCGTTGTGCAGATTCTTGCTGACCACAAAGGGCCCTTCCCAAGGTGGGGATAGCTTGTGCATATCTGTCTGGTCTTGAATGAGCCGAAGCACCAAGTCTCCTTCCTGAAAGGTTCTTGTTCTAACCCGCCGACTGTGATACCGACGAAGATCCTGCTGGTAAATCGCCGAACGAGCAGCCGCCATATCTCGCTCTTCATCCAGTCGATCCAAAGCGTCCTGCCGTGCTGCCTCGCTATCGGCCTCAACATAGGCTGCCACGCGGGGCGAGTCATGACGGATATCGCAGGGAAGGACCGCCTCCGCTCCATAGACCATAAAGAACGGTGTGTATCCAGTGGATCTGTTAGGGGTAGTATTGATACTCCATATCACAGATGGTAGCTCTTCCACCCAACAACCCGGCGTCCTCTCTAAAGGGACCATAAGCCGGGGTTTAATACCTCGCAAGATCTCCTGATTAGCTCGTTCCGCTTGACCATTGGACTGCGGGTGGGCCACTGAAGAAACGTCAAGCCGGATGTGCTCTCGTTCACAAAACTCCTTCATGGCTCCCTTGGACAAATTGGTGCCATTGTCCGTGATGATACTGTGTGGAAACCCAAACCGGAAAATCACCTTTTTGATGAACTGAACCACCGTGGCCGCATCACACTTGCTAACAGGCTCTGCCTCTACCCACTTTGTAAATTTGTCGACCGCCACCAATAGGTGGGTCTTCTTGTCCTTGGACCTTTTGAAAGGTCCAACCATATCCAGCCCCCAAGTCGCAAACGGCCAAGTAATTGGAATCATCCGCAATTCTTGGGCCGGTACATGAGCACGTCTGGAAAACTTTTGGCAACCATCACATCGTCTGACTAGATCTTCTGCATCAGCATGGGCAGTCAACCAATAGAAACCGTGGCGGAACGCTTTGGCCTGGGACTTTGAACGGCGTGGTGACCACAGTCCCCTTCATGGATCTCACGCAATATCTCGCGGCCTTCGTCGGGGACACACAACGCTGAATACGACCGACACGCTGCAACGATGCAACTCGCCCTATATATGGTCATAGACTTAGACTGCGAACTATCTGCCGGACCAACGCGTCTAATCTTCCGGTAACTTCGCCTCGGTTCATGTATGCCAAATAAGGGAGCGTCAATCCGAATGACATGCAAGGCTGCCACTAAGCGAGCCTCCGGATCAGGAATAGCCAAATCGACTTCATCAGAAGCTTAAGCGGCGGATTGTGCGATCGTCAAGGAAGACATTGGGCGGGACCGGTTTACGTTGAGAGCCCAGCCGGCTTAGAGCATCCGCCGCTTCGTTCTTCCGACGATCCACATGGTCCACCTGATATCCTTTAAAGTGTCCTGCAACAATATCCACCTCCCGACGGTACGCAGCCATGAGTGGATCTTTGGAATCCCAAGTACCTGATACTTGCTGGGCCACCAAGTCCGAGTCACCAAAGCACTTAACCCGGCTTAGATTCATCTCCTTAGCCATCCGGAGACCATGGAGCAAAGCCTCATACTCAGCTGCATTGTTAGTACAGGGGAACATTAAGCGAAGAACGTAACAGAACTTGTCACCTCGTGGGGAAGTTAATACGACTCCAGCCCCCGAGCCCTCCAATTGCCTCGACCCATCAAAGTGGATGGTCCAATAGGTATGATCCGGATTTTCTTCAGGCGCTTGCAACTCTGTCCACTCGTTAATGAAATCCACAAGTGCCTGAGACTTTACTGCCGTCCGAGGCACATATCTTAAACCGTGCGGCCCAAGTTCTATAGCCCACTTAGCAATCCAGCCAGTCGCTTCCCGGTTCTGTATGATATCTCCCAAAGGAGCTGAACTGACCACCGTGATGGGGTGCCCTTGAAATTATTGCTTCAGCTTCCGGCTTGCCATAAAAACTCCATATACCAGCTTCTGCCAATGCGGATATCTTTGCTTAGACTCAATGAGGACCTCGCTAATGTAATAAACCGCCGTTGAACGGATACTCCTTCCCCGCCTCCTTCCGTTCCACCACAATGGCTACGCTGACTGCCTCGCATTAGCAGCAACGTATAACAGAGCGGCTCCTTGTCAATGGGAGCGGCGAGAACAAAGCGGTTGGCCAACCGCCGCTTTAAGTCCTCAATGCTTCATCAGTGGCTGAACTCGAACGAACTGATCCGTTTTCTTGACATCGGTACAAAGGAATGGCCTTCTCTCTAGGCGGCCGATAAACCGCTTAGCGCAGCAATCCGACCTGCCAAGCGTTGGACATCATTGATACACTTTGGCTTAGCCAGGAGGTGATAGCTGTAATCTTCTCCGGATTAGCTTCAATCCCCTGTTGGACACAAGGAAACCCAATAACTTGCTGCCGAACACCAAAAACACACTTGGCGGGTTAAGCATCATCTTGTACACCCGCAAGTTGTCAAAGGTTTCTCTCAAATCCTCAATCAGTGTTTCCTTCTTCCTTGACTTAACCACAATATCATCCACATAAGCATGCACATTACGGCCGATCTGTTCATGCAAGCAATTACAGACATAGCGTTGATAAGTTGCTTGGGCGCTCTTGAGCCCAAAGGCATAGATACATAGCGAAGGCTCCAAAGGGGTGATAAACGCCGTCTTCTCCTGGTCCTTAACCGCCATCTTAATCGATGATATCCGAATATGCATCCAAAAGCTCAACGCTCACAACCCGCCGTAGCATCAATAATCTGATCAATACGGGAGGGCGAAGGATCTGCTGGACAAGCCTTGTTAAGATCTGTATAATCCACGCACATGCGCCAAGTGCCATTCTTCTTAAGGACCAACACGGATTAGCAAGCCACTCGGATGGAAAACTTCAACGATAAACCCTGCCGCTAAGAGCACGGCAACCTCCTCTCCAATGGCCTTGCGCCTTTCCTCGTTAAACCGCGAAGAAACTGCTTTACCGTCTGTACTTGGGATCAACATTAAGAGTGTGCTCAGCGAGTTCCCTCGGTACACCCGGCATGCCGGAAGGTTTCCATGCAAAATGTCGATTCTCACGGATGAACTTCGATGAGCGCTTTCCTATTTAGGATCCAAGTTAGCGATGGTGAACTGCTTGGACGAATCGCCGGGCACAAAATCAACAAGTTTAGTCTCAGCCGCCGACTTAAACTTCAAATCCGGATCGTGCTCTGTAGTTGGCTTCTTCAACGGGGTCATATCTGCCGGATCAACATTGTCTTTATAGTACTTTAACTCTTCGGTGGCACAAACCGACTCTGCATAAGCCGCATCACCTTCCTCGCATTCCAACGCAATCCGGCGGCTCCCGTGAACCGTTATCGTCCCTTTGTGACCTGGCATTTTCAGCTGCAAATAAACATAACAAGGCCGTGCCATAAACTTAGCATAAGCCGGCCGCCCAAACAGGGCGTGGTAAGGGCTTTGGATTTTCACCACCTCAAACGTCAGCGTTTCCGATCTGGAGTCATGTTCATCTCCAAAGGCTACCTCCAGAGCTATCTTACCGACCGGGTATGCTGACTTGCCAGGCACCACACCGTGAAACACTTTGTCTTGGGCGGCTGAGATGCTTATCCGTCAACCCCATACGTCGGAAGGTCTCGTGGTACGTGATGTTGATGCTGCTCCCTCCATCCATAAGCACTTTGGTAAACTTGTATCCTCCACGAGGTGCCACCACTAGGGCTAGCTGACCGGATTGTAAACCGGGGAGGATGATCCTCTGCTCCATACAATAGGCTGCTCGACCAGCGCAGGTAATGCGGTGCGGCCGGTTCAACAACGCTGACCGCCCGCTTACAAGTTTGCGGTCTCGTCTGTCCAAGATGGTGGTAAAGACATGGTACTGCATCCACCGTTCAACTGCTTTGGATTACTTTGGTAACCCGATCTGCTGCTGTTGTTGATTGTAACCCCTTAGTTCTGATTGTTACGATTGTTACGATTGTTACGATTGCCTTGCCCGCCCGGATTACCACGAACCCTGGGCGAATTTCCTCCACCGTAACCGGGCGGACCACGAACCGCCGCGGGCCCTTGATCATACCGAAAGCATTAGAATTTTTGAACTCCTGCATAATATAACAATCCTTCGGGTGGTTCGCTGGTGCCTCCTTCGTCCCATGCTTGGACAAGGTTGATTCAATAGGTAATTCAAGCGATCCGGATTGTGACCTTGTGCACCGCCCGGTTTGATTGCTTACCTTTGCGCCGCTGACCCTTGTCCTGCTAGCGTTGGTGTTAGCTCTGAAGCCCATGTTACCGTTAGCCTTACGCTTGTTTCCCCATTGCTGCCGCCGAATGATCTTTTTGGCCTCTGGAGTTGCTATTCTGTTTTCCCTTCCCTACTTCGTCATCCTCAGACTCGGGATCCTTGGTACTATCAGAATCAACATACTTTACCAAAACGCCCATGAGCGTGCCCATGTCATTGCAAAAACGCTTCATGCGACCCAGCTTCAACTTCAACGGTTCGAACCGGCAGTTGGCTTCTAGGGTTAAGATAAGCGGAATCAGGGTTGATCGATCGGCGAAATGTAAAACCTCCGAGACGCGGCTCACCCAATGTGTTGTAGATTCTCCCTCTGCCTGGACACAAGCCGCCAAATCCACCACAGACATGGGCTGTTTACAGGTGTCTTTGAAATTTTGAATGAACCGGGTCCGTAACTGGGTCCACGAGCTAACTGAGTTGGGCGGTAAATTTTTCAACCAAGTACGGGCCGTACCTTCCAACATCATGGTGAAATACTTCGCACACGTAGCTTCGTCCACATCCAGCATCTCCATGGCCATCTCATAGCTTTCTATCAACGCTTCTGGAGCCAAATCGGCGGTATAATTGGGCACCTTGCGTGGGCCTTTGAAGTCCTTGGGCAAACGCACATTGCGTAAAGCGGGGACGAGGCAAGGCACCCCCAATGAGCCGACGTGACCCCGGTTCAAGATGGTCGGACGAACCGGCGCGAGCTGATGGTCCTCATGTTGTGCTGCTAACTCGCCTCCCCACGTGCCTGGCCGGTCCACCACCACTTGGCGTCTTGAAGCCACCGGCGGGTTGTTGCCATGAGGCGGACCGCGCTGCGCGTTGCTTGATCTGCCAGTTCATCTGGCGCCGGCTATAACTCCGGCTTAGGCGGGGTGGAGTGGATCCGATCCGATCAGTATGAATCGCTTCTGCTGAGCGGGGCCGTCTGAGGAGCTCCTTGACCCGGCGTGTTTCAACGCTTTGTGGTGAATCGCCCTCGATCGGAATCGCCTCAATCGTGCCGCAGCCGCAACAAGGTTATCCATTGGGTTGGAGTAGTGACCGGAGGTGTTCGCGCGATCAGAAGCGCGCGCCGGTATGATGGCGAGGCAGATCTATCACACGGGCTGAACGGTAGCGGCCGTCCAGTGCTTCGGCGGTTTACCACCGGCGGCGGATTCTGGTCCCTGCCCTGGGGTATTGAAGAGCTCTCTTCCCTCGAAACCAAGGCAAGCGGGATCTGTACTTCCTTTTCGCGACTTCATGTGATGCACTCGATCCAAAGATCAGCCTATAAGCTCAGCATCCAAAGGCCCGTTCCGCCGCCATCCTCACGTCCGCGGCTGCCAGATCCGCTTTAGCTTTAGCGATCTGTTCCTTCACCTTTGCAATCTCTGCATTGTGCAGGTCCTGATCTGCCGGATTAGCCTCTTCCATGAGCGCAGCCAATGCGTCGAATAGCTCTGATAAAACTTGAGCCGGTGGGCCCACAGGGCCTCCTTCCCCGGCTGCCATCACCGCTGTTGAATCGGCGACCACGGGCGCCGCGGTCGAAGAGTGAAGCGTCGCTTGTGTACCGGCCATGAAGATTCCAACCCGGTTGGGTAGATCAAAGGGTCGGAATACTCTCCCCGTCGGAACAGCCCCCGATCTGGCCATCCTGCAGCTGGTACAGAGACTCGGTTTCTCCGGCTGACGACTCGTCGCCGGAGTAGACAACGGTTTCGCCGCCAGATGCTGATCCGCCCTCATAGTCTCCGTGGACGACTCCCACGAAAGCACGCTTGACAGCCGGTTTAGCCAGGGCAGGACTCTTCTTCGCCCGCTGAGCCGTCTCGATGAGGTCGGTGCAGATGTCCGGCCCAGGCCCTGGCTCGCCGATCTTGCCGATGAACACGTGTATGCCACCAAAGGGGACCCGGTACCCGTACTCAATCGAGCCGGCCTCGGGGCCCCAGTCCGCATCGTCGATGTAGAGTTTGCCGCGACGACTCTTAGTCATCCGGCCCACAGCATAGCCTTCGAGTCCTTCGAACTTGCCCTCTAAGATCATCAAACCATCATGCGATAGCCCCACGGTGGCGCCAAGCGTCGTGGAATTGTCATGGCAGATGTCCTCGTGAATGGACTTAGTCGCGGGCCATCGTGCGGGTTAACTTAGAGGGTTAAAGCGGACACAAAGACACGGAGTTATACTAGTTCGCCCCTTCGATGAAGGAAAAGCCTCGTCTAGTTGTGATGGGATTGATGTGATTTCGCAACTAGGGAGCAATAGCCGCCTAAGCCTCGAATTGTCATCCTTAACCCGCCGCCGGGTCGTCCCCTTATATACACGGGTTGACGCCCGGCTGGTCTACAGAGTCCCGATCCGGCTCATACAAGTGTCCGACTCGGTCTCTTCTCTCTTATCTTACAGCTCAAGTTACAAGACTAAGGCGGTTTACATGAATGGATCCTAATCCGCCTCTGGGCTTTGGGCCTCCTCCGCGGCCCTGATCATGGACGAGGGTAACCCGGCCCCTTCAGGGCGGTTTACACTCAGTAGTTATATCCCCAACAGTATCCATGTTCAACATCGTCATGTGGTGGATCAAATCCTAGAGAGGGTAATTCATTAGAGCGAGTTTGACAATGATCTTGCTTATGAATTCTTATAGCTTCGAAAATAATATCACCAATAATTCCAACATCTCCTTTGGGACGCATAAGGTCGGTAAGTTGAAATAGACGATCACCAAATATAGGATCACTAGTATTCATTTTACTCAAAGCAATAGACTTGTAGAGAATTTCATCTAGATTTTTCAAGGAATAATTTGGAAAGCGTTCCTCAAGAAATTTCCATATAGTGTAGGCACACTCAAAGGTAGGCAAGATTCTAATCAAGTTTCTAGGCAAGCTCTAGTGATAAGATTAACAGTTCTAAGATTCCTAGTCATGTCAATAGATTCATCAAGGGTAGGATGCATAGGATCAACATGAGGAGCACAAGGGCTAGCAATGTACTTGTTCAAATGATATTGATTGAAAATTACAAGCATCTCATTTTTCCACTCATGAAAATAGTCTCCATCAAGAATAGGCACTCTATGACTAAGACTCCCCAAAGTAGACTCATCCATCTTCCTCCAATGGTGATTAAACCAAGGCAATGGAGACCAATGCTCTGATACCACTTGTAGGATCTTGAGAAGAGGTGTCTAGAGGGGGGTGATTAGACACTAAGTACCAAATTTGCAGTTTTTATCCTTATTAAAGTTTAAGTGAAGTTTAGGCACATGTTTAATATTTTCAATACATAGCAAGCAAGCATGCAACTTGCAAGAAAGTAAAGGGAAGGGTTTGGAGGATTCAAACGCAATTGGAGACACGGTTGTTTTTGGCGTGGTTCCGATAGGTGGTGCTATCGTACTTCCACGTTGATGGAGACTTCAACCCACGAAGGGTAGCAGTTGCTGAGTCCACGGAGGGCTCCACCCACGAAGGGTCCACGAAGTAGCAACCTTGTCTATCCCACCATGGCCGTCACCCACGAAGGACTTGCCTCACTAGCAGTAGATCTTCACGAAATAGGCAATCTCCTTGCCCATACAAACTCCTTGGTTCAACTCCACAATCTTGTCGGAGGCTCCCAAGTGACACCTAGCCAATCTAGGAGACACCACTCTCCAAGAAGTAACAAATGGTGTGTTGATGATGAACTCCTTGCTCTTGTGCTTCAAATGATAGTCTCCCCAACACTCAACTCTCTCTCCTAGGATTTGAATCTGGTGGAAAGAAGATTTGAGTGGAAAGGAACTTGGGGAAGGCTGGAGATCAAGATTCATATGGTAGGAATGGAATATCGTGGCCTCAACAGATGAGTAGGTTGTTCGCTCTCAGAAATGGTAAGTTGGAAGTGTAGGTTTGTTCTGATGGCTCTCTCCACGAATGAAGAGGAGGTGGAGGGGTATATATAGCCTCCACACAAAATCTAACCGTTACACATAATTTACCAATCTCGGTGGGACCAAATCAACAAACTCGGTCAGACTGATTTTAGTAAACCTAGTGACCGTTAGGGTTTTCGGTGGGACTGACTTGCATCTCGGTAGGACCGATATGGTTAGGGTTAGGGCATAACCTTATCTCGGTGGGACCGATTACACAAACTCGGTGAGACCGATTTTGGTAATTAGCTAACCAGAGAGTTGGTCAGGCAAACTCGGTTGGACCGATTACTCAAACTCGGAGGGACCGATTTTGGTAATAAGTTAACCAGAAAGTTTGCATTGTAATATCGGTAGTACCGATTCTGAAACTCGGTAAGACTGATTTTGATAGTGGACATAGATAGAGAGATTACAATCCCATCTCGGTGAGACCGAGATCCCTATCGGTAGGAACGGTTTGCCTAGGGTTTGTGGCAGTGGCTATGACATATGGAATCGGTGGCGCCGGATAGGAAGAATCGGTGAGACCGATTTTGGCTTTAGGTTTAGGTCATATGTGTGGAAGCGGGAAAGTAGTTGAGGGTTTTGGATCATATCACTAAGCACATGAAGCAAGAGGCTCATTAAGCAACACCTCATCCCTCCTTGATAGTATTGGCTTTTCCTATAGACTCAATGTGATCTTGGATCACTAAAATGTAAAATGAATAGTCTTGAGCTTGAAGCTTGAGCCAATCCTTTGTCCTTAGCATCTTGAAGGAGTTTCCACATCCTTTAGTCCATGCCACTCCATTGTTGAACTTATCTGGAACATACTAGATAAAGGTGTTAGTCCAACAAGAGATATGTTGACATTAATTACCAAAACCACCTAGGGAGCACTTGTGCTTTCACATTCCCATGTTTTCCTTGCAATGATCAGTCATTCAAAACGAGATACTATAAATTAATTAATGATGAGTTATTTGAAAAAAATCAAAATGGTTCCACGCTAACGTGGATTAGAGTGTGTGTCACATAATTAGTTATTTGAATTAGAGTGTGTGTCACATAGCGATCTCCAATTCTAACATGGATTTCGCATTTCACTGTATCCATGCTACATTTTAATGCAAATTCATATGTATATGATGAACACCATGGTATTGAGAAAACTTTTGGATGGATTCAAACAAATGACCTACAAAATAGCACAACAAATCGAGTCAATGTCAACTTTTCAGAACCTAGTATGGCATGAATTCGAAATAATTACCCATATGCATGGTCCTCAGTTCAAATCTTAAAATTTACACCGAATTGAAACATCGATATTAAGTCTCGTACTATCTACATTCAAATGTTGTTTTAGCCCCCCTTTTACGCTACATACTTCTGTATCGGTCAATCTTCCTCTCCTAACCACCTTAGGAAGCTATCGGTTTCCAACACACATCCATTCTTTATCTCCATGTTTCAATCTCTAACTCTCTCAACTACACAACCCCCTTTTTCCACTCTGTTATGAAATGTATTTACCTCACACACCCGCCATTGCACCCCATGCCGAGCTCTCTCTCTCCCTCTCCCTCTCACCCTCTCGCGCTAAATACATGCATTGCCTATCTAGCCCCCCAACCTCTCATGCACACACACGCACATTGTCTATCTAGGTCACTCCCTCGAGACTGTCTCACTCTTTCTTCCGCACGGCGGGCCACACTTGATCAATCTCGCTCTCTTTATCTGAGTCTCGTTTAACCTCGTTTTCTTTCACACACAAATGATATATCTCCCTGTTCGGGCCACGATCGACACACTCTATACTCTCTCATGCAGATTGTCCATCTAGGTCAGTCCATCAAAGCCGCCCCCACTCTTTCGACCTCATGGCGGGCCATGCTCGCTCTCTCTCTCTCTCTCTCTCTCTCTCTCTCTCTTTTTCTCCCCTCTCTCTCTCTCTCTCTCTCTCTCTCTCTCTTTGTATGTCTTGATTGACCTCACTCTTTCTCGGACAAAAACAATATATCACCATGTTTGAGCCCAATTCAACTTATTCACATTGTATACTCTCTCACGCACATTGTCTATCTAGGTCACTCTCTCCAACCCGTCTCACTCTTTCGATCGCACCCCTATGTGATCGATCGACCTTGCTTCCTCCCACGCACAAAATATATCTACAGGTCCGTGACTCGATCATCTCTCAAGTTCTATCTTATAGCCCTCACCGTTGCCAAAAGCTCAATCGGAGAATATCTCTCCAGAGCATATATATTTGTTCCATGAATGTCGGACCACACTCACTTTGTCTCTCTATCTATATGTCTCTCGATTGACCTCGCTTTCTCACGCCGTATCTTCCACACATTGAAGCTACCTCTCCATCCCTCGCAAAGCTGGAGCTATATACATTGCGAGGGGCACTCCAACCTTGGATTAATTTGTGTAGACATTTATTCCGGTCGGTTTAGATTATATTTTCGTAGCATTCGGCCGACAACTACTCGAAACACCGTTGCAACCCCCGCAACTCCCCTAGTTGATTTCCCTCTGGCTCGGTCATCGCTCTCTCGCCGGTCCTTTCTCGCCTTCAACGTCGCGCCATGGTATTATTGGAAAAAACTCTGTTGTTCACTTTAATTATTATAAATAAGCTACAAAACTACACACCGATAGTCCACTTGGAAAGGAACAAATTTGGACCCACAAATTAAAGTGCTACAAACTACACACCGAGGGGCCCACATGTCATGAAACAAATTTGGACCCATATACAAAATAAAAAATAAAGGACGAGGATCGAACATGCGACCAGGGCCTTCAACCGCACGTCAATAGGCAACATACATAGAACAACAATGTTTGTTGTACCTCCATTTGTTCACATAATGTTTTTATATTACCACAACCTATTTAATTGAAAACATGTGTTATTATTTTTAGTACTATTCACCTTCACTTACTGGTGGGTTCCATGTGTGCTCTCTCTCTCCCCCCTTCTGCGTTTAGACGCACGGGCAAACACGAAGAACTCGCGGCGATGTTGCCGTTGACCATATCTGGACACATTCATAAGTTATGGCACCAGTTTCACGTGCTAGCAGCACTAATCAGTGTGCACGTGCAATGCACATTAATTTGGAAGTATATTAAGTGCATGCGGATATTAAGTTGGATATTATTTGCGTGTTATTATGTTATTAGCACTATTTTTGGCATGAAATTAACTGCACACTAAACGTGTTGAGCGCTCGACATTGAAGCAGTCTAGGTCGTTGGATGACAAGGAATACATGTGGCTTGATGACGTTTTATATTTAATTTGATACGGCTCTAGCAGAACATTCAATCGATCAAACCATAGATTTCGTTCAGTCTAACTCCAACTTTAAATTATATGACGATCGATCTAAAATAAACGGAAATGATAAACGTTCGGATTTTAAGCATGGCAATCCGAACGTTTTTCATGGAAAATTTAGATTACGCGGCGGGGGCGGGGGCGTCTTGCGGTGGGAAGCGGCTCCTCTGCCGTGCTCTGTGTGTCGTCGGGCCACTGGCCGATGGCGATGGCAGCGTGTTGCACCGTTGTTGGCGTACTCCTGGATGTTGGCCCTAGCTTCAAGGAAGGCCACAATGTTCTGGCCTTCGGTCTCCAGGAGCGAGTCAACTAGCGGGAGGAGGCGACTGGCGTTGGTGCAAGGAAGTGGTCGACGGCGGCCATCCATGCCGCTGAGGGGGGCACTGGCACCCACGCGGGGACAGACTGTAACGCCCCGGATTCGATGCGCCAGGTGTTTGCCAGTTATTCGCCGTCCTTGCCATGTCATTGGCTTGCGTGTTGCACTTTGCCATGTCATCATATGCATTTCATATCATGTCATCATGTGCATCTCATTTTGCATACGTGTTCGTCTCATGCATCCGAGCATTTTCCCCGTTGTCCGTTTTGTAATCCGGCACTCCTATGTCTCCCGGCGCCCCCTTTTACCTCTTTTCGTGTGTGGGTGTTAAACGGTCTCGGAATGGACCGAGGTTTGTCAAGCGGCCTTGGTATAGCACCGGTAGACCACCTGTCAAGTTTCGTGCCATTTGGAGTTCGTTTGGTACTCCAACGGTTAACCGGGTAACCGCAAAAGCCTCCTTCTCCTTGCAGCCCAACACCCCTTTCCAAAGTGGCCCAAAACCCAGCAAACTCCCCTCCATGCTCTCGGTCGTTCGATCACGATCGCGTGGCCGAAAACCGAACCTCATTTGGACTCTCCTAGCTCCCTCTATCTATAAATATGTGCCTCCCGTTCAAATTCGCGGATGAAAATCCCCCATAACCCTAGCTTCCTCCCCTCTCCGCGCCGGACATGTCCGCCCGCCCGCCGGACACCCCGCGCCGCCGCCCGCAGCCACTCCTGGGCTGCCACGTGGCCCGCCGCCACCTCCCACCGCCCCGGCCCGCCAGAGCCCGCAGCTGGGCCCCGAGCCAGCGCCCGCGCCGCCCATCGCCTTCCCGCCGCCCGCCTCCGCCGCGGGCCTCCCGCCTCCGTCGCCCGCGCCGCCGTCGCCCGCCCGCCGCTGGGATCTCGCCGGCGCCCGAGCCTCGCCGGCCAGCCGTCTTGCGCCGCTGCCCAGCGCCGGATCCGGCGGGACCGACCAACCCGCCATTCCTAACCCCGCCGGCGCCTCCTCCGGCGAGCCGCCGCCCCGTCTCCGACGAACCTCGCCGTCCGTGCCCGGATCTGGATCTGGATCCACGAGTTGACTTTCTCCCCCTCGAGGTTGAATTTTCTGCTAAGTCCCCAGTCTGTGTTATTTTTATGCCATGTTCATTGCATCATAACTCTCTGCATATTGCTCCGTTTCGTGCGTGTAATATGTCAAATTGTTCGTCTCGACGAGTACATCATTTCTTCTCATTGCATCATTTACATTTGAGCTCATCTTGATGCCCGAAATGCTGTTAGAAGATTGCTATATGATGTTAATCTGCTGAAACTGGTAATAACATGCACTTTTGTCATTTTTGCCATGATTGATGTGTGCACCCTATGAACTTGAGTCCTACATGTGTTTTGTAATATGCCATGCCATATTTACAGGGGTGTATGCCATGTATTTTTGTGATCTCTGTGGTGACTAGCACAAGCATGCAAACTAGGCTTCATGATGTTGCTGATTTCAGCCCTGTTACACGATATTTTTATGCCATGTAAACTTGATGCTACAGAGAGATCCATGCTTATTTTGAGATACTTCAGTAAGGATGTTTTGAACATATGGTTTTTCTCTATCCATCCATGCCCTTGTTTGCAATTATGGAGTGCCATAGCTTGAGTCAATAGAGCTCTACTTTTGCTATAAAATGTTTCCTGGCAGGTTGTTTACATGTTATTCAATTTTGCCAAGGTTGTTGTAGTTGATCCTTGCATGCTATGTTGTTGTTCTTACCATGTATAGCTTCTATGCCATGTCTAGTTGCTGGGTGTATGCTTAGTTTGTCATGCAATGCCTCGTAGTGAGCGCATCGAGCTCGTTAACATGCCTACTTGTTATCTGTTTATGCCATGCTCTAGTTTTGCACTAAGTCTGAATCTGTTTATGTTTTTGCTATGTTCACATGCTTGCAACTGTATTTTCTGATCCTTTTTGGCTCATGGTCAGTAAAGGACTTTTGTTCTATGCATTTAGTAGGATCATGTCATGCCTTTGTTTGCCATGATAAGTTCCTGTAACATGTTGTTTGATAGCTCTAAATATTGCAACCTGATGTTATTTCTGCCATGTCCTGTCAATTCTGCTAAGTCTGTGAACCTGTTATTATATGCAATCTTGCCATGTCTTTTTGAGCATGTTCTAGTAGTTTCTGGAGATAGCTCAGTGTTCATGTTTTGTTATGCTTTACCTGTACTTCGTGTCCATGCCTTTTGTTCTCATGTTAAGATGATGTAGCTTATTGTTTTGATGCTTGCAATATGCCTAGTTGCTGTTTTGGACAGATTGTTGTCATAACTTGTATTGTGTGTATGTGTTGAACCGTTGCTCCGTTTTGAGTGTGCTCTATATGAAACTTGCTTGATTTTGCATGTAGTTTCATATTATCATGTTGCATCCTTGTATTGAGGTGTTTGCTTGATGTTTGGGTGCATTTTGCATCAATGCCATGCTTATCTTGTTTTGCTCATATCTTCTAGGCCGTAGCTCCAAATCTAATGAACTTTATATGTAACTTGACTAGAATCTCGTGTAGATCATCTTGGTGCATTTTAACTTGCTGTTTAACAACTTGAACATAAAGTTATTCAGATCTGGACCAATTTCGAAATTTGCATATGAGGACTTACCAGAATTGTTATATGTTGTTTCCGGCCTCATTTAAACTTGCTTTGATGTGTTGCTCTTGTTTGCATCATCTCTTTCCATGAGTAGCTTCATGTAGTCTTATCATGCATCATGCTTGTTTGTGGATCATGCCTTGTTCATCTGTGGTGTGTTTACCATGTTGTGTGTTTCTTCTCGATAGTTCCTGTTTCGTTGCGATCGTGAGGATTCGTTCGTCTACGCTTGGTTCGGCTTCATCTGTTCGTCTTCTTCATGGACTCGTTCTTCTTCCTTGCGGGATTTCAGGCAAGATGACCGCTACCCTGGATCTCACTACTATCATTGCTATGCTAGTTGTTTTGTTCTATCGCTATGCTGCGCTACCTATCACTTGTTCCTCAAGCCTCCCGAATTGCCATGTCAGCCTCTAACCTTTTGCACCCCTCCTAGCAAACCGTTGATTGGCTATGTTACCGCTTTTCTCAGCCCCTCTTATAGCGTTGTTAGTTGCAGGTGAAGATGAAGTTTGTTCCTTGTTGGAACATGGAGATGCCGTTCCTTGTTGGAACATGTTTACTTGTTGGGATATCACAATATATCTTATTTAATTAATGCATCTATATACTTGGTAAAGGGTGGAAGGCTCGGCCTTATGCCTGGTGTTTTGTTCCACTCTTGCCGCCCTAGTTTCCGTCATATCGGTATTATGTTCCCGGATTTTGCGTCCCTAAAGCGGTTGGGTGATTTATGGGACCCCCTTGACAGTTCGCTTTGAATAAGACTCCTCCAGCAAGGCCCAACCTTGGTTTTACATTTGCCTCACCTAGCCCTTTTTCCCTTGGGAGTCGCGCTCTCAAGGGTCATCTTTATTTTACCCCCCTCGGACCAGTGCTTCTCCAAGTGCTGGCCCAAACCGAGCGATGTCCGGCGCCCCCTGGGCAATCAGGGTCTATGCCAACCCGACGTCTGGCTCATCCGGTGTGCCACGAGACGAGATATGTGCAGCTCCTATCAGGATTTGTCGGCACATCCGGGCGGCTTTGCTGGTCTTGTTTTATTCTTGTCGAAATGTCTTGTAGCCGGATTCGAGACTGATCGGGTCTTCCGGGAGAAGAATATCCTTCGTTGATCGCGAGAGCTTATCATGGGCTAAGTTGGGACACCCCTGCAGGGTTTGAACTTTCGAAACCGTGCCCGCGGTTATGTGGCAGATGGGAATTTGTTAATATCCGGTTGTAGTAAAATTGAAGCAAACTCTTCTAAAATACACCAACCGTGTGCGTAACCGTGAGTGTCTCTTTTCGTGGTTGATCGAGAGGAGAACACGGTTTTTGGGTTATGTCTGACGTAAGTAGGAGTTCAGGATCACTTCTTGATCATTACTAGTTGACGACCGTTCCTTTGTTTCTCTTCTCGCTCTCATTTGCGTATGTTAGCCACCATATATGCTTAGTCGCTGCTGCAACCTCACCACTTTACCCCTTCCTTTTCCCATTAAGCTTTGCTAGTCTTGATACCCATGGTAATGGGATTGCTGAGTCCTCGTGGCTCACAGATTACTACACCACCAGTTGCAGGTACAGGTTTGCGATGATCATGACGTGAGGCGATATTTGCTTGTATTGGAGTTCTTCTTCTGCTTCTTCTTCGATCAGGGGATAGGTTCCAGGTCGGCAGCCTGGGCTAGCAGGGTGGATATTGTTTGAGTTTCTGTTTATGTTCCATCCATAGTCGGATGTTGATCTTGTATGTGATGTTGATGTATTCTTGTGGCATTTGTGCCTTATGTATGTATCCCCATCTATTATGTAATGTTGATGTAATGATATCCACCTTGCAAAAGCGTTTCAATATCTTGGGTCTATCCTTGGTGGGACCGTCGAGTTCCTTTGGATAGGGTCGCATATTGGGCGTGGCAAGTTGGTATCGAGCCTCGACCGACCCTAAGGCCCCTTGATTGATCGTGTAGTTTGGCCGTTGTTGAGTCTAGAAAAAACTGTTTTGGTCTCTAGTTATATCGAGAGTTAGGAATTCTTTTTACTCCTCAGCCCTTAAATCGCTCGGTGAGGAATCTTGGCGTAGGTGTTTTGAATTACTCCTCTTCCCGTTCAAATTTTCTTTAGGATCACGTGGTTAGTGTCGTGAGTTGTCCATCCTCTTTTGTCCGGTGCATTTCTCGTCAAGTCAACTCGAGCCTCTTCATCTTTGCAAGTTCAATCCTCAGTTGTTTTCTTTTCCCACCCGCCCACCCTTCTTCTTCTCGGAACCGGAGTCCGTAATCGGGTATCCATCCTACTCGTGTGAAGTCGTTGCTTTCTTTCCTCAATGATTTCAATCGGTGTTTTCTATTCAAGATATTCGTCGATTTCCCCTTCCAGTTGCCTTTGTTTTTCCGCCCTCCCACCCTTTTTCTTCCCGGAGTTTGAGTCTGTTTCGACCATCAATTCCATTCGTGTGGAGCCTCTTCAGTCTTCCCTCAATCATTTCAACCGGTGAATTCTCGCCTTGTTCGTCATTCTTCATCCCTTTCTTTTTCCGGTGGTTTCAATTCAAGTTTTTCGGGTTGATCACATTCTTTTCCTTGGATCAAGTGTTCTCTTTGCTCGTTCGCCTCTCGCCAGTTTATCCTTCCGGAGTTCAAGACATCTCAGGAAATTCGTCCGTGTTCCAATTAATTCGAGGTTATCACCTCATTCTAATATTTCAGTTCTTCCGGTGCATCATCTATCTGTTCAACATCCCTTTCCAACGGTGTTTTCTTTTAGTGGGCCCTAACCCACAGGTCTTTCCCAGGATCTTACCTGACTCTTCTAATTTCCCCAGAGTTATTCCTAATTCTTTTCAAGTGTGACGTAAGTATGAATATCATCAGTCACATGCCTTTTTCAAGATCGCGTTCAAATTCTTTTCATTGTTGGCTCAACATCTTCGCTTTTCATTCTACCGGAGTACCTCAGTAATTTTGGTAATGTTTCTCGTCATCATATGAAGATCGAAGAAGAGTTCCTCTTAAATCTTGTTCATTCTCTCAAAGATTCGCGGTTGTAGCTTCTTGTTATCCTATCGAATTATTCCATTTGTCAGATATTATTTTCTGCCCATCTCGAGTTTGTCAGGAGTTGTTTTTCCATTTCTTTTCATGGGAGGCCATCATTCCAGTTATCATTCTTTATCTATCCCGGTGCTTCGTTCAAGTATTCTTTAGTCAGCTCATGATCTCCTTGTTCCTTTGCATCTGAATCCCCTCAAGCATATTTGTTTCTTCTAATTCTTCCCGGCGATTCATTCTCTTTCATCAGTCATTTTGAATTTTACGGTGGTTCCTTCAGATTCTTTTCCTTGATTATCATTTTAATCCATTCGTTCTCTCAAATCCTACCGGTGGTTCATGAAGACCTTCCTCAAGTTTGCGCTATATCTTCTCAATCCTTTTCAAGAAGAATAAGTAGTATGCAAAATCCATTGCTTGTCATCAATTTAATTTGAGGAAGGATAAGCATACAATAAATCTTATTCTTATTTTATCCAAGTGATTAATCCCTTACTTCGGAGTTTGTTCGTAATGAATAAATTCTAGTTCCAAGTGTTTTAATCTTTTCTTTTTCGGAGTTCAAATTTCCTCGGCCATCTCGTCGGAACCTCCATCCGAATCATCGCAAGGCTTTAATCTTATTTCCTTTAATCCTTCAATCGTATCTCATCATCCTTTTGTTACCGGAGTCCTTCATGGTGGCTCTTCATGATTTAATTCATTCTTCAAGAGTTCAGCAAGATTCTTGTTGGTGGAGTTGTAGTATCCTTCTTCTTGCGTCTCGAAGTGCAATTAATTCTTCGTATTCTTTTGAAGTGGAGTTTTGCATTTCTTCGTTCTTCTAAGCTATCCAATCATTTCAATTTGTGGCCGGTTATCACCTTATGATCTTGAAATGTTATCCATAAGTCCACAACAAGCTTATTCTTTCGTTGTTGATTTTCTCAACAACTCCAGTCAATCCTTCCTTCTAAGTTCTTTTCATTCAATTTTTCCAACTCTTCTGGAGGTATTGCGTTGCTTATGTCGTCAAGTGTCATTCCATCTTGTGAAGTTCGTGTTCTATTCTTTCCTTGTTAGCCGGAGTGCTGCCTAAATCCTTTCAGCCTTATTCACTTCTTATCTCATTCTAACCGGAGTGCTTTCAGAGTCTATTTAGATTCCGTGAGCTTTCTATTCTCGTCATTCTCGTCATTACTCTCTTCTTCTCGAGTGCTCTCGATTCTTTGCTTCTTCTCTTGAGTTTTTGTTTCACCTCATCCCTTTTCCCTTCCGTCTCGGTCCTAAGATCTCGGGACGAGATCTCTTGTTAGTGGAGGAGTGTTGTAACGCCCCGGATTCGATGCGCCAGGTGTTTGCTAGTTATTCACCGTCCTTGCCATGTCATTTGCTTGCGTGTTGCACTTTTCCATGTCATCATCTACATTTCATATCATGTCATCATGTGCATCTCATTTTGCATACGTGTTCGTCTCATGCATCCGAGCATTTTCCCCGTTGTCCGTTTTGCAATCCGGCACTCCTATGTCTCCCGGCGCCCCCTTTTACCTCTTTTCGTGTGTGGGTATTAAACGGTCTCGAAATGGACCGAGGTTTGTCAAGCGGCCTTGGTATAGCACCGGTAGACCGCCTGTCAAGTTTCGTGCCATTTGGAGTTCGTTTGGTACTCCAACGGTTAACCGGGTAACCGCAAAAGCTTCCTTCTCCTTGCAGCCCAACACCCCTTTTCAAAGTGGCCCAAAACCCAGCAAACTCCCCTCCATGCTCTCGGTCGTTCGATCACGATCGCGTGGCCGAAAACCACACCTCATTTGGACTCTCCTAGCTCCCTCTATCTATAAATATGTGCCTCCCGTCCAAATTCGCGGATGAAAATCCCCCCTAACCCTAGCTTCCTCCCCTCTCCGCGCCGGACATGTCCGCCCGCCCGCCGGACACCCCGCCGCCGCCCGCAGCCACTCTGGGCTGCCACTTGGCCCGCCGCCACCTCCCACCGCGCCCGGCCAGCCCAGGCCAGCTGGCCCCGAGTTCAAGCGCCCGCGCCCGGCCATCGCCTTCCCGCTGCCCGCCTCCGCCGCGAAGGCCTCCCGCCTCGGCGCCGCCGCCCGTCGCCCGGCCCGCCGCCTCCGCCGCCTCGCCGGGGCCCCGCCGCTGGGATCTCGCCGGCGCCCGAGCCTCGCCCGGCGCGCGCCGTCGCCGCCCGCCACGCCCGGATCCGGCGGGACCGACCAACCCGCCATTCCCTAACCCGCTGGCGCCTCCTCCGTGAGCCGCCGCCCGTCTCCGACGAACCTCGCCGTCCGTGCGGATCTGGATCTGGATCCACGAGTTGACTTTCTCCCCCTCGAGGTTGAATTTTCTGCTAAGTCCCCAGTCTGTGTTATTTTTATGCCATGTTCATTGCATCATAACTCTCTGCATATTGCTCCATTTCGTGCGTGTAATATGTCAAATTGTTCGTCGAGTACATCATTTCTTCTCATTGCATCATTTACATTTGAGCTCATCTTGATGCCCGAAATGCTGTTAGAAGATTGCTATATGATGTTAATCTGCTGAAACTGGTAATAACATGCACTTTTGTCATTTTTGCCATGATTGATGTGTGCACCCTATGAACTTGAGTCCTACATGTGTTTTGTAATATGCCATGCCATATTTACAGGGGTGTATGCCATGTATTTTTGTGATCTCTGTGGTGACTAGCACAAGCATGCAAACTAGGCTTCATGATGTTGCTGATTTCAGCCCCTGTTCTGCTGATATTTTTATGCCATGTAAACTTGATGCTCTGAGAGATCCATGCTTATTTTGAGATACTTCATAAGGATGTTTTGAACATATGGTTTTTCTCTATCCATCCATGCCCTTGTTTGCAATTATGGAGTGCCATAGCTTGAGTCAATAGAGCTCTACTTTTGCTGTAAAATGTTTCCTGGCAGGTTGTTTACATGTTATTCAATTTTGCCAAGGTTGTTGTAGTTGATCCTTGCATGCTATGTTGTTGTTCTTACCATGTATAGCTTCTATGCCATGTCTAGTTGCTGGGTGTATGCTTAGTTTGTCATGCAATGCCTCGTAGTGAGCACATCGAGCTCGTTAACATGCCTACTTGTTATCTGTTTATGCCATGCTCTAGTTTTGCACTAAGTCTGAATCTGTTTATGTTTTTGCTATGTTCACATGCTTGCAACTGTATTTTCTGATCCTTTTTGGCTCATGGTCAGTAAAGGACTTTTGTTCTATGCATTTATTAGGATCATGTCATGCCTTTGTTTGCCATGATAAGTTCCTGTAACATGTTGTTTGATAGCTCTAAATATTGCAACCTGATGTTATTTCTGCCATGTCCTGTGAATTCTGCTAAGTCTGTGAACCTGTTATTATATGCAATCTTGCCATGTCTTTTTGAGCATGTTCTAGTAGTTTCTGGAGATAGCTCAGTGTTCATGTTTTGTTATGCTTTACCTGTACTTCGTGTCCATGCCTTTTGTTCTCATGTTAAGATGCTGTAGCTTATTGTTTTGATGCTTGCAATATGCCTAGTTGCTGTTTTGGACAGATTGTTGTCATAACTTGTATTGTGTGTATGTGTTGAACCGTTGCTCCGTTTTGAGTGTGCTCTATATGAAACTTGCTTGATTTTGCATGTAGTTTCATATTATCATGTTGCATCCTTGTATTGAGGTGTTTGCTTGATGTTTGGGTGCATTTTGCATCAATGCCATGCTTATCTTGTTTTGCTCATATCTTCTAGGCCGTAGCTCCAAATCTAATGAACTTTATATGTAACTTGACTAGAATCTCGTGTAGATCATCTTGGTGCATTTTAACTTGCTGTTTAACAACTTGAACATAAAGTTATTCAGATCTGGACCAATTTCGAAATTTGCATATGAGGACTTACCAGAATTGTTATATGTTGTTTCCGGCCTCATTTAAACTTGCTTTGATGTGTTGCTCTTGTTTGCATCATCTCTTTCCATGAGTAGCTTCATGTAGTCTTGTCATGCATCATGCTTGTTTGTGGATCATGCCTTGTTCATCTGTGGTGTGTTTACCATGTTGTGTGTTTCTTCTCGATAGTTCCTGTTTCGTTGCGATCGTGAGGATTCGCTCGTCTACGCTTGGTTCGGCTTCATCCGTTCGTCTTCTTCATGGACTCGTTCTTCTTCCTTGCGGGATTTCAGGCAAGATGACCGCTACCCTGGATCTCACTACTATCATTGCTATGCTAGTTGTTTCGTTCTATCGCTATGCTGCGCTACCTATCACTTGTTCCTCAAGCCTCCCAAATTTCCATGTCAGCCTCTAACCTTTTGCACCCCTCCTAGAAAACCGTTGGTTGGCTATGTTACCGCTTTGCTCAGCCCCTCTTATAGCGTTGTTAGTTGCAGGTGAAGATGAAGTTTGTTCCTTGTTGGAACATGGAGATGCCGTTCCTTGTTGGAACATGTTTACTTGTTGGGATATCACAATATATCTTATTTAATTAATGCATCTATATACTTGGTAAAGGGTGGAAGGCTCGGCCTTATGCCTGGTGTTTTGTTCCACTCTTGCCGCCCTAGTTTCCGTCATATCGGTATTATGTTCCCGGATTTTGCGTCCCTAACGCGGTCGGGTGATTTATGGGACCCCCTTGACAGTTCGCTTTGAATAAGACTCCTCCAAAGAAGGCCCAACCTTGGTTTTACATTTGCCTCACCTAGCCCTTTTTCCCTTGGGAGTCGCGCTCTCAAGGGTCATCTTTATTTTACCCCCCCGGACCACTGCTTCTCCAAGTGCTGGCCCAAACCGAAGCGATGTCCGGCGCCCCATGGGCAATCGGGGTCTATACCAACCCGACGTCTGCTCATCCGGTGTGCCACGAGACCGAGATATGTGCAGCTCCTATCAGGATTTGTCGGCACATCCGGCGGCTTTGCTGGTCTTGTTTTATTCTTGTCGAAATGTCTTGTGGCAGGATTCGAGACTGATCGGGTCTTCCGGGGAGAAGGAATATCCTTCGTTGATCGCGAGAGCTTATCATGGGCTAAGTTGGGACACCCTGCAGGGTTTGAACTTTCAAAGCCGTGCCGCGGTTATGTGGCAGATGGGAATTTGTTAATATCCGGTTGTAGTAAACTTGAAGCAAACTCTTCTAAAATACACCAACCGTGTGCGTAACCGTGAGTGTATATTTTCGGGGTTGATCGAGAGGAGAACACGGTTTCTGGGTTATGTCTGACGTAAGTAGGAGTTCAGGATCACTTCTTGATCATTACTAGTTGACGACTGTTCCTTTGTTTCTCTTCTTGCTCTCATTTGCGTATGTTAGCCACCATATATGCTTAGTCGCTGCTGCAACCTCACCACTTTACCCCTTCCTTTTCCCATTAAGCTTTGCTAGTCTTGATACCCATGGTAATGGGATTGCTGAGTCCTCGTGGCTCACAGATTACTACACCACCAGTTGCAGGTACAGGTTTGCGATGATCATGACGTGCGGCGATGTTTGCTTGTATTGGAGTTCTTCTTCGCTTCTTCTTGATCGGGGATAGGTTCGGTCGGCAGCCTGGGCTAGCAGGGTGGATATTGTTTGAGTTTCTGTCTATGTTCCATCCATAGTCGGATGTTGATCTTGTATGTGATGTTGATGTATTCTTGTGGCATTTGTGCCTTATGTATGTATACCCATCTATTATGTAATGTTGATGTAATGATATCCACCTTGCAAAAGCGTTTCAATATGCGGGTTTATCCTTGGCGGGACCGTCGAGTTCCTTTTGGATAGGGTCGCATATTGGGCGTGACACAGACGCTGTCAACAGCGCGGCAGAGACATTCGTGTGCATGGGAACCGGCACGAACGCACGCTGTCGATGCGTGCAGCCGCATGCACTTGGCATGTGCACGAACCGCGCACGCGAGCGTGCGTGTCGATCTGCAGCGCCAGCAGCGCATGCACTGGCAGGTGCACGGGCGCGTGAAAGTCGGCGGGGACCTCGTGGAACCCCGTGGCATTAAGCTCGGCAATAATGTGCGGCTCCCAGCCCATCAATGCCACGGGGATGGGCGCTGGCGCAGTCGGGGCGACGGGAGCCGGAACGGGAGCGGGGACAGGCGCGACGTCTTCCCGCAAGGCTAGTTCAAGCTCGTCCCAAAGCGCCTTCTGTTCTTGAGACTCCGGCTGGGTGTCTTCCTTAGGAAACTGGAAGACTAAGGGCAGACCATCGTGATGCGGCATGGTGTACGTTTAGGTCAGGCTGGTTGGAGGTAGACGATAGGAGAATCAGATAGGAAGAGAGAAGATTGTAGCGATATCGGGTAGTGCGGGGTTGATTTTAAACTGCGGCGCCGGCGACATTAAAAGTGGGAGCAGTTGGGACGAAGGTGGGCGGCGGAGCCTGGTTAAAGGCTCGCCTCCGGTGAGCTTACACACAATGATGCTTTCGCACGCCTCCTGTCGGCCAGCGCAGCGGTCCGCTCACACGCCTCCCGTCGACTCACACGCTTGCTCGGACGGCACCTGCCGATGAGAAGCGGGACTCGTGGTGGCACGTAAACGCCCACAGTTTCAATAGTGAAAGGGTTCTCCTTAACGTGACAGGTCTTTGTTCCAAAATACCTTGGCTCTTCATTTGTGCAACTTGTCATAAGCAGCTTGTCTCAAATTGAAGAAAAAAATTACGAAGTAAT
Organism: Aegilops longissima; assembly: GCA_021605205.1. Classification (NCBI taxonomy): domain Eukaryota; kingdom Viridiplantae; phylum Streptophyta; class Magnoliopsida; order Poales; family Poaceae; genus Aegilops; species Aegilops longissima. The sequence continues at coordinate 746,630,270 of CM038682.1, forward strand.
ATTTGTGCCATATCACGTGACCATGCTCAGTTTCAAGAATTTATGGTCACTTTTGGATTTTCTGAATTTTAAGATCCAGGATTCGAAACAATATCATAACTTTGCATCATGCAATAAATTTTCAAGCCATTCATCCATCTGTTGTATTTCTTAAGAAAGGATTTGGTCAAACATTTTCTTAGTTAGACTTCAGACAAGTTATATATGCACAGCAAAAGGATAATCCCTCCGTACTAGTGCATTGCCTGATATATTAACTCAAGTACTAGGCACGTACAAATGGGCTCAATTCTGTGCTCATCCTGGTGTAGTAGTAGTAGTACTAGGCAATGCAGTTGACAGGTGACCTTGGCGAGCGGCAACCGAGGGAATTGAACCGTGCTCGACACAGTAGGTAACATTGTCTAGTTACTAAAGCATCCCTCCGTTGTTCATCGGTAGTCATTATGGACCGGGGACATGAGGGGAATTTCCTAGGGCTGGAATTCTGGCCGCCAGATATTTCGACTCGAAACGCGGAGGCTCGACTGGTTGGGGTTGCCTAATGTGCGTACCACGCACGCCACCAGAAGGACACGAGCCCGATTTTTTTAGGATCAACATGAGCCAAGGTCTGGCTGGTACACCGTTGGGTCCTACCATTCGAGAATACGAAAGGGACCTTTTAAGTTGCCGAACGAATCTATGTGTATTGCAATGCCCGTATTTTCCTGTCACAGCACTAGATTAGCCTTGTTGTCTTTGCTTGATATTCATGTCATCATGTCTAAATTCAAATGAAATTTGAATTGAGGAATTTTCAAAGCCTCAGAAACCTTTTAAAAATGACCAACATTAAAATCTTCTCAAAGAAGCCCAAGAAAATGTTGCTGTTAAACCTTGAAAAATATTGGCAAGAATAAAATTCAAACCAATATTTTTGGAGGCTTTAAATAATTATCTTGGGCCTTTGAATTAATTCAATAGCTATTTGCATTGGATATATATATATATATATATATATATATATATATATATATATATATATATATATATATATATATATATATATATGATTAATATATGTCCAATAATTCGGAACATTTTATGTGGTTTTGTATACTTTAGTTCTAGCCACATAATTATTTTCAGGATTTTTAGAAGTGCTCTCGTATTTTTTAATAAAGCCCAAACAACTACAGAAATAGAAAACAGAAATGGAAGAGAGAGAGAGAGAGAGAGGAAACCTTACCGTGCAACCCACCACTGTAGTGGCTCACTGGCCAAAGCCAGCCTGGCCCACCACGGCCCACGACTGTAGTGGCCCACTGGCCAAAGCCAGCCTGGCCCACTAGGGGCAGCACTGTCTTCTTCCTCCTGCCAGGAGGAGAAGCAGCTGCATGCCCGTCTTGTGAGCGAGCAGCCACGCTCCTCCTGTCTCGTGCCCCCTCGACCGCCTGGTCGCCTCCACGCGTACCATGCCGCCCCCTCGACCCTCTCTCACTCTCCCTCGTGCCCTTCCCCCTCCTCTGCCTCTCTCCCTCTCGCGCCCAAGCGCAACCGCCGCTGCCGCTCGTCGTTGCCGCGGCCATCGCCTCTCTCTCGACCCCTCGCCGAGCCTGCGAGCTCCGTCTCGACCTCCCCGAACTCCTTGACAAGCCACGAAGCCCGGACGCGCCGCAACGCCAACTACGCTGTCGTCCTCGTCCTCTGCATCCGGTCACCGCCGACGTCGATTCGCCGTCACGTAGCCGTCCCCGAGCCGCCGAGCACCTCGTCCGGCACCGCTGTGAGCTCCGCCACCATTTCCCCCTCTTCCCCGCTTCGTTTGATCGCCGTAGTCCTCGCCCGCACTTGGCCGAGCTCCGGCCGTCGCCCGGCTCGTCGCCGCCGCGGTTACGCGCTGCCCCAGCTCCTTCCGTCTGCACCACTAGATGCGCGCGAGTCCCAGAAGCACCTAGATGCCCTCCGCCGCGAGTTGGTCGCTCGTGGGAGAAACCCGAGCTGTTCCGCCGTGTCTGGCTTCGCCGGCGTCGAGTCGCCGGCGGGTTTGACTCGTTTGACCGCGGTTGACCACTGGTTTGACCTTCCCTGACATGTGGGCCCAAGCCCTAATTTGTTAACTCGATACTAATTAGAGCTAACTAATTTAGTTAACTAAACTAGACACTGACATGCGGGCCCGCCCTGCTAACAGCCTCGTTAGGGTTAGTTTAGCATTAACTAACTTCGGTTAGTTGGTCGGGTCCTTGACGATGGGTCCCACTGGTCGAGTTTGACTGGGCGCCGAGTTGACCAGGTGACGTCCACGCGGCGTCATCTTGGCCTAATAGTTATTCTTTGGAATTATTTTTATACAGGAAATTCCAGAAAATAATGCAAACTTATAAAAATCATAGAAAATCAACCGTAACTCCAAATCAAAGATTTATATATGAAAAATTATCAGAAAAAACCAATCTATCCATTTGTGCTGTTTTCATGCATATTAGAACACTTCAACCTTGCTGTTTAGGTGAAACAAGTTAATGCACTAATATGACCTCTTATTATGGGTTTGCATTTGAATCTTTGGTTCAAATGGACTCATTCCAATCTGTTCTAGCTTGCATTAGCCCAAAACACACTCATTTTGCCATGTCATGAGCATGCATCATATTGTTGCATTGCATTGATTGTGTTTCTTCCTTGTTTACCGGTATTGTCCCCTCTCGATAGACGTGGTTCCGACGATGAGATCGATGACACTGATGAAGAACTATATTATCTTCAGAAGTGCCAGGCAAGCATAACCCCCTTGTTCATTCCGATACAATCCTACTCTCTCTCTCTCTCCTGCTCTCTTTTACTACATCAGGACAACAATGATTCATCTGTTACTTGCTGCGGTAGCTGAACCCCTTTATCCTCTGCATGACCTGTCATTCCACAGTAATTAGATGAAACCCACTAGCATGAGTAGGAGTTGTTTGATCCCTGTTGTGCCTACTCATTCATGCTTGTTTGTCATGCACTGCTCTCGCTTAGAGTTGAGTCAGTCCGATTCATCGGGAATGAATTGGAATGGTGTGTGAACATGTCCTACTATGTGTGAGCTAAGCGTGTGAACACGATTTGGTAAAGGTAGCGGTGAGAGGCCATGTAGGAGTGCGTGGTGGGTTGTCTCATTGTAGCCGTCCTCGGGGCTGAGTTACGTGTTTGTGATCCATGAAACAGTTACTACCACACATTGGGATCCTTAATTGACTCTCTCGGCTTCTTAACCACCCTTGTTCTCTGTCCGGGGAGTTGCAACTAGTTTACGGTGTTTGTAGGATATGTGTTGGAGGCCGTGCGTGGCGCTGACCCTAGGGGTGGGCTATGATGCGGTAGATACACCATGGCCCGGTGTACCGATTCACCCGTTTGGTGTCTCGGGAACCCTGCACACATCGTTCGGGGCCGTTAGTGGAAACCTCGGCCGGACTCCCTGTGGATGGAACCCGAATAGGCGATAAACCTGGACTAGGGACTTGAGTGTTTAGGTAGGCCGTGGCCGACACCCTCGCTGGGCTTCCGCTTGAAGGTTGCCGAGTACATGTCGTGTAAACAACTATAAGTGGTGAGAGCGTGTGTGAAGAAGTACACCCCTGCAGGGTTAATATGATCTATTCGAATAGCCGTGTCCGCGGAGAAGGAATTCTAGGTTGCCTATAACAGTTCATAGACAAGTGAAAGTGGATACTCTAAAACTCGCAAGATAAGCGTGAGTGCTATGGATGGCCTTCTCGTAGGGAGACGGGAGCGGATCCATAGTGGTGTATTGATATGGTGAATATGTGGACTCGTGTGCGCCACCTCAAAGACTTACTTGTAGTCGTAGTTCAGGATAGCCACCGAGTCAAAGCTGGCTTGCTGCTGTTAAACTTCACCACCCCTTTGTTGATACCGATGCATATGTAGATAGTTCTGATGTAAGTCTTGCTGGGTACATTTGTACTCACATTTGTCTATTTTATGTTTTTGCGAGAGGCGTCGGTCTAAGCTAGTAGTTCAGCGTGGACTCGACGTTTAGCTTGTTACCTCAGCTACGATCTTGTGCCCTCGGTAGGATCTGGTAGATAGTCGGGCTTCTCAGCCTTTTTCATTTGTAGATGTACGTACTCGGACATGTTAAGCTTCGCTTGTGCTTTGACTTGTATGCTCACGAGTGTTGGGTCATGAGACCTGAGGAGTCTGGACTAGGGGTGTCCGGATAGCGAACTATCATCACGGCGGACTCCAAGACTATGAAGATACAAGATTGAAGACTTCGCCCGTGTCGGATGGGACTTTCCTTGGCGTGGAAGGCAAGCTTGGCGTCTGGATATGTAGATCTCCTACCATTGTAATCGGTCATGGAACCCTAACCTATCCGATGTCTATATAAACCGGAGGGTTTTAGTCCGTGGACGAGCAGCAATCATACCATAGGCTAGCTTCTAGGGTTTAGCCTCCTTGATCTCGTGGTAGATCTACTCTTGTACTACCCATATCATCAATATTAATCAAGCAGGAGTAGGGTATTACCTCCATCGAGAGGGCCCGAACATGGGTAAAAACATCGTGTCCCTTGTCTCATGTTACCATCCGCCTAGACACACATTCGGGACCCCCTACTCGAGATCCGCGGTTTGACACCGACATTGGTGCTTTCATTGAGAGTTCCTCGTGTGCGTCACCGATAGGCCCAATGGCTCCTTGATCATTAGCAGCGACGGTCGGTGAGACTTTTCTCCCAGACAGATCTTCGTATTCGCGGTTTGCACTATGGGCCAATTAAGCAGCCATCTGGAGCAGATCGAAATCTCGCCCTGCCATCAGGTCAGATTTGGAAGTTTGAACTATATGGCCGATATCCGCGGAGACTTGATCTTGATGGATTGAGCCACAGCCAAGAGTGCCGCCTTGTCTCGATGGGCATGATCTAGCTCTGCAGCGAGCGATGCCACGGAGGCCGCACCGGCATCGCTCCGACCCTAATCCGGGCGGATTCCCCGATCGAGGGCGCAGTGGTTGGACACCGCCTCGGGGGCTACGATCTCTACGGCGATTGAGCCGAACTCTATCCCTGTCCTTTGCGAAGACCTTGACTCCAGTGTGCCGGACTCCTCTCCGGACTCCGAACCCTCCGCGCCCCTGCCAATCGAATCCGATTGGGCGCCGGTCATGGAGTTCACTGCCGTGGACATCTTTCAGCACTCGCCCTTTGGCGACATCCTGAATTCACTAAAGTCTCTCTCTTTATTCGGAGAGCCCTGCCCGGACTACGGACAGGAAGGTTGGGATACGGACGACGAAGAAATTCAACGCCCACCCACCACCGACTTCGTAGGCACCGTCGACGATTTAACCGACATGGTCGACTTCGACTCCGAAGACATCGACGGTATGGACGACGATGCCGGAGACGACCAAGACCCAGCGCCTACAGGGCACTGCAAGGCCACCTCGTCATACGACATATACATGGTGGACATCCCAAAAGATGGGAGCGGCGATGGAACAACGGAGGATGACCCTCAAAGAAGCAGCCGAAGCGCCCGGCGTCGTGGCGCCGCTCTAAATCCGCCACAGCAAAAGCGGTGATTCCGCACGGGAGATAATAACACCCGGACGGTGCGAAGAAAACACCCTCGGCAGGACTCAGCGCGGGAGGAGGGAGAAGCAAGTCCGCCTGACGGTCTGCAGAAAAAGAGGTCGAGGGCGATAATTATCGCCTCCCTCCGAAGATGAGGCAAGCCTCGGCGACGGCAATTTGTCGTGCACGAGGATTCCGCCGAACAGGAGCATTTCAAACGCAGGCTTATAGCTACGGCAAGCAGCCTCAAGAAAAAGCAGCAACAACTTAGAGCTGATCAAGAGCTGCTAGCTGACAGATGGACTGAAGTCCTCGCAGTTGAAGAGTATGAACTCGAACGCCCCTCCAAAAGCTACCCGAAGCGCGGGCCGTTGCCTCGATTAGAGGAGGAAGCACTCAAGTCACCAGCGCGCGACATGGCAGACCGGCCACCCGTGGCGCGACGAGAAGCCTCCGGCCCTCCGCTCAAGCCACACCCGGCGCGCTCAAAAAGTACCAAGGCGCGGAAAACGCGCGGACTTGCGAGATATATTGGAGGATAAGGCAAAACATACAAGATCGATCTATGGATCGGCGTGGGCGTAACGGCGGGATGATTACCGTCGCACGGATACAGCAAACCCGGCGGGCGAACACGATGAACAAAGCTCATATGAGCTACGTCGTGATATAGCCCAATACAAAGCGCCGCACACCCACTATGCTTCACGGATGAAGTAATGGATCATCAAATCCACGAGGGCTTTAAACCCAGAAACATCGAATCATACGATGGTACCTCAGATCCTGCGGTCCTGATCGAGGACTATCTCCTCCATATCCACATGGCCCGCGGAGATGATCTACGCCATCAAATACCTCCCCTCAAGCTTAAAGGACCAGCTGGGCATTAAGCAACAGCTTGCCCGGCGAGAATCAATTGGTTGTTGGGAGGACACGGAAGCGCATTCCTTGATAACTTCCGGGGCACATATGTGCGACCACCGGCGCCGATGACCTTAGCCACATAATTCAGCAGCGGAAGAATCGGCGGACAATTACGGACACGGTTCCTAACAAAGAAAAATCAAATCGTTGATTGTCTGGATGCAGAGGCCCTTGCAGCCTTCAAACATAACATCCGCGACGAGTGGCTTGCCCGGCACCTAGGACAGGAAAAGACGAATTCTATGGCAGCCCTCACAACCCTCATGACTCGCTTTGTGCGGGAGAGGACAGCTGGCTAGCTAGAAGCAACAACTTGGCCAAACACCCTGATAGTTCGGATACCAAGGACAGCAATGGCAGGTCGTGTCGCAACAAGAACAAGCGCACACATTAACGGCGATAATACTGAAGATACGACCGTCAATGCCGGATTCAGAGGCTCTAAACCCGGTCAGCGGAAGAAGCCATTCAAACGAAATACCCAGGGCCCGTCCAACTTGGACCGAATACTCGATCGCTTGTGCCAGATACATGGCACCCCCGAAAAACCAGCCAATCATGTTGGGTTCTACGGTAGGGTGCGTCGACTGCAAATTAAAAATTCCTACGCGCAGAACATCCAGGAACATGCTACGGGAGATGGATCACAGTTTGTTACCACTAGACGCGCAGTGCCGTGCAGCGGAACAAGAGTTGGGGCTGCGCGTCTGAGTGTATCCTCTTCTCCTCATCCGATCTCCCTCGATCGGCCGGTCGTCTGATCCCACGTACGAGTTCGCCGGAGCGGCGCAAGTGCACCGCCTCTAACGGTATCCGCGCGTGCGGGAGGAACATCGTCGCGGCGGACTGCTAGAGTCCGATCACCGCGATCGGCGATGAGTGGAGGTGGCTATCGCAACACATGCAAACCCTAGCCGCGCGCCCGGCGATCAATCGCCTGAGTGTGCCGCACCTCCACTTTATATAGGCGTCCGTCGCGGGCTCAACACTTGGGCCTCGCCACGGACCCTAAAGCCCACGATCTATTCGGTCACGTTCCTAGTCGATTCGGATCACATCCGACCGGTGTCCTCTGAACTGACCTTGTAGGTTCCTTCCCTTAAGCGCGCGACCCCTTAGGTTCAAGCCGGCTTGGTCACAGATTCGATCACCTCCGACATGCACGGTTGGTAGCGGCCTCTAGCAAGCGTGCCGACCACCAAGCAGACTATGAAGCTGGTTAGGCGAACACTGCTGGCGTGTCACACTTCTTTCCTTTGCCACACGATATATGTTGTTGGGCTCAAAGCGAGACTGTCATCCTTGTGCTAGCCGACCTCTTTCTCGTTCGATGATACCGACCACTGTCCGGATTATCTCATAATCCTTGTCGCATAGCCATGCTGTTCTGGTCGAGATCACACGAGGGGCCCAGAGTATATCTCTCTCGATCGGAGGGCAAATCCCATCTTGCTCGACCATGTCTCGCAAAGCATGGGACTGGACAAACCGAAACCTACCTTTGTAACTACCCGATCCGGAGTAGCGTTTGGTCGGCCCAAAGCAAGTCTGTCACCATCCAGAGTACATGCGTCGGCTCAGGTCTTAGGACATAGAACGATGTTGTACTAGAGACTCACATATGACATATCGCTGCGTCTCATAGTTGGGTCTGTCCGACTCGGACCTTATCTCGACTCGGATCCGACTATCTCGAATCCGACCAGACCTTTCCAAGTCCATATTATCCGGTTAGCATCCAATGCTCCATGGCTAGTGAGACCGAGCCATCGACCGTGTCATATGCTAGTCTAGTCGGCTGCGTGTCCACACAGCCCTTTCGACTAGGGACCTTTTAGGACAGTCATCATACAATGCATAGTCCCACAAACAAGTCACGTACTTGCTGATACACATCATTGATAATGTCCAAGGACTATCTTTATTCATAAACACATAGGAAATATCATCATACATGATTGCCTCTAGGGCATATCTCCAACAAATCACACCAACAGGGATTGTTGGGTGTTCAAGCAAGCAGGCAAGTTAAGTGCCGAACTCAATGACAAGGGGCTGCATAGCGATGACGAGGAAGAGCCCCGGCCGCCGAACAATAGAGGACATAAGGGTTTTCCCACACAAGTGCGGACGGTGAACATGATAGACGCAACCCACATACCCAAAAGGGAGCGGAAGCGTGCACTACGGGACGTATATACGATGGAGCCAGTCGCCCCAAAGTTCAACCCATGGTCTTCCTGCCCGATCACCTTGATCGAAGGACCACCCACTAGCATCCGTCCACGGCGGTTTCGCGCATTGGTTCTTGACCCAATTATTGACGGATTTCACCTCACCGAGTCGATGGGCGGCGGTAGCAGCCTAAACCTGCTTTATCGGGATCTGGTCGCATAAAATGGGCATAGACCCCTCAAGGATTAAACCTAGAAAGACGACCTTTAAAGGCGTCATACCGGGTGTAGAGGCCAATTGTACAGGCTCGGTTACACTCGAAGTGGTCTTCGGATCCCCGGATAACTTCCGAAGCGAAGAGTTAATCTTCAACATAGTCCCGTTCCGCAGCGGCTATCACGCACTACTTGGACGAACCGCCTTTGCAAAGTTCAATGCGGTGCCGCACTACGCATACCTCAAGCTCAAGATGCCAGGCCCTCGAGGAGTAATCACGGTCAATGGAAACACCGAATGCTCTCTCTGAACGAAGGAGCACACGGCGGCCCTCGCGGCGGAGGTGCAAAGCAGCCTCTCATGGAAATTCTCGAGTCCAGCCACTAAGCGTCCGGACACTGCCAAGCGCGCCCGGAGTAACCTACAACAAGACCTCCTCGCAGTATTCAAGCACGCGTAGCAATCCGGCCCCGACCCCAGCCCTCACGAAGTTGCGAAGCCAGTACTACGCGTACATAACTATGCTCTGGAGATACCATGGGCATATGGGGAGGGGCACGACCACGGCACGCCAAGAATGCGGCTCAACCGCACCAGGGGCTCTCGATTGTGTCATTCTTTTTTTTCTTTTTTTTTCAGGACTCCGTTATCCAGAAGTCCTGTCCGGCACTAGAATCGCCGAACTCACGATGCAATAGCCAGGGAAGTAGCAAGCTACGTCAAATGTTCAGGTGGTCTCTATTACGAGCATTATACCTGTTTTACATACCATCCCGCAGCTTACCCCTGGAGGGGGACATGTTTGATAGTCCCATTCCTTGCTTATCGCACTATTTGTATCGTTCCGCTTTCATTGCAGTACCTTTTTGAGTAAACAATACATAGATTTTGCCTATTATTGCACTCCTTTCTTTATCTATATATATGTTCATTTCATGACATGTTGCACCCGTACACTTTGGTACGGCCAATACACCAGGGGCTTAAGTACCCCAAAATTATGGTGTGATAAGTCCGAACACTTTCACAAGTCGGCACCCGAACTTATAGCATTATATGAATCGGCTCGAATCATGTCTTGGGTCAATAGTTGGGTTTGCCCGGCTCCGTGTTTTGGTACCTTACGTTCCGTTATATCGGCTAAGGTAGCACGGAGAACCACTGCGATTGTGCCCTAGTTGAGCTGGGTGAGCACCTCGATGGAAAGCTAAAACTGACCGTCATGATAGGGTGACAGCGGTCGCTGTTCGAGAGGTTTTTGGGTCCCTAAAGACTTATGCCGCTTAGAGCGAGGAACCGGAGTTGTCCGCCAAAGGCGTGGATAGCGCCCGAACTCGGTCTTCGAATACTAGGGGCTTCGCGAAATTTAAAATTATAGAATTCTATGGCTAAGTGAGAGTGTTCAAGCATTATAAGTCCGGTTGCCTTGTTACGTTCGCTGGCGCCTCCTAGATGGACCCAAGAATGGGAACAAGAGTGCTCAAGTTTATCCCAACACCCCAGCACTTTCGTGGCATGGGGGCTGAAGCCAACGACTTGCCATCTCTCAAATTTGATAAGCGGCCGCACGAAGGTAATATTTTAAATTAACAAGCGTTGCTTAGCGCATATGAACAAGTTTCCAGCGTCAGGGATAACAAATGCGAGTCTATTCAAAATTACATCTTTGGAGCACTCATCCGCTATCTGGCGGGCACCCTTGAGAGGCCCTCATAGTACATTTGGGCGTGCGATGCTCCTTGCCCTTCGGTGGCCCGTCCGTCACAAGCTTCTCCTCATCCAGTTTGCCCCAGTGCACTTTAGCACGGGCAAGGGCCAACGGACACCTTCAATGCAGGCGGGCGTTTGATGACTTCAATTCGTGGACAAGGCGTCCACCAGCCGCCCTACTAAGCCGAAGTAGCTCCCAGGCGTGGCTTCCAATGGCCACAGCCGAACTATGAGGCCCTTCATGGCCTGTTCGGCGACCTTGTGGAGCTCGACCAGCTGCTTCAGCTGGTCGCTCGAGGCACTGGACGTTCGGCCTCAAAGATATCTGAGACCAGAACACCTTCTCCGTCGAACTCCCCTCCTTGGCGTGGTAGAACACGGCAGCATCCGATACACTACGAGGCAGATCTGCGAATGCTCCTGGAGAGCTCCGAATCCGGGTAAGTAATAGGTAATTCACTTTCACATGCTTGCTTTGCATAATGAATGCCTTACCCGCCGCTATCTTCTTTAATGATTCAATTTCTTGGAGGGCTTTTTGGGCCTCGGCCTTAGCAGCTTTGGCACTCTCAAGAGCCGAGGCGAGCTCGGACTCTCGAGTCTTCGAGTCACGCTCCAAACCCTCGTATTTTTCCACGAGAATCTGGAGCTCCTGCCGCACCTCCGCCAGCTGCGCCTCCCCTTTCTCTCGCTCGGTGCGTTCCGCAGCCGCTTTGTTTTCGGCCACGGACACCGCTTCCTTCAGGGTCGCCACCTCGTTCGTGGCCCCTGCAGTACCCACGTTATTCCTGTTATTTTTTGCAACCGAAACCTTTCTATAAGGTATTTTATTTAATAAGGTATTACTTACCTTCCTTGTCCTCGAGCTGCTTCTTGGCTTGGCCGAGCTCGTTCTCGGACCGCTCGAGGCTCTGCTTCAATGCATTGACCTCCAGTCAGTGCGGCAGAGGTCAGCAGCGGAGCCTGCATTCCCATATTGACATACTTATGTTAGACTCCTGCGTATATCTTTTTAGATCCTTAGTCCGACTTTTCTTTCCGAACACCGAACTAAGCATCAGGGGCTACTGTCTATGCAGTAATATTTTTACATATTCTAAACTTACCTCAAAGCCTGTTAGAAGGCTGGTACAGGCTTCGGTCAGCCCGCTCTTGGCGGACTGAACTGTCCGGATCACCGCACTCATAACAGTGCGGTGCTCCTCCTCGATGGAGGCGCTGTTAAGCGCCTCCAGTAAGCTATCCAGTGCCTCCGGTTGGACGGAGGACACCGGCGTCTTACCCTTCTTACGAAGGGACCGCTTGCCGGACTCTGGAACCGCTGAAGGTTCCGGCATGGACTCCGGACAAGGGTCGGGCTTAGAGCCCCTGGGGGTCTTGCCCCCCACGCGCCTGGAGTCCGGGAGGTTGCCTTGTGGCGCCTCCTGCGCCACCTCCTCTTGACCGGGACCCCCTTGGGGGACCACCTCGGCGTCGTCCGGAGCGTGAGGCGAGGAGGCGGTCGGAAGCGAAGTACTCTCCATTTCCGACGAACCCAGGGACCCGCTCGTCGAAGCGGCTAGCTCGCTCTTGGGCGGGCTGCATGATTGTTCGATATTAGAGAACACTATGCAATAATAAAAAAGTTATGGGTATCCGAACACTTACGATCTCGCCAGGGGCTTGGCTCTTGTTGGCCAATCATCCTCGTCGCTATCGACGTTGGTAGAGAAGTCTGGAGGAAGGGTTCTTCCCTTCTTGGACCCTCCGGCCTCCCCAGTTGGGGCGGCCTTCCTTTTCTTCTCCTCCCCCGCAGGGGGAGAAGCTTCTTTTCCCTCCTCCTCGTCCTCAGGAGAAGATTCTGTCTTAGAATCCGACAGCACCTGGCGTCGGGAGCTCCTTCGAGTTCCCGTGGCCTCCTTCTTGGCCTTCTTCTCCGGCACCACATGGGGTACCGGAGCCAGTAGCCCCGTCAATCGGGCGTCCACTGGGTCTTCCGGCAAAGGAGCCGGACAGTTAATCTGTCCGGATGTCTTCAGCCAGTCCTGTCAAAGATTAGGGAGTTTTAGATCCCACATAGAGTCAATCTATGGAAAAATAGTCCCGTAAAGGGTAAAATAACTTACCTCGCCGGCTTGACGCCGCGAGCTGTATCCGCGATCTTTGTTAGCGGATGCTGGGGCTTCGGCGCCCTTGAACAGCACCTTCCAGGCGTCTTCGTACGTAGTGTCGAAGAGCCGGCTCAAGGTTCGGTGCTGTGCCGGATCGAACTCCCACAAATTAATGGTAGGAGATCTACATATCCGTATCGCCAAGCTTGCCTTCCACGCCAAGGAAAGTTCCATCCGGACACGGGGTGAAGTCTTCAATCTTGTATCTTCATAGTCTTGGAGTCCGGTCGATGATGATAGTCCGGCCGATGATAGTCCGGCCGATGATGGTAGTCCGGCAATCCGGACACCCCCTAATCCGGGACTCCCTCAGTAGCCCCCGAACCAGGCTTCAATGACGATAAGTCCAGCATGCGTGTAGTCTTGGGCGTTGCAAGGCGGGTTCTCCTTTAAGTTCCACGTACCTGCCGAACAGTGTCCCGCTTCCTCATCAATGTTGCGCGTCTTGGCTTCCATGCCCAATAATGGCCTTCTTCCATGCGTCGTGCGAATGTGAAAAGCCAGGGTGTCTTTTATGTTTTACCCCCTAGTTGTGCGAACAATCTGCCTATAAGGGAGGCAAGAATCCAGATCCAAATCACCATCTTCCTCTCGCAAATACTCATCAGAGCGCTTTCGACCAAGAATCCATTCCATCATGGACCCTCAACGCGGCTCCTCTTCTCGCGCTCCCGGCCCTTTGCCAGGAGATTGGAGGAGATGCTCTGTTGCGCACAACGAGCTGGTGAAACTCCAAATGGGGGGATATCTCCCTCCGGCCTTCATGGTTCCGGTTCGAGCCGGGCTAGCCACCTACAAAGGTGGGAAGCAAGCAGAGGTTACCCCTAATCCCAACAAAGGGGAGCGGGTATGCTTCGTCCCCTATCTGATAAGGGGCTCGGTTTCTGTACATCCATTCCTCCGCTGGCTCCTCGAGTTCTACGGGCTCCAGCTTCATCACCTTCGCCTGCCTCAATCCTGCATATTGCGGGTTACGTAGCTCTTCGAGCTTTTCCTGGGCGTCGAGCCCCACTTCACGCTGTGGAAGAGGTTGTTTTGCCTTGTACCCCGCTCTCACGAGGGGTCCATATATCAAGTGGGCGGCGCCGAAATATGGCGCATTGCCGGGACCGGATATCCATCCGGAACCCCTAAGAAGGCGCCCGAAGACTGGCCTTCGGAATGGTTTTATATAGAAGACGCTCCGCTGCCGGACCCTGTTCGGATCGGCCTCCCGGAGTTCAGCAATGCTCCTCTGAAGAAACGCCTTAGTTGGCGTCCGCGGAGCCCCCGACTGGAGGAAGACAAGAGCGTCCATTATCTGATGGGCCGAATAAGGTTACTGGCCCATGCCCGGTTGACCATGATTGGAGTCATGGCAACATGCATTACGCGGGGGGTGCAGCCACTACAATACAGGGGCCACCCCATGTGGGATTTCAACGGGGAGGACGATGCCACCCGTCATGGCCGCAAAGGGCCGGAATCGGCCGAAGATCTGGTGACGATCTTGTCCGGCCTGTATAAGGGGGAGAAGGAGGATTTCCTTCGGACGAACCCGTTAAATGGGTTTTCCATGAACAATCCCCGGCCTTGGGTAAGCGAACACTCAGCGTGTCCGACCCGTGCCTTTCGAAACTTAAGTTTCTTACATTGTGTTCTTCTTTCGACGCAGGAACTGCGCCGGACTGTGGAGGGAATGCTGAGTCCGGCTCCGCAGCCTGAGGATCCAGAGAGATCCCGGGATCCGACCTCCGAGGAGGATCCATACATAAAGGTGGAGCTAATCAACGGGGTGTTCCACCAGCTTAGCATGGACAATGTTTTTGTTGGGGAACGTAGTAATTTCAAAAATTTCCTACGCACACGTAAGACCATGGTGATGGCATAGCAACGAGAGGGGAGAGTGTCCGTCCATGTACCCTCGTAGACCGAAAGCGGAAGCGTTATATCAACGCGGTTGATGTAGTCGTACGTCTTCACGATCCGACCGATCCAAGCACCGTTACTCCGGCACCTCCGAGTTCTTGGCACACGTTCAGCTCGATGACGATCCCCGGGCTCCGATCCAGCAAAGCGTCGGGGAGGAGTTCCGTCAGCACGACGGCGTGGTGACAATCTTGATGTTCTACCGTTGCAGGGCTTCGCCTAAGCACCGCTACAATATGACCGAGGTGGAATATGGTGGAGGGGGCACCGCACACGGCTAAGCGATCACGAAGATCAACTTGTGTGTTCTAGGGTGCCCCCTGCCCCAGTATATAAAGGAGCAAGGGGAGGGCCGGCCGCCCTAGGAGGCGCGCCAAGGGAGGGGGAGTCCTCCTCCTAGTAGGAGTAGGACTCCCTTTCCTAGTCCTACTAGGAAGAAGGAAGGGGAAGGAAAGAGAGGAGAGGGAGAGGGAAGGGGGGCGCCCCCTCCTTGTCAATCGGACTCCCCATGGGGGGCGCGCCACCTCCTGGTGCAGCCCTCTCTCCCCTCTTGGCCCAATAAGGCCCATTACTTCCCGGGGGTTCCGTAACCCTCCGGCACTCCGATTTTCTCCGAAACTTCCGGAACCTTTCCGTGTCGAATATAGCCGTCAATATATCAATCTTTATGTCTCGAACATTTCGAGACTCCTCGTCATGTCCGTGATCACATCCGGGACTCCGAACTCCTTCGGTACATCAAAATACATAAACTCATAATATAACCGTCATCGAAACCTTAAGCGTCATGGACCCTACGGTTCGAGAACAATGTAGACATGGCCTAGACCGTCTCGGTCAATAACCAATAGCGGGACCTGGATGCCCATATTGGCTCCTACATATTCTACGAAGATCTTTATCGGTCAAACCGCATAACAACATACGTTGTTCCTTTGTCATCGGTATGTTACTTGCCCGAGATTCGATCGTCGGTATCCAATACCTAGTTCAATCTCGTTCTTGGCAAGTCTCTTTACTCGTTCCGTAATACATCATCTCACAACTAACTCATTAGTTGTAATGCTTGCAAGGCTTAGTGATGTGTATTACCGAGAGGGCCCAGAGATACCTCTCCGACAATCGGAGTGACAAATCCTAATCTCGAAATCGCCAACCCAACATCTGCCTTTGGAGACACCTGTAGTACTCCTTTATAATCACCCGATTCGTTGTGGCGTTTGGTAGTACCAAAGTGTTCCTCCGGAAACGGAGTTGCATAATCTCATAGTTATAGGAACATGTATAAGTCATGGATAAAAGCAATAGCAACATACTAAGCGATCGGATGCTAAGCTAATGGAATGGGTCATGTCAATCAGATCATTCAACCAATGATGTGACCTTGTTAATCAAATAACAACTCCTTGTTCATGGTTAGGAAACATAACCATCTTTGATTAACAAGCTAGTCAAGTAGAGGCATACTAGTGACATCTGTTTGTCTATATATTCACACATGTATTATGTTTCCGGTTAATACAATTCTAGCATGAATAATAAACATTTATCATGATATAAGGAAATAAATAATAACTTTATTATTGCCTCTAGGGCATATTTCCTTCAGTCTCCCACTTGCACTAGAGTCAATAATCTAGATCACATCACCATGTGATTAACATCGATAGTTCACATCATCATGTGATTAACACCCATAATTCACATCGCCATGTGACCAAGACCCAAAGGTTTTACTAGATTCAGTAATCTAGTTCACATCGCTATGTGATTAACACCCAAAGAGTACTAAGGTGTGATCATGTTTTGCTTTGTGAGAGAATCTTAGTCAACGGTCTGCCACATTCAGATCCGTATGTATTTTGCAAATCTCTATGTCAACAATGCTCGCACGGAGCTACTCTAGCTAATTGCTCCCACTATCAATATGTATCTAGATCGAGACTTAAAGTCATCCAGATCGGTGTCAAAACTTGCATCGGCGTAACCCTTTACGGACGAACCTTTTATCACTTCCATAATCGAGAAACATATCCTTATTCCATTAAGGATAATTTTGACCGCTGTCCAGTGATCTATTCCTAGATCACTATTGTACTCCCTTGCCAAACTCAGTGCAGGGTATACAATAGATCTGGTACACATCATGGCATACTTTATAGAACCTATGGCCAAGGCATAGGGAATGACTTTCATTCTCTTTCTATCTTCTGCCGTGGCCGGGTTTTGAGTCTTACTCAATTTCACACCTTTGTAACACAGGCAAGAACTCTTTCTTTGACTGTTCCATTTTGAACTACTTCAAAATCTTGTCAAGGTATGTACTCATTGAAAAAACTTATCAAGCGTCTTGATCTATCTCTATAGATCTTAATGCTCAATATGTAAGCAGCTTCACCGAGGTCTTTCTTTGAAAAACTCCTTTGAAACACTCCTTTATGCTTTGCAGAATAATTCTACATTATTTCCGATCTACAATATGTCATTCACATATACTTATCGAAATGCTGTAGTGCTCCCACTCACTTTCTTGTAAATACAGGCTTCACCGCAAGTCTCAGATAAAACTATATGCTTTGATCACACTATCAAAGCGTTTATTCCAACTCGAGATGCTTGCACCAGTCCATAGATGGATCGCTGGAGCTTGCACATTTTGTTAGCTCCTTTAGGATTGACAAAACCTTCTGGTTGCATCATATACAACTCTTCTTTAATAAATCCATTAAAGAATGTATTTTTGACATCCATTTGCCAGATTTCATAAAATGTGGCGATTGCTAACATGATTCGGACAGACATAAGCATCGCTACTGTTGAGTAAATCTCATTGTAGTCAACACCTTGAACTTGTCGAAAACCTTTCTGCGACAAGTCGAGCTTTGTAGATAGTAATACTACTATCAGCATCTGTCTTCCTCTTGAAGATCCATTTATATAATATGGCTTGCCAATCATCGAGCAACTCCATCAAAGTCCACACTTTGTTCTCATATATGGATCCCATCTCAGATTTCATGGTCTCAAACCATTTCGCGGAATCTGGGCTCATCATCGCTTCCTCATAGTTCGTAGGTTCATCATGGTCTAGTAACATGACTTCTAGAATAGGATTATCGTACCACTCTGTGCGGATCTTACTCTGGAAGACCTACGAGGTTTGGTAACAACTTGATCTAAAGTTTCATGATCATCATCATTAACTTCCTCACTAATTGGTGTAGGAATCATGGAACTGATTCCTGTGATGAACTACTTTCCAATAAGGGAGAAGGTACAATTACCTCATCAAGTTCTACTTTCCTCCCACTCACTTCTTTCGAGAGAAACTTCTTCTCTAGAAAGGATCCATCTTAACAACAAATATCTTGCTTTCGGATCTGTGATAGAAGGTGTACCCAATAGTTACCTTTGGGTATTCTATGAAGACGCATTTCTCCGATTTGGGTTCGAGCTTATCGGTGAAAACTTTTCACATAAGCATCACAACTCAAACTTTAAGAAACGACAGCTTAGGTTTATTGCTAAACCATAGTTCATACGGTGTCATCTCAGCGGATTTAGATGGTGCCCTATTAAACGTGAATGCAGCTGTCTTTAATGCATAACCCCAAAACGATAGTGGTAAATCGGTAAGATACATCATAGATCGCACCATATCAAAATAAAATACTGATTCTGACGTTCGGACACACCATAATGTTGTGGTGTTCCAGGTGGCGTGAGCTGTGAAACTATTCCACATTGTTTTCATTGAAGACCAAACTCAGAACTCAAATATTCATCTCCACGATCAGATCGCAGAAACTTTATTTTCTTGTTGCGATGATTTTCCACTTCACTCTGAAATTCTTTGAACCTTTCAACTATTTCAGACTTATGTTTCATCAAGTAGATATACCCATATCTACTCAAATCATCTTGTGAAGGTCGAAAAATAACGATACTTGCCACGAGCATCAACATTCATTGGATCGCATACATCGGTATGTATTATTTCCAATAAGTCAGTAGCTTGTTCCATTGTTCCGAGAACGGAGTTTTAGTCATCTTGCCCAAAAGGCACGGTTCGCAAGCATCAAATGATTCATAATCAAGTGATTCCAAAAGTCCATCAAGATGGAGTTTTCTTCATCGCTTTACACCAATATGACCTAAGCGGCGATGCCACAAATAAGTTGCACTATCATTATTAACTTTGCATCTTTTGGTTTCAATATTATGAATATGTGTATCACTATGATCGAGATCCAATGAACCATTTTCATTGGGTGTGTAACCATATAAGGTTTTATTCATGTAAATGAACAACAATTTATTCTCTTACTTAAATGAATAACCGTATTGCAATAAACATGATCAAATCATATTTATGCTCAACACCAAATAACACTTATTTAGGTTCCACACTAATCCCGAAAGTATAGGGAGTGTGCGATGATGATCATATCAATCTTGGAACTACTTCCAACACTCATCGTCACTTCCCTTCAACTAGTCTATGTTTATTCTGCAACTCCTGTTTCGAGTTACTACTCTTAGCAACTGAACCAGTATCAAATACCGAGGGGTTGCTACGAACACTAGTAAAATACACATCAATAATTTGTATATCAAATATACCTTTGTTCACTTTGCCATCCTTCTTATCCGCCAAATACTTGGGGTAGTTCCGCTTCGATGACCAGTTCCATTGTAGCAAAAGCACTTAGTCTCGTGCTTAGATCCAGACTTGGGCTTCTTCACTCGAGCAGCAACTTGCTTGCCGTTCTTCTTGAAGTTCCCCTTCTTCCCTTTGCCCTTTTCCTTGAGACTAGTGGTCTTGTCAACCATCAACACTTGATGTTTTTCTTGATTTCTACCTTCGCCGATTTTAGCATCGCGAAGAGCTTGGGAATTGTTTTCGTCATCCCTTGCATATTATAGTTCATCACGAAGTTCTAGTAACTTTAGTGATGGTGACTAGAGAATTCTGTCAATCACTATCTTATCTGGAAGATTAACTCCCACTTGATTCAAGCGATTGAAGTACTCAGACAATCTGAGCACATGCTAGTTGAGCGATTCTCCTCCATCTTTTAGCTATAGAACTTGTTGGAGACTTCATATCTCTCAACTCGGGTATTTGCTTGAAATATTAACTTCAATTCCTGGAACATCTCATATGGTCCATGACGTTCAAAACGTCTTTGAAGTCCCGATTCTAAGCCGTTAAGCATGGTGCACTAAACTATCAAGTAGTCATCATATTGAGCTAGCCAAACGTTCATAACGTCTGCATCTGCTCCTGCAATAGGTCTGTCACCTAGCGGTGCATTAAGGACATAATTCTTCTGCGCAGCAATGAGGATAAACCTCGGATCACGGATCCAATCCGCATCATTGCTACTAACATCTTTCAATACAATTTTCTCTAGGAACACATATGAAAACATAGGGAAGCAACAACGCGAGCTATTGATCTACAACATAATTTGCAAAATACTACCAGGACTAAGTTCATGATAAATTAAAGTTCAATTAATCATATTACTTAAGAACTCCCACTTAGACAGACATCTCTCTAGTCATCTAAGTGATCACGTGATCCAAATCAACTAAACCATAACCGATCATCACGTGAGATGGAGTAGTTTTCAATGGTGAACATCTTATGTTGATCATATCTACTATATGATTCACGCTCGACCTTTCGGTCTCCGTGTTCGAGGCCATATCTGCATATGCTAGGCTCGTCAAGTATAACCTGAGTATTCGCGTGTGCAAAACTGGCTTGCACCCGTTGTAGATGGACGTAGAGCTTATCACACCCGATCATCACGTGGTGTCTGGGCACGACGAACTTTGGCAACGGTGCATACTCAGGGAGAACACTTCTTGATAATTTTAGTGAGAGATCATCTTATAATGCTACCGTCAATCAAAGCAAGATAAGATGCATAAAGGATAAACATCACATGCAATCAATATAAGTGATATGATATGGTCATCATCATCTTGTGCTTGTGATCTCCATCTCCGAAGCACCGTCATGATCACCATCGTCATCGGCGCGACACCTTGATCTCCATCGTAGCATCGTTGTCGTCTCGCCAACTATTGCTTCTATGACTATCGCTACTGCTTAGTGATAAAGTAAAGCAATTACATGGCTTTTGCATTTCATACAATAAAGCGACAACCATATGGCTCCTGCCAGTTGCCGATAACTTTGTTACAAAACATGATCATCTCATACAAAAAGATAGCATCACGTCTTGACCACATCACATCACAACATGCCCTGCAAAAACAAGTTAGATGTCCTCTACTTTGTTGTTGCAAGTTTTACGTGGCTGCTACGGGCTGAGCAAGAACCGTTCTTACCTACGCATCAAAACCACAACGATAGTTTGTCAAGTTGGTGCTGTTTTAACCTTCTCAAGGACCGGCGTAGCCACACTCAGTTCAACTAAAGTGAGAGAGACAGACACCGCCGGTCACCTTTAAGCAACTAGTGCTCAAGCGGTGAAACCAGTCTCGCGTAAGCGTCTGCGTAATGTCGGTCCGGCCGCTTCATCTCACAATACCGCCAACCAAAGTATGACATGCTGGTAAGCAGTATGACTTATATCGCCCACAACTCATTTGTGTTCTACTCATGCATATGACATCAACGCATAAAACCTGGCTCGGATGCCACTGTCGGGGAACGTAGTAATTTCAAAAATTTCCTCGCACACGCAAGACCATGGTGATGGCATAGCAACGAGAGGGAGAGTGACCGTCCACGCACCTCGTGAGACCGAAAGCGAAGCGTTATATCAACGCTGTTGATGTAGTCGTGCGTCTTCACGATCCGACCGATCCAAGCACCGTTACTCGGCACCTCCGAGTTCTTGCACACGTTCAGCTCGATGACGATCCCGGGCTCCGATCCAGCAAAGCGTCGGGGAGGAGTTCCACGGCTGACGGCGTGGTGACGATCTTGATGTTCTACCGTTGCAGGGCTTCGCCTAAGCACCGCTACAATATGACCGAGGTGGAATATGGTGGAGGGGGGCACCGCACACGGCTAAGGAACGATCACGAAGATCAACTTGTGTGTTCTAGGGTGCCCCCTGCCCCCGTATATAAAGGAGCAAGGGGGAGGGCCGGCCGGCCCTAGGAGGCGCGCCAAGGGAGGGGGAGTCCTCCTCCTAGTAGGAGTAGGACTCCCCTTTCCTAGTCCTACTAGGAAGAAGGAAGGGGGAAGGAAAGAGAGGGAGAGGGAGAGGGAAAGGGGGGCCGCGCCCCCCCTCCTTGTCCAATTCGGACTCCCCATGGGGGCGCGCCACCTCCTGGTGCAGCCCTCTCTCTCCCCTCTTGGCCCAATAAGGCCCATTACTTCCCCGGGGGGTTCCGGTAACCCTCCGCACTCCGTTTTCTCCGAAACTTCCGAAACCTTTCCGTGTCCGAATATAGCCGTCCAATATATCAATCTTTATGTCTCGAACATTTCGAGACTCCTCGTCATGTCCGTGATCACATCCGGGACTCGAACTCCTTCGTACATCAAAATACATAAACTCATAATATAACCGTCATCGAAACCTTAAGCGTGCATGGACCCTACGGTTCGAGAACAATGTAGACATGGCCTAGACACGTCTCTGGTCAATAACCAATAGCGGGACCTGGATGCCCATATTGGCTCCTACATATTCTACTGAAGATCTTTATCGGTCAAACGGCATAACAACATACGTTGTTCCTTTGTCATCGGTATGTTACTTGCCCGAGATTCGATCGTCGGTATCCAATACCTAGTTCAATCTCGTTACTGGCAAGTCTCTTTACTCGTTCCGTAATACATCATCTCACAGCTAACTCATTAGCTGTAATGCTTGCAAGGCTTAGTGATGTGTATTACCGAGAGGGCCCAGAGATACCTCTCCGACAATCGGAGTGACAAATCCTAATCTCGAAATACGCCAACCCAACATCTGCCTTTGGAGACACCTGTAGTACTCCTTTATAATCACCCAGTTACGTTGTGACGTTTGGTAGTACCCAAAGTGTTCCTCCGGAAAACGGGAGTTGCATAATCTCATAGTTATAGGAACATGTATAAGTCATGGATAAAAGCAATAGCAACATACTAAACGATCGGATGCTAAGCTAATGGAATGGGTCATGTCAATCAGATCATTCAACCAATGATGTGACCTTGTTAATCAAATAACAACTCCTTGTTCATGGTTAGGAAACATAACCATCTTTGATTAACAAGCTAGTCAAGTAGAGGCATACTAGTGACATACTGTTTGTCTATATATTCACACATGTATTATGTTTCCGGTTAATACAATTCTAGCATGAATAATAAACATTTATCATGATATAAGGAAATAAATAATAACTTTATTATTGCCTCTAGGGCATATTTCCTTCAGTTTTAGTCGCCATCACGGCAGACTATCCCGGACTATATCCGGCTTCCCAGGTAATTGCGGCCGAAGCCCCGATACCGTCATTCCTTCCTTACTTATTTCTGACCACCGTATATCATGGCGCTGTGCAGGAGGCGCCCCTAGGGCGAGAAGCCGAGCCCGCGGTGGCTGACCAACAAGGGCCAGTTCGGACCAGTAGGCGGAAGAGGAACGCGGCGCGGACTGAAACGTCGCCGCAAAGGTGTAGCTCACAATTCATTATCTTTAGAGCAACGTTCCTAGGAAGCGTTTTGAGTGCTCATGACTTTTATAGGGAAAAAAGCGTCCGCCGGACTGTGGGCGTGGAAGTTGTCAATCCAACCTCTACCAGCCGGGCTCCCGCACCCGGTCAGGAGGGGGAGGCGAGCGCAAGGCGCGAGCCGGACGTTCCTCCGACGGAGGATGCCGAAAGACTGTCCGCCACCAAGTCTGAGGTGGAGAGTGCCCTGAATCACAGGCGCCGCCGGACAGTATTTCGTGACGCGTGCTTCTCCCCCGAGGTGTTGAATGCCTTTAACACGGGGGACGCGCACGTTCATGCTGCTCAAGATAGTTTTACCAGAGCCACGGAGCAGTATCTAAAAGACATACGGGTAAGAGAATTTGATAGTTATATATGCCAGTAGCCCCCGAGACTTAAAGTAGTTATATTAACAGATTTAAGGATCATATGAAACGTAGGATCTTACCGAGAAGAATACCCGACTGTCTCAGGAATTGCAAGAGTGCAAGGCCCAACTTGAGGCCGCATTTTCTGGCGCATGAGGAAACGCAAGGACCTCTCCTGGTAACGCATTATTTTAGAAAGATAAGTAGCGTTTGGCCGTTGCGCAAGTCTAAAAAGCGACATTGCAGGTGCTGCCGGACAAGATCCGGACAGGCAAGAACTTCTGCGCCAACTAAAGGCCGGCGAGAGGGTGCTGCATGGAAGGAACAAGCTCCAGGATGCCCATGCCCAGCTTGGAGAAGAGCTGAAAGGCGTTCGGGCCGAGCTGTCGGGCTCCGTTAAGGAGAATCAACGGCTTCGTCGCGGCATATATAGTAAGTGCTTGAGCGAACTCCTTTGAAAAGAAGAGTTCGGCGAGGAAGTCAATTTGACAGAATATATCTGTAGGTATGCTCATAGGTCGCCCTGCGGAGGAGATGCCCGTAACAACGGGTGATCAACTTCCCGAATTGTTGCAACTGATCGAACGAGTTCGGCAGGCTATGAGCGGCGTCATCCAGGCGTTATGGCCAGCCTTCTCCGTACCTGAGGGTCTTGGGGAGCTTATGGAGAAGCTGCAGGGAGTGCGGCAGCGCTTCCATGTATGGAAGATTTCGGCCTGCCGCCAAGGTGCCAGGGAGGCCTGGGCCATGGTAAAGACGCGGTACAAGAAGGCGGATCCCAACCACATGGCCGAAGTCGGACCTATGGGGCCCGATGGGAAGGAGATCCCTGTGAGTTTAGTATACGCCAAGTGGAGTTGGCATAAAATTTTCCTAACAGGACTGTAAATTAGACAACCTGTTAGGCGGGATTGAGGAAGAATACAATCAGTCGATTTGACAATGTATTATAAAATGACATACAAAATGCCTTCTAGCGGATTGTAGATCGTTTGTCTTTGCCGACCTTTTAAGCCGACCTCGGGACCCTAGAGTCCGGTGTGTCCGAATACCTTCTCGGTTATGAAACAGCCGGGTATGCATGGAGACCAGGCGTAGGGGTCATCGCTGCTTTATCGGACAAGTGCCCAACTAGTTATGTTATATTACATGGTTAGTAAGAAACATCTTCCAGGAGAATAGTTCCGTTAAGGGTTCCTTTCCGCTGGGGTGGCATGCCCTAAAGTGCATGCCCGACTGCTAAAAAAGAAAAACATCTGGGGCAGATAAATAAGTGGATAAAAAATCATCTTTTAAGTCACCGACCGAATATTCCCTTAAGAACACTAGCTTTCGGCTTCACCCAGTCTGAGGTACACATCCGGCTGACCCGACAGTAACAATCGCAGAGGTGCTCCCTTTACCTCCTAGCCGAACAATCGGGAGCGTGAGGGTAAGCACAGAGCCCGAGCAACCCAGCTTGGCCAAAACTTAAGTCATATCGATGCATATAATGGTGAATAAAATGTACATGTGGAGGCTTGACACATGTCTGGGCATAAAGCCCGTATAATTAAGTTTCGGTAAAGAAGCCCCAGTATAATGAGTGCGGGTAGCACATCAATTCTTGCGAACGTTATGCAGTAAAGCCCTTTAAGGCTTGGATGAATAGGGTTGAGAAGAAAAAGATAAACAAAAGGCAGCTGAAATAAAAAAAAATTGGGCGGGGAAGGGGCGAACTCTTAGTCGGCGCTAGGCATAGAATCGTCGGAGGCGGGCTGCGTTCCATGGGTTCGGCTCGAGTCGGTTATCCGATGCATTTCGTAGACGGTACGCTCTGCCGGTCAGGACTTGATCGATGATGAAGGGGCCTTCCCATTTGGGCTTGAGTTTGTCCTTTTTCTTGTCCGGCAGGCGTCGAACCAGTTCACCAACGTTGTAAGTCTTGGCCCGCACTTCTCTGCTTTGGTATCTTCAAGCCTGCTGTTGATAGAATGCGGAACGAGCCTTGGCGACGTCGCGCTCTTCCTCCAATGTGTACAAGCTGTCCTGCCGATCCAGCTCGGCTTCTTTTTCTTTGTACATGCGCACTCGAGGTGAGTCATGAATGATGTCGCAGGGCAAAACTGCTTCTGCGCCGTATACCATAAAAAATGGTGTGAATCCGGTAGTACGGTTAGGCGTTGTCCGCAGCCCCCAGAGTACGGAGTCGAGCTCCTCTACCCAGTGCGTGTCAGATTTCGTAAGGGACCGCACTAGTCTGGGTTTGATGCCGCTCATTATTAGACCATTTGCTCGTTCCACTTGACCGTTTGTTTGAGGATGATAGACTGAAGCGTAATCGAGCTTGATGCCCATATTTTTGCACCATGATTTAACCTCATCGGCGGTGAAGTTCGTGCCGTTATCGGTAATGATGCTGTGGGGGACACCATAACGGTGTACTACCCCGGATATAAAGTCTATCACTGGTCCGGACTCTGCCGTTTTAACTGGCTTGGCCTCTATCCATTTGGTGAATTTATCTACCATGACCAATAGGTACCTTTGCTTGTGGGTTCCCCCTTTAAGTGGTCCAACCATGTCAAGCCCCCAGACCGCGAACGGCCAGGTAATGGGTATAGTTTTGAGGGCGGTGGGTGGCATATGGCTCTGATTAGCGAAGAGCTGACAACCGACGCATCTTTGGACTAGGTCCTGTGCATCTGCTCGGGCCGTCGGCCAGTAAAATCCTGTATGGAATGCCTTTCCTACAAGGGCCCGAGCTGCGGCGTGGTGTCCGCCTAGTCCGGCATGAATTTCAGCCAGGAGGTTTCGCCCTTCCTCTTCGGAGATACACCTTTGAAGGACTCCGGTTGTGCTTTTCTTATAAAGTTCTCCCTCATAGACCTTGTAGGCTTTAGATCGCCGGACAATGCAGCGGGCCTCATTTTGGTCTTCGGGAAGCTCCTGCCTAAGCAAGTAGGCGAGTAATGGTTCTGTCCACGGGGCAATTACTGCCATTATGTCGTGGGCGGAAGGTGTTATGTCATCGGCTGAATCGCCGGTTGGTGCGGCTTGTTCCGGTTTGTTAGTTCCGGACTCCTCTTCCCATAATACGGATGGCTTGAAGAGCCGTTCGTGAAGATATTAGGAGGGACAGCGTCGCGTTTACGCCAATGCGCATAGTACGTCGGCGCTTGGTTATTATCCCGGTGACGTGATGGAATTCAAGTCCTTGAACAGGCTGACATTTTGAGGACAACGTTGCGATATGCTGCCATTTTCGGATCTTTGGCGTCAAAGCCTCCGTTTATTTGGGATATTGCGAGGTTTGAATCCCCGCGCACCTCTATGCATTGAATGCCCATGGAGATTGCCATCCGGAGACCATGTAAAAGAGCCTCGTATTCGGCTGCGTTGTTGGAGTCCGTGTACATTATCTGAAGTACGTATTGGACTGTGTGCCCGGTCGGGGACGTCAATACGGCGCCAGCCCCCAATCCGGCTAACATTTTGGAGCCGTCGAAGTGCATAATCCGATTGGAGTATGCGCCGTATTCTTTAGGGAGTTCGGCTTCGGTCCATTCAGCGACAAAGTCAGCCAATACTTGTGACCATTTTGCAATCCTGCCCGTCGCATCGCGGTTGTTTATAATGTCGTTAAGTGGTACTTCAGAGGCCACTGTTATCGAACACTCTTGAAAGTAGTGTCGGACTTCGGGATGCCATGAACACGCGTATGCTATCTTCTCGATAGTGCGGGTAATGGGACTTGCAGGGCTTAACACGAGAATCGTAGTATACTGGTTTTGAAGAGGGAATTTATGCCCTTCTTTTCTCGTTCGACGACGAGTACTGCGCTTACAACATGATGTGTAGCTGCGATGTATAACAACATTGGTTCGCCCGGGTTGGGCGCAGCCAGGACCGGATTGTTGCCAATATGGCCTTTATTTCTTGAGTCCGGCGGTGGCAGCATCCGTCCCACTCGAAGTGTTCGGTGCGCCTAAGGAGGCGATAGAGGGGTAATGCCTTTTCTTCTAGACGGGAGATGAAGCGGCTTAGAGCCGCCATGCATCCAGTCAATTTTTGTATTTGCTTGAGGTCTTTTGGGGTATCTAGCTGTGACAGAGCTCGGATCTTGGCTGGGTTTGCTTCAATTCCTTTACCGGATACGATGAAGCCCAGTAGTTTTCCGGCTGGTACGCCAAAAACACATTTTTCCGAATTCAGCTTGATGTCATATGCTCTGAGGTTGCCGAATGTGAGCCTCAAGTCGTCTACTAGACTTTCAACGTGTTTAGTTTTTACGACTACGTCGTCTACGTATGCCTCTACTGTTTTGCCGATCTGGGTAGCCAGACATGTCTGAATTATGCGCTGATATGTTGCGCCGGCGTTTTTAAGTCCGAAGGGCATCGTGTTGAAGCAGAATGGTCCATATGGAGTAATGAATGCAGTTGCGGCTTGATCCGCTTCTGCCATCTTGATTTGATGATAGCCGGAGTATGCGTCCAGGAAGCACAATGAATCGTGCCCTGCAAAGGGCATCGATGATTTGGTCGATGCGGGGGAGGGGGAAGGGATCCTTTGGGCAGGCTTTATTTAGGTCTTTGAAATCGACACATAGGCGCCAGGATTTGTCCTTCTTTGGTACCATTACCAGATTTGCTAGCCAATCCGGATGTTTGATGTCTCTGATGAATCCGGCTTCCAATAGTTTGGCTAGCTCCTCTCCCATTGCCTGTCTTTTGGGTTCGAAAAATCGTCGAAGAGCCTGTTTGACTGGCTTGAATCCTTTTAGGATATTTAGGCTGTGCTCGGCCAGTTGACGTGGGATTCCTGGCATGTCTGAAGGGTGCTAGGCAAAGATGTCCTAGTTTTCTTGTAGAAATTCTCGTAGTGCGGCGTCTACATCAGGGTTTAATTGTGCCCCGATGGAGGCCGTCTTTGCAGGGTCCGTTGGGTGGACTTGGAATTTGACTATTTCATCCGCTGGTTTAAAAGAGGTGGACTTGGATCTTTTATCAAGTATCACATCGTCCCTGTTCACCGTGGGCGCGATCGCGGTGAGTTCCTCGGCCGCTAGGGCTTTGATAGTGCCTCGAGGGTTGGTGCGGCTGTCTTATTTTCGGTAGCGAGTGCTATGTTCGGATCACTAGCGAGAGTGATAATTCCGTTGGGACCGGGCATTTTAAGCTTCATGTACCCATAATGGGGTATAGGTTGAAAAATTGTGAATGCCTCTCGTCCTAATAAAGCATGATATCCGCTGCTGAATGGAGCCACTTGAAATGTGACCTCCTCGGACCTGTAATTGTCCGTGCGAGCGAACACTACGTCCAACGTGATTTTTCTGTGCAGCATGCTTCCCGGCCGGGATTATTCCTCTAAAGGTTGTGCTGCTTCGCTCAATGCGGTTCCAGTCTATTTCCATTTTTCGGAGGGTTTCCTCATAGATGAGGTTTAGTCCGCTGCCGCCATCCATGAGAACCTTAGTAAGGCGAAAGCTGTCTACTATCGGGCTAAGGACCAATGCGGCTGGTGCCCGGGCAGTTCAGAATTTAGGTTCGTCACTGGCATTGAAGGTAATAGCCGTGTCGCTCCATGGATTTATTGTTGCTACTTAGTAGACTTCGGCAAGGTTGCGGAGTTGTCGTTTTCGCATGTTATTGGATGCGAAAGTCTCGAAGACTGTTAACACCGTACTGGTGTTGCTGGGCTGGGATTCTGAAGCTAGAAGCTCTTCGCCACTTTTGGCCACCTGCCGTAGTATCCAACATGCTCGAAGGCTATGAGTTCGAGTGGCGCCCTCTGTGCTATGAATTTTGCAGGTCCGCTTAGCCAGCCCTCCAAGACGGTTCCGTACCCTTTAGGGGGTTTTGGTTTTTTGGTATTCAGCCCAGGTGCTTGATAATGATGCACCCTTTGGTTCCGGACTAGGGATGTATTCGGGACCGGATTATCCCAAAATTTACTTTCGGTTTTCCAGGCGCTCTCCATCGTGCAGTACTTTTGTAGGATGGTCTCCAAGTCAGCAAAGCGTGTAATGTCGCGGTGACTTATGGCGTTTAGGATTCCCTTGTCCGTGCAATTATTGCAGAAGACTGAGATTGCATTTTCCTCTCGGCAATCCTTTATCCTGTCCATAACCAGGAGGAATCTGGCCCGAGAGTGATGTACTGTCTCGGCGGGCTCTTGCCGAATTAGAGTTAGATCGCATATGTCTGGGCGGGTGGGTGGAACTAAGTCCGGAACCCTACCCATCTCAAGGCTCAAGGCCGAGAAGTTTCCAATTTTGAAGCTTGGATTTCGGACATTGTCCAACGAGTCAGTCCGATGCCCGACTTTAAGTTCAGTGTTTGATCGGCTCGTCCCTCCGCTGAATCCGCATGGGGGTTCGGGATCCGGACATGACTAGTTTTCAATACGGAGAAGCGACGCGCATTGTTCCTCTACCACTGCAACGTGGTGGGTGACCTGGGGAGAGTTAATTTCTCTCAGATCGGTTTTAAGCCCAATCTGATCGTAGTCTGTAGCGACTCCCAGGGCGGCGATGCGATCCAAGAGCTCGTTTACGGACGAGAGCTCTATTGGATCCAGCCGCTCGGCGAATTCTGAGCTGACGTGAAAATTGCTTTTGACGACTTGAGAGGTCGTTGTCGAAGCGATGGCGGACAAGCGGTCATAAGAAACCACCTAGCGGATAGTTTGGCGGCGCCAAGGCTCCTTTATAAAAATACCGTCCTTGAAGACGGAGGAGGCATCCTTCCTATCGGTGACGGCACAGAGGAACTCTCAATGAAAGCACCAATGTCGGTGTCAAAACTGGCGGATCTCGGGTAGGGGGTCCCGAACTGTGCGTCTAGGAGGATGGTAACAGGAGACAAGGGACACGATGTTTACCCAGGTTCGGGCCCTCTTGATGGAGGTAAAACCCTACGTCCTGCTTGATTGATATTGATATTGTGGATGTTTACAAGAGTGGATCTACCACGAGATCAAGGAGGCTAAACCCTAGAAGCTAGCCTATGGCATGATTGTAAGGGTTGTTGTGATTGTAGTCCTACGGACTAAAGCCAACCGGTTTATATAGACACCGGAGAGGTCTAGGGTTACACGGAGTCGGTTACAATGGTAGGAGATCTACATATCCGTATCGCCAAGCTTGCCTTCCACGCCAAGGAAAGTCCCATCCGGACACGGGGTGAAGTCTTCAATCTTGTATCTTCATAGTCTTGGAGTCCGGTCGATGATGATAGTCCGGCCGATGATGGTAGTCCGGCAATCCGGACACCCCCTAATCTGGGACTCCCTCACCCGTTGTTGGCATGGGAAAATCCGGCGGATGAGCATCACCTGGATTACGTCGACAAGCCTGAGATTCTTGTCCACCAGGATTCGGACGCATGTTTGGAGTCCGGATAGCTCATCCGAATTCCCCCACGTCAGGCCCGTCTCTTTCCATGACGAGAGCCGTGTGGGGAAGCCTGATCTGAATTCAGGGGCCGCCACCCATTCGGGGTCGCGTGGCTCGGTGATGTAGAACCACCTTGATTGCCACCCCTTTTTTGTCTCCACGAAGGCGCCCTCGAGCCATGGGACTTTGGCCATCTTGCCGACCATGGCGCCTCCGCACTCCGCTTGACGGCCGCCCACTACCTTCGGCCGGACGTTGAAGATCTTCAGCCATAAGCCTAAGTGGGGCTAGATGCAGAGGAAGGTTTCATTACCACGATAAACGCCGAGATGTTGAGGATGAAATTGGGGCCAGGTCGTGGAAGTCCAGGCCGTAGTAGAACATGAGCCCCCGGACAAATGGGTGAAGTGGAAAACCTAGTCCGTGGAGGAAGTGGGGGAGAAACAATACCCTCTCATGGGGCCTGGGGGTTGGAATAAGCTGCCCCGCATTGGGCAGCCTGTGCGCAATGTCGCCGGAAAAGTATCCGGCCTCCCGCAGTCTTGTGATGTGCCCCTCCATGACGGAGGAGGCCATCCACCTGCCTCCCGCTCCTGATATGGTTGGAGAAGGTTGAGGTGGGATGTGCGGACTTGGGCGCTGGACCTCGAGTGCGCGGAAATGGATGAGCAAAGGAGGAGGAAGGCGTAGGTGAAAAGGTGGATCCTTATCCCTTATATGGACGGACGGCTATCGCCCCCACCAGCCTGGTAAAACTCGCTTATCTCCCAAGCGCCGTAATCAATGGCGCGGATGGGTTACCCACGTCCGTATTGATGAGAATTCTGGAATAAGGGGGCACGATCTATGCTATGATAAGACGTGCCAAGGAAACCGCCTCTCTAAACGCGCTAAGGTGGAACGGTAAAAAACGATTCATATAAAGGCCTGGCCGTGGTGTGATGTCATGCCGCGGAATACGTCAGCAGATCTGTGCAAAAGTTATTCTCTCTACGGTGGTATGTGGAACTTGTTTTGCAGAGCCGGACACTATCCTGGTGTTCAAAACCTTCTATGAAGTATTCGGAGGAGGAACCCGCCTTGCAATGCCGAAGACAATATGCGCGCCGGACTCGCCGTCATTGAAGCCTGGTTCAGGGGCTACTGAGGGAGTCCTGACTAGGGGGTGTCCGGATAGCCGAACTATCATCATGGCCGGACTCCAAGACTATGAAGATACAAGATTGAAGACTTCGTCCCGTGTCCGGATGGGACTTTCCTTGGCGTGGAAGGCAAGCTTGGCGATACGGATATGTAGATCTCCTACCATTGTAACCGACTCTGTGGAACCCTAACCTATCCGGTGTCTATATAAACCGGAGGGTTTTAGTCCGTAGGACAGAACGACAATCATACCATAGGCTAGCTTCTAGGGTTTAGCCGCCTTGATCTCATGGTAGATCTACTCTTGTACTACCCATATCATCAATATTAATCAAGCAAGAGTAGGGTATTACCTCCATCGAGAGGGCCCGAACCTGGGTAAAAACATTGTGGCCCTTGTCTCCTGTTACCATCCGCCTAGACGCACAGTTCGGGACCCCCTACCCGAGATCCGCCGGTTTTGACACCGACAAGACCCATGTTTGTAATATCTCGCTCTTCGGAGCCTAATGAATAAATACTTGAGTCGTAGAGTTATGTT
This sequence comes from Aegilops longissima, assembly GCA_021605205.1. Taxonomy (NCBI): domain Eukaryota; kingdom Viridiplantae; phylum Streptophyta; class Magnoliopsida; order Poales; family Poaceae; genus Aegilops; species Aegilops longissima. The sequence continues at coordinate 746,663,058 of CM038682.1, forward strand.
GTGATGCCATGTTGTATTTACACATATCGAGCATATTGTGTGTATGTTTGCAATGCTTGGTATGTGTGTGATCCGACAATCTAGTTGTTTATCCTTGGCAGCCTCTCATATGGGGAAATGTAGTCTAGTGCTTCCTAAGCGATAGTAGTCCGCTACAGCCCGGTTCACCGGAGTCCTGCTAGCCCAAAGACTACCGCTTTGGACACTTGACTGGTCGGCATGTGTTTCACTTCGCTCGTGTTCTGTCCTTTGGGAAATGTCACACGGTGACATCCGAGTCCTGCTTAGCTCGCTACAGCGCGGGTTCCCGAGTCTTGTTAGCCCAAAGGCTACAGCCCGGATTCACACGCTGCTGACCGACATGCTCGATGTGATTCATGTATGCCTGTCCCCATGGGTTAGTGCCACTTTGGGTTCACGACTAGCCATGTCGGCACGGGTTCTCTGTCATGTGGATGCTAGCGACACTATCATATACGTGAGCCAAAAGGCTTAAACGGTCCCGGCCATGGCAAGGCGACACCGTGGGAATACCGTGCGTGAGGCCGCAAAGTGATATGAGGTGTTACCGCCAGGTCAATGTGACTTGGAATCGGGTCCCGACAGCGCTGGTATCGAGAGCCCGACCGCTCAGAGGATTACCAAGCCAAACTGGTCAAGTTGTGTCTAGAAATGCTTTAGTTATGTAAGGGAATTGATTGTGGAAGGAACGTAAGGATCTTTTTACTCCTTATACCTCATGGCCTTCTGATCTGAGTCATCCTCTTCTCTTCTACGGGGATTAAGAACTAGGCTTCTCATCTTTCTATCAGGATCACGTGTTACTAATCTGTAGACTTGCAAGATTGTTAGATTTAAGCCCTAGTTTAGTTTCTACTACTTCCGTATGTTAACTGTTGATCTCGAAACCTTGATATGATGTTGAGTGGTTATGCCACCATTTTGCAGGATGTCTCAAATCAATTTGAGCATTTACAGCCGTTATGCTGTCCGAGTCATCCCAGGTTCCTAAATAATCTGAAGCATTTGCAAAATCCCTTCCTCCTGTTTTGATGTTCCTTTGGGCCAGATTATCCACACTAATCGTCGAGTTGAGGTACTCTGTTACCTCGTCATATATGCTGGAGTTATTATTATGACCCTAGGTGTCTTAGAGGACCACTTAGTAATCTAGCAATGTTTTGTATCCCCAAGTGTGTTGATTCTGGCAAATATTCTCGAAAGCATCCCGTGATGCCATTTAGTTAGTAGGCATTCTATTTCTGGGTTCTTGACCCAAGATTCACTCTACTTACCTCGTGTTGATAGTGTTGCCCGTACCTTTAGGATATTAGTAATCTTTGTGATAGTCTTCGAGGTCCGTGGTATATCATTCTTCCAAATACCATGAACCATCCTTGGCAGGAGTTCCTTGAACCAAAAGATCACAACAAGAGTGCTCTTGACGAGTTCTCCATTAAAAAATTGTGAATCTGCCAGTCCCTCCTGTTCTGCATGGGTTATCCGGAAGAAATGTTGAGCTTTGCTCGACATACTAATCTATGCATCCACAACTCAGAAAGATATATGCCCTTTGAGTTGCCTCTCTTTAGTTGTATTCTGACCCCCATCTATCAATTGATAGTCAGGAGTAGTCGTGCACTCGTGATCATCGATGCCCCTCATTCTTGTGGTCCGTCAAGCCATTCTGTTCAAGAATGGCTAGGAGAAAAAAACTCCAGTACCTAATCCATATCTAGGATTGGGTCAAAGCAATTGTATTCCGCGGATCAAAATGCCAATCCAGCTTTTGTTCTGTTCTACCCTGAAGTATTACCCACTTTAAGTCTGGAATGTCATGAGAATTGCACCATATCTCATGAATTCTTGACGTAGTGATACTTCTCGCCATCATTATTCATTCCCCGGTTCCGCGTTGTTGTAACCGGAATGCCGACAAGTGAACTGTGATGTGTGAAATCGATACTTCTAGCAACCATGTTGCTTAGTAGTAAATGGACAATAGTTTCACTCTTAGCGTGTTGGTTATTGAATCATCATTCTAAGGTAGACCGTGCTAACTAGTCCTTATCTCTGGTGCACTCCTCGATCAATGATTTAGGATTATGTCAATCCCTCACTCTTTTGATCATATCATCTTGCCCTGAAAAGGAAGGTTGTTCTCGAGCTTAGTAACATACCGGTGGTTCGTGATGTTCCGAATATCTTCTCGGAAGCATTACCAGGTTGTTCCCTGGCCGTTACGTTGAGTTCGTGATCAAGTTTGTTTTCCAATAAACCACTCTTTCTCCAAGAATCTGTGTTGGATACCCCTGAGCTAGTTGGTTAGGCTAGACAACAACTTGGAGAGTTGGAAGATAAAGCTTGTCTGACTTAGTTCATGCTAAGGGATATCCTTGTGTGTGTGTGTGTGTTGAATAAAGATGATATCTCCATAGATTGTTCCTCGTGATCAGTTGTTGGATCTACTGCCTTGCCAAAACTTTGGCTTGAGTATGGGCTATCGTCAAGTCAAATCAGAACCAGCGATGTTCGTAATGTTGTCTTACTCGTGGTTGATCCCTCGAGCATACGCCATTACATCTTTTGGTCTGACCAATGCTATCACCGTGTTCACATGATGGTGGAAGTCCAGTGATATGGAAATTCCGATGAATTGCTGTTGAGCCCATCAGCAGCATTTTGTCTCCCCCATGATTCATGTTGAACATCAACCTAGTGTTGGAAACTTTGTAAGCAATGCCTTCGTGTTCTGTTCATGAAGCTTATGCTTGGATGAAAGAAGTGACTTCCTCGAATTCATGTGCTTTAGGTGTAAGTTGCCGCCATGAATTTTAGAAAGGTTTGTTTGTTTTCTCTGGAATCATCCCAAGTCAGTCATGCATGTGCGATGTATTCTATGGTCTGATAGACTGATCATCTTCATCCCATATGAATTTCCTAGCACATCAAGCCACTGATTGATTTGTTCAAAGAAAAGAAGTTCATGCGCTAACCCTGAAGGGCCCGGAAGGATATGCACAAGACTTCGTTATCTCAATGATGGTTCCCAATCAGAACTCGGTAGTGTTGCGTTGTAAGACTACTATGTGGTCATGCTTGTCTTGGACACCGTGTTCACATGTATGTAGCAGAACCAGCTCATGTTTTGGAGATTGCTATCGTAGTTCACTCCCCGAGAATCTCGCAACACCATCTCGTCGATTTGTGTTGAAAATCTTCATTTTTCTTTCTAGACTTGATGAGTCTGGAATATCCTGACACCAACCAGATCTGAATCTCAGGCAGATATGATGGTTGGAACATTCCCAACAGTTGCGTCTTGTTCCCAGCTTGCACCGCCATTGTGCCATTTCCCATGGGCTGCCTTTCTTAGCAGTTGCTGTCCAAGATCATCTTCAAAAGTGGACTTACCGTGGGTCCCATCCATTTCCGATGATAAGAAAAATCATCCATCGCGTTGTCTTCAACAAGGTAGTCCACATCATCCATTCTAGTCCGAGTATGTCATTCTTTCGAACTCCTTCAAATGATCGATTGTAAATTGCCTTAAGCTGGTATGAAGAGTTTCAATGATCTATGGATCAAAAGTAATTCTTTTTGCCACTTAAGGGAGCAGTTCAACGAGACACCTTTTCCAAGGAGCCCCGTTACAGAATCATGGCAATTATTTCCTCGCCACCTTGACACCGTCCACCATCTTTCTAGGCGTGGAATTGTTGCCCACCAAATCGAACCTCGTTGTTTGTTCTTCCATCCCTCTCGATGTGTTTTGTGTCTCGACTCGAGATGTTTCTACATCTCATTCCGTGAGTTGATCATGTTTTACTTGATCTTCATGAAGATCGAATCATGTAGAGCCTCCCTCTCTTTCCATTGTCGTGTTGGATGGAGTTCTCAAAGCAAGATGTCAATATCATGATGATGTTCGAATCAACGTTCTTATGAAGTGCAACCTGGATCGAGAAGATTGTGTTAGTCTTGTACCCCGTCTGTCTTCTTACCTCACTTCTTGAATCTCGGGACGAGATTCTTTTTTAGTAGGGGTGAGTTGTCACAGCCCTAGATTAGCCTTGTTGTCTTTGCTTGATATTCATGTCATCATGTCTAAATTGAAATGAAATTAGAATTGAGGAATTTTCAAAGCCTCAGAAACCTTTTAAAAATGATCAACATGAAAATCTTCTCAAAGAAGCCCAAGAAAATGTTGCTGTTAAACCTTGAAAAATATTGGCAAGAATAAAATTCAAACCAATATTTTTGGAGGCTTTAAATAATTATCTTGGGCCTTTGAATTAATTCAATAGCTATTTGCATTGGATATATATATATATTATATAATTAATATATGTCCAATAATTCTGGAACATTTTATGTGCTTTTGTATACTTTAGTTCTAGCCACATAATTATTTTCATGATTTTTAGAAGTGCTCTCGTATTTTTTAATAAAGCCCAAACAACTACAGAAATAGAAAAAAAGAAATGGAAAAGAGAGAGAGAGGAAACCTTACCGTGCAGCCCACCACTCTAGTGGCCCACTGGCCAAAGCCAGCCTGGCCCACCACGGCCCACGACTGTAGTGGCCCACTGGCCAAAGCCAGCCTGGCCCACCACGGCCCACGACTGTAGTGGCCCACTGGCCAAAGCCAGCCTGGCCCACCAGGGGCAGCACTGTCATCTTCCTCCTGCCAGGAGGAGAAGGAGCTGCGTGCCCAATGCGCAGGCGAGCCGCGCCGGCTCCTCCCTGCCTACGTGCCCCCTCGACCGCCTGGTCGCATCCATGCGTACCACGCCGCCCCCTCGACCCTCTCTCACTCTCCCTCGTGCCCTTCCCCCTCCTCTGCCTCTCTCCTCTCGCCCGAAGAACCGCCGCCGCCGCTCGTCGTTGCCGCGGCCATCGCCTCTCTCTCGACCCCTCGCCGAGCCTGCGAGCTCCGTCTCGACCTCCCCGACCTCCTCGACGAGCCACGAAGCCCCCTCTTCCCCGCTTCGTTTGATCGCCGGAGTCCTCGCCCGCACTTGGCTGAGTTCCGGCCGCCGCCCAGCTTGTCGCCGTCGCAGTTACGCGCTGCCCCAGCTCCTCCCGTCTGCACCACTAGATGCGCGCGAGTCCCAGGAGCACGTAGATGCCCTCCGCCGCGAGTTTGGTCGCCCGTGGGTGAAACGCGAGCCGCCTCCAGAACTGCCTCGCCAAGCGCCGAGTCGCCAGCGGGTTTGACTCGTTTGACCACGGTTGACCACTGGTTTGACCTTCCCTGACATGTGGGCCCAAGCCCTAATTAGTTAACTCGAGATTAATTAGAGCTAACTAATTTAGTTAACTAAACTAGACACTGACATGCGGGCCCGCCCTGCTAACAGCCTCGTTAGGGTTAGTTTAGCACTAACTAACTCAGTTAGTTGACTGGGTCACTGACCAGTGGGTCCCACTGGTCAGGTTTGACCTGGAGGCGCCCAGTTGACCAGCTGACGTCACCCTGACGTCATGCTGACGCAATAGTTATTTACTGGAATTATTTTTATACAGGAAATTCCAGAAAATAATGCAAACTTCTAAAAATCATAGAAAATCAACCGTAACTCCAAATGCAAAGATTTATATATGAAAAATTATCAGAAAAATCCAATCTATCCATTTATGCTGTTTTCATGCATGTTAGAAGACTTCAACCTTGCTGTTTAGGTGAAACAAGTTAATGCACTAATATGACCTCTTAGTATGGTTTGCATTTGAATCTTTGGTTCAAATGGACTCATTCCAATCTGTTCTAGCTTGCATTAGCCCAAAACACACTCATTTTGCCATGTCATGAGCATGCATCAGATTGTTGCATTGCATTGATTGTGTTTCTTCCTTGTTTGCCGGTATTGTCCCCTCTCGATAGACGTGGTTCCGACGATGAGTTCGATGACACCGATGAAGAACTATATTATCTTCAGAAGTGCCAGGCAAGCATAACCCCCTTGTTCATTCCGATACAATCCTACTCTCTCGCTCCTGCTCTCTTTTACTGCATTAGGACAACAACGATTCATCTGTTACTTGCTGCGGTAGCTGAACCCCTTTATCCTCTTCATGAACTGTCATTCCACAGTAATTAGATGAAACCCACTAGCATGAGTAGGAGTTGTTTGAGCCCTGTTGTGCCTACTCATTCATGCTTGTTTGTCATTCCTGCTACTACTTAGAGTTGAGTCAGGTCTGATTCATCGGGAATGAATTGGAATGGTGTGTGAACATGTCCTACTATGTGTGAGCTAAGCGTGTGAACACGATTTGGTAAAGGTAGCGGTGAGAGGCCATGTAGGAGTACATGGTGGGTTGTCTCATTGCAGCTGTCCTCAGGAACTGAGTTCTGTGTTTGTGATCCATGAAACAGTTACTACCACACATTGGGATCCTTAATTGACTCTCTCGGCTTCTTAACCACCCTTGTTCTCTGTCCAGGAGTTGCTACTAGTTTCTGGTGTTTGTAGGATATGTGTTGGAGGCCGTGCGTAGCGCTGACCCTAGGGGTGGGCTATGATGCGGTAGATACACCGTGGCCCGGTGTATCGATTCACCCGTTTGGTGTCTCGGGAACCCTGCACACATCGTTCGGGGCCGTTAGTGGAAACCTCGGCCGGCCTCCCTGCGGATGGAACCCGAATGGGCGATAAACCTGGACTAGGGACTTGAGTGTTTAGGTAGGCCGTGGCCGACACCCTCGTTGGGTTTCCGCTTGAAGGTTGCCGAGTACATGTCGTGTAAACAACTATAAGTGGTGAGAGCGTGTGTGAAGAAGTACACCCCTGCAGGGTTAATATGATCTATTCGAATAGCCGTGTCCGCGGAGAAGGACTTCTGGGTTGCCTATAACAGTTCATAGACAAGTGAAAGTGGATACTCTAAAACTCGCAAGATAAGCGTGAGTACTATGGATGGCCTTCTCGTAGGGAGACGGGAGCGGATCCATAGTGGTGTATTGATATGGTGAATATGTGGACTCGTGTGCGCCACCTCAAAGAGTTACTTGCAGTCGTAGTTCAGGATAGCCACCGAGTTAAAGCTGGCTTGCTGCTGTTAAACTTCACCACCCCTTTGTTGATACCGATGCATATGTAGATAGTTCTGATGTAAGTCTTGCTGGGTACATTTGTACTCAAGTTTGCCTATTTTATGTTTTGCAGAGAGATGTCAGTCTCGCTAGTAGTTCCGCGTGGACTCCGACGTTTAGCTTGTTACCTCAGCTACGATCTTGTGCCCTCGGCAGATCTCGGTAGATAGTCGCTTCTCAGCCTTTTTCATTTGTAGATGTCTGTACTCGCACATGTTAAGCTTCCGCTTGTGCTTTGACTTGTATGCTCTGAGTGTTGGGTCATGAGACCCATGTTTGTAATATCTCGCTCTTTGGAGCCTAATGAATAAATACTTGAGTCGTAGAGTTATGTTGTGATGCCATGTTGTATTTACACATATCGAGCATATTGTGTGTATGTTTGCAATGCTTGGTATGTGTGGGATCCGACAATCTAGTTGTTTATCCTTGGCAGCCTCTCATATGGGGAAATGTAGTCTAGTGCTTCCTAAGCGATAGTAGTCCGCTACAGCCCGGTTCACCGGAGTCCTGCTAGCCCAGCACTACTGCTTTGGACACTTGACTGGCTGGCATGTGTTTCACTTCGTTCCTGTGTCTGTCCTTCGGGAAATGTCACGCGTGAGATCCGAGTCCTGCCTAGCTGCTATAGCCCGGGTTCCCGAGTCCCGTTAGCCAGTGCTACAGCCCGGATTCACACGCTGTCAATCGACATGCTCGATGTGGTTCATGTATGCCTTTCCCCATGGGTTAGTGCCGCTTTGGGTTCACGACTAGCCATGTCGGCCCGGGTTCTCTATCATGTGGATGCTAGCGACACTATCATATACGTGAGCCAAAAGGCGCAAATGGTCTCAGGCCATGGTAAGGCGACACCCGTGGGAATACCGTGCGTGAGGCCGCAAAGTGATATGAGGTGTTACCGGCTAGGTCAATGTGACTTGGAATCGGGGTCCTGACATTTCCTTGCAAATACTAATCTCAATGTGGTAATTGATTTATGACGAGTTGTTGAATTAGAGTGAGTTTGTGATATAGTGATCTCAACGTGGATTTCACATTTCATGGCATCCCTGCTAAGTTTTTTAATGCAAATTTAAATTTAAAATTTGAACAATATGGAGGTGAGAGAACTTTGTATGTATCAAGCATATGACCACACACACACACACACACACACACACACACACAGAGAGAGAGAAACACACACACGAACACAACAACAATCCAATAAGTATAGTGCATCTATTTTTCCAAACCATGCATGTATGACACGAATTCAAAATATTTTTCGTTTTAAATATTAGTCTTTTAGAGATTTCAACAAGCAATTACATACGGAGAAAAATGAGTGAATCTACACTCCAAAATATGTCTATATACATCCGTATGTGCCAGTCCACTTGAAATATCTAAAAAGACTAATATTTAGGAACGAAGGGAGTAAAATGTAAGACATGCATGGTCCTCAATTTAATATTTAAAACGAACATGAAACTGAAACATGAATATTAAGTCTAGTACTACAATACATGCAAATGTTGTGTTTAATTAGGCGGAGCTAGGATTGTCGGGGGTCACCCCCTCGACCTTAGATAAAATTGTGAAGCTCTGTTTAGGGTTGTTTAGATTATATTTGTCCCCACCCTCCCAACCACCGATTGGTTGTGCACCCCCACCCCTCCTCCTCGGGAGAATATCCTGTGCCCCCATACCTTAGATGCTATATGCCGATACGAGTTGCTTGGAGCTTGTAGATCTGAGATATAGCAGCTCACATGATGTCTTAATATTTTTACAGGAAACCTTGATGAGTTTGAGGATTGCACACAATTTGTACAAAAACTACTCAGATGCCCTTGGATCCCATATCCAACAACCTCGAAGCTCGTATCATCGTAGCATCTAAGATGAAGGGGGACATCATATTCTCCTGTATGTAAGAATATCATGTGCTACCACACCTTAGATGCTTTGGTGATACAAGCTCTTCGGAGCCGTTGGATTTGTGACCCAACGCCTCCTCGGTGGTTCGAATGGTTTTTTGCAGAAAAGCCCCCAAAGAGTTTGGCCACTGCTTACAAGCACAAAGACTGCTCATATGCCATTGGATCTCAGATCAAACGACCTCGAAGCTCGTATCACCGTAGCATCCAAGTTGCGAGAGCACCTTATGTTTTCTCGCACGGGAGAATATGAGGTGCTCCCCCACCATAGATTCTATGGTGATACGAGTTCACGGAGATCTAATGGCCCACAGTAGGAGGTTTGAATGTTTTTGCAATATACGGCTGAGAGAGTTTGGGAATTGCGCAGAAAGTACAAGTACTACGCATGTAGCATCTGATCACTAATCATACGACCTAGATGCTCATATCACCGTAGTGGGTAATTAAGCTACGTGGAGCACCTAATATGAGCAACAGGGAGCCGTTGGATCCAAGATGCAGCGGCACACACGAGGCCTGAATGTTTTATTTGCAAAAATACCTTTGGAGAGTTTGGAAATTGCGCATAATTACAAAGACTACTCCCAAGCCATTGGATCTCATTTCCAATGGTGTAAAAACTCGTATCACCATAGCATCTAAGCTGCGGGGTGGATGTGATATTGTATGCCGCTGTCATTTTTGTTCGTAAACTTGCAAAATACGTGTAACTTGTGCCGTTACTTGTCTAACCGCGCAAAGTGTTTGTTCAAAAAAAAAACCATCCTACACTGAAATATCGAAACAACACACGGGGGTCCCACTTGTCATTAATCAAATTTGGACCTAAAACTAACAAATCTGAGACGAGATTCGAACTGGCAACCTGGACTACAAAGCGTACGTCGATAGCCTGAAACAACAACGGTTGTTGGCTTTGTCCCATAACTTGATTTTATACAGTATTACATTGAGTAGAGTAGAGGGAGTGCCTCGTCTACACGTGCATGACCGTTGACTCACTTACTGGTGGGTCCCAGGTCTGCGATCTCTCTCTTGTCTCCATCATCTAACCTTTGCACCGGCACACACGAAGAGCGGCGCTAGCTTGCCGTGGTGTTATTACCACTAAAAAAAGCTGAGAAAATAGAAGAATCACCTAGAACAAGAGACGTTGTGGCTGGTCGAGACGGAGCTAACCACACCTACCCTCCGTGCCATGTTAGCATGATGAAGCTGTGTGGCTAGTGGGGTGTTTTCGATCGACTGGCTGGGTCTCGAGGTTGAACCATAGGTACTACGTGTGATACAGTAAATTTTTACACGCACATTTTTCCTCCGTGCCGAGACATGGCACACCCTACCGCGCGGTTTCGGGGTCCTCCCGGGTGGTGCACGCATATATTCTTCCTGGCGCGCTTCTTTGGCCCCATTTTTTTAGGCTTCTTTGGCCTCTCTTTTTTTGGATGGGGCAATGCTCTAATAATGATGATCATCACACTTTTATTTACTTACAACTCGATATTACAACTCGATAGTAGAACAAAGATATGACTCTATGTGAATGCCTCCGGCGGTGTACCGGGATGTGCAATGATCTAGCGTAGCAATGACATCAAAAAACGGACAAGCCATGAAAACATCAAGCTAGCTATCTTACGATCATGCAAAGCAATATGACAATAAATGCTCAAGTCATGTATATGATGATGATGGAAGTTGCATGGCAATATATCTCGGAATGGCTATGGAAATGCCATGATAGGTAGGTATGGTGGCTGTTTTGAGGAAGATATAGGGAGGTTTATGTGTGATAGAGCGTATCATACACGGGGTGTGGATGCACCGGCGAAGTTTGCACCAACTCTCGAGGTGAGAAAGGGCAATGCACGGTACCGCAGAGGCTAGCAATGATGGAAGGGTGAGAGTGCGTATAATCCATGGACTCAACATTAGTCATAAAGAACTCACATACTTATTGCAAAAATCTATTAGTCATCGAAACAAAGTACTACGCGCATGCTCCTAGGGGGTAGATTGGTAGGAAAAGACCATCGCCGTCCCGACCGCCACTCATAAGGAAGGCAATCAATAAACACCTCATGCTCCGACTTCGTTACATAACGGTTCACCATACGTGCATGCTACTGGACTTGCAAACCTCAACACAAGTATTTCTCAATTTCACAATTACTCAACTAGCACGACTCTAATATCACCACCTTTATATCGCAAAACTATTACAAGGAATCAAACATATCATATTCAGCGATCTACAAGTTTATGTAGGATTTTATGACTAACCATGTGAATGACCAATTCCTGTCATCTCTCTAAATAGATATAAGTGAAGCACGAGATTTTAATTCTTTCTACAAAAGATATGTCCATGCTCTAACAATTATAAGTGAAGCAAAAGAGCATTCTACAAATGGCGGTTGTCTAAGTAAAGAGAAAGAGGCAATCCAAACTTCAAATGATATAAGTGAAGCACATGAAGGATTCTATAAAGCCATACTCAAAAGATATAAGTGAAGTGCACAGAGCATTCTATAAATCAACCAAGTACCATCTCATACCAGCATGGTGCATAAAAGAAAAGTTAAAACTAAATGCAAAAGACGCTCCAAGATTTGCACATATCGCACGAATGAAACGAATCGGAAAACATACCGATATTTGTTGAAGAAAGAGGGGATGCCTTCCGGGGCATCCCCAAGCTTAGACACTTGAGTCGCCTTGAATATTTACTTGGGGTTCCTCGGGCAACCCCAAGCTTGAGCTCTTGACTCTCTTCCTTCTTCTCGCATCGAAACCTTCTCGATCATCGAACACTTCATCCACACAAAACTTCAACAGAAAACTCGGTAAGATCCGTTAGTATAATAAAGCAAATCACTAATCTAAGTACTGTTAAAAACCAATTCATATTTTGTTTTTGCATTGTATCTACTGTAATATAACTTTTGCATGGCTTAATCCGCTGATATAAATTGATAGTTTCATCTAAAAAAGCAAACTATGCATCAAAAACAGAATCTGTCTAAAACAGAACAGTCTGTAATAATCTGAACATTCATCATTCTTCTGATACTTGAAAATTCTGCACAAATTAGGAAAAATAAAAAATTTGTACAGCAAGACAGTGAAAAAAGAATCAGAACCATTTGACGTTCCAGTAAAAAATTAAAATGCTCGCACTACAGCCAAAGTTTCTGTCCTGCACCGTACAAACCAACAAGCATTGTAAACATCCTAAAGGCAAACCTTGGCACATTATTTTTATAATACAATGGAATTGTACAAGCGGACAATATTTTTGTTGAAAAGTGTCGGCATTCTGGGAACGGGGGTACCCAGACTTGCCTGCCTGCGGCCTGCGGCGTGGCTCAAGGGGTGGCCCAGATGGCCCATCTTCATCAAGACAAGCTCAAGACCCTCGAGGGGCCAAGCCTCATGGGCGGACGACAGAAGTCTCCTCGTGCACGGCCTCGTTAGGCTGGCTCATGAGGAGGCGGAGAGATCAAGGCGGGTACCTCACGAGGTGCCCATGACGCAAGCCGTGATTTACCGAGGGCGCCAGAGGGCGCCACCAAGAAGGTCCTCATTTCCTCTTTGGTGCAAAGGAGGAAAGCGCAGGCGAGAGCATCAAGCAAAGGCAACCATTTCGGTGCAACAAGACCAAGACCAACACAATGGCAGGAAGGAGGTCATCGTGGAGCCCAAGCCGGCGTCACTGTCAGAGCCTTTGACATGCGAGGACCAATTTTAGTCAGGATAAGTGTACTAGATGTTCCCCTTCAAAATGGCCAATTGCTGGCGCCCTTCCCGCTCAATATTTGGGAAGAGGCCCAGGGCCTCTGCCTATAAATAGGACTAGCCACCCACAGGGTAGAGGGATCGAGGAGGATCCGAATCCGGAATCCATAACAGAGCTAGAGGTCCAGCAATCTAGAGAGAGAGAGAGAGCGCGACCGAACTTCCCCTAGCAGTTCGTCGCACCGGCCAAGAACAGACCCTCGCGAGGCTGTTCTTCCTTGTATTGTTCATCATCAGCCCCTGAGACAATCCACCACACCACACACTAGAGTAGGGTATTACACCACAATGGTGGCCCGAACCAGTATAAACCTTGTGTCCCTTGTGTTGCTCTTTTTGTAGTTTAGATCCTTGCGAGGCGACGAGGTGCAGGTAGGTAGGGGGCGAGATCTCCGCGTACACCCTAGATTTCAAACCTAGAGGGTCTGTCGGAACCCGAAATCTGACAAAAAGTTTCTGTCATCAAGATTCACAAAGTTTCCGCCGCCCTGTTCTTCGCCGCCCGTCGCATCCATGTGGGACGCTCGTCGGTCCCGCGCCGAGCGCCGAGCTGGTCTCGCCACCCGCGTCGCCTAGACGGCCCCCGTCGGTGGCCACCCCCACCGACCCCCGTCGCCTGCCGTCAACGCCGCCACCGGCTCGGCGGGGAACGAGCAGCAAGCATTGTCCCAGCATCCGTCCGTGAGGCGAGACGGCCATACCGCTACTCCTTCGCTCGCCCCAGCTGGTTCTTCGTCTCGCGCGCTCCGCGCGCCCATGGAGGCTCGAGCCGCGCTCATCGCTACAAACGAGCTCCTGCGCTACTGCCCCGTCGACGATGTCTACGAGGAGTGGCTCGACCGCGTCGCCGAGCTCGTCCGCGCCGCAGGGGGCTCCCCCGCGCCGTCCTTCTCACTGCACCGCGCCCCGCCTTGCGCGGGCGATGAAGCTCCGGGGGCGCCTCAGCCGCCTCCCCCTCAAGAAGGCGCCTTGGCCCCAAGGCGCGTGGCCCCTGGGCGGAACCCACTCCGTCCGGCACCAGCGCAGCAAGAGCAGAGCTGCCAAGAGGTCCCTCGCCCCCAAGAAGCTGCCCGAGTGCTCCCTGCACCGGCCCGTCCGGCACGCCAAGACCCCGCGCTGCTCCCAGCGGCGGCGCATGGGGACCCGCAAGACCAGGCCCTTCGTCTGAAGGAAATATGCCCTAGAGGCAATAATAAATGTTATTATTTATTTCCTTATATCATGATAAATGTTTATTATTCATGCTAGAATTGTATTAACCGGAAACATAATACATGTGTGAATACATAAACCTACAGAGTGTCACTAGTATGCCTCTACTTGACTAGCTCGTTAATCAAAGATGGTTATGTTTCCTAACCATGAACAAGGAGTTGTTATTTGATTAATGGGATCACATCATTGGTTGAATGATCTGATTGACATGACCCATTCCATTAGCATAGCACCTGATCGTATAGTTTGTTGCTAGTGCTTTTCTTCATGACTTATACATGTTCCTATGACTATGAGATTATGCAACTCCCGCTTGCCCGAGGAACACTTTGGGTGCTACCAAACGTCCACAACGTAATCGGGTGATTATAAAGGTACATTACAGGTGTCTCCGAAGGTACATGTTGGGTTGGCATATTTCGAGATTAGGATTTGTCACTCCGATTGTCGGAGAGGTATCTCTGGCCCTCTCGGTAATGCACATCACATAAGCCTTGCAAGCATTGCAACTAAATGTGTTAGTTGTGAGATGATGTATTACGGAACGAGAAAAGAGACTTGCCAAGAACGAGATTGAACTAGGTATTGATACCGACGATCGAATCTCGGGCAAGTAACATACCGATGACAAAGGGAACAACGATGTTGTTATGCGGTCTGACCGATAAAGATCTTCGTAGAATATGCAGGAGCCAATATGGGCATCCAGGTCCCGCTATTGGTTATTGACCGAGAGGTGTCTCGGTCATGTCTACATAGTTCTCGAACCCGTAGGGTCCGCACGCTTAACGTTTCGATGACAGTCATAATGAGTTTATAAGTATTGATGCACCGAAGGTTGTTCGGAGTCCCGGATGTGATCACGGATATGACGAGGAGTCTCGAAATGGTCGAGACATAAAGATTGATATATTGAAGCCTACATTTGGACATCGGAAAGGTTCCGAGTGAAATCGAATTTATCGAGTACCGGAGGTTACCGAACCCCCGGAACTACATGGGCCCATAGTGGGCCTTGGAGGAAAGGAGAAGGGCCAGCCCTAGGTGGCCGCGCGCCCCTCCCCTAGTCCTATTAGGACTAGGAAAGGTGGGCCGGCCCCCCTCTCTCTCTCTCCCCCTCCGGGAATCCTATTCCAACTAGGATTGGGGGGGGAGTCCTACTCCCGGAGGGAGTAGGACTCCCTTGGTGCGCCTCCTCCTCTTGGCCGCCACCTCCCCTTGGCTCCTTTATATACGGGGCAGGAGCACCCCAAAACACACAAGTTGATTTCCTTAGCCGTGTGCGGTGCCCCTTCCACCATATTCCACTTCGTCATATCGTCATGGAGCTTAGGCGAAGCCTCGCTGGAGAAGTCATATCGTCGCGAGCTTAGGCGAAGCCCTGCGCCGGTGGAGCATCATCATCGCCTGCCACGCCGTCGTCTTGACGGAACTCATCCTCGACACTTTGCTGGATCGGAGTCCGGGATCGCCATCGGGCTGAACGTGTGCGAACTCGGAGGTGCCGACGCTCGGTGCTTGGATCGGTCGGGTCGTGAAGACGTACGACTACATCAACCGCGTTGTTATAACGCTTCCGCTTTCGGTCTACGAGGGTACGTGGACGGACACTCTTCCCTCGCTGCTATGCCATCACCATGGTCTTGCGTGATCGTAGGAAAATTTTTGAAATTACTACGTTCCCCAACAGTGGCATCCGAGCCAGGTTTTATGCGTTGATGTCATATGCACGAGTAGAACACAAGTGAGTTGTGGGCGATACAAGTCATACTACCTACCAGCATGTCATACTTTGGTTCAGCGGTATTGTGAGATGAAGCGCCCGGACCGACATTACGCGTGACGCTTACGCGAGACTGGTTTCACCGCTGTGAGCACTCGTTGCTTAAAGGTGATCAAGGGTGTCTGCTCTCTCACTTTAGTTGAATCGAGTGTGGCTACGCCGGTCCTTGAGAAGGTTAAACGGAGTCTATTTGACGAAGTATCGCTGTGGTTTTGATGCGAGGTAAGAACGGTTCTTGCTCAGCCCGTAGCAGCCACGTAAAACTTGCAACAACAAAGTAGAGGACGCCTAACTTGTTTTTGCAGGGCATGTTGTGATGTGATATGGTCAAGACGTGATGCTATATCTTATTGTATGAGATGATCATGTTTTGTAACCGAAGTTATCGGCAATCGGCAGGAGCCATATGGTTGTCGCTTATTGTATGAAATGCAAACGCCATGTAATTGCTTTACTTTATCACTAAGCAGTAGCGATAGTCGTAGAAGCAATAGTTGGCGAGACGACAACGATGCTACGATGGAGATCAAGGTGTCGCGCCGGTGACGATGGTGATCATGACGGTGCTTCGGAGATGGAGATCACAAGCACAAGATGATGATGGCCATATCATATCACTTATATTGATTGCATGTGATGTTAATCCTTTATGCATCTTATTTTGCTTTGATTGACGGTAGCATTATAAGATGATCCCTTACTAAATTATCAAGAAGTGTTCTCCCTGAGTATGCACCGTTGCGAAAGTTCTTCGTGCTGAGACACCACGTGATGATCGGGTGTGATAGGTTCTACGCTCAAATACAACGGTGCAAAACAGTTGCACACGCGAATACTCAGGTTATACTTGACGAGCTATGCATATAAGATATGACCTCGAACACGGAGACCGAAGGTCGAGCGTGAATCATATAGTAGATATGATCAACATATTGATGTTCACCATTGAAACTACTCCATCACACGTGATGATCGGTCATGGTGTAGTTGATATGGATCACGCAATCACTTAGAGAATTGGAGGATATTTTTCTAAGTGGGAGTTCTTAAGTAATATGATTAATTGAACTTAAATTTATCATGAACTTAGTACCGATAGTATCTTGCTTGTCTATGATGTGTAGATAGATGGCTCGTCTGTTGTTCCGTTAAATTTTAATGCGTTCCTTGAGAAAGCAAAGTTGAAAGATGATGGCAGCAATTACACGGACTGGGTCCGAATTTGAGGATTATCCTTATTGCTGCACGGAAGAATTACGCCTGGAAGCACCGTTAGGTGCCGGGCCTGATGCAAGGGCTGCGCCGAAGTTGTGAACGTCTGGCAAAGCAAAGCGATGACTACTCTATAGTTCAGTGTGCCATGCTTTACGGCTTAGAACCGACTTCAACGTCGTTTTGAACACCATGGAGCATATGAGATGTTCCAGAGTTGAAGTTAATATTCCAAGCGAATGCCCGGATTGAGAGATATGAAGTCTCCAATAAGTTCTATAGCTGTAAGATGGAGGAGAATGGTTCTGTCGGTGAGCATATACTCGAAATGTCCGGATATAACAATCACTTGATTCAACTGGAGTTAATCTTCCGGATGATTGCGCCATTGATGAAATTCTCCAATCACGCCACCAAGCTACAAGAGCTTCGTGATGAACTATAATATGCAAGGGATGACCAAAACTATGCCCGAGCTCTTCGCGATGCCGAAAGCATGGAGGTAGAAATCAAAAGGAGCATCAAGTGTTGATGGTTAACAAAACCACTAGTTTCAAGAAAAGGGCAAAGGAAAGAAAAGGAAACTTCAAAAGAGCGGCAAGCAAGTTGCTGATCAAGAGAAGAAACCCAAGTCTGGTCCTAAGCCTGAAACTGAGTGCTTCTATTGCAAGCAGGCTGGTCACCGAAGCGGAACTGCCCCAAGTATTTGGCGGATAAGAAGGATGGCAAGGTTAACAAAGGTATATGTGATATACTTGTTATTGATGTGTACCTTACTAATACTCGCAGAGCACTGGTATTTGATACTTGGTTCATTGCTAATATTTGCAACTCAAACAGGGCTACGGATTGCGAAGATTGGCTAAGGACGAGGTGACGATCGCGTGGGAAATGGTTCCAAAGTCGATGTGATCGCAGTCGGCACGCTACCTCTACATCTACCTTCGGATTAGTATTAGACCTAAATAATTGTTATTTAGTACCATCGCTGAGCATGAACATTATATCTGGATCTTGTTTGATGCGAGACGGTTATTCATTTAAATCGAGAATAATGGTTGTTCTATTTATATGAATAATATCTTTTATGGTCATGCACCATTGAAGAATGGTTTGTTTTACTTAATCTTGATAGTAGTGATACACATATTCATAATGTTGAAACCAAAAGATGCAGAGTTGATAATGATGGTGCAACTTATTTGTGGCAATCGCCGCTTTAGGTCATATCGATGTAAAACGCATGAAGAAACTCCATGCTGATGGACTTTTGGAGTCACTTGATTATGAATCACTTGGCACTTATGAACCGTGCCTTATGGGCAAGATGACTAAAACACCGCTTCTCCGAACTATGGAGAGAGCAACAGATTTATTGGAAATCATACATACCGATGTATGTGGTCCAATGAATGTTGAGGCTCGTGGCGGATATCGTTATTTTCTCACCTTCACAGATGATTTGAGCAGATATGGGTATATCTACTTAATGAAACACAAGTCTGAAACATTTGAAAAGTTCAAAGAATTTCAGAGTGAAGTGGAAAATCATCGTAACAAGAAAATAAAGTTTCTACGATCTGATCGTGGAGGAGAATATTTGAGTTACGAGTTTGGCCTACATTTGAAACAATGCGGAATAGTTTCGCAACTTACGCCACCGAACACCACAACGTAATGGTGTGTCCGAACGTCGAATCGTACTTTATTAGATATGGTGCGATCTATGATGTCTCTTACTGATTTACCGCTATCATTTTGGGGTTATGCTTTAGAGACGGCTACATTCACTTTAAATAGGGCACCATCTAAACCGCTGAGACGACGCCTTATGAACTGTGGTTTGGCAAGAAACCAAAGTTGTCGCTTTTGAAAGTTTGGGGCTGCGATGCTTATGTGAAAAGCTTCAACCTGATAAGCTCGAACCCAAATCGAGAAATGTGTCTTCATAGGATACCCAAAGGAGACAGTTGGGTACACCTTCTATCACAGATCCGAAGGCAAGATTTTTGTTGCTAAATTCGAAACTTTTGGAGAAAGAGTTTCTCACGAAAGAAGTGAGTGGGAGGAAAGTAGAACTTGATGAGATAATCGTATCTACTCCCTTATTGAGAAGTAGTACATCACGTAAAACAGTTTCGTGACACCTACACCAAATAGGGAGGAAGCTAATGATGATGATCATGAAACTTCAGATCAAGTTTCTACAGAACTCAGAGATCAACCAGAACAAGATCCGCACTGAGTGGTACGGTAATCCTGTTTTGGAAGTCATGTTATCGGAACATGATGAACCTACGAACTATGAAGAAGCGATGGTGAGCCCAGATTCCACAAAATGGCTTGAGGCCATGAAATCTGAGATGGGATCCATGTATGAGAACAAAGTGTGGACTTTGGTTGACTTGCCCGATGATCGGCAAGCAATTGAGAATAAATGGATCTTCAAGAAGAAGACTGACGCTGATGGTAATGTTATCGTCTATAAAGCTCGACTTGTTGCAAAAGGTTTTCGACAAGTTCAAGGGATTGACTACGATGAGACCTTCTCACCGTGGCGATGCTTAAGTCAGTCCGAATCATGTTAGCAATTGCCGCATTTTATGATTATGAAATTTGGCAAATGGATGTTAAAACTGCATTCCTGAATGGATTTCGGAAGAAGAGTTGTATATGATGCAACCAGAAGGTTTTGTCGATCCAAAGGGAGCTAACAAAGTGTGCAAGCTCCAATGATCCATTTATGGACTGGTGCAAGCCTCTCGGAGTTGGAATAAACGTTTTGATAGTGTGATCAAAGCATTTGGTTTTATATGAGACTTTTGGAGAAGCCTGTATTTACAAGAAAGTGAGTGGGAGCTCAGAGCATTTCGATATTATATGTGGATGACATATTATTGATTGGAAATGATATAGAATTTCTGGATAGCATAAAGGATACTTGAATAAGAGTTTTCGATGAAAGACCTCGGTGAAGCTGCTTACATATTGGGCATTAAGATCTATAGAGATAGATCAAGACGCTTAATAGGACTTTCACAAAGCACATACCTTGATAAAGTTTTGAAAAGGTTCAAATGGATCGAGCAAAGAAAGGGTTCTTGCCGGTATTACAAGGTGTGAAGTTGAGTAAGACTCAATGCCCGACCACCGCAGAAGATAGAGAGAAAATGAAAGATGTTCCTATGCTTCAGCCATAGGCTCTATCATGTATGCAATGCTGTGTACCAGACCTGATGTGTGCCTTGCTGTAAGTTTAGCAGGCAGGTACCAAAGTAATCCAGAGTGGATCATCGGACAGCGGTCAAGAACATCCTTAAGTACTTGAGAAGAACTAAGGATATGTTTCTCATTTATGGCGGTGACAAAGAGCTCATCGTGAACGGTTACGCCGATGCAAGCTTTGACACTGATCGAGACGATTCTAAATCGCAAACCGGATACGATTTACATTAAACGGTGGAGCTGTCGGTTGGTGCAGTTCCAAACAAAGCGTCGCTATGGATCTACATGTGAAGTTGAGTACATAGCTGCTTCGGAAGCAGCTAATGAAGGAGTCTGGATGAAGGAGTTCATATCCGATCTAGGTGTTGTACCTAGTGTATCGGGTCCAATGAAAATCTTTTGTGATAATATCGGTGCAATTGCCTTGGCAAAGGAATCCAGATTTCACAAGAGAACCAAGCACATCAAAAGACGCTTCAACTCCATCCGGATTTGGTCCGTGGGAGACATAGAGATATGCAAGATACATACGGATCTGAATGTTGCGAGACCCGCTGACTAAGCCTCTTCCACGAGCAAAACATGATCAGCACCAAGACTCCATGGGTGTTAGAATCATTCTTGTGTAATCTAGATTATTGACTCTAGTGCAAGTGGGAGATCAAGGAAATATGCCCTAGAGGCAATAATAAATGTTATTATTTATTTCCTTATATCATGATAAATGTTTATTATTCATGCTAGAATTGTATTAACCGGAAACATAATACATGTGTGAATACATAAACCTACAGAGTGTCACTAGTATGCCTCTACTTGACTAGCTCGTTAATCAAAGATGGTTATGTTTCCTAACCATGAACAAGGAGTTGTTATTTGATTAATGGGATCACATCATTGGTTGAATGATCTGATTGACATGACCCATTCCATTAGCATAGCACCTGATCGTATAGTTTGTTGCTAGTGCTTTTCTTCATGACTTATACATGTTCCTATGACTATGAGATTATGCAACTCCCGCTTGCCCGAGGAACACTTTGGGTGCTACCAAACGTCACAACGAATCGGGTGATTATAAAGGTACATTACAGGTGTCTCCGAAGGTACATGTTGGGTTGGCATATTTCGAGATTAGGATTTGTCACTCCGATTGTCGGAGAGGTATCTCTGGGCCCTCTCGGTAATGCACATCACATAAGCCTTGCAAGCATTGCAACTAAATGTGTTAGTTGTGAGATGATGTATTACGGAACGAGAAAAGAGACTTGCCAAGAACGAGATTGAACTAGGTATTGATACCGACGATCGAATCTCGGGCAAGTAACATACCGATGACAAAGGGAACAACGTATGTTGTTATGCGGTCTGACCGATAAAGATCTTCGAGAATATGTAGGAGCCAATATGGGCATCCAGGTCCCGCTATTGGTTATTGACCGAGAGGTGTCTCGGTCATGTCTACATAGTTCTCGAACCCGTAGGGTCCGCACGCTTAACGCTTCGATGATAGTCATAATGAGTTTATAAGTATTGATGCACCAAGGTTGTTCGAGTCCCGGATGTGATCACGGATATGACGAGGAGTCTCAAATGGTCGAGACATAAAGATTGATATATTGAAGCCTACATTTGGACATCGGAAGGTTCCGAGTGAAATCGAAATTTATCGAGTACCGGAGGTTACCGAACCCCCGGAACTACATGGGCCCATAGTGGGCCTTGGAGGAAAGGAGAAGGGCCAGCCCTAGGTGGTCGCTACGCCCTTCCCTAGTCCTATTAGGACTAGGAAAGGTGGGCCGCCCCCTCTCTCTCTCTCCCTCCGGGAATCCTATTCCAACTAGGATTGGGGGAGTCCTACTCCCGGAGGAGTAGGACTCCTTGTCGCGCCTCCTCCTCTTGGCCGCCACCTCCCCTTGGCTCCTTTATATACGGGGCAGGGAGCACCCCAAAACACACAAGTTGATTTCCTTAGCCGTGTGCGGTGCCCCTTCCACCATATTCCACTTCGGTCATATCGTCATGAGCTTAGGCGAAGCCTGCGCTGGAGAAGTCATATCGTCGCGAGCTTAGGCGAAGCCCTCGCCGGTGGAGCATCATCATCGCCACCACGCCGTCGTCTTGACGGAACTCATCCCGACACTTTGCTGGATCGGAGTCCGGGATCGCCATCGGGCTGAACGTGTGCAGAACTCGGAGGTGCCGTCGCTCGGTGCTTGGATCGGTCGGGTCGTGAAGACGCACGACTACATCAACCGCGTTGTTATAACGCTTCCGCTTTCGGTCTCGAGGGTACGTGGGCGGACACTCTTCCCTCGTTGCTATGCCATCACCATGGTCTTGCGTGATCGTAGGAAAATTTTTGAAATTACTACGTTCCCCAACATCGTCACCAAAGGCCTCCCGTGGCCACTGCAGGCTGCCGCGCCTTCACCGCCGAGCTACGCAGCGTCGCGTGGCCCAGCAAGTTCAAGCCAGACCTGCCTCCTCGCTACGACGGCACGGCCGATCCTGCGGAGTTCCTCCAGCTCTACGAGCTGGGCATCGAGGCTACCAACAGGGACGAGAAGGTCATGGCGAACTGGTTTCCCATGGCGCTCAAAGATGGTGCCCGCACCTGGCTCCTGAACCTGGCTCCTGGCACGATCTCCTCCTGGGATGAGATGCGCACCCGCTTCATCGCCAACTTCCAAGGCACTCGCGACCGGCCTCCTACCGTGAGCGACATGCGTCGCATCAAGCAGCAGCCCGGAGAGACCCTGCAGAAGTAGATCCAGCGCTTCAACAACGCACGCCTCAAGATTCCCAAGGTGACCGAGGAGGCCATCATCTCAGCCTTCTCCGACGGTGTGCGTGACGTCAAGATGAAGGAGGAGCTGGCGATGCATGAAGACCTGTGCACATCCTTGGAGCTGTTCAACTTGGCGAACAAGTGCGCCAGGGCTGAGGAAGGACGCCTTTCCCTCCTCGAGCTGCCAGCTGCTGACCCAGAAGAGAAGAAGCCCAAGGTCAAGGACGTGAAGCGCAAGGGGGCTGCCGTGCTCGCGGCAGAACCAGACACCAAGCGAGGCAGAGATCAGCCCGAGTCTTCCAAGGGCAGCCGGTACTGCGTGTACCACGACCTCCACACCCACAACACCAACGAATGTCAAGAACTCAGAGCCATGTGAGAAGGGCGAATCGGTCGACGCCCCGACCGCGGTGATCGAGGCTACGGCCGAGGAGGAGGAAGAAACGCAGGACGCTGGGAAGACCGCGGCCCTCACCAAGGGTGGCGCGACCGACCTCGCAAGGACCGCTGGCAGGATCAGCCTCGCGAGGGAGGTTGGAGGGATCAGCCTCGCGAGGATCGCCCGCAAGGCAATGCAAGCCTCCCTCCTCTGGCTCCGCAGCCAAGGAGAAATGAGGACCATCATCAGGATGAGGGGGCTGGTGGCTTCCAGGAGCCGCGCGCAATCGCTTGCATCCTGGGCGGAGCTCAAGCCCCAGCCTCCCAGCGCATCTTCAAGCAGTTCGCCCGCGAAGTGAATGCAGTCCTCCCCAAGCTCGAAGCCACGCGTCCTCTCAGGTGGTCAGCGTGCGCCATCACGTTCAGCTCAGCGGATCAGCTCAAGTGCGCGGCCACAGCCGGAGTCCTCCTCATGCTTTGTTCCCCGATCATCAGCAATGTGCAAGTCACCAGGACCCTCATCGACGGCGGAGCAGGGCTTAATGTCCTGTTCGTAGAGACATTCAACAATCTCCAAGTGCCTTACAATCAGCTTCAGTCGACCAAACCTTTCTCCGGAGTCACCGATGGCTCCACAGTTCCGATTGGGCAGGTCCGCCTCCCTGTCACCTTCGGGGCGCGCGACAACTACCGCATCGAGCTCATCGACTTCGACGTCGCCCACATTCTCCTGCCATACAATGCCATCCTCGGGTACCCAGGTCTGGCCAAATTTATGGCCATGACTCATCACGGCTACAACGTCCTCAAAATGCCGGGAAGCGGTGGAGTCATCACGGTGCCTTGTGAAGAGAGGGACGCAGTGTGCTCCCTGGAGCGTGCTTTTCAAGCCGCGTCACTTGAAGACCCAGATCGCAGGAGCGGGAGGCTCCCCGAGGCTGCTCCCAAGAAGCAGAAGACATCGCCTAGCCCGGCCCCTCAGGAGGCTGGCCCCTCGGGGTCCGCGCCTATTCAGGGGGCACCTCCTTCTGTCGCATATGAAGACGCGCCCGGCGCCCTCCTCGAGCAAGGCTCGGGGGCTCTCTCCTGGAGGGCCACCGACCTTGCTAAGCTCACAAGGGAGGCGTTTGGGCACCACTTGGAGGCGTGTTTCAAAGCACGTTTTCCTCAGGAAGGAGCGAGGCAAGGAGGGCCAAACCCTCAGGAGTTCGTCAGCCAGATCATTCAGGAGCTGCAGGAGTCAAGGGTCATGAGTGGCAGCCGCCGCTGACCCGCCGTATCTCCCCATCCAGGCGAGGATGGTGGGCTGCGCGTCTGCATCGACATACCACGGCTCAACCGAGCCGCCTCTCAGGAGCGCCTCTGGCCCTCACGCGTGTGGCGTTGTGAAGGTCCACTCCATAGCTACGTTCGCATGCCTTATGGTTTGCTGAACACGGCTGCCACACGCCAGCGCCTCATAGGAAGCATCCTGGAGGCTCAAGAGGCCAGGCGTTCCGCAGTCCTGGCGGAGATGGAGATGGTCCGCGAGGAGCCACCAGCGCCTCCGGAGCCTCCCGAGGCTCCTGGGCCTGGGGGCTCGTGAAGATCGGCTTCCGCAGCCCACGGCGTCCGCTACTTCATCATCCCTTCGTCTTCAACGTTATCAGGTGACATCCTTCGAGTTTCATTTTCAGTTGGGAGCGCCCCCCAAGGCTGCATCATTCCCAGGCCGCGTTGGTCCGTCCCTGCGGCATGTATCCCTTTTTGCTTCATGTTCCTAGCTTACCTTATTGGGGGCGCCCCTCGGGCTGCATCATCCCCAAGTTGCTCGGGCCAGACCCAGCGATGTCTTCCTTCCATGCACATATCTAAATGAACTTGCTCCTTCGTGATTAACGTGTTTGACCTAGTCGCCTGCTCGATTGACACCAACTGATGAAGCTGCTCCCTAATGGCACGACGCTTGCGCATGGGTCTGTCCCTGCAACACCGACAAACCTGAATGGCCGAGCTCTGGCCGCGGCAGCCCCACATGGCGCCACCTCGTCAAGCCTTCAGTGCCTCGTCACCCCTCCAGAGCAACCAACGGCTAACCGTCGCTTGCCATGGCGAACTCTTGTTCTTCTTGTGATGAGCCTGCAGGATCTCTTCAAGGAGCAGCGCCAGGCGAGGCCCTCACGACGTCTTCTTCACTCTCGTCCGCGAGAACCGCTTGCACGTTAAAGGGGGGGGGTACCTGAGCATCGCGACTCATGGGCTCCTACTGGCTCTCCAGCCCTCACCCTCTGGCCTTGTCCACGGCATCGCGACCTGGCATACCAGCGACGGCTGAGACCTGCTCGAGGGCCGGACCGGGGCGAGAGCGAAAAGGGGAGTAAGGGCGAGAGGGAAGAGGCATGCGGGGACCTCGCCAGGCAACTCCATGTCTGCCGATGCGCGGACCTAACGCCGCACCAGGAAGCGGTTCCTGACTCCCGAGATAAGTCATTCTCCGGAAACACTAGCTATCGCAGCACCGACCTCGCACCTAAGGCAATCCCGTGTTACCAACGTCGCGCTCCTTTCTCACCGAATGATGGCTGCTTGAGCGCTAAAGGGGACCTCCTGAGCATCGCGACTCAGGGGCTCTTACTGGACCCCGGGCCGCTCACCTCCTAGCCTTGACCACGGCATCGCGACCTGGCATACCAGCAACGGCTGAAGCCTGCCTTGGGACCGGGACCTGTCGGCGCAGAGCATCAAGCTCTCGTGAGGTTCGAAAGGAGGAACTGAGCTAAGACGGAATGAGCATCTCGCACTACTTCACGACAAGGATCATATTAACAAATAGAACTGCAGGCACCTTACAAGCACCCACGGGGCGCGTTTTTCGATTCCTCGCAGGGAACAAAGGGAGCAGATCCTAAAGACGCTAACTACACGCGCCTCCGCAAGAGACGCCATCATCAACAGTGGGCCGTCAGGCACCGGCGCCAACCCCATCCAGATCAGAGACAGCGGCGGCCTGACGAGCCCGCCCTGCTCCGAGAGCGATGCAAGCTTGGGGTCTCGTAGCTGTCGTCGCTCGTCTCCGGAGTCGCGAAGAGCTCGGCGGAGTCGCTGGATCCTCCGACGCCTGAGGAACTGCTGAGGGAGCGATCGGCGAGCCTGGTCCTCGCTGCGACAGGACCCCGACCACCTCTCTCAGGGCAGCACTCCAGCTGGTGTCCTTCCGCGCCGAAGACCTTGAAGAACATCACGCAGGCACCGTCGTACTCCAGGTGGATCGCGAGGGCGCCCCTCGTCCTGCAGACCCGGGCGATCTCGCCCCATCCTCGAGTCATGAAGACCTTGCCCGGAGCAACGACCGCGACCTCCGCTTCCGTCGCAAGGGTGCTGCAGCCGGTGTGCTGCAACCAGAGCTCCAGAGATCCCCTCTGCAGAATCGCGAAGGCGAAGGAGGGAGGAAGGCGAATCCAAGACTGAGGAGGCATGGCAGCGTGGAGCACCAACTCTCGGGAGGAGCCCTCGGCATGGACTCCGGGGGGAACAACACACACAGCCGTGACCCGCCGGCGCCAACGGCGGTGTCGTCCATGGCGCTCGGCGACAACTCCTTCAGGGCCCTCAATGCGGGCGTACAAGGGAAGCGGGAACCCCGGCGGCGGCTGCTCGTGCCAAGGCCTCGACACCTCCTGCCGGGCGCCCTCATCTCAACAGCAGAGGGCTAGCTGTTTCTTCGGCGGAAGCGGGTCGGGACCCTCTCGGGGAGCCTTTCCTTTCTCTTCCGCAGAGAACCGGCGAATTGGAGCCATTGCCGCAAAGTGGAACAAGGGATGGAGACGAAGGAGAAGCAAGAAGAGATGGACCGGAAGGGCACACGCCGCCCCGTAGTTATAGCCGGGGAAGACCAACCGTCGACCACCACGATCACAGGTAATCATGACCCGCTTTGCATGCAGGGACTTGTCAACTCGTGTTGTCGCCGAGGCGTCGTGGGGAAGCGGGGACGCCCATGTCCAATCAACCGCCATGCGGCGCCCGAGGCTGCAGGCTGTTAGGGCCCGCGACGCTTCACACTTGCCCCTTCGCTTCTCTGCTAAGCCAAGTCCAGGCGCGCCTTGGGCCCGGGGGCTACTGTCGGTGTTCTGGGAACGGGGGTACCCAGACTTGCCTGCCTGCGGCCTGCGGCGTGGCTCAAGGGGTGGCCCAGCACGGCCCATCTTCATCAGCACAAGCTCAAGACCCTCGCGAGGGGCCAAGCCTCGCGGGGCGGACGACAGGAAGTCTCCTCAGGCACGGCCTCGTCAGGCTGGCTCACGAGGAGGCGGAGAGATCAAGGCGGGGTACCTCACGAGGTTCCCACCACGTAAGAAGTGACGACCCAGGGCGCCAGGAGGGCGCCAGCCGCACAGTGTCGTCATTTCCTCTTTGGTGCAAAGGAGGCAAGCGCAGGCGAGAGCATCAAGCAAAGGCAACCATTTCGGTGCAACAAGACCAAGACCAACACAACGACAGGAAGGAGGTCATCGTGGAGCCCAAGCCAAGGCCACCGTCGAGCCTTTGACAGCGAGGACCAACTTTAGTCGAGGATAAGTGTACTAGATGTTCCCTTCAAAATGGCCAATTGTTGGCACCCTTCCAGCTCAATATTTGGGAAGAGGCCCAGGGCCTCTGCCTATAAATAGGACTAGCCACCCACAGGGTAGAGGGGTCGAGGAGGATCCGAATCCGGAATCCAGAACAGAGCTAGAGGTCAAGCAATCTAGAGAGAGAGAGAGCGACCGAACTCCCCCTAGCAGTTCGTTGCACCGGCCAAGAACAGACCCTCACGAGGCTGTTCTTCCTTGTATTGTTCATCATCAGCCCCTGAGGCAATCCACCACACCACACACTAGAGTAGGGTATTACACCACAATGGTGGCCCGAACCAGTATAAACCTTGTGTCCCTTGTGTTGCTCTTTTTGTAGTTTAGATCCTTGCGAGGCGACGAGGTGCAGGTAGGTAGGGGGCGAGATCTCCGCGTGCACCCATATTTCGAACCTAGAGGGTCTGCCGGAACCCGAAATCCGACAAAAAGTTTCTGTAATCAAGATTCACAAAGTTTCCGTGAGCATGAACAAAGTTCAAGGCTAGCTCCCACTTCAACAATGCTTGTCTCTCTCACTTTCACTTTCCTTTTTGAAAAAGTTTTGGGTTCCCCTCTTTATTCTTTTGTTTTTAAACTATATGAAAGCAATCAGTAGAAATAAATGACTCTCTGAAACTTCTGGGTTGTCTCCCTGGCAGCGCTTTCTTTAAAGCCATTAAGCTAGGCATATAGTGCTCAAGTAGTGAATCCACCCGGATCCCAAGGTATATAAAAGACAATTTTAATTAGCAATGATTTGTAATTTAGTAGTGAGCACAAAGTAACATATATCATGTAATGACGAAGTCTAACTCTCTTCCTATGCATCGGCATGTCATAAAAGAACAATTCATGCACACATAGTAAAGGCCAATGCATAGTATAAACAGTTTCTTGCAATTTTATTGTATTGGAAACATAGAGAGGTGGAGATATAGTTCCTCTCTCATAATAATTGCAAGTAGGAGCAGCAAGCACATGCATATTATATCTATCAAAATCATCATGTGCAACGGTAAAAGGCAACCCATCAATATAATCCTTAATAAGTGCAAACTTCTCCGATATAGTATAATCGGGAGAATTCAAAAAGATAATAGGACTATCATGCGTGGGTGCAATAGCAACAATTTCATGTTTAACATAAGGAACTATAGCAAGTTCATCTCCATAAGCATAATTCATATTGGAATCTTGGCCATAAGCATAGCAAGCATCATCAAAAAGGGATATTTCAAGAGAATTAATGGGATCATAATAGTCATCATAGCAATCATCCTTCGGTAAGCACGAAGGGGAATTAAACAATGTATGAGTTGAAGGGTTACTCTAATTAGAAGGTGGGCACGGGTGATCAATCCGCTCTTCCTCCTTTTGTTCTTCGCTCTCCTCATCATCTTTTTCATCCAATGAGCTCACAGTTTCATCAATTTCTTCTTCCATATATTCCTGCAAAATATTAGTCTCTTCTTGGACAGTGGGGTAGGCCTCAATATATAGTTTAACATAGGAATTAGAAGCATAATTATCATAGCAATATTCAAGTATGGCAAAATTTTCAGATTTGTGGAAAGTAGCATCATACTTTTCAATCAAAGAAGCAATTTCATAAGCACCCTTAAAAGCAACAAATTCTTCAATTTGTTGATCATAGTAATTATAAACACCCTTAGCATATGAAGATACGATTCCATTATCACTAAACAAGCATTGGTAGGGAAGGTGTTTCTTAGGGTTTTCAGAACAACAAGTAACATCATATAATTCACATAAAGTCCAAGCATAGCATTGCAAACATTGAATTTGATCCCATAATAGTTTCCCTTTTACAGATATACGGTGTCGCACATAACAAGCATGCTCATCTAAAGATTTGCCCTCAACTAAGCTAGTTGGGGTTTCAACACGAGCACAAACGGATCGAAGATGATCCAAGTAAAAAGCTTCAGTAGTGTGATAGATTTTGAGTGGTTCTTCAACCATTGGTTCAGCAGGTACAACAATTTTTTTTGGTATTTTGCATTTCCTACCCATAACTAAAGATAGAAAACAACTAAGAACAACAAATAAAAATTACTTAGTGATAAAGCAAACAAGCACACATGAGAATATTCACCCCACGCTATAACTCCCCGGCAACGGCGCCAGAAAAAGGTCTTGATAACCCACAATTATAGGGGATCAATTGTAGCCTCTTTCGATAAGTAAGAGTGTCGAACCCAACAAGGAGCTAAAGGTAGAACAAATATTCCCTCAAGTTCTATCGACCACCGATACAACTCTACGCACGCTTGACGTTCACTTTACCTAGAACAAGAATAAAACTAGAAGTACTTTGTAGGTGTTATTGGATAGGCTTGCAAGAAAGTAAAGAGAGAGTAAATAAAGACTAGGGGCTGTTTACATAAAGACACAACTAAATTAGTTTTAGTAAAGAGTTTGTTGTCACGAGAAAGTTATTTGTCCCTAGGCAATCGATAACTAGACCGGTAATCATTACTGCAATTTTATTTGAGGGAGAGGCATAAGCTAATATACTTTCTCTACTTGGATCATATGCACTTATGATTGGAACTCTAGCAAGCATCCGCAACTACTAAAGATTCATTAAGGTAAAACCCAACCATAGCATTAAAGTATCAAGTCCCCTTTATCCCATACGCAAATAACCTACTTACTCGGGTTTGTGCTTCTGTCACTCACGCCACCCACCATAAGAAAATCATAAACATATTGCAAACCCTACAGCGGGAATCCCTCACGCTTGTGCAACACGGAGAGCACCATAGGACAGCACCAATAACAAAACATACAACTCAAACCAATCATAGCAATTCATCAATCACCGATAGGACAATGAAAATCTACTCAGACATCATAGGATGGCAACACATCATTGGAAAATAATATGAAGCATAAAGCATCATGTTCAAGTAGAGGGTACAGAGGGTTGTGGGAGAGTGGACCGATGTAGATAGAGGGGGGAAGGTGATGGAGATGTTGGTGGAGATGACGGTGGTGTTGGTGAATATCACGGTGATGATGATGGCCACGACAGCATTCCGGCGCCACCAGAAGAGAAGGGGAGAGGGGGCCCCTTCGTCTTCTTCTTCCTTGACCTCCTCCCTAGATGGGAGAAGGGTTTCCCCTCTGGTCCTTGGCCTCCATGGCGTGGGAGGGGCGAGAGCCCCTCCGAGATTGGATCTATCTCTCTTTTTCTCTCTGTTTCTGTGTTCTGTTCTGGCTCTGTTTCACCGTTTCGTGTATATATGGAGATCCGTAACTCCGATTGCCCTGAAACCTTCGCCGTGATTTTTTTTCGAAAATTAGCTTTCTTGCGGCAAAAGAAGACCGTCAACCGCCTTACGGATGGCCCACAAGGGTGGGGGGTACCCTCCTGGTACGGGCATGGGCCCCTGCCTCGTGGCCACCTCGGACACCGTTTCACGTTGATCTTTCTCCCAGATTTTCCAAATATTCCAAAAATAAGCTCCGCCCATTTTTATCCCGTTTGGACTCCGTTTGATATGGATATTCTACGAAACCAAAAACATGCAATGCATGTGAAGACAGAACGGCATGGGCATCGGATCAATATGTTAGTCCCAAAAATAGTATAAAAAGTTGCCAAAATATATATGGAAGTTGAATAATATTGGCATGGAACAATCAAAAATTATAGATACGACGGAGACGTATCAGCATCCCCAAGCTTAATTCCTGCTCGTCCTCGAGTAGGTAAATGATGAAAAAGATAATTTTTGATGTGGAATGCTACCTAGCATAATCT
The DNA here is from genome assembly GCA_021605205.1 of Aegilops longissima. NCBI lineage: Eukaryota > Viridiplantae > Streptophyta > Magnoliopsida > Poales > Poaceae > Aegilops > Aegilops longissima. The sequence goes on from CM038682.1 coordinate 746,694,869, forward strand.
TGATCATATGTCTAATCATGGCATGAATATTAAGACACGAGTGATTCAAGGCAATAATCTATCCTTTGACATAAAAACAATGATACTTCAAGCATACCAACCAAGCGATTATGTCTTATTGAAATAACATAGCCAAAGAAAGCTCATCCCTACAAAATCATATAGTCTGGCTATGCTCCATCTTCACCACACAAAATATTCACATCATGCACAACCCCGATGACAAGCCAAGCAATTGTTTCATACTTTTGACGTTTCTCAAACCTTTTCAACTTTCACGCAATACATGAGCGTGAGCCATGGACATAACACTATAGGTGGAATAGAATATGATGATGGGGGTTATGTGGAGTAGACAAAAAAGAAGAAAGTCTCACATCGACGCGGCTATCAACGGGCTATGGAGATGCCCATCAATTGATATCAATGTGAGGAGTAGGGATTGCCATGCAAGGGATGCACTAGAGCTATAAGTATATGAAAGCTCAAACTGAAACTAAGTGAGTGTGCATCCAACTTGCTTGCTCATGAAGACCTAGGGCATTTGAGGAAGCCCATTGTTGGAATATACAAGCCAAGTTCTATAATGAAGTTCCCACTAGTATATGAAAGTGATAACTCAAGAGACTCTCTATATGAAGAACATGGTGCTACTTTGAAACACAAGTGTGGTAAAAGGATAGTAACATTGCCCCTTTTTTTCCTTTTTTTGCGGGCTTCTTTGGCCCCATTGTTTTTATTTAGGCTTCTTTGGCCTCTATTTTTTTGGATGGGGCAATGCTCTAATAATGATGATCATCACACTTTTATTTACTTACAACTCGATACTAGAACAAAGATATGACTCTATGTGAATGCCTCCGGCGGTGTACCGGGATGTGCAATGATCTAGCGTAGCAATGACATCAAAAAACGGACAAGCCATGAAAACATCAAGCTAGCTATCTTACGATCATGCAAAGCAAGATGACAATAAATTCTCAAGTCATGTATATGATGATGATGGAAGTTGCATGGCAATATATCTCGGAATGGCTATGGAAATGCCATGATAGGTAGGTATGGTGGCTGTTTTGAGGAAGATATAAGGAGGTTTATGTGTGATAGAGCGTATCGTATCACGGGGTGTGGATGCACCGGCGAAGTTTGCACCAACTCTCGAGGTGAGAAAGGGCAATGCACGGTATCGAAGAGGCTAGCAATGATGGAAGGGTGAGAGTGCGTATAATCCATGGACTCAACAACAGTGAAAGTGCTAGTTATCGACTAGAGGGGGGGTGAATAGGAGATTTTTAGGAAAGTCTTCAAAACATGGATGTTTCGAAGACAAACAATAGAAATGACCTAATTGATATGCAGCGGAAGGTAAACTATACCAAGAAAACCATAGTCAAGTATGCAATAACGTGAAAGTACAAGACTAATAGCAGCTCGGTAGTAAGGATCAAGATGGAAGATAGTGAGAAGCCAATCAACAAAAGTAGTCAAGCAATGAAGTCAAATAGGTATGATAGATAGGCAATGACTTCACGAAGACAAACTCTAAGTAAAGAGAGGGAGAAGACAGAACCAGTTACTTGTTGAAGACACACGATTTGTCGGACCAGTTCCAATTGCTGTGACAACTGTACATCTGGTTAGGGAGGCTGAGATTCAACTCAGAAGACCGCGTCTTCACCTTCTTCCCCTTGAGCAAAGGACACACAGTCCTCGCCCAATCACTCTGGTAAGTCTTCAAGGTAGACTTCCGAACCTTCACAGACTGCGTTCACCGGCAATCCACAATGACTCTTGGATGCTCAGAGCGCGACGCCTAACCGGCTAGAGGATTCACAGTCCTCAAGTGTAATAAGTCTTCAGGTCACACAGACAGAAAGACTTCAGTGATGCCTAACACTCTTTGGCTCTGGGTGTTTGGGCTTTGTCCTCGCAAGGATTTCTCTCTCTCAAAGGCTTCAAGGTGGGTTGCTCTCTAACGACAAAAGCCGTGTACTAACTCTGAGCAGCCACCAATTTATGGTGTAGGGGGTGGGCTATTTATAGCCACTAGGCAACCCGACCTGTTATGTCCGAAATGACCCTGGGTCACTAAGGAACTGACACGTGTTCCAACGGTCAGATTTCAAACACACACGGCAACTTTACTTGGGCTACAAGCAAAGCTGACTCATCCAGCTCGGATAAGTTTTGCTGTCATTGTCTTCGCTCAAGACATAGGATTTGGGTTGAGCATTACTTGATCATTCGACTTTGTTCACTTGGACCCCACTTAACAAAGACGGTGGTTCCTATGACTCAACAAAGAAGAAAAGGAAACAACGAAACGACACGCCTTCAAGGCCCCATAGTCTTCACTCAATGTCTTCTCATGTCATAGTCTTCAATGTGAATATCTTCACATACCACCATTGTCGTCAATGTCTTCATACATTTTTAGGGGTCATCTCCGGTAGGTAAACCAAATCATTGGGGGATACTACCTGCGTTATCCTGCAATTCTCACAAACGCATTAGTCTCTCAACCATATTTGTCGTCAATACTCCAAAACCAGCTAGGGGTGGCACTAGATGCACTTACAATCTCCCCCTTTTTGGTGATTAATGATAAACTGTTTGAAGTTTTCAACGGGGATAAAGTATGTGAAATTGTTAGAGGATAGGGAATTGTCTTCATAAGTGGCAAAGGCTCCCCCTGAAGATGTGCATATAAGTAGTTTGCTTTTGGAATGCAAATGCACATGGCAGGTTGTACTTGTGGAGATCATCTTCAACTTATGAAGATAATTCATCATGCATGAAATGATATAACTAAGAGAATGACATGCATAATGAAAAATGGACGTCTGCAGAATGATCTAAGTGCGGAAGTTATAAATCGCACATGCGGAATTTATCATCGCACTGAGTAAAGCAAATAAGTAGCGATTTACCATCGAGTTTATGTGTTACAACTCAAAGAACCAAATGTATCAAAAGCGAGAGTTGTAAACACTAGGCAAAATATTATGCAACCGCCCTTATGAACCCGTTTGAAGACTATCAAACTCATATGCTTCTCCCCCTTTTGTCAGTAAGGACCAAAAAGGTTTGAAGACATAGAGCGTCTACTCGTCCTCTTCAGAAGTTGATGATGCAGCAGGGATGTCGTTGTTGGTTGGCGGTGCGCATTTAACTTGGTGCAGTGTTGATGCGCGCAAGTAGGGGCGGTGAAGTAGCATCATCTTCATCATCGATCACTCTGGCATTGACAGCTGCGGAGGAAGAATAGTCAGAGTCTTCAAGTGATGGAGTTCGTCGTAGGACTGCATTCCGTGGAGGAGTGGAGTCAAACTTGAAGCGTTCAGTGAAGCCATCGTCTTGAAGATCTGCTTCAGCACTGAGCAGGGTCAAACTCTTCCATGATCGCCGACAGGTCTCGTGAGTGACAAAGGCATTCTTGGTGGCAAGGTTTCGAATGCGATTGACATCCACCAAGAGGCTTTGCATTTGTCGCTTGAGCCAGGAGTGATGCTTATCTTGTTTCTGATGCAGTGCCACAAGAAGTTCTCGGTTATTCAGGACGCGAGAGCGCTTCCGAGGCCTTTGTGCAATAGTGCTCTCAGTAGCTTCAGTTTGTGCACAGTGAGGCAGACGAGTGTTCCCAGCCAGAGGATAGAAACGAGATACTGCTTGGACGCCTTCCATGGGTTGAGAGAAGCTATGGTGATCTGCATTCTGAAGACAAAGTGGGGTTTTGGCAGGCTCAGGGTATATGGCTTCAACTGACATATCAACCTCTGGTAGAAAGATCAGATGATTGCGAGCAGAGGGCTGATAGTTGGTAGCAGAGTGCATCTTGATGAGGCGCATGACCCATGGAGCATAAAATTTCAGACCAAACAGATCAGATCCAGACACAGCCAATTGTCGGATGAAGAATTCTTGCGTATTGAAGCTGACGCCATTGAGGATGTAAAAGACCAATGTCTTCATGGCTCCTTCAAGTTTTGCAGATGATGAATGCCCTTTGATAGGCCATAGAGTTCGCCTGATGATGTTATATATTGTACGAGGCAGATACTCAAGGTCATCAACAAATAAGTCATGAGGGTATTCAGCGTCATGTGGTAGTGGCTCCATCATGCTCAACATCTGACTCATGTTGGGTTCTGGCTTATGAAATATGCTGTCCAGTGCATCGCGGTGGAGTTGACAACAAGGTTCAAACAGCTCTCCGGGAGTGGGTAGGCCTGTGAGCTCAATGACGTCAAGAGCTTTGGCTTCATGATGAACATTTCCTGTCATCCACTCGAGAACCCATGTCTTCGTATCTCTGTAGTAGCCATGGATGTGGAGGGTAGCATAGAATTGAAGCACAAGTTCTTCATTCCAGTGTTCTTTGTCTGTGAAGCCGAGCAGACCTGCATCACGAAAGCAATCAAGTGCTTCTTCTAAGCACGACAGTCCGCAATGGCTTCAATGTCGAGGCGATATGAGGAAAATGCCCTTGATCATCTGTAACGCATGAGTAATGGCTTCGTTGCTGATAGCTCCAGAAACGGTTAGATGATATCCTTGGCCTTGTGTAGGGGTTCTTTGCTCAGTCAAAGAAAGTGTTGTGGGCTTTGAAGCCATTTGCATTGAAAGAACTCAGAGAGGTGGCGGTGCTCGAAACCTTGGCAGTCTTGGCTTCGGCTTCTGGACCTGAGGCCTATGCGCAATATGATATTCAAACTGAGGACAAGAGGCATGAGGCGGAGGGACCAGAACAGGCCATCTTAGTGTGATTAGCTGACCATAGTTGTATGCTTGCTCAATTGTGTAGGGCCTTGGTGGCGGAACTGGAGCAGTGGCAACAAGCGAGGCATCGAGCTGCTCAAAGAGCTTGAGAGCAGATTGCCTCATTGGCTTCAGGCACATTTCCTTCATTGGCTTCAGGAGCTGTTGGTGTAGGCTCCACATTTGCTTCAGCCATGACCACGTCATTGGCTTCATTGGTGTTGGAGGTGGCAGCCTCAATTGTTTCAACCTCCACTTGAGGAGCTGGAGGGTCGGGCACTAGCACGTTGATATCAGGAATAACTTCTTCAATAATAGGGGGTGTAGGGACACGTTCTTCTTCTTCTTGAGTGTCTTCGGCTGATGCAGCCGGATTGTCTTCAGCAGCTTTGGCTTCAGACTCGGAGACATTCACAGTTGGAGTGGCTTCTGAAAACACTTGACGTGCAACAGGTTGGTGGTGCACTTCTCCTTCTGGAACGCTCGAGAGAGGTACTTGAGGCCTTTGACCTTTGCGAAGCCTACGAAATGCTGGCGACGCCTTTGGAGATGGGGTTGCCTGGGCCTCAAAGTCTTCCTCTTGTTGTAGTTGTTGTTGTTGTTGTTGTTGTTGTTGGGGAGTGACTTGTTGGGGAGTACTAGGGGAGTCTTCTTGTTGCGGGCGATCAGCCCATGAAGCATCCTGAGCAATTGGCGTCAGAGGACAACCAATGCTGATGATTTCGCTATTCGTATGAACAGGCGATGATACCACATTGTACTCGATTTGAGGAAGAGCTTCATCATCTTCAACATTGTCATGGTGACCAATGTCTTCAGCAGTGATGGGATCAACTGCTGGAATCTCTTCAGCTTCAGGAGCCTCTGTGGAAGCAGGCTCATGAACTGTCATGCGTAGTTCTTGGGTTGCAGATGCAGGACGAACCACCGAAATGGGTTCAACAACCAAGGGCTCTGTGGGAGCAACCCGATTCTTCTTGGTCTTGAGCTTCTTCTTGGAGGGATTAGCATCAGAGGCGTCAGGATTTTTCCTTTTTCTGGCTTCAGCCTCGGCAGCCAGAAATGGTCTTGGTCTTGAGCCTCGTCAGGATTTTTCCTTTTTCCTTTTTCTGGCTTCAGCCCCGATTCTTCTTGGTCTTGAGCTTCTTCTTGAAGGGAGCAGCATCAGAGGCGTCAGGATTTTTCCTTTTTCTGGCTTCAGCATCAGAGGCGTCAGGATTTTTCCTTTTTCTGGCTTCAGCCTCGTCAGGATTTTTCCTTTTTCCTTTTTCTGGCTTCAACATTGTCATGGTGACCAATGTCTTCACCAGTGATGGGATCAACTGCTGGAATCTCTTCAGCTTCAGGAGCCTCTGTGGAAGCAGGCTCATGAACAGTCATGCGTAGTTCTTGGGTTGCAGATGCAGGACGAACCACTGAAATGGGTTCAACGAGCAAGGGCTCTGTGGGAGCAGCCCGATTCTTCTTGGTCTTGAGCTTCTTCTTGGAGGGAGCAGCATCAGAGGCGTTAGGATTTTTCCTTTTTCTGGCTTCAGCCTCGGCAGCCCTCGTCTTCTTCTGTTCAGAAGCGGTTGATCTGACCTTTGGTTTCGAGCCAGTCATACTGCTTGGGAAGACTATGCGAGGTTCTTCCTGCCTTGAAGGTGCAGCTTGGTCAGTTGAAGACTTCTTCCTCTTTGCAGCCATTCTGGGGTCAATGCCAGGACGGCCAAGAGCCTTGCGCTTCTCAGCCTCATTGTAGGCAAGCACACACTTGTCAGCCAGACTCTTCATGCGCTCACGAGAGCCTCTGGCTTCTTCTCGCTTCTTGAGAAAGGCTTCCTTGAGGTCGTGCAGCATGACCTTGAAGTTTTTGACATCTTGCACGCTGAGTGCAGCCATATGCTTCTTGAACTGAGCTTTTTCATAGTCGATTTTGTTCTTCAGTTCAACAATGCGCTGAGCAAGAGCTAGCTCAGAAGCAATGGCTCCATTGAAGGAGACGTTGAGGCCAATAGGAAGTTGCAGATCTTCAAAGCTGATGTTTGGGGTGTCAAACCACTCATCAATGAAGTGATGGATGATTGCCACATCAAAGAGAGGCAAATTGTTGAAGATTTCGGCTTCTTCTTTGCTCTTGATAAGTTGCTCAAGAGCATCATCTGCAAGATCTTCATCACTGGACAGATCAATGTGCTCTTCGCGCAAAATGGCAGCAGGAGTCAGTGTCAGATCAGTATTCTTGACAATTTTCTTTCTCTTCTCCGTCTTCTTGGAGATACGAGATTGATCTTCGATCGCACACACCGGCTTCAGGAGGTGCAGTAGCCAGTGGCTTCACACGTGAAGCTTTTGGAGGAGCAGCTGACTTTGAAGCCTTGACTTTCTTTTGCTTCTGCGGCTTTGGAGCAGGAGCAGGAGCAGGAGCTGGGGCTTCGTCAGAATCAGCATCGTCATCAGAGTGATCCACTTTGGCACCTTGGACCAAGATGTAAGTGATGAGGCCATCAAGGTTTGAAAAGGGGCCGATGATATTGGGTTCAGCATCACGTGAGCCGTCAGCACGGGGAGCAGAGGGACCAGGGTTGAAGTCTAATCCCAATGACTTCTTGTTTTCTTTGGCCGAAGCCTTTGCGTGCTGGAAGTTACGCTTGAAGAGATTATCGTCACGACACCAGAGCAGTGACGTTGGGTCGGCATTCTCAGGCTGAGGTCCACGGACCATACAAGGATAGAAACCTTGTGCAATAGCTTCAGCCATGTTCTTGGGTGGAAGGCCTTGAAAGAGAATATCACCCCAAGGGCTTCTGATAGCATTCTTCTCGGCGTATTCCTGGGTCACTAACTTGTACTTGAACCATTGTTCAGCCCAATATCGACAAATCCATTGGATTCGCATCTTGCGCTGATTGTAATTCTCTTCGGGATCTGTCTTGTAAAGCTCTGCGAGGTCATCAGGTAGATCTTTTGAGGTTCCCCCACGACGCTGTCTGCCGCCCTTCCTGACTGATTTATCTGCAGCCATGAACTTCAAACTGAATGGCTTCAATATGTTCAAAGGCTTCAAAGGCTTGTGTTTGCTGGATAAACAGGAACTGGCTTCGGGAGAGTTAGTTTGATGATGTAAGAATTCTGCAAACGAATGCAGACTATGAGAACCAAGGGATTCTCCCACGGACATGTACCTGTGACAGCATTAGAGATGCGAGGGAAGGGGAAGAGGTCATATGCATTCTCAGAAGATTTTGAAGATAAATCAGTTTGAAGACATTGACCTCATGATGCGAAGACATTCACTTATACGCTGAGAGTTGGTTCCAGATTTGTACGAATCCGTGAATAAGTACAAGTGAGGATTATAAATAGTTGTGAAGCTTAAGTGAATATACTAGGCAGTATGAGATGCAGACAGAATAGATCTAACATTGTATAGGCAGAAACCAATTTTGGTAAGAAGAATGAATCTTGAAGATCAAAAGGATGGTAAAAATATAGTTATATTTACCACTCGAAGAACTGCTAGACGGGAAGAAAAGGAGGCCGAGCAGTTCAATCCACCGTGCCCTAACTTGGCGACGAAGGACACCTACAGCGGCGGCGGAGAGGACGATGTTCGGCGTGAAGACGGCGTCGGAGAAGTCGCGGCAGCTAAGCGCTTCGTCGCCGGTGTCGTCGAGAGCTAGCGGTGGCGCTAGGGTTTTGACGAGGTGGAGAGGTGGAAGAAGATTTTCTTTACCGCAAGGGACATGTATTTATAAGGAGGTGTGCGGCACAGTGCAATTACGCAGGTGCCCCTAGCGGTTCACATCTGAGGGGCACGTGGCAAGCATGCAACATACTCTGAGATGTCCCACGTTCCCACGCCCGCCAGGTTTGTCGGATGGTCGTTCCGGCTTCTCCGGATTTCAACAGTAAGGATGAATCATTTAAAACAGACTTAAAGTTTTGTCTTTGTGTCTTCTGCTGACAAGGACGCAGAGAAGACATTCGACAGTCTCAATAGAATGCATATGATTTGGACAGATAGAGTTTGAGATAGAAAACATAGAGAGATTGGGGTCCGATCACATTCACTTAGTTCAAAAGATTCAACTTGGAAGACATAGCTATAAGTGAATGTTGTAGAGGACAGAAAAATATATATCAGACAGCAACCAAATCAACATAGTGAAGAAAATCATGAAGATAGGTTGAAGTTGAAGAAAAATCAAATGCGAAGATATTGCAGAAATAACGCCATGAGTGAAACACTTCAAACAGAGAAATTTGGTGGTGGCGTTACCCAGCGTATAAGAAGTATTAGACCCAGAGACGGCGCACAATTATCGTGGCACTCCGAAGTCAAATTCCACGTTAATGTATTCACACTCAGAATTTAGTTCTTCATCGATTGAAGATATACTTTACTTCGTGTGTTGCACATCTAAGTCATCAACATGCTTAAGTGTTAGGATGTGTGCTTGATCACAGGACATTTGAGGATTCCAAGATATTTAGCTCACACCATAACTTACAAAACCTTTTCTCATCCAAGGGCTTTGTGAAGATATCTGCCAATTGCTCTTCAGTGTTGACGTGAATAATGTCAATATCTTTCTTCATGACATGATCCCTGAGAAAATGATGACGAATTTCAATGTGCTTTGTCTTCGAGTGCTGGACTGGATTGTTGGCAATCTTGATGGCGCTTTCGTTGTCGCAGAAGAGAGGTACTTGTGCCAGATTGATGCCATAGTCCTTGAGAGTTTGCTTCATCCATAGAAGCTGAGCACAGCAAGATCCACCAGCAATGTATTCAGATTCAGTAGTTGAGAGTGATACACAGTTCTGCTTCTTTGAAGACCAACAGACGAGTGATCGTCCCAGAAAGTGTCATGTGCCTGATGTAGACTTGCGATCCACCTTGTCACCAGCATAATCAGCATCCGAAAATCCAACCAAATCAAATTTTGAGCCCTTTGGATACCATAATCCGAGTGTTGGGGTGTGAGCCAAATATCGAAGAATTTGCTTCACAGCTAAGTGATGTGATTCCTTTGGTGCCGCTTGGAATCGAGCACACATGCAAACACTAAGCATAATATCTGGCCTAGATGCACATAGGTAAAGTAAGGAACCAATCATGGAGCGGTATACCTTTTGATCGAACTCTTTACCATTGTCGTCGGGACCCAGATGGTGTTTGGCTGGCATTGGCGCCGTGTATCCTTTGCACTCTTGCATTCCAAACTTCTTCAGACAATCTTGGAGGTATTTTTCTTGAGATATAAAGATGCCATTCCTTTGTCGATTTAATTTGAAGACCAAGGAAGAACTTGATCTCTCCCATCATGGACAACTGATATTGTTCTTGCATCATGTATCCAAATTCATCACTATACTTCTGGTTGGTGCAGCCGAAGATAATGTCATCCACATATATTTGGCATACAAACAGTTCACCATCATATGTCTTCGTGAAGAGTGTGGGATCAAGGGATCCAGGTTTGAAGCCTTTGCTCTTCAGGAAGTCTTTAATCGTATCATACCAAGCGCGAGCTCTTTCCTAGGATTTCGGTTCAGAATCTGCTTTTTGAGGACATCGCAAAGTGTCTGATGCCCTTTCAGACTTTTATACATCCCTGTTTCAAGCAATATCTTCAACCTAGCATTTTCATCAGCAATGGCAGTGGTATCCTCCGTAGAGAGGTTAGTTACCACATTAGTAGTTGAAGACAATGCAACAGTAGCAGCAGTTGAACATTCAGCAACAGAGGTAGCAATATCATGCTCAAGACATTTTAGACATGGTGGTTCAAATCCATCCTGAGCGGAACTGATCTGTTGAGCGCGAAGTGACTCATTCTCTTTTTGAAGATCTTCATGAGCCGCTCTCAATTTCTCAAGCTCTTGCTTCCTTTGAAGATAATCATAGGAGAGCTTTTCATGAGTAGTTGAGAGCGTTTCATGACGACTTTCAAGTTCTTGGTACTTAGCATGAAGATTTTTAATGTCTTCAACTAAGGACTGTGAACGTGTCATTTCTGCGTCCAACAGGTCATCGCTTTTGTCTAACAGTTTTTGAGTATGTTCCATATCTCTTTGTTGTTCGGTTGCAATTTTAGCAAGTGTTTTGTAGCTGGGTTTAGATTCACAATCAGAGTCATCTTCACTTGATGTTTGAAAGTAAGCATCACGTGATTTTACCTTGGCACCACGTGCCATGAAGCAGTAGGTGGGAGCAGGGTCATCCTCGTCATCAGCTTCAGCGTAGGTGTGGAAGTCATTGTCTTCAGTGTTGAAGATGGACTTGGCAACATAGGCTGGGGCTAAAGCCAGACTTGCAACGCCAGGGTCAGACTCCTCTTCAGACTCCACCTCCACCTCCTCAGAAGCAGACTCCTCCTCTGAATCCATTTCCTTGCCAACAAAAGCACGAGCCTTGCCAGATGAGCTCTTCCTATGCGATGAAGACTTAGATGAGGACTTGGAAGAAGACTTTGAAGATTTCTTCTTCTTGTCATCAGAATCATATTCCTTTCTCTTCTTCTTCTTCTTCTCATTGTCCCACTGTGGACGCTCAGAGATATAGTGTCCAGTTTTCTTGCACTTGTGACATGTTCTCTTCTTGTAGTCATGAGTGGAAGCTTCATCATTTCTTGAGCTGGATCGTGAAGACTTTCTGAAGCCTTTCTTCCTAGTGAACTTCTGGAACTTCTTCACAAGCATAGCAAGTTCCTTTCCAATGTCTTCAGGATCATCAGAACCGCAGTCAGATTCTTCTTCAGATGAGGAAACAACTTTTGCCTTCAAAGCGCGAGTTCGGCCATAGTTGGGACCATAGATATCTCTTTTCTCAGAAAGCTGGAACTCATGTGTGTTGAGCCTCTCAAGTATATCAGACGGATCGAGTGTCTTGAAGTCAGGGCGCTCTTGTATCATGAGGGCAAGGGTGTCAAAAGAGCTGTCAAGTGATCTCAGTAGTGTCTTGAAGATTTTATGCTTGGTGATCTCAGTGGCGCCGAGAGCATGAAGCTCATTTGTGATGTCAGTGAGGCGATCAAACGTGAGCTGGACATTTTCATTGTCGTTTCTCTTGAAGCGGTTGAAGAGGTTGCGAAGAACACTGATTCTTTGATCTCTCTGGGTTGAGACGCCTTCGTTGACCTTGGATAGCCAGTCCCAGACTAGCTTCGACGTTTCCAGAGCACTCACACGGCCATACTGTCCTTTGTTCAGATGACCACAGATGATGTTCTTTGCAGTAGAGTCCAGTTGAATGAACTTCTTGACATCAGCAGGGGTGACACCTTCACCAGATTTGGGAACGCCGTTCTTGACGACATACCAGAGGTCGACATCAATGGCTTCAAGATGCATGCGCATCTTATTCTTCCAGTAGGGATAGTGAGTTCCATTGAACACGGGGCAAGCAGCGGAGACTTACATTATCCCTGCAGTCGACATAGCTAAAACTCCAGGTAGTTAAACCAAATCACACAGAACAAGGGAGTACCTTTCTCTGATACCAATTGAAAGTGCTAGTTATCGACTAGGGGGGGGGGGTGAATAGGCGAATTTTAGGAAAGTCTTCAAAACACGGATGTTTCAAAGACAAACAATAGAAATGACCTAATTGATATGCAGCGGAAGGTAAACTACAACAAGCAAACCATAGTCAAGTATGCAATAACGTGAAAGTACAAGACTAATAGCAGCTTGGTAGTAAGGATCAAGATGGAAGATAGTGAGAAGCCAATCAACAAAAGTAGTCAAGCAATGAAGTCAAATAGGTATGATAGATAGGCAATGACTTCACGAAGACAAACTCTAAGTAAAGAGAGGGAGAAGATAGAACCAGTCACTTGTTGAAGACACAGGATTTGTTGGACCAGTTCCAGTTGCTGTGACAACTGTACATCTGGTTAGGGAGGCTGAGATTCAACTCAGAATACCGCGTCTTCACCTTAGTCCCCTTGAGCTAAGGACGCACATTCCTCGCCTAATCACTCTGGTAAGTCTTCAAGGTAGACTTTCGAACCTTCACAGACTGCGTTCACCGGCAATCCACAATGACTCTTGGATGCTCAGAACGCGACGCCTAACCGGCTTGAGGATTCACAGTCCTCAAGTGTAATAAGTCTTCAGGTCACACAAACAGAAAGACTTCAGTGATGCCTAACACTCTTTGGCTCTGGGTGTTTGGGCTTTGTCCTCGCAAGGATTTCTCTCTCTCTCAAATGCTTTGATTGTTGGGGAACGTAGTAATTTCAAAAAATTTCCTACGATCACGCAAGACCATGGTGATGGCATAGCAACGAGAGGGGAGAGTGTCCGTCCACGTACCCTCGTAGACCGAAAGCGGAAGCGTTATAACAACGCGGTTGATGTAGTCGTACGTCTCCACGATCCGACCGATCCAAGCACCGAACGACGGCACCTCCGAGTTCTGCACACGTTCAGCTCGATGACGATCCCGGACTCGATCCAGCAAAGTGTCGGGATGAGTTCTGTCAAGCACGACGGCGTGGTGACGATGTTGATGCTCCACCGACGCAGGGCTTCGCTAAGCTCATGACGATATGACTTCTCCGGCGCAGGGCTTCTCCTAAGCTCCGCGACGATATGACCGAAGTGGAATATGGTGGAAGGGGGCACCGCACACGGCTAAGGCAAGATCCGTAGATCAACTTGTGTGTCATGGGGTGCCCCCTGCCCCAGTGATATATAAAGGAGCAAGGAGGAGGTGGCCGGCCTAGGAGGAGGCGCGCAAGGGGGAGTCCTACTCCCACCGGGAGTAGGACTCCTCCTTTCCTAGTAGGAGTAGGAGAGAAGGAAGGGATGCAGCCCTCCCCTAGTCCAATTCGGACTAGGCCTTGGGAAGCCTTGGCCTGCCCTAGGCAGCCCCTCTCTCTTTCCCAGGGGGCCAATAAGGCCCAATACTTCTCCCCGGCGAATTCCGTAACTCTCCCAGACCGAAAAAATACCGAATCATTCGAACCTTTCCGAACTCCGAATATAGTCGTCCAATATATCGATCTTTACGTCTCGACCATTTCGAGACTCCTCGTCATGTCCCCGATCTCATCCGGGACTCCGTGTTGGGGAACGTAGTAATTTCAAAAATTTTCCTACGATCACGCAAGACCATGGTGATGGCATAGCAACGAGAGGGGAGAGTGTCCGTCCACGTACCCTCGTAGACCGAAAGCGGAAGCGTTATAACAACGCTGTTGATGTAGTCGTGCGTCTCACGATCCGACCGATCCAAGCACCGAACGTCACGGCACCTCCGAGTTCTGCACACGCTCAGCTCGATGACGATCCCGGACTCCGATCCAGCAAAGTGTCGGGATGAGTTCCGTCAGACGACGGCGTGGTGACGATGTTGATGCTCCACCGACGCGGGGCTTCGCCTAAGCTCATGACGATATGACTTCTCCGGCGCAGGCTTCGCTTAAGCTCATGACGATATGACCGAAGTGGAATATGGTGGAAGGGGCACCGCACACGGCTAAGGCAAGATCCGTAGATCAACTTGTGTGTCTATGGGGTGCCCCCTGCCCCCGTATATAAAGGAGCAAGGAAGGGAGGAGGCCGGCCCTATGTTTGGCGCGCCAAGGGGAGTCCTACTCCCACCGGAGTAGGATTCCCTTTCCTAGTCCAACTAGGAATCCTTCCATGTAGGGGAGGAAGGAGAAGGAAGTGGAAGAGTAGGAAGGTGGCGGCCCCTTTCCCTAGTCCAATTCGGACTAGAGGGAGGGGGCGCAGCAGCCTTTTTCCTCTTCCCACTAAAGCCCATCAAGGCCCATTACTTCTCCCGTAACTACCCGTACTCCAAAAATACCGAATCACTCGGAACCTTTCCGAACTCGAATATAGTCGTCCAATATATCGATTTTTACGTCTCGACCATTTCGAGACTCCTCGTCATGTCCCCGATCTCATCCGGGACTCAACTCCTTCGGTACATCAAAACTCATAAACTCATAATAAACTGCCATCGAAACCTTAAGCGTGCGGACCCTACGGGTTCGAGAACTATGTAGACATGACCTAGAACTATTCTTGGTCAATAACCAATAGCGGAACCTGGATGCCCATATTGGCTCCTACATATTCTACGAAGATCTTTATCGGTCAAACCGCATAACAACATACTTTGTTCCCTTTGTCATCGGTATGTTACTTGCCCGAGATTCGATCGTCGGTATCCAATACCTAGTTCAATCTCGTCACCGGCAAGTCTCTTTACTCGTTCCGTAATACATCATCTCACAACTAACTCATTAGTTGCAATGCTTGCAAGGCTTAAGTGATGTGCATTACCGAGAGGGCCCAGAGATACCTCTCCGACATTCGGAGTGACAAATCCTAATCTCAAATACGCCAACCCAACATCTGCCTTTGGAGACACCTGTAGTACTCCTTTATAATCACCCAGTTCGTTGTGACGCTTGGTAGTACCAAAGTGTTCCTCCGTAAACGGAGTTGCATAATCTCATAGTCATAGGAACATGTATAAGTCATGAAGGAAGCAATAGCAACATACTAAACGATCAAGTGCTAAGCTAACGGAATGGGTCATGTCAATCAGATCATTCAACTAATGATGTGACCTTGTTAATCAAATAACAACTCCTTGTTCATGGTTAGGAAACATAACCATCTTTGATTAACAAGCTAGTCAAGTAGAGGCATACTAGTGACATACTGTTTGTCTATATATTCACACATGTATTATGTTTCCGGTTAATACAATTCTAGCATGAATAATAAACATTTATCATGATATAAGGAAATAAATAATAACTTTATTATTGCCTCTAGGGCATATTTCCTTCAGTCTCCCACTTGCACTAGAGTCAATAATCTAGATCACATCACCATGTGATTAACATCGATAGTTCACATCATCATGTGATTAACACCCATAATTCACATCGCCATGTGACCAAGACCCAAAGGGTACTAAGGTGTGATCATGTTTTGCTTTGTGAGAGAATCTTAGTCAATGGGTCTGCCACATTCAGATCCGTATGTATTTTGCAAATCTCTATGTCAACAATGCTCGCACGGAGCTACTCTAGCTAATTGCTCCCACTATCAATATGTATCTAGATCGAGACTTAAAGTCATCCAGATGGGTGTCAAAACTTGCATCGACGTAACCCTTTACGACGAACCTTTTATCACTTCCATAATCGAGAAATATATCCTTATTCCATTAAGGATAATTTTGACCGCTGTCCATGATCTATTCCTAGATCACTATTGTACTCCTTGCCAAACTCAGTGCAGGGGGTATACAATAGATCTGGTACACAGCATGGCATACTTTATAGAACCTATGGCTGATGCATAGGGAATGACTTTCATTCTCTTTCTATCTTCTGTCGTGGTCGGGTTTTGAGTCTTACTCAATCTCACACCTTGTAACACAGGCAAGAACTCTTTCTTTGACTGTTCCATTTTGAACTACTTCAAAATCTTGTCAAGGTATGTATTCATTGAAAAACTTATCAAGCGTCTTGATCTATCTCTATAGATCTTGATGCTCAATATGTAAGCAGCTTCACCGAGGTCTTTCTTTGAAAAACTCCTTTCAAATACTCCTTTATGCTTTGCAGAATAATTCTACATCATTTCCGATCAACAATATGTCATTCACATATACTTATCAGAAATGTTGTAGTGCTCCCACTCACTTTCTTGTAAATACAGGCCTTTCCAAAAGTCAGATAAAATCATATGCTTTGATCAACCCATCAAAGCGTATATTCCAACTCCGAGATGCTTGCACCAGTCCATTGATGGATCGCTGGAGCTTGCACATTTTGTTAGCTCCTTTAGGATTGACAAAAACTTCTGGTTGCATCATATACAACTCTTCTTTAATAAATCCATTAAAGAATGTAGTTTTGACATCCATTTGCCAGATTTCATAAAATGTGGCAATTGCTAACATGATTCGGACAGACTTAAGAATCGCTACAGTTGAGAAAATCTCATTGTAGTCAACACCTTGAACTTGTCGAAAACCTTTTGTGACAAGTCGAGCTTTGTAGATAGTAACACTACTATCAACATCTGTCTTCCTCTTGAAGATCCATTTATATAATATGGCTTGCCGATCATCGAGCAACTCCATCAAAGTCCACACTTTGTTCTCATATATGGATCCCATCTCAGATTTCATGGTCTCAAACCATTTTATGGAATCTGGGCTCATCATCGCTTCCTCATAGTTCGTAGGTTCATCATGGTCTAGTAACATGACTTCAGAACATGATTACCGTACCACTCACTGTGCGGATCTTACTCTGGAAGACCTCGAGGTTTGGTAGCAACTTGATCTGAAGTTTCATGATCATCATCATTAACTTCCTCACTAATTGGTGTAGGAATCACTGAACTGATTTCGTGATGAACTACTTTCCAATAAGGGAGAAGGTACAATTACCTCATCAAGTTCTACTTTCCTCCCACTCACTTCTTTCGAGAGAAACTTCTTCTCTAGAAAGGATCCATTTTAGCAACGAATGTTTTGCCTTTAGATCTGTGATAGAAGGTGTACCCAACAGTTTCTTTTGGGTATTCTATGAAGACGCACTTCTCGATTTGGGTTCGAGCTTATCGGTGAAAACTTTTCACATAAGCATCACAACTCCAAACTTTAAGAAATGACAGCTTAGGTTTACTGCTAAACCATAGTTCATACGGTGTCATCTCAACGGATTTAGATGGTGCCCTATTAAACGTGAATGCAGCTGTCTCTAATGCATAACCCCAAAACTATATCTGTAAGAGACATCATAGATCGCACCATATCAAAATAAAGTACGGTTACGACGTTCGGACACACCATAACGTTGTGGTGTTCCAGGTGGCGTGAGCTGTGAAACTATTCCACATTGTTTTAATTGAAGACCAAACTCGTAACTCAAATATTCATCTCCACGATCAGATCGCAGAAACTTTATTTTCTTGTTACGATGATTTTCCACTTCACTCTGAAATTCTTTGAACCTTTCAACTATTTCAGACTTATGTTTCATCAAGAAGATATATCCATATCTGCTCAAATCATCTTGTGAAGGTCAGAAAATAACGATACTTGCCACGAGTATCAACACTCATTGGATCGCATACATCGGTATGTATTATTTCCAATAAGTCAGATCTCGTTCCATTGTTCCGAAGAACGGAGTTTTAGTCATCTTGCCCAAAAGGCACGGTTCGCAAGCATCAAATGATTCATAATCAAGTGATTCCAAAATCCATCAAGATGGAGTTTCTTCATGCGCTTTACACCAATATGACCTAAACGGCAAGTGCCACAAATAAGTTGCACTATCATTATTAACTTTGCATCTTTTGGTTTCAATATTATGAATATGTGTATCACTATGATCGAGATCCAATGAACCATTTTCATTGGGTGTGTAACCATATAAGGTTTTATTCATGTAAACAGAACAACAATTTATTCTCTTACTTAAATGAATAACCAGATTGCAATAAACATGATCAAATCATATTTATGCTCAACACCAAATAACACTTATTTAGGTTCCACACTAATCCCGAAAGTATAGGGAGTGTGCGATGATGATCATATCAATCTTGGAACTACTTCCAACACTCATCGTCACTTTCCCTTCAACTAGTCTCTGCTTATTCTGAACTCCTGTTTCGAGTTACTAATCTTAGCAACCGAACGAGTATCAAATACTCAGGGGCTACTATAAACACTAGTAAGGTACACATCAATAACCTGTATATCAAATATAACCTTGTTCACTTTGCCATCCTTCTTATCCACCAAATATTCAGGGGTAGTTCCGCTTCGGTGACCAGTTCCATTGCAGCAAAAGTACTCAGTCTCGTGCTTAGGTCTAGATTTGGGCTTCTTCACTCGGGCAGCAACTTGCTTGCCGCTCCATTTGAAGTTCCCTTCTTCCCTTTGCCATTTTCCTTGAGACTAGTGGTCTTGTCAACCATCAACACTTGATGTTTTTTCTTGATTTCTACCTTCGCCGATTTTAGCATCGCGAAGAGCTCGAGAATCTTTTTCGTCATCCCTTGCATACTATAGTTCATCACGAAGTTCTACTAACTTAGTGATGGTGACTAGAGAATTCTGTCAATCACTATCTTATCTGGAAGATTAACTCCCACTTGATTCAAGTGATTGAAGTACTCGCACAATCTGAGCACATGCTCACTAGTTGAGCGATTCTCCTCCATCTTTTAGCTATAGAACTTGTTGGAGACTTCATATCTCTCAACTCGGGTATTTGCTTGAAATATTAACTTCAATTCCTGGAACATCTCATATGGTCCATGACGCTCAAAACGCCTTTGAAGTCCCGATTCTAAGCCGTTAAGCATGGTGCACTAAACTATCAAGTAGTCATCATATTGAGCTAGCCAAACGTTCATAACGTCTGCATCTGCTCCTGCAATAGGTCTGTCACCTAGCGGTGCATTAAGGACATAATTCTTCTGCGCAGCAATGAGGATAAACCTCAGATCACGGATCCAATCCGCATCATTGCTACTAACATTTTTCAATACAATTTTCTCTAGGAACACATATAAAAACATAGGGAAGCAACAACGCGAGCTATTGATCTACAACATAATTTGCAAAATACTACCAGGACTAAGTTCATGATAAATTAAAGTTCAATTAATCATATTACTTAAGAACTCCCACTTAGAAAAATATCCTCCAATTCTCTAAGTGATTACGTGATCCATATCAACTACACCATGACCGATCATCACGTGAGATGGAGTAGTTTCAATGGTGAACATCAATATGTTGATCATATCTACTATATGATTCACGCCGACCTTCGGTCTCCGTGTTCCGAGGTCATATCTTATATGCATAGCTCGTCAAGTATAACCTGAGTATTCTGCGTGTGCAACTGTTTTGCACCCGTTGTATTTGAACGTAGAGCCTATCACACCCGATCATCACGTGGTGTCTCAGCACGAAGAACTTTCGCAACGGTGCATACTCGGGAGAACACTTCTTGATAATTTAGTAAGGATCATCTTATAATGCTACCGTCAATCAAAGCAAAATAAGATGCATAAAGGATTAACATCACATGCAATCAATATAAGTGATATGATATGGCCATCATCATCTTGTGCTTGTGATCTCCATCTCCGGCACCGTCATGATCACCATCGTCACCGGTAGCGACAACTTGATCTCCATCGTAGCATCGTTGTCGCCTCGCCAATCTTATGCTTCTACGACTATCGCTACCGCTTAGTGATAAAGTAAAGCATTACATGCGATTGCATTTCATACAATAAGCGACAACCATATGGCTCCTGCCGATTGCCGATAACTTCGGTTACAAAACATGATCATCTCATACAATAAAATTAGCATCATGTCTTGACCATATCACATCACAACATGCCCTGCAAAAACAAGTTAGACGTCCTCTACTTTGTTGTTGCAAATTTTACGTGGCTGCTATGGGCTTTAAGCAAGAACCAATCTCACCTACGCATCAAAACCACAACGATACTTCGTCAAATAGACTCCGTTTTAACCTTCTCAAGGACCGGGCGTAGCCACACTCGGTTCAACTAAAGTTGGAGAGACAGTCTTCCACAAGCCATCTATGTGCAAAGCACGTCGAGGGAACCGGTCTCGCGTAAGAGCACGCGTAAGGTTGGTCCGGATCGCTCATCCAACAATACCGCTGAACCAAAGTATGACATGCTGGTAGGCAGTATGACTTGTATCGTCCACAACTCACTTGTGTTCTACTCGTGCACATGACATCAACGCATAAAACCAGGCTCGGATGCCACTGTTGGGGAACGTAGTAATTTCAAAAATTTTCCTACGATTACGCAAGACCATGGTGATGGCATAGCAACGAGAGGGAGAGTGTCCGTCCACGCACCCTCGTGAGACCGAAAGCGAAGCGTTATAACAACGCTGTTGATGTAGTCGACGCCTCACGATCCGACCGATCCAAGCACCGAACGACGGCACCTCCGAGTTCTGCACACGCTCAGCTCGATGACGATCCCGGACTCGATCCAGCAAAGTGTCGGGATGAGTTCCGTCAACGACGGCGTGGTGGCGATGTTGATGCTCCACCGACGCAGGGCTTCGCCTAAGCTCCGCGACGATATGACTTCTCCGGCGCGGGGGCTCGCTAAGCTCCGCGACGATATGACCGAAGTGGAATATGGTGGAAGGGGCACCGCACACGGCTAAGGCAAGATCCGTAGATCAACTTGTGTGTCTATGGGGTGCCCCTGCCCCGTATATAAAGGAGCAAGGGAGGAGGAGGCCGGCCCTATGTTTGGCGCGCCAGGGGAGTCCTACTCCCACCGGAGTAGGATTCCCTTTCCTAGTCCAACTAGGAATCCTTCCATGTAGGGGAGGAAGGAGAAGGAAGTGGAAGAGTAGGAAGGTGGCGGCCCCTTTCCCTAGTCCAATTCGGACTAGAGGGAGGGGGCGCAGCAGCCTTTTTCCTCTTCCCACTAAAGCCCATCAAGGCCCATTACTTCTCCCGTAACTACCGGTACTCAAAAATACCGAATCACTCGGAACCTTTCCGAACTCCGAATATAGTCGTCCAATATATCGATTTTTACGCCTCGACCATTTCGAGACTCCTCGTCATGTCCCGATCTCATCCGGGACTCAACTCCTTCGGTACATCAAAACTCATAAACTCATAATAAAACTGCCATCGAAACCTTAAGCGTGCGGACCCTACGGGTTCGAGAACTATGTAGACATGACCTAGAACTATTCTTGGTCAATAACCAATAGCGGAACCTGGATGCCCATATTGGCTCCTACATATTCTACGAAGATCTTTATCGGTCAAACCGCATAACAACATACTTTGTTCCCTTTGTCATCGGTATGTTACTTGCCCGAGATTCGATCGTCGGTATCCAATACCTAGTTCAATCTCGTCACCGCAAGTCTCTTTACTCGTTCCGTAATACATCATCTCGCAACTAACTCATTAGTTGCAATGCTTGCAAGGCTTAAGTGATGTGCATTACCGAGAGGGCCCAGAGATACCTCTCCGACATTCGGAGTGACAAATCCTAATCTCGAAATCGCCAACCCAACATCTGCCTTTGGAGACACCTGTAGTACTCCTTTATAATCACCCGATTACGTTGTGACGTTTGGTAGTACCAAAGTGTTCCTCCGTAAACGGAGTTGCATAATCTCATAGTCATAGGAACATGTATAAGTCATGAAGGAAGCAATAGCAACATACTAAACGATCGAGTGCTAAGCTAACGGAATGGGTCATGTCAATCAGATCATTCAACTAATGATGTGACCTTGTTAATCAAATAACAACTCCTTGTTCATGGTTTAGGAAACATAACCATCTTTGATTAACAAGCTAGTCAAGTAGAGGCATACTAGTGACATACTGTTTGTCTATATATTCACACATGTATTATGTTTCCGGTTAATACAATTCTAGCATGAATAATAAACATTTATCATGATATAAGGAAATAAATAATAACTTTATTATTGCCTCTAGGGCATATTTCCTTCACTCCGAACTCCTTCGGTACATCAAAACTCATAAACTCATAATATAACTGTCATCGAAACCTTAAGCGTGCGGACCCTACGGGTTCGAGAACTATGTAGACATGACCTAGAACTATTCTTGGTCAATAACCAATAGCGGAACCTGGATGCCCATATTGGCTCCTACATATTCTACGAAGATCTTTATCGGTCAAACCGCATAACAACATACTTTGTTCCCTTTGTCATCGGTATGTTACTTGCCCGAGATTTGATCGTCGGTATCCAATACCTAGTTCAATCTCGTTACCGGAAAGTCTCTTTACTCGTTCCGTAATGCATCATTCCATAACTAACTCATTAGCTACATTGCTTGCAAGGCTTATAGTGATGTGCATTACCGAGAGGGCCCAGAGATACCTCTCCGACAATCGGAGTGACAAAACCTAATCTTGAAATACGCCAACCCAACATGTACCTTTGGAGACACCTGTAGTACTCCTTTATAATCACCCAGATTACGCCAGTGACGCTTGGTAGCACCAAAGTGTTCCTCCGTAAACGGAGTTGCATAATCTCATAGTTACAGGAACATGTATAAGTCATGAAGAAAGCAATAGCAACATACTAAACGATCAAGTGCTAGGCTAACGGAATGGGTCATGTCAATCACATCATTCTCCTAATGATGTGATCCCGTTAATCAAATGACAACTCATGTCTATGGCTAGGAAACTTAACCATCTTTGATTCAACGAGCTAGTCAAGTAGAGGCATACTAGTGACACTATGTTTGTCTATGTATTCACACATGTATTATGTTTCCGTTAATACAATTCTAGCATGAATAATAAACATTTATCATGAAATAAGGAAATAAATAATAACTTTATTATTGCCTCTAGGGCATATTTCTTTCAGTCTCCCACTTGCACTAGAGTCAATAATCTAGTTCACATCATCATGTGATTCAACACTAATATTCACATCTGTATGTGATTAACACCCATAGTTCACATCGTCATGTGACCAACACCCAAAGGGTTTACTAGAGTCAATAATCTAGTTCACATCGCTATGTGATTAACACCCAAAGAGTACTAAGGGATGATTATGTTTTGCTCGTGAGAGAAGCTTAGTCAACGGGTCTGTCACATTCATAGCCGTATGTATTTTGCAAATATTCTATGTCTACAATGCTCTGCACGGGGCTACTCTAGCTAATTGCTCCCACTTACAATATGTATCCAGATTGAGACTTAGAGTCATCTGGATCAGTGTAAAAAGCTTGCATCGATGTAACTCTTTACGACGGGCTCTTTTATCACCTCCATAATCGAGAAATGTTTCCTTAGTCCTCACTAAGGATGTTCTTGACCAATTTCCAGTGATCTACTCCTAGATCACTATTGTACTCCCTTGCCAAATTCAGAGCAAGGTATACAATAGGTCTGATACATAGCATAGCATACTTTATAGAACCTATGACTGAGGCATAGGGAATGACTTTCATTCTCTTTTCTATTTTCTGTTGTGGTCGGGATTTGAGTCTTACTCAATTTCACACCTTTGCAACACAGGCAAGAACTTTTCTTTGACTGTTCCATTTTGAACTACTTCAAAATCTTGACAAGGTATGTACTTATTGAAAAACTTATCAAGCGTTTTTGATCTATCTCAATAGATCTTGATGCTCAATTTGTACGCAGCTTCACCGAGGTCCTTCTTTGAAAAACTCCTTTCAAATACTCCTTTATGCTTTGCAGAATAATTCTACATTATTTCCGATCAACAATATGTCATTCACATATACTTATCGAAATGCTGTAGTGCTCCCACTCACTTTCTTGTAAATACAGGCTTCTCCAAAGTCTCAGATAAAACCATATGCTTTGATCACACTATCAAAGCGTTTATTCCAACTCCGAGATGCTTGCACCAGTCCATAGATGGATCGCTGGAGCTTGCACATTTTGTTAGCTCCTTTAGGATTGACAAAACCTTCTGGTTGCATCATATACAACTCTTCTTTAATAAATCCATTAAAGAATGTAGTTTTGACATCCATTTGCCAGATTTCATAAAATGTGGCAATTGCTAACATGATTCGGACAGACTTAAGCATCGCTACAGTTGAGAAAATCTCATTGTAGTCAACACCTTGAACTTGTCGAAAACCTTTCTGCGACAAGTCGAGCTTTGTAGATAGTAATACTACTATCAGCATTTGTCTTCCTCTTCAAGATCCATTTATATAATATGGCTTGCCGATCATCGGGCAACTCCATCAAAGTCCACACTTTGTTCTCAAATATGGATCCCATCTCAGATTTCATGGTCTCAAACCATTTCGCGGAATCTGGGCTCATCGCTTCCTCATAGTTCGTAGGTTCATCATGGTCTAGTAACATGACTTCCGAACATGATTACCGTACCACTCAAAGTGCGGATTTTACTCTGAAGACCTACGAGGTTTGGTAGCAACTTGATCTGAAGTTTCATGATCATCATCATTAACTTCCTCACTAATTGGTGTAGGAATCATTGGAACTGATTTCTGTGATGAACTACTTTCCAATAAGTGAGAAGGTACAATTACCTCATCAAGTTCTACTTTCCTCCCACTCACTTCTTTCGAGAGAAACTTCTTCTCTAGAAAGGATCCATCTTAGCAACGAAAAACTTGCCTTCGGATCTGTGATAGAAGGTGTACCCAATAGTTACCTTTGGGTATTCTATGAAGACGCACTTGTCCGATTTGGGTTCGAGCTTATCAGGTGAAACCTTTTTCACATAAGCATCACAACTCCAAACTTTAAGAAACGACAGCTTAGGTTTACTGTTAAACCATAGTTCATACGGTGTCGCCTCAACGGATTTGGATGGCGCCCTATTAAACGTGAATGCAGCTGTCTCTAATGCATAACCCCAAAACGATAGTGGTAAATCGGTAAGATACATCATAGATCGCACCATATCCAATAAAGTGCGTTTACGACGTTCGGACACACCATTTTGTTGTGGTGTTCCATGTGGCGTGAGCTGTGAAACCATTCCACTTTGTTTTAATTGAAGACCAAACTCGTAACTCAAATATTCATCTCCATGATCAGATCGCAGAAACTTTATTTTCTTGTTATGATGATTTTCCACTTCACTCTGAAATTCTTTGAACCTTTCAACTATTTCAGACTTATGTTTCATCAGGTAGATATACCCATATCTGCTCAAATCATCTTGTGAAGGTCAGAAAATAACGATACTTGCCACGAGCATCAACACTCACTGGATCGCATACATCGGTATGTATTATTTCCAATAAGTCAAGAGCTTGTTCCATTGTTCCGAGAACGGAGTTTTAGTCATCTTGCCCAAAGCGCACGGTTCGCAAGCATCAAATGATTCATAACCAAGTGATTCCAAAGTCCATCAAGATGGAGTTTCTTCATGCGTTTTACACCAATATGACCTAAACGGCAGTGCCACAAATAAGTTGCACTATCATTATTAACTTTGCATCTTTTGGCATCAATATTATGAATATGTGTATCACTACGATCGAGATCCAACAAACCATTTTCATTGGGTGTATTACCATAGAAGGTTTTATTCATGTAAACGGAATAATAATTATTCTCTAACTTACATGAATAACCGTATTGCAATAAACATGATCAAATCATATTCATGCTCAACGCAAACACCAAATAACATTTATTTAGATTCAACACTTATCCCGAGAGTATAGGGAGTGTGTGATGATGATCATATCAATCTTGGAACTACTTCCAACACTCATTGTCACTTTCCCTTTCAACTAGTCTCTGTTTATTCTGCAACTCCCGTTTCGAGTTACTACTCTTAGCAACTGAACCAGTATCAAATGCCGAGGGGTTGCTATAAACACTAGTAAAGCACACATCAATAACATGTATATCCAATATATCTTTGTTCACTTTGCCATCCTTCTTATCCGCCAACTACTTGGGGCAGTTCCACTTCTAGTGACCAGTCCCTTTGCAGTAGAAGCACTTAGTCTCAGGCTTAGGACCAGACTTGGGCTTCTTCACTTGAGCAGCAACTTGCTTGCCGTTCCTTTTGAAGTTCCCCTTCTTCCCTTTGCCCTTTTCCTTGAGACTAGTGGTCTTGTCAATCATCAACACTTGATGCTCTTTCTTGATTTCTACCTTCGTCGATTTCAACATCACGAAGAGCTCGGGAATCGTTTTCGTCATCCCTTGCATACTATAGTTCATCACGAAGTTCTAGTAACTTAGTGATGGTGACTAGAGAATTCTGTCAATCACTATCTTATCTGGAAGATTAACTCCCACTTGATTCAAGCGATTGAAGTACCTGCATAATCTGAGAACATGCTCACTAGTTGAGCGATTCTCCTCCATCTTTTAGCTATAGAACTTGTTGGAGACTTCATATCTCTCAACTCGGTATTTGCTTGAAATATTAACTTCAACTCCTGGAACATCTCATATGGTCCATGACGCTCAAAACGCCTTTGAAGTCCCGATTCTAAGCCGTTAAGCATGGTGCACTAAACTATCAAGTAGTCATCATATTGAGCTAGCCAAACGCTCATAACGCCCGCATCTGCTCCTGCAATAGGTCTGTCACCTAGCGGTGCATCAGGGACATAATTCTTCTGTGCAGCAATGAGGATAAACCTCAGATAACGGATCCAATCCGCATCATTGCTACTAACATCTTTCAACACAATTTTCTCTAGGATCATATCAAAATAAACATATGAAAGCACCAACGCGAGCTATTGATCTACAACATAATTTGCAAAATACTACCAGGACTAAGTTCATGATAAATTAAAGTTCAATTAATCATATTACTTAAGAACTCCCACTTAGATAGACATCTCTCTAGTCATCTAAGTGATTACGTGATCCAAATCAACTAAACCATGTCCGATCATCACGTGAGATGGAGTAGTTTCAATGGTGAACATCACTATGTTGATCATATCTACTATATGATTCACGCTCGACCTTTCGGTCTCCGTGTTCCGAGGCCATATCTGTTATATGCTAGGCTCGTCAAGTTTAACCTGAGTATTCGCGTGTGCAACTGTTTTGCACCCGTTGTATTTGAACGTAGAGCCTATCACACCCGATCATCACGTGGTGTCTCAGCACGAAGAACTTTCGCAACGGTGCATACTCAGGGAGAACACTTCTTGATAATTTTAGTGAGAGATCATCTTATAATGCTACCGTCAATCAAAGCAAGATAAGATGCATAAAGGATAAACATCACATGCAATCAATATAAGTGATATGATATGGCCATCATCATCTTGTGCTTGTGATTCCATCTCAAGCACCGTCATGATCACCATCGCCACCGACGCGACACCTTGATCTCCATCATAGCATCGTTGTCGCCTCGCCAACTATTGCTTCTACGACTATCGCTACTGCTTAGTGATAAAGTAAAGCAATTACATGGCTTTTGCATTTCATACAATAAAGCGACAACCATATGGCTCCTGCCAGATTGCCGATAACTCGTTACAAAACATGATCATCTCATACAATAAAATATAGCATCATGTCTTGACCACATCACATCACAACATGCCCTGCAAAAACAAGTTAGACGTCCTCTACTTTGTTGTTGCAAGTTTTACGTGGCTGCTACGGGCTGAGCAAGAACCGTTCTTACCTACGCATCAAAACCACAACGATAGTTTGTCAAGTTGGTGTTGTTTTAACCTTCGCAAGGACCGGGCGAGCCACACTCGGTTCAACTAAAGTGAGAGAAACAGACACCGCCGGTCACCTTTAAGCAACTAGTGCTCAAGCGGTGAAACCAGTCTCGCGTAAGCGTCGCGTAATGTCGGTCCCGCCGCTTCATCTCACAATACCGCCAAACCAAAGTATGACATGCTGGTAAGCAGTATGACTTATATCGCCCACAACTCACTTGTGTTCTACTCGTGCATATGACATCAACGCATAAAACCAGGCTCGGATGCCACTGTTGGGGAACGAGTAATTTCAAAAATTTCCTACGATCACGCAAGACCATGGTGATGGCATAGCAACGAGAGGGAGAGTCGTCCGTCCACGCACTCGTGAGACCGAAAGCGAAGCGTTATAACAACGCTGTTGATGTAGTCGACGCCTCACGATCCGACCGATCCAAGCACCGAACGACGGCACCTCCGAGTTCTGCACACGCTCAGCTCGATGACGATCCCGGACTCCGATCCAGCAAAGTGTCGGGATGAGTTCTGTCAACCTGACGGCGTGGTGGCGATGTTGATGCTCCACCGACGCAGGGCTTCGCCTAAGCTCCGCGACGATATGACTTCTCCGCGCAGGGCTTCTCCTAAGCTCCGCGACGATATGACCAAGTGGAATATGGTGGAAGGGGCACCGACACGGCTAAGGCAAGATCCGTAGATCAACTTGTGTGTCATGGGGTGCCCCCTGCCCCAGATATAAAGGAGCAAGGGAGGAGGTGGCCGGCCTAGGAGGAGGCGCACCAAGGGGGGAGTCCTACTCCCACCGGGAGTAGGACTCTTCCTTTCCTAGTAGGAGTAGGAGAGAAGGAAGGGGATGCAGCCCCTCCCCCTAGTCCAATTCGGACTAGGCCTTGGGGGGGCGCGCGGCCTGCCCTAGGCAGCCCCTCTCTCTTTCCCGCAGGGCCCAATAAGGCCCAATACTTCTCCCGGCGAATTCCGTAACTCTCCGGTACTCGAAAATACCGAATCATTCGAACCTTCCGAACTCCGAATATAGTCGTCCAATATATCGATCTTTACGCCTCGACCATTTCGAGACTCCTCGTCATGTCCCCGATCTCATCCGGGACTCAACTCCTTCGGTACATCAAAACTCATAAACTCATAATATAACCGCATCGAAACCTTAAGCGTGCGGACCCTACGGGTTCGAGAACTATGTAGACATGACCTAGAACTATTCTTGGTCAATAACCAATAGCGGAACCTGGATGCCCATATTGGCTCCTACATATTCTACGAAGATCTTTATCGGTCAAACCGCATAACAACATACTTTGTTCCCTTTGTCATCGGTATGTTACTTGCCCGAGATTTGATCGTCGGTATCCAATACCTAGTTCAATCTCGCTATCGGAAAGTCTCTTTACTCGTTCCGTAATGCATCATTCCATAACTAACTCATTAGCTACATTGCTTGCAAGGCTTATAGTGATGTGCATTACCGAGAGGGCCCAGAGATACCTCTCCGACAATCGGAGTGACAAAACCTAATCTTGAAATACGCCAACCCAACATGTACCTTTGGAGACACCTGTAGTACTCCTTTATAATCACCCAGTTACGCCAGTGACGCTTTGGTAGCACCAAAGTGTTCCTCCGTAAACGGAGTTGCATAATCTCATAGTTACAGGAACATGTATAAGTCATGAAGAAAGCAATAGCAGCATACTAAACGATCAAGTGCTAGGCTAACGGAATGGGTCATGTCAATCACATCATTCTCCTAATGATGTGATCCCGTTAATCAAATGACAACTCATGTCTATGGCTAGGAAACTTAACCATCTTTGATTCAACGAGCTAGTCAAGTAGAGGCATACTAGTGACACTATGTTTGTCTATGTATTCACACATGTATTATGTTTCCGGTTAATACAATTCTAGCATGAATAATAAACATTTATCATGAAATAAGGAAATAAATAATAACTTTATTATTGCCTCTAGGGCATATTTCTTTCATTGATGTGGGTTGCTCTCGAACGACAAAAGCCGTGTACTAACTCTGAGCAGCCACCAATTTATGGTGTAGGGGGTGGGCTATTTATAGCCACTAGGCAACCCGACCTGTTATGTCCGAAATGACCCTGGGTCACTAAGGAACTGACACGTGTTCCAACGGTCAGATTTCAAACACACACGACAACTTTAGTTGGGCTACAAGCAAAGCTGACTCATCCAGCTCTGGATAAGTTTTGCTCTCATTGTCTTCGCTCGAAGACATAGGATTTGGGTTGAGCATCACTTCAGTCATTCTGACTTTGTTCACTTGGACCCCACTTAACAGTACGGTGGTTCCTATGACTCAACAAAGAAGAAAAGGAAACAACGAAACGACACAGTCTTCGCGCTCCATAGTCTTCACTCAATGTCTTCTCATGTCATAGTCTTCATTGTGAATATCTTCACATACCACCATTGTCGTCAATGTCTTCATACATTTTAGGGTCATCTCCGGTAGGTAAACCGAATCATTGGGGGACACTACCTGCGTTATCCTGCAATTCTCACAAACGCATTAGTCCCTCAACCACATTTGTCGTCAATACTCCAAAACCAACTAGGGGTGGCACTAGATGCACTTACAATTAGTCATAAAGAACTCACATGCTTATTACAAAAATCTATTAGTCATCGAAACAAAGTACTACGCGCATGCTCCTAGGGGAGTAGATTGGTAGGAAAAGACCATCGCTCGTCCCCAACCGCCACTCATAAGGAAGGCAATCAATAAACACCTCATGCTCCGACTTCGTTACATAACGGATCACCATACGTGCATGCTACGGGACTTGCAAACCTCAACACAAGTATTTCTCAATTTCACAATTACTCAACTAGCATGACTCTAATATCACCACCTTTATATCGCAAAACTATTGCAAGGAATCAAACATATCATATTCAGCGATCTACAAGTTTATGTAGGATTTTATGACTAACCATGTGAATGACCAATTCCTGCCATCTCTCTAAATAGATATAAGTGAAGCACGATAGTTTAATTCTTTCTACAAAAGGTATGTCCATGCTCTAACAATTATAAGTGAAGCAAAAGCGCATTCTACAAATGGCGGTTGTGTAAGTAAAGAGAAACATGCAATCCAAACTTCAAATGATATAAGTGAAGCACATGAAGGATTCTATAAAGCCATACTCAAAAGATATAAGTGAAGTGCAGAAAGCATTCTATAAATCAACCAAGTACCATCTCATACCAGCATGGTGTATAAAAGAAAAGTGAAAACTAAATGCAAAATACGCTCCAAGATTTGCACATATCGCACGAATGAAACGAATCCGAAAACATACCGATATTTGTTGAAGAAAGAGGGGATGCCTTCCGGGGCATCCCCAAGCTTAGACGCTTGAGTCTCGTTGAATATTTACTTGGGGTGCCTCGGGCATCCCCAAGCTTGAGCTCTTGCCTCTCTTCCTTCTTCTCACATCGAAACCTTCTCGATCATGGAACACTTCATCCACACAAAACTTCAACAGAAAACTCGGTAAGATCCGTTAGTATAATAAAGCAAATCACTACTCTAAGTACTGTTGAAAACCAATTCATATTTTGTTTTTGCATTGTGTCTACTGTAATATAACTTTTTCATGGCTTAATCCACTGATATAAATTGATAGTTTCATCTAAACAAGCAAACTATGCATCAAAAACAGAATCTGTCTAAAACAGAACAGTCTGTAATAATCTGAACATTCATCATACTTATGATACTTGAAAAATTCTGCCAAAGTTATGAAAAAAAATTGTACAGAAAGACAGTGCAAAAAGAATCAGAACCATTTGACGTTCCAGTAAAAAATTAAAATTCGCGCACTATAGCCAAAGTTTCTGTCCTGCACCGTACAAACCAACAAGCATTGTAAACATCCTAAAGGCAAACCTTGGCACATTATTTTTATAATACAATGGAATTGTACAAGGGGATAAATATTTTTGTTGAAAATTTTCTGTAATCAAGATTCACAAAGTTTCCGTGAGCATGAACAAAGTTCAAGGCTAGCTCCCACTTCAACAATGCTTGTCTCTCTCACTTTCACTTTCCTTTTTGAAAAAGTTTTGGGTTCCCCTCTTTATTTTTGTTGTTTTGAAACTATATGAAAGCACTCAATAGAAATAAATGACTCTCTAAAACTTCCGGTTTGTCTCCCTGGCAGCGCTTTCTTTAAAGCCATTAAGCTAGGCATATAGTGCTCAAGTAGTGAATCCACCCAGATCCCAAGGTATATCAAAGCCAATTTCAATTAGCAATGATTTGTAATTTAGTAGTGAGCACAAAGTAACATATATCATGTAATGATGAAGTCTAACTCTCTTCCTATGCATCGGCATGTCATAAAAGAACAATTCATGCACACATAGTAAAGGCCAATGCATAGTATAAACAGTTTCTTGCAATTTTATTGTATTGGAAACATAGAGAGGTGGAGATATAGTTCCTCTCTCATAATGATTGCAAGTAGGAGCAGCAAGCACATGCATATTATATCTATCAAAATCATCATGTGCAACGGTAAAAGGCAACCCATCAATATAATCCTTAATAAGTGCAAAATCTACTCAGAGAGCACCATAGGACAGCACCAATAATAAAACATACAACTCAAACCAATCATAGCAATTCATCAATCACCGATAGGACAACGAAAATCTACTCAGACATCGTAGGATGGCAACACAGTATTGGAAAATAATATGAAGCATAAAGCACCATGTTCAAGTAGAGGGTACAGCGGGTTGCGGGAGAGTGGACCGTTGTAGATAGAGGGGGGAAGGTGATGGAGATGTTGGTGAAGATGACGGTGGTGTTGGTGAAGATCACGGTGATGATGATGGCCACAGCGGCGTTCCGGCGCCACCGGAAGAGAAGGGGAGAGGGGGCCCCTTCGTCTTCTTCTTCCTTGACCTCCTCCCTAGATGGGAGAAGGGTTTCCTCTCTGGTCCTTGGCCTCCATGGTGTGGCCGGGGCAAGATCCCCTCCGAGATTGGATCTATCTCTGCTTCGTGTTCTGCTCGCCTGCTTTCACCGCTTCGTATATATGGAGATCCGTAACTCCGATTGCCCTGAAACCTTCGCCGTGATTTTTTTCCGAAAATTAGCTTTCTTGCGGCAAAAGAAGAGCGTCAACTGCCTTACGGGTGGCCCACGAGGGTGGGGGGCGCGGCCTCCTGGTACGGGCGTGGGCCCCTGCCCCGTGGCCCCCTCGGACACCGTATCGCGTTGATCTTTCTCCCAGATTTTCCAAATATTCTAAAAATAAGCTCCGTCCGTTTTTATCCTGTTTGGACTCCGTTTGATATGGATATTCTGCGAAACCAAAAACATGCAATGTATGAGAACTGCACTTGGGCAATCGGATCAATATGTTAGTCCCAAAAATAGTATAAAAAGTTGCAAAATTAAAAGTATATGGAAGTTGAATAATATTGGCATGGAACAATAAAAAATTATAGATATGATGGAGACGTATCACACCGATTTCAAATCAAGCTCAACCCAGAGAAATGCGTCTTCAGAGTACCAGCCGGTCAGCTTCTTGGATTCCTGGTCTCGGAACGCGGCATAGAGTGCAACCCTGTGAAGATCAAGGCCGTCGAGAGGATGGATGTTCCCACCCGACTGCTGGATGTGCAGAAATTCACTGGTTGTTTGGCATCCATCAGCCAATTCATCAGTCGGCTGGGCGAGAAGGCTCTT
Source organism: Aegilops longissima (assembly GCA_021605205.1). Classification (NCBI taxonomy): domain Eukaryota; kingdom Viridiplantae; phylum Streptophyta; class Magnoliopsida; order Poales; family Poaceae; genus Aegilops; species Aegilops longissima. The sequence continues at coordinate 746,728,650 of CM038682.1, forward strand.
CCCCTGTACCAGCTCATGAAGAAAACCACCTTTTTCGAGTGGAACGACATGGCGGATGAAGCTTTTCTCCAGCTCAAAAAGATATTGACTACTCCACCTGTCCTGGCGGCTCCGACTCCTAAGGAGCCCATGCTCCTTTACATCGCCGCCACCAGCCGAGTGGTCAGCACAACCATTGTGGTAGAGCGCAAGGAGGAAGGCAAGGCACTACCAGTCCAGAGACCGGTGTATTACCTGAGTGAAGTATTGTCGAACTCCAAGCAAAACTACCCCCACTACCAGAAGATGTGCTACGGCGTGCACTTTGCCCTCATGAAATTGAAGCCGTATTTTCAAGAGCACCCAATCACTGTGGTCTGCACAGCTCCACTAGCCGAGATCATTGGAAGCCAAGATGCTTTGGGCCTAGTGGCCAAATGGGCCATAGATTTGGCCCCCTAGACCATCTACTACCAGCCTCGCACCGCCATCAAGTCACAAGCACTGGCCGACTTCCTCGTCGACTGGGCCGAGACCCAGTACCTGCCGCCAGCGCCCGACTCCACCCATTGGCGGATGCATTTTGATGGTTCCAAGATGCGCACCGGTTTGGGATCTGACATCGTCCTCACCTCTCCCAAAGGCGACAAGCTCAAATATGTGTTGCAAATCCATTTTTCCGCCTCCAACAATGTCGCCGAATACGAGGCACTCATTCACGGGCTCCGGCTTGCCAAAGAGCTCGGCATCCGCCGGATATTGTGTTATGGTGACTCTGACTTGGTCCAGTAGTCGTCAGGCGACTAGGACGCCAAAGATGCAAACATGGCGAGCTACCGCTTCCTCGTTCAGCAACTCAGTGGATATTTTGAAGGGTGCGAGTTTCTCCATATGTCAAGAAACGACAACGAGCAAGCAGATGCCTTGGCAAGAATCGGCTCCACCCGTCAAGCAATACCGACCGGCGTCGCCTTTCAACGCCTCCTCAAGCCGTCCGTCAGGCCTTCGCTAGAGTCAGATTCTATCTTTGTGCCGGATCCTCCTGAAGCAGTCGGACCTGACTTGAGAGCTCCAGCGGCCGGCACGGGAATTCTGGCAGCGGTTCATGAGCATGGCGATCGCACCCGCCCGGGACTTGAACCCGCCCGGACTGCAGCGGCCAGCTCGGGGACTTCAGAGCTCGGCCCGGGGACTGCACCAATCGACCTGGGGACTTCATCAACCCAGCAAGCGGCTGCCGACTCCGACCTGCCGCCTCCCAGCCCAACCGCCCTCGTCCAAGTTGCAGTCCTGACAGTCGAAGAAATCACAGCACCTTCATGGGCCCAGCCCATCCTCAATTTCCTGGTGAACAAAGAGCTGCCGACTGATGAGATCTCGGCCCGGCAAGTGCAACGCCGGGCAGCAGCCTACTCCATAGTCAACAGAGAGCTTGGGAGGCGCACCGTCACTGGTGTCTACCAGCGCTGTGTGGAGCCGGAGCAAAGGCCAAGTGATTCTCAAAGATATCCATCAAGGCGAGTGTGGCCACCACGCGGCTTCAAGAGCACTTGTCGCCAAAGCCTTCCGCCATGGTTTTTTCTGGCCGACCGCTCTAGAAGACGCCAAGGACTTGGTCCAAAAATGCAAAGGGTGCCAGAAGTTCCATTCCAAGCCACATCAGCCAGCTTCTGCACTCAAGACTATCCCCATTGCCTGGCCCTTTGCCGTCTGGGGCCTGGACATGGTAGGACCATTCAAAACAGCGCGAGGTGGCATGACTCATCTGCTTGTCGTGGTGCACAAGTTCACCAAGTGGATAGAAGCCAAACCAATCAAGAAGTTGAATGGTCCGACTACTTTGACGTTCATCTCCGACATCACCATCCAGTATGGCATACCGCATAGCATCATCACCGACAATGGCACAAACCTTGCCACATGCGCCTTGGCCCGTTTCTGTGTGACGCAGGGCATCCGACTAGACTTAGCGTCCGTTGCCTATCCGCAATCAAACGGCCAGGTGGAGCGAGCAAACGGCCTCATCTTGTCCGGCATCAAGCCCCGACTGGTCGAGCCTTTGGAGAGTTCGGCCGGCTGCTGGCTCGATGAGCTGCTAGCCGTCCTCTGGAGCCTGCGCACAACTCCAAACAAGTCAACCGCCTTCACGCCTTTATTCCTCGTCTACGGTGCCAAAGCTGTCATCCCAACGGAAATAGAATTCGACTCCCCTCGAGTCACCACGTACACCGAAGAGGAGGCAGAAGAAGCACGACAAGACGGCGTCGATCTGCTGGAAGAGGGCCGGCTGTTTGCACTCAGCCGGTCCAGCATCTACCGGCAGAGCCTGCGCCGATACTACAACCGGAAGGTCAAGCCGAGATCTTTCCAAGAAGGAGACCTTGTGCTCCGGCTGATCCAGCGAATAGCCGGCCAGTACAAGCTCTCAGCACCTTGCAAAGGCCCATTCATCATCAGCAAAGTGTTGGGTAACGACTCCTACTACCTGATTGACGCTCAGAAGCCTCAAGCGCGCAATAGGGACGACTCCGGCAAGGAGACGGAGCGGCCATGGAATGCAAATCTCCTCCGAAGATTTTACAGTTAATGCAGTATGTACCATGCTACCTTTTGTATTAAGTACGAAGACTCCGGGTCCCCCGAGAAGACCTTGGGGACTGCCCTCTTCTATCTATATGATAAGAATTATGCCTATGAGTATGTAATTTTTTGTTATGCCGCTTGGCACCGGGTTCGACTAGTCGGCCCGGGGACTTGCCGCCTGGAGCTATGAAATGCTTCCTGCAGCCGGACAAGTAATGTGTGGCACTTCAGCCGTCTCCTGCCAGAAGCCGCAACTCGCAGAGCGACTGTCTGGTGGGCAGGAGCAAGGTAGAAAGGGTGCCCACATGAAAAATGGCTAAGGACTCAAAGCATATGCATAGTTTAAGCCGGCTTCCAGCCTTTTACAACCGGCTGTGGAGCAGCCGGCCTGCCGTTTTCTACTCAACTTGCTAAAGAACTCTAAACGGCTAAGTACTTGCCTTCCCAAAGTAGCTAAGTACTTGACTCCAAGAACAACGATCAGAGCGCTGTTTGGCTGGCAAGACGGCAACCGAGGGAAGGCGGCAAAGGAAAAATCCAAAGAGCAATAAGCAAGAAGAGATAGAACTTGGAAAAATATTTACATAACAAAGGCCCTTGGCCGATCTTCAACAAAGTTCAAGATACAGCCCGTGGGTGGAATTGTGCAAAATTAACAAGTTCATCGAGACTGATAGACAGGCGAAGTAAAAAGATAGAGTGGCAGCCTAGGAAGCAAGAGAAGGGTTCGGAGGATCGGAGGAGTCGGCGGTGCCAGTTGCCAGAGCGGCCGGCTAGTCGGTCTCTGCTTGATCGCCTCCGGCGGCAGCTGGCTCGGTCGGGCGTGGCTCGTTCCTGGAGGCGCGGTCGAGCTGAGGTTGGCCGTCCGCTCCGACCTCTGGCGCCTCCTCTTCGCCTCCCTCCTCCGCCTCGCCTTCTTCCTCGCCGCTGGAGTCGATCACCTCCGCCGAGTCCTAGCCGTTGTTCGTGTTCAGCCCATTCCGGCGGTGCCTCGTCGCTGTTTTCAACCCGCTCCGGGACGAAGATGCTAGTGTCGGTGTACTCGGCAAATGACGCCGCACGCTTGACGAGATCGTCTTCCACGACAGCCAACAACTCCTGAGCCTCCAGCCGGAATGTGGTCGGCTGGGCCAAACTCGGCCCAGGGTACCACGCCTTGACGAACTCCAAGGACCGGCGCGCTCCAGCCCAGGCCGAAGAGCCCTTCCAGGCCTCAAGACGGTCGACCGCTACCTCCAGCCAGTCGGCAGTCTGACTGGGGGTGCGCGGTGTCGGCATATCTAGCAACAGGGCGGCGATCGCCTGGGAGCCGACACGCTGAAGCCGGCGCAGCATCCGGTGAGCCGGCTGAAGACGAGCCTCGATGCTCAGGATCTGCTCGCTAAGGGTTCGGGGGGCGTCGGCGGCGATCTTCGCGCCGTCCGCCCTCCGCCCTTCGCGATCAACTTCGATGGCCTGGTTGGCGGCTTTCGAGTGGCCAGGGAAGAAGTCTGCCAAGACAGAAGCGAAGAACAAAATTAAAGACCAGAAGCCGGCTTGACCAACAGCCGGCGGCGCAAAGAAGAAAAATGAGGGAGGCTCACCATCGACTATATCCTCGATCTCGTGGTAGCCGGAGGTCAGCATCGCCTCCTTGTCAGTCCAGGAGGAGCGCTCGCTCGCGAACTCAGCAAGGAGGTCGGCCTCCTTGTCCTCCGCCTCCTTCTGGGCCTTCTTGAGGAGCTCCTTCTGTTCTGCCAGTTGCGTGACCAGTCGGTCGTGCTCTTCAGCCAGCTTGCTGCACTCCTCTTCCTTGACGCGTAGCACGGTGTTGGCTTCGCCCAGCTGCTGCTGCAAGGTGGCGTTGGCCTCTGCGGAAGAAAGAAGAAAACAAGGGTTAGTCGCCAACAAAGAAGAACAGTCACTGGGGAGATCCGGCCCGACTGCTCAGCAGTCGGCCCGAATCTCGGGGACTACAGCCCACAGGTGCGCCAGTGTGCCCCCGCGAGAAAAGGAGTCATCAACAGAAAGAAGAATAGTGGCCGGGGAGATCCGGCCCGACTGCTCAGCAGTCGGCCCGAATCTCGGGGACTACAGCCCGCTGGTGCTCCAGCGCGCTCCCGCAGAAAAAAGAAGAGGACTTACTCCGGCTGTCCGACAAGTCGGCGGTCCGCTGAGCCAGCTCCTAGACGTTGGCGTTGAAGGCGGTCATGCGGAGATTGTGGTAATTCTGTGACAAAACTTTCAGACAAGTGTAAGTGCTTGAACTGCCGACAGAGTTCGAGCCGCCGCTCGGCAGCCGCCTCAAACTCGGGACTACACCCGGTGGTGCGCCCACCGAGAAGCACAATAAATAGAAGCAAAGAAGAAGGAACGACCAATGGCCTCTCGCGATGCCGATGCGCCTTGTTGCAGTTCTCGATGGCTCGCCGCTCGGATCTTGGCTTGGACGTCCAAAAGCGCCCGATTCAACGGGCCCGTCCCGCCTCCTCGCACCCACCCAGTGGGCGCGGCGCTCGTCGCCTCGGTGTCCAGGATCGAGGAGCTCGCGATGCCAGTCTCCAGCGGGCGTGGCACCGAAGCCGCCTTTGCAAGTTGGCGACGCGTCGGTGTACGGACCTCGAGAACCAGGCCCGCCACCACCTCGTCTTTAGTCGGCGGCACCGGCGGGTCCGTCGGCTGCCCGCCTTGGCGCTCCTGGATGGCGGCGGTGGCGGCACGATCACGTCCGGCATGGCGGTGTTGCCGCCGTCCCTCTCCATGACCGGGTTCTCACCGCCGGCCTCCCTAGTCTGTGCCGTGAACTCCCGAGGTGGCGGCGCGGAGTTCAGAGGAATGAAAAAAACCGCTGATTGGCGGTGCGTGGCTTCTTCAGCCTGCTTCTTCGCCGCGTCGGCGGCCTCGGCCTCCGCCAGTTTCTTCTTGGCGGAAGCCTCCGCCTTCTCCAGGACGGCGGCTTCCTGCTCTTCACACACTTCTCGCGCGTTCCGCTCCCTCGCCTCCCGGAGGTCGGCGGCTGGGTCGATCCGCCGAGCGGTGGCGGAAGTCTCTGCCGATCCCATGATGGAGGCGGCAGCCACCTTCTCAAGAGAGAGGGGAGCCCTGGACCCAAGGGAAACAAAGCAAAAGACTAAGACCAGATCAACGAAGAAAAGATGAAGGTGTAAGGGAAGGTAGCACTTACGCAGAAACCAGCTGCGGCGTCTTCACCTCCCTGTGGAAGCGGTTGGCCTTCGCGGCCGCTTCGTCCCGCTTGGTCGCTGCGGCTGAGCCCTTGGGCTTCTTCGGCCGACTGCCGAACATGCTCGGCGCGCCCTCAGATTTCTTTTGCGCCGCTTTGGGCGCCCGCGCGCAGAAGAGCTCGCGCTCGGCTGGCCGGCTCCTGGCTAGTGGCGCGGGCGACTTCTCGAAGTCGCCGTGCCAGCCTGTCCTCGAGGCTGGCTCCGAGCCTCGAGCCGCCGCTCGCCGCCTCCCGTCGGGCGTTGCCCCTCCAAGGCCGCCACCCCCAAGTCGGGGTCGTCGACGTTGCTCTTCGCCCGGTCGGGGAGAATTCGTGGTCCGGCCCCGCGTGCCAGTTGCTGGCTGGAGGAGGGGGCTCTGGCCAAAGGCCGATTGGTCAGACTGGACAAGACGGACTCGGCGACAAAGTGTCAGAGAAAAAAGAAAAAGAGGCAACTCAGCGTGGGCGGAGGGTTGGCGCGTGAATACGGCTTCTTGCCGAACCGCCACTCTTCCGAGAGCTCGCATTTGCAAGATAGTTCACCATGTAGGCTACCTCTGCGTGAGGCATCTCCTTGGTGCATAGCCGGCTCGGATCCCGATGCCCGCTCATCTGGCAGATCATGTGAGGGCGGCCCTGGAGCGGGAGCACTCGGCACGCCACGAAGGCGGCCTGCAAATCAGGCCCGGTCAGGCCCTCCGACTGCGTCAGCACTCGGGGCCACGCGATGGCGGTGGCTGCAGTAGGCGTCAGCGTCCTGGCCTGGTACGACCAGTTGGGCTGCCTTCCAGCTAGCGGGCCGGCTGCGTAAGCCGGCAAGTTGACCCAGTCGCCCTCCGCGAAGACGCTCTTCACGTAGAAGTACGACCGCTGCCACATCTTCACCGACTTTATCAGCGTGATGGAGGGAAACGGATTGTCGGCCCCCGACCTCCGCACCGTGATGAACGCGCCACACTGGGCGGGCACGCCTGTGACGTGGGTGCCGAGCTTGGTGTAGAAGAACTCCCCCTAGAGCTCGATGGTGGGGAGGACGCCGAGGAAGCCTTCGCACAAGGTGACGAAGGCAGACAGCAGCACCACCGTGTTCGGGGTAAGGTGGTGCGGCTGGAGTCCACAGAATTTGAGGAAGGACTGGAAGAAGCCGCTCGCCGGCAAGCCAAGGCCGCACAGGCAGTGTGAGCGGAAGACGACCCGCTCGCCCTCCTCCGGCTCTGGCGAGATTTCTCTCTTCGGTGCGAGGCGGGCCCTCACGAAGTCCTTGCTGGGCAGCCGACGCGTCTTGCGGAGGAAATCGACGTGGTCGTCGTGAACTTCCGAGCCGTCCCACGCTCTGGAGGGCACCACGGGGGGCATGACGTTGGAAGAAGAGCTCATCGGGAACGAGTCACTGCGACGCTCAGCCTGGCTTGGGGCGCAGCGGCGAGAGGAAGAAGAAAGAGGAGGCAGTGAGGAGGAGGGGCGCGCGTGCTCCACCGCTCCCACTCCTCCGCCTACTTATAGGCCTATGGGCTGCGAAGCCGAGGGGGCGAACGTGGGATTTATTGTGCCCACTACCCCACGCCTCATCGCTTATCGCATGAAGTTATCGCGCAGAATTCCGCAGAACTCAACCGCCCACCTCGGCCGCAGCGGATCCGCTCGCGTGCCGAGGCATGGTAGTGGCAGGCCCTGCCAGCAGGTGTGTCCCGTCGCCCGCGTGGGTGGGCAGGCTGGCCCGGCCGCTCGCTGCCACGTGACAGGCCCGAAGCGGGCGGTGGCCTAGAAGCTTAGCTAGCACGCCATTTGCACCCCGCCGAGGCATTCGAAAATTTTGGACAAGTCAGATTGGGCGAGCCTGACTCCAACCAGTCGGCCCGACAGAAGACGGACGAGGCTCTACTGCAAACACCGGGAGAAGGAAACTGCTGAGGCTCCTTGACCAATCACCCACGGCGCCTCACCAGCTTCGGGGACTACTTTCGGAGTAATGGGCCACGGGTAGGCTAACCCGAAGCCCAGAACCTTTCAAGACATCGGGGCTGACTGCACCCCTCAAGACGACAAGATGAAGAGCCGCCTCTTGGAGGCCGGCTGAAGGAATAGCCGGCTGCCCATAAACGACCGAGTCCTGGAGGCAAGGCCAAGTCAATCCGACTCCTATCAGGCGGCTTCTAGAGAATCCGGCCCCGAGGAGTCGGCCTGCGGCACCTGCAAAGCCCATGCCCTCGCCAGAGGGCACGGGATGGGGAATGGCTATAGTGTAGCCCATCCCCTCCCCCTGTCCAGGCAAGCATGGCCACAGTGCACCGTACCGGCGGAGATCTCCGCCCGGTGCAGCACTATTGCCACGCCATCCTTGACATCATCACGAGAAGGCGGAGTCCTATTCCCACGACGGCCTGTCTGTACGGCCCAAGGACGATGACCCCCCAGTCAGCGAGAGTCCAGAAGACGGCGAGAGCCCTACCAGTCGGACCCGAGGGAGGTCGGCCCCTAGGAGTCGGCGCTGCCCTTCCTCGGGACCCACGCGCCATTAACCAGACGAGACAGGGAGTGGCTATAGTAATCGCCCGCCAGGCGGCGGAGCTGTAGCCATGACCCCCTGACCAAGCATGCGTCATTAGAGACACAGCAACAGTGATCAGCTGCCGACAAGACCCGGGAGCGGCGGGTACGGCCTGTCGGCCCCGTACCCAACCAGTCGGCGGGGCCCACCAGGCGGCAGGCCCCAACAGTCGGCGGAGAAGCCGGCGGCCAAAGAGGCTGACGGCTGGGCCCTACACCCGGCCGGATTACCAATGTACCCCTAGGGGGTAGGCTTATATAAACCTCCCAGGGCACCCATGCAAATGGTTCCGAACCTGTTAGAACGAGACCAGATCGTAGAGGAAGGAGGGATCTAGCCTTGCCTTCTCCTACCTCTAGCATACAGCTCGAGGAGCACCTGTGTATTCACTTGTGCCTTAGTGATCATGCGGAGACCCCGGAGAGCAGGACTAGGGGCGCTTCTGGGCACCGGCGACGTTCTACTCGCTCCCACCATGATAAGCCATACTTTGGCATATGTCGCACCCAACCCCCGACAAGCGGCAGGATTTTTAATTTTTTGATTTACGGGAGCAGGCGCGGCAGCAATTAGTCATGATGACTACCAGAAACCCATCGCTCCCTCGATGTGAGAAGTCGTCGACTGGTGTTTTACCATGGTGAAAACCAAAAGATTCCCTGCTCCTCGGCTAGCTCCCTCCGCCTTCCCATAGATTGCAACCTGCATCACCAACGTCATGCGCCTCGAGAAGCAGAGGGACTTTGGTGGTGTTTAGGCACCCTCTGCATGGGCATGTCCATGTCTCAGTGCAACATGACCGTTGGATCAAACTCAGACGGTGCAGATAAGTCACTATAGCACAAAGCGTGTGGGTGTGTCTGGTTGCATTCTCATCTCAATATACTCCCTCTGTCTAGGTGTGTAAGTCACCTTACGAAAATCAAATAATCCCAAAACACTTAGGCACGGTACATTAACTCCCTCCCCGTTTCTTGTTTTGTGACATATCAACCAATAAGAGACGTGTGCCGTGGATGCTTTTGATGACCCACAAGTATAGGCACTACTAGGAAAAGGGCTATAGATGGGATGGACACTAATGGCGCACTGTACATGTGGTGCGCCATTACTAAATACTAATGACGCACAATGTGTTGGTGCGCCATTAGTGTGCAAATACTAATGGCACACCACATCCCACGGTGCGCCATTAGTAAAGAATAATTTTTCAAAACTACTAATGACGGGGAGTGGGAGTGCGCCATTACTATGTTGACATAGTAATGGCGCACCGCACCCACCGTGCGCCATTAGTAGTTTTGAAAAAAAAGTAAGAAAAAAATTTGTTACTAATGGCGCACCATGTCTCGGTGCGCCATTACTAGTTACTAGTAATGGCGCACTACCCACTGGTGCGCCATTACTAAGTTTTTTTCAAAAAAAAAATTCAAAAAAAATATCAATTTTTTTTAAAACTAGTAATGGCACCCCCCCTGTGGATGGCCTTTTCAGTTTTAAAAAAATAAAAGAAAATGATGGAAATGTCAAAAAAATAAAAGAAAATAAGTTTCCCATGTGATATGTGGTCTAGTTGTTGGGAGAATTTACAAATATGAATTTCGACTTTATTTGCAAAATCTCTCCGAAATTTGTAAATGGGCATAACTTTTGCATACGAACTCTGATGAAAAGTTTTTATATGAAAAATCATCTACTCAAAAGTTACATCCAAATTTAACTGGGGAACCCGTTAAACATTTTCAAAATCCCCAAAACCTAACAGAAAAAAAGTTACGGGTTTTCAAGATCTAGAGGCAAAAAAATTTAAAAAATTTCAAACTTACTAGTGGCGCACCGTGGATGTGGTGCGCCACTAGTAATAGAAAAAAATTGGTTTTGAAATTTTTTTTGAATTATTTTTCAAAAAATGATACGTAATATGACCGGGAAGTTTGAAATATTTTTCAAAATTTCATCATAGTCATGAACATGAACAAAGTCCTAGACATCAACAAGGTATAATAGGATTGATATGCTAGATATATCAACAAGTGCCTGTGAAGTGAGTTGTTGCTGGGGTTGGATAGAACTCTGAACTTTCGGGAAGTTTGACCACGGAGTGCGATTTGACCTGAGATTAAGCATATTGACCCGAGATTAAGCCATAGTGACCTGAGATTACGAAAAAAATTGAAAAAAAATTGAAATTTTAAAAAAAAAAATTTGAAAAAAAATTGAAAAAATAAAATAAAAAAATTGAAAAAAAATTGAAAAAAAAGTTAAAAAAAATAGAAGTGCGCCATTAGTATACGAGATACTAATGGCGCATCAGGTTATTTTAATGGCGCATCAAATGGTGCGCCATTAGTATATCAGATATTAATGGCGCACTACAAAAGCGCCATTAGGGAATCTAATGGCGCACAGGTAGTGCGCCATTAGTAGGCAAAACCGGTGCGCCATTAGTAGGCCTTTTCCTAGTAGTGAGGGGATCTATTGTAGTCCTTTCGATAAGTAAGAGTGTCGAACCCAACGAGGAGCAGAAGGAAATGATAAGCGGTTTTCAGAAAGGTGTTCTCTGCAAGAACTGAAATTATAGGTAACAGATAGTTTTGTGAAAAGGTAATTTGTAACGAGCAACAAGTAACAAAAGTAAATAAAGTTCAACAAAGTGGCCCAATCCTTTTTGTAGGAAAGGACAAGCCTGGACAAACTCTTATATAGAGAAAAGCGCTCCCGAGGACACATGGGAATTATCGTCAAGCTAGTTTTCATCACGTTCATATGATTCGCGTTCGGTACTTTGATAATTTGATATGTGGGTGGACCGGTGCTTGGGTGCCGTCCTTACTTGGACAAGCATCCCACTTATGATTAACTCCTATTGCAAGCATCCGCAACTACAAAAGAAGTATTAAGGTAAACCTAGCCATAGCATGAAACATATGGATCCAAATCAGCCCTTACGGCAAACACATAAACTAGGGTTTAAGCTTCTGTCACTCTAGCAACCCATCATCTACTTACTACTTCCCAATGCCTTCCTCTAGGCCGAAATAATGGTGAAGTGTCATGTAGTCGACGTTCACATGACACCACTAGAGGAGAGACAACATACATCTCATCAAAATATCGAACGAATACCAAATTCACATGGCTACTAATAGCAAGACTCGTCCCATAATCAGAGGGGTATTAATATGCATATAGGATCTGAACATAGGATCTTCCACCAAATAAACCAACTAGCATCAACTACAAGGAGTAATCAACACTACTAGCAACCTACAAGTACCAATCTCAGACTTAGAGACAAGAATTGGATACAAGATATGAACTAGGGTTTGAGAGGAGATGATGCTGGTGAAGATGTTGATGGTGATTGACCCCTCCCAATGAGAGGAGCGTTGTTGATGACGATTGCGATGATTTCCCCCTCCCGGAGGGAAGTGTCCCCGGCAGAACAGCTCCGCCAGAGCCCTAGATTGGTTCCGCCAAGGTTCCGCCTCGTGGCGGCGGAGTCTCGTCCCGAAAGCTTGCTTATGATTTTTCCTCGGACGAAAGACTTCATCACTACAAAAAAAACACTTCCGTGATGATACGTGTTTGTCACAGTAGGTCGCGTTTTTTGTCATGCATGTACATCCATGATAAATTTATGACAGAATCAAGATAGTCATACATGTGCTATCGTAGAAGTGTTCCATGACATTACCAAAATTATCATCACGGAAGTGTCCACTTCCATGACGATAAATCGGGCGTCACAGAAGTGCTTTCGTCAAGGGTGGCCGACACGTGGCATCCACCATAATAGAACGCCGTTAAGCTATCGGGTCGGGTTTTGGATTCGATAACCCGTTAACAGCCCCGACCAATGGGGATTTTCCACGTGTAAAATCATCATTGGCTGGAGGAAACACGTGTCGACTCACCGTTGGGACAGATGTCATCTGTTCATTGGACCGAAGTCGCCTATGATACGGCGACACGTGGCACGGCCCAACAGAGGCCCATTCCTGTGAAAAGGCCGGCCCGTTTGACTTGGTCAAAAGGTGGCGGCCCGGCCCACGGTAAGCCTGTTAATGGCTTGTTCGCATATAGCCCATTTACAGCCCGCTAACCCAGGGCCCGTTTCGCCTGACGGTGTCCTAGACTAGGGGGTACTCACCACGTTGTCTCCCGATTAGTTGGATTGGGCCGAGGATCCCCATGGCCGTATACACATAGGCCAGTCCGCACAATTGCCGCATACAAGGAAGATTCCACAAGACTTGGCGATCAAGACAAGGACTCCTCCCCCACCGGCGTATTCGGCTAGGACTCTTGTTATCCTAGGCCTCTGGTGCATTATATAAACCAAGGCCAGGCTAGTCGATAGAATATACAACAATCATACCATAGGCTAGCTTCTAGGGTTTAGCCTCTCTGATCTCGTGGTAGATCTACTCTTGTACTACCCATATCATCAATATTAATCAAGCCGGAGTAGGGTATTACCTCCATCGAGAGGGCCCGAACCTGGGTAAAAACATCGTGTCCCTTGTCTCATGTTACCATCCGCCTAGACGCAAAGTTCGGGACCCCCTACCCGAGATCCGCCGGTTTTGACACCGACATTGGTGCTTTCATTGAGAGCTCCGCTGTGTGTTCGGCAAAAGGTCGATGGCTCGCCTGCAGATCAACTGCGACTTTGGCATCTTCGTCACCAGCTCGACTGGTCACCTTGGTTCGACCAAGGACTGCGCCCTACCTCCGATCGTCATGTTCGGATGATGGCCTTCATCAACATCAACTCCGATCTCTGTCAAGATCATGGAGGAGTCATCTAGGGAGCCCGGGGGCTCAACGTCAACATTGCCCTCGGGCGACCGTACTGTTTTTCTGGACAGCGGACTTGTGTCCGCCGCCACCGCCTTCTCAAGTGTCGTTCTAACGATAGTTTCAGTGGTGCGGAATTAAGTCTACAACAACCCTGGAAAATTTCGTCGAGTTCCGATGGAGGAATCTCTGGCAATCTCCGATATACCGGAGCCGCATTGAATCTGGACGAGAATCCGGACGAGTTTAGGGCGTGGTGTCCAGATTCTAGCTCAGACTTCCTTTGGAAGATCCAACCGTTTATCGGCTGCAGAATTCCTATATCTACCACCCCTCAAAATTTCAGCTCAATCTGACCGTACAAACTCCGAGAACCTTCTGATTAGTGCATCACTTTTCGGATCTGTTTTCTGCGTCAAAACGAATCCGACCCGAGTTCGTCTTTTTTATGAACGGGATTGCAGACATCCTTTTTGAAGGAAGTTTTGTATGGGGTATTGTGTTTTGTTCCCGAACACATCCCACTAACTTTAAGATCTTTTGAACATGATCTTCAACATCATGCTGGTGTCAAACCAGTCTGGCAATATTGCTCCACGGCCGCCGACCCGCTTAGACATCGTTGTCACTTTGTTGAGCCAAGCTCAACTTCTTCGGATCATCATCTCGGCAAGCCGAACAAGAGTCCGCATCGCGAAGGATAAATCATCACCAACATCGCCGCCCCACGGATTACACGGAGCGGCATACCCAAGATCGCCGCACGGTCGCTTCATCAAGCCGCATCGACCACGCCACGACCTGCATCGGCAGGGCCGCACTATTACTTCTTCAAGCTGGTCTCCATCACGCCGACCTACTTCGACATCTCGGCTGGACCAGGGGCTTCGCCATCTCTTCATCAACCTACTCCGGACACTTCGGCGTCACTAGCCGACCAGGCAATGGGTGCGCGAATCAAGTCCCAATTTTGGGGAATCACCTTCCTTCGGATTGCTACAACAAATAAACCAGGTGCTATTAATCCTAGTATTTCTTTTTGCTTGTTTGGGTTAATTTTTCCCAAGGAATTATTACACTGGTTTGTCCATCATATGTACACAGGTCTATCAAATGGTGGCCGCATTATCAACGGTCGCATGATGGTTCAGTCAGTTTTCGTACATAGTCCAGCTAACGCCGCATCCGGAACTCGGACCGACCTATGAATCCAGGCTTTGCCACGCCTTTATTGCATTACGCCGACGACCTGCATCGACATCGACTTCGGCGCCAGGCCATATTTCTTTTATTACTCACTTTGCATAAATTATTTATTATGCAACGATTTTTTTAATTATCATTATTACTATTATCTCTAGTTTGCACTATTTTCTGTGCACAGGAAAATGATCCGGGGACTTCGGCGTCACTCTGCAGGTCTGCATTGACCGTGCTATGTCACCACTTCGGCGTGTCGAGCTCTGCGCTCCGCCACCTCGGGACCGGCTTGGGGGATGGAACCTTGTCCCAGATCAGGCTCGGATCACGCCATCAATACCGAACACATTAACCAGCTAAGTAGCTTTCATGCTCAAAGCTTTAATTTCTAACTTGTGTTCGGTTCGACCAAGCATTATACTTTTTCGAAAATTTTGCTTGTAAAAATTTTCTTGTCCAAACTTTGTTTGTGACGCATAAATTCAAATACCCAATTCATTTGGGGCTTCCTTCATGAAGCTTTTCCTCTTGCATATGATTATACTTGTACGGATTCGCTCCTTGTTCGTGTATTATGCCACAATATGCACCATATTGACTTAAGCGATTTGCAAGCTGGGTTGCCTCGCCCTGTGTTTACCCCCCACGCTGCCGATTGTTCGGCTAGGGAGTAAAGGAGCACCTCTGCGATTGTCACGATCGGGTCACCCGAGCCGGACCTCGACCGGGTGAAGCCAAAGCTAGCACTCTTACTGTTTTCAATAATGGTCGGCACACAACAGAACTCATGAGTACAAAAATCTATTGCACAAGTCTCATATTAACAATGAGCACCGAGAAAGGTATCGGTGGGGTACTATTTTCTTCAAGATGCTTCTTACACTTTATCAAGAATATAGCATAAGTTCCCCGAGCGCGCTTTGTCTCTATTACCTTATGACCTGATTGCTCGGTTATTGGAAACACCGCCAATATTCTCGACAAATGGAGTATATAACACTTTTCGTCCTCGACCAAGAGGGAGAAGCCGACGGCCGGTTAAGACGCTTTAAAGTTCGGTTGAACATAGATATGATATAAGTACTTCGCACATACAATCATTCTTTAACCCAAGTCACTTGGGGGCTCTTATGTTTATTTGAGCCGTTTTATAATAAGTGTTTTTCTTCTTAGTCATTGCAGAGTTTTTATTATTATTTATCACTCCTTTTCTCGACACGAGTGTGCGGTCACTAGCCAGGGAGCCTAATTTCTCTCTCAAACCGCAAGAGTTTAGTTTTCTAAACTGGCCTAATGAGCCGTAGGCTGACCCGCTTGAAGTCTTGAGATAGGATGTGTCATGTTAAAGCACGACAGAAGCACTTTTTTTTCTAAAGTCCAATTTTCGGATTGGCACCAACACTTGATCTTGTTCGGACGTCATGTTTTTACTGGCGTTTTTTGGTTTTCCAAGCTTTTGGCACTTTTAAACTATTTGTGTGTTTTCAGCACAAGTCTGGCAGTGCAATGCCGGACACCTTTAGAGATTCGGCAAAAACGTTTTCGGATATTGCTATATATGCATCAGCTTCGAATTGTGTCTTCGGTCAATAGTTGGGTTGCCCGGCTCCTGCGCTTGCCTCCTACGTTCCGCTTTGTTCGGCTAGGTGTGCAAAGGGAGAACCACTGCGATTGTGCTTCCAGCTCGCATGGTCAAGCACCTCAGTGGAGAAAGCCGAAAACTGACTGTCACAATAGGTGTAAACTGGTCAGCGATCCGATGACTATATTAAATGACGGGCCATTCAAAACATTGTCCGAAGTGTTTCCGGTTGACCTCGACTGTCACCGAACACTACCGGGGGCTAGTAACTGGCCTCCCAAACTAAATCCTCAATATTTTGCTCTTACATTGGAGCTGAGGTTTCATGATCACGCTTAGGATGACAACCCAAAGAAAGGAACCGATAGCGGGACTATTTTCTTTGGAAGACATTTCTTCTGTTAAATAGTAATATAACATATCTCTCTGCGTACCTTTGTTTATAAAATAGTATGGCCAGATTGCCTTGTTTGTCGTAAATCTTTGCCCTCATAAATGCTTTATAAAATAGGACAAACACTCCTCGACTATTAGCCGAGGAGGTTGAAGCCGATGGTCGGTCAACAAAGTTTTGTACAATGCGGATCTGAGCATTAATGACATAAAGTACTTGGATACATTGGGTCATCACACATAATTTGTGATTTTACTATGGATATCGATCCTTATTTCAGCCACCTGTGCCCGCATTAAGGCTCCGGGGCTACTGGGCTTTGGGCTTATATATTATTTACAAATATTAAAGGGGCACATCAATCCCCTGATCTGGTGTTTCCACCCGACCATTGTCTCGGGGCATTGCCTGTCCAATGCAGAAAAAAGTGTAATACAGTCTCCGAGGAGATTTTGATCCTCAGGTTGGTCGGCCGCACCCAACCTAAGTCTTGAGGACTGAGCACGCCGCTTTTTGTGTCCCGAAGTATTCTGTCGAGCTAGGACTTGATCTTCAGACCGATTTTGCAAATCAACCTGATCTCAGCGGCTACGGGGATCAGCGGTCTTATGTCATCCTTCATGTGCATCTCGGGTTTTAGACCGATACCTACCTTGAGGGCTACTAGCTATGTATCTCGGCAGAGAATAAATTGCACCAACCAAAATATTGACAAAAATCGCCCACATTCGGGTGGTGCACCACCTCGAAGCAGTCCGCATAAAGCTCGGGCGCTAGTGGCTGGCTCCATAGAGGGCATTTCCGCATTAAGCTCGCTAAACTCCTTCAAACTTCTTTGAACCAAGGTGATTTATTTACACCTCGGATACAGTCCGGCGTTGGAGCTCGGATACAGTCCGGCGTTGGAGCTCGGATACATAGTCCGCGTTGGAGCTCGGATACATTCCGGCGTTAGAGCTGGAAGCAGTCCGACATTGGTGCTCGCTGCAAAGATACTCAATGCAGTCCGCGTTGGAGCTCGGACGCAAGAGGATGCCGCCGCCGGGAACAACTTCAAACCCGAGGTGTGGCATAAAATAACAAGGCATTGATAAAGGTCGAATCTTAAAGGGCTCTCGGATACCCAACGGTAAACTCTTCAGATGCACTTAGGCGATCCTCAAGATCAAGATGAGAAGATTTGTTGAACCAGTTTTCAAGACCGACGATCAAGATGAAGAACAGTTCGAAGAATCGAGGAGCATCCCCAACTTGAAGACCGGTTCAGGGGCTATCGACGGTGTCCCGGACTAGGGGTACTCACCACGCCGCCTCCCGATCAGTTGATTGGGCCGAGGATCCCCATGGTCAGATACTCATGGGCCAGTCCGGACAGTTGCCGATACAAGGAAGATTCCACAAGACTTGGCGATCAAGACAAGGACTCCTCCCCACCGGCGATTCGGCTAGGACTCTTGTTATCCTAGGCCTCTGGTGCATTATATAAACCGAGGCTAGGCTAGTCGATAGAATATAAAACAATCATACCATAGGCTAGCTTCTATGGTTTAGCCTCTCTGATCTCGTGGTAGATCTACTCTTGTACTACCCATATCATCAATATTAATCAAGCAGGAGTAGGGAATTACCTCCATCGAGAGGGCCCGAACCTGGGTAAAAACATCGTGTCCCTTGTCTCCTGTTACCATCCGCCTAGACGCACAGTTCGGGACCCCCTACCCGAGATCCGCCGGTTTTGACACCGACAACACCCTATCAGAATTAGGCCCAGTAGCGTCATCTGGGCCGTTCCATATGATTCAGCCCATTTTAACTTCCGGCCCATGTGTGGCCCATGACTTCTTTCGGCCCATATGAGGACCTTTGTAACTCTTGGCCCATTAACGGCCCATGGTGAAACTGGCCCGTAATGAACAAAGTATCACTTTATACCCATTAACGGCCCGTTATTCCATTGGGCGCTTCAGCCCGTTATCTTTTGGCCTTCTCGGGGCCCATTGATTCTTAGGCTCATTTGCAGCATTCGTTACATACGGCCCGTTACTATCATTTTCTGCTTATGGGCCAACTTCAGCCCGTCGTTACAGTCGTCCCGTTTGCGGGCCATTTATACGTTGGGCCGTTTTCATGTAAAAAACCCGTTGGGCTGTTTTCATAGAGTTATCAAATACGGCCTATTAACGGCCCGTTATGGTCCACGAATAGTACGGCCCATGATTGGCGAAATTGATACGCCCCGTAGAAAGCCCATGGATCCTACGGCCCGTATGATGCCCATGGATAGTACGGCCCGTAGAAGGCCCATGGATCGTACAACCCGTAGAAGGCCCATGGACCCTACGGCCCGTAAAAGGCCCATGGACCCTAAGGCCCGTATAGAAGGCCGATGGATCCTACGGCCCGTATAGAAGGCCAATGGATCCTACGGCCGAACGAAGGCCCATGGATCATACGGCCTGCAGGAGGCCCATGGTTACAACAGTCTGTGTGTTTCCATGATTATTTTGGCCTAGTTACCAAAAATAGGCTATTGTGGAACCTAGAAAAACACAGAAAAAGAACTGCAGTGACTACAAGCAAACAACTAAATAAGACAATAAGGAAATAAATAAGCAAACAATTAACACTAGCCTATTACCACTATTACACATATTACATCCACTGGGCATCAAAGTTCGCCACCAGTGCAAATATAGGGAACAAAGCAGCATATTACATACACTGGCCGTCAAAATCGGCCACCAGTGCAAATAAATGGGGCAGCAAAACAAGAGCATAACTGAAACTACTTCAGAAGAGCTCAAGAACGTTATCCTGGGTATCCACCATGCTGGCAATAAGCTTAGCAAGTTGATTAGCTTTGTCATGTTTGGCGCTAAAATCCTCCAACGCTTGCAGTTGCACCAGAAAGTATGCATCTGAATGCTCCAGGGACTTCCATAGTCCTTCCGCTTCTTGTCGCAGCACAGCTGATCGATGTCTTTCAACTTGTAGTTGAGACTCAAGAAACCGAACTGATTCGCATAAAGTGAGTTTGAATAGCTTGTGCAAGCGGTAGTGGCCATAACTCTAACACTAAACCAAGACAGACTTTGGGGTTGTCTCATTGTCTTCAAGATAGTCTTCCTTAGATGTTTTATCAGCTTTGTTGGAGACCAACAAGGATGTGTCACTATCCTGAACCTTATCGCATTACTTCCTTTACCATTGCTTAATAAGGCACTCTTCCCCAATATTCTCACAAGATTCTAAAAGAAGAAACAAGCGCATACATAACAAGTTTAGCATGTACTAGTATATGAAACTCATTTCGTGAACCAGTTCATTAGTAAGGTGGACAGGATTAAACTACCAAGTCTTCTATTGCCAAGTACTAATACATAATAAAAGCATCAAACAAACATATATCTATGTCCTATGGTCACCGCATTGTCTTGCCAAATCAAAATAGAGACACGGTTCAAATCATATCAGTTCAAGACAAAGCAGCAGTGAAAGAATACAAAGCGTGGGAAACTACACGGCACAACAAGATTTCAGATGGGTACCACGGGTCTACATGTACAACAACACTATTGGCTCACAGATGCTAGTAATGTGCATGATATGAAAGTCAACTGTATACACAATTGAAATTGAAATCAACAGAGCTATTGATAAGAGCAAACCTGTTAAAGAAACATGCGTGAACATACCTGCTGTGCCATTGGAGTTTCGATTGATCCTTCAATTTAAAAATAAGTTTGTATGAGTAAATAAAGTGATACAAGAGCAAAGCAACCATAGTTAAAAAGGCGCGCTTAAGCGAAGCGCTTAGGCGCGCTTAGGCTCTAGGCGCTATAAAACGCATTAAGCATAACTACGCATAATCTATGCATAATCGCGCATAAGCATGCGCTTTGATCAAGAAGCGCAAGGCGGTGGCAAACGCACAATTAACGCCTAGCGCTTTTTTGAACTATGATAGCAATGGAATCTTAAATTAGAACAGTTGTTCTTCAGGTTTAGGCACTTGTTCTACATGAACAGAGTACAAGAAGACGCAAGAATAAAATACTTAAAATAGAAAATGAGCTCATAGACCTTACCACATTCTTGGTTCGGGACCAAGATGTAACAAGGCGCTCCCAATCATCGTCCAAAGAATGTGTCTCATGAGAACGTAAGGAAATTTGATGAGTTTCTTTGCCGGTGAAGTACATTTTCTTCAGTAATTCCGACATCGCCACCAAGCATTCTTGAAGATAGCAGAGGTATTAGCACAGGTTACCTCATCCCGAAGTTTCCAAATCGGTCCTTTCTATAGAGAAAATGGGAAAATTTGTTGTATTATAACCATCATGGAGGTAGGATGTATGGGACGAAGCAAAGTAATTGCCATGAATAACATTACTTACACATAACTCCCGGACAAACACCTGAATCGGCATTTTCCTTCATCTTCAGATAATATTTCCAAGATGGGAAGATATGCACATACGATTTAACAACATCAAATGCGATAGATGCTAAACTATGACTGACTGGTTGTGCTTCCTCCACAGAATAGGCGCATTAACCGTGGAGTTGGGGTTCGCCGTGATAGTATCGCCCTTTGGGCAATCGGAGCTGCCTTACTAACTGCTCTTGTTTGGGAGCTCTGTGGTGGAGATGGTGCTGTGTCAACAGGAACTGGGTTAATATCGGCCGGGGTTGGGGTTAGATTGGGTGAAGCTGGTTCTCTGTCCATCGCAGTAGGGGTACAATCTGGGAGAGTTTGGGTTATGTGTGGTAGGGCTGGTTCTTGTGCATGTACAACTGGGGTGCTATCTCCACCAATAGGTAGCACTGTTTTATTTGAAGATCGTGTTTTTATTCCGCTAGATACTGGCATCACCCGCTCCAATTCAAATGGCTGACAAACATGAAATATAGTTGAATGTACAGACATTGTATGAGAGACAGATGCAATAGATAGTGTGAAAAAAGAGGGCATGAAATAGTTGACATGTATATTGTTTAACTAAAACGGATAGCATGACATAATTTCACATATATGATGTCTATCTAAACTGGATAGCATAGCATAACATAATTCAAAGATATGATGAATAACTAAACATGATCGCATGACATAATTCACCTACATGTTATCTAAGTAATCAGGATCGCATGATTTAATTCACATATGTGATTTATATGCTAAACAGAGGGCATTCGATATGATGTCTGAACTAAGAACATGGTGTTGAATATTGTGTATACGATGTCTAAACTATGCAATGCAAGACACGTATGCATGATATGAGCAGTATAACTGTGCCAAGTTAGAGCATACACCTCAGTGGGGGAATAGGACTGGTCATCTGTCTCTGAGTCCATCTTTGAGGAGCTATCGGGACCCAACAAGAGATCTGCTTCGACAGGTAGCACTATCTGCTCTGAAGGCCTTGTTTTCACTCCAGATTTTTCCATCACCCACCCAAATGGCTGATTCACAGGAAGAGTAGTTTAATGTACAAACATTGTCGACAAATGGAAATGTAATGAAGAAAAGGATGGGCAAGATATCATTCAAATATATGATTCCTGGTTAAACAGGATGGCATTGCACATTTCACATATATTATGGCTGGCTAAAAGACATGAGACTGCATAATTCCCATATATGATATAGAAACTAAACAGGTGGCATTACGTAACATGTCTAAACCAAGCAGATGACATATATGATGTCAAAAGTAGGCACTCAGAAGGCAAAATATGCATGATATGACTAACATCATCATGCCAAGGTAGAGCAAACACCTTGGGGGTTAAATAGGAGTGGTCAAGAAAGATCCTAATCCGCCTCGAACAGATATCTTCCTCTCGATTACAATCTGGAGAGGGTGGGGAGGGTTTCCATTGAACCCACCATGGGCGATGTCTCGCATGACATTGTATTGCAAGACAAAACTCTTCTCTTTTCTCTACATGTTCAGCATGACTGTACAATATCCGACATGCATACGAAAAAAATATGGTGAGATTATGTAAGGAGAGCATGCAAAAATTTAGAGTGATGGTAACAACTAGTGGATCGACATTTTTCCGTTGAACCAAAACAACCCTAATGGATCGACGTGAATGTATAGTAATAAGTGATGCAACAAGTGTACAACCTCTTTGCCGTAGCCGTGTCAACCTCAGAATCATTGGGTTGGTCGCTGAAGCAGTTGAGGTAGAGGTGGCTGTCAGAGGTGTGGAGGAAGATCTGAGGAATCTATAGACGGCGTCCAGGGCACTGCTCTGTTGTGATGGATCGTTCTGTCGTTGGAGCAGCTCCGGTGAGCCGTAAGACGTCAAGGCTGAAGAAGCACAAGACGGACATCGTCAATCTCAAGTGGGATTCTAATAGCATCTCCAATAGATGATGTAAAATGGATGTTAAATTAACATCACCAAAAACCACCCGACTACAACAGATGAGGTAAAAACTGTGGACTCTGAAATTAACTGTCGAAACTGAAATTTACTATGGAATCTGAATGCTACTGTCGAAACTGAACGCAATGGTAGCAGAGATGCACTTGACATGTAGTTTAGGGAGGGCCTGCAGTTCATCTTCAACCTGCACCCCCTGAGCCGCCAGCCACCACCGGCTGAACCGCCAGCCCCAGCGCCGCCTCGCCGCCCTGAAACAACTCGCCACCGCCGCCTCAGCCAGCTCTCTAGGCCCCCGGCCCCCACCCTGAACCCTAAGATAGATAGGGGTACCTCCCGACGAGCCCCGCCCCTGCTGCGGTGGTTCTTCCTTAACTCCGTGAGCCCCTCAGCCCCTCAAAATCGATCGACCCAAAAGTCGATTCAGTCGACTGAAGTGTGGCTTAATCGGAGCAGAGCAGTAGCACGAGCGAGGGGGAGAGCAGCAGCAGCATCTGGGCGAGCGAGTGATCGAGCGAGAGCCGGAGCAGCAGCAGCAGCGTGAGCGAGCGAGAGCCGGAGCAGCAGCAGCAGATCCGGCTGGTATGGACGCCGCCGTCGAAGGGGCCACGCACTGGGGGAGAGCCACCGTGGAGATGTCGCCCGCAGCGTCAGCTTCAAGGTAGCCGCTCCATGAGGGTGCGGGATGAAGCACCGTCGGGGCCGGGAGGTCGAGTTAAGGAGAAGGTGCGATGCGATGAGTGTACAACCTCTATGGTGGCGCTGAGTAGGCCTCAGCTTCGTCCAAGGAGTTGGTGAGGATGCTGCGGTTCCGGTGGAGCAGGTTAAGGCGGCGCTGTGGGGATGGAGCACCAGCGATAGACGAGGCGATCATCAGATCAGCTCCTTGGAGGTGGATGACGGGGCGGCTGAACCGGCGGGATGGCGAGATGGACGACGAATCCTCATCCGGGGAGGTGGACGAGGGACGTCGAGCTGGTGCGGTGGACGACGTCGTCGGGGAAGAGGCTCTGGCTGGGCAGCGATGGCGTCGCGGACGGAGGAGGGTGGGGTTTCGCGGCTGGAGCGGAGAGGTTATGGCAGCCTGGGATTTCGAATGGCGAAAAGGGGGCCATGGGAGGGGGTGAAGCATGACTTAGGAACGCGCTTTTCCAAAATGTAGGGTGTGTTACAAAAGTACCCCCCAACAATTTGAACTAGCGGCCCTTTCGGCTCAGGGTTAGAAGGAGGATTTCGCGTGTCGGGATTTGGCAGCTGGAGGGAGTTTTCACGCGCGTTGTAATTTCGGGATAGCAAGGCGCGGGTTGTGAAGGCGCCAGTTTTGGGAGCACGATATCTGAATTTTCGAAATAACAAGACGCTGGTTGAATTTTAGGACAAGCCTAACGTAGTAATATTATACTTGTATGCACCAAATCAATTCGCACTTCCCTCAACCAAAAGAAAACGAAAAAATAAAACTATTCACACCACACAAAGAGAGAGTCTTGCCCCGCTTTACTATACAAATGTTATTCAAAGTTATCCCTCCTTCCATCTATATAGGGCCTAATGCTTTTCGATGCTTACTTTGACCAAATATTAGAGCAATGATATATGACATGCAACTTACACAAAGCACACCATTAACTTCGTCTGTGAAAGGTTCTTTCAATGATATAATTTTCACATTCTGCATGTCATGTACTATTAATCTTGTCAATAGTCAAAGGCGGTCTTAAAAATCTCATTACGCCCTATATAGATGGAAGGAGGGAGTATGAATCCATGTTATGTCCGATTAAATTTTTTCGCTATATATAATGCATGTAACCTACTCATACCAACATTTTAGTGCATTCCAACTGTCTATACTATCATTGTCGGCGCTCGAACGGGGTCCCAGACTTGCTCGCCTCAAGGCCTGCGGCGTCGCCAAACGGGGCCCATCACGCCCATCTTCATCAACACGAAGCTCAAGACCTCGCGAGGGGCCAAGAGCTGGGCGGACGGACGACAGGCGCTCTCGTGCACGGCCTCATCAGGCTGGCTCGCGAGGAGGCGGAGAGATCAAGGCGGGTACCTCACGAGGTGCCCATTACGCAAGCCATGATTTACCAAGGGCGCCAAGGGCGCCAGCCCGCCAAGTGAGTGTCCTCCTTTCCCTTTGGTGCAAAGGGAGCAAGCGCAGCGAGAGCATCAAGCATAGGCGCCCATTTCGTGCAACGAGACAAAGACCAGTCCAACGGCAGGAAGGAAGTCATTGTGGAGCCCAAGCCAAGGCCACCACCAGAGCCTTTGACAAAGCGAGGACCAAGTTTAGTCAGGATAAGTGTACCATATGTTCCCCTTCAAAATGGCCAATTGTTAGCGCCCTTCCCGCTCAATATTTGGGAAGAGGCCCAGGGCCTCTGCCTATAAATAGGACTAGCCACCCACAGGGTAGGGGGATTCAGGAAGATAGCAAGAGAACAAACGAGAGAGATAGAGAGAGGCGACTGAACTCCCCCTAGCAGTTCATCGCACCAGCCAAGAACAGACCCTCGCGAGGCTGTTCTTCCTTGTATTGTTCATCACCAACAGCCCAAGAGGCAATCCACCACACCACAAACTAGAGTAGGGTATTACACCACAATGGTGGCCCGAACTAGTATAAACCCTGTGTCTCTTATGCTGTTCCTTTCGTAGTTTAGATCCTAGCGAGGCGGCGGGGTGCAGGTAGGTAGAGGGCGAGATTCCGCGCGCACCCCAGTGTTCGAACCTCAAGGGTCTGCCGGAACCTGAAATCCGACATTTGGCGCGCCAGGTAGGGGTGCGCCGATCCACCTCCTGCCACTTCGTGTCCCGTCAGATCGTCCCTCA
The DNA here is from genome assembly GCA_021605205.1 of Aegilops longissima. Lineage (NCBI taxonomy): Eukaryota > Viridiplantae > Streptophyta > Magnoliopsida > Poales > Poaceae > Aegilops > Aegilops longissima. The sequence goes on from CM038682.1 coordinate 746,754,184, forward strand.
TCATGACCGCCACTGCTGGCAACCCTAGTCCCTGGGCGTCTTGGCCCGCCAACGCAGAGCTGCTCGCCTCGGGCGACCCCATGCCCCAGGCAGCTTGCGGTCCGCAGGGCACTGTGGGCCGCGGGCGACGCGGACAGGCTTTGATAACTCTCACGCTGCGGCAGGCGCGGTCGGCAGCGAGGGCCTCCAACCACGCCGCGGCAGCGACATCGTACACCCGTCGGGAGCAGGCGAACTCGAGGGCCGCGCTCACGGTGGCCCGGGAGCTACTGCAGTGCAGGCTACTAGAAGGCGGCCGCGACGTACTGCTAGAGCGGGTGGCAGAGCTCCTGGGCTTTGCCGCCTCGGGGGCTGATCTCTTCTGCACCCAGCTCCCACCTCTAGTCCAGGCGGCTCGCCAGGGTTCTCCCACGCGTCAAGGCCCCAAGGCTACCCAACGCCAAAGAAAGTTATCAAGACGGGCCAGCAGCAACGCTGCCTCCGCTCCCGGCCACCGAAGGACTCGTCGCGACCCACGGCCCCAGTGGGTCGCCGCGCTACCACCCCCAGGTGGGCGCTCCAAGCAGAACTGCATGGCACGCGGAGCACTATGGCGCGGCCTTCGGGATGACGGCCCCAGAGGAATACGTGCCCCACATGATGGACCAAGGGCACCAGCACGAAGGAGAACAAGGCTCGCTCCTCAGCCCAGGCTAGGGGGGACGAGGCGACAGAAGCTGAGCTCTTCCAAGAGCCCCATGAAGGCCCCACCGGCCATGCTGGAGGCGACGATTATCGGGTACCACTAATTCCTCAGGAGCAGGCATACGTTAATCATGAATCGCAGGAGGTGCAGGTCACCATAGCAAGCGGTTGCCCCGCTCCCGCAGTCTCCTACCCCTCGGGAGGAGGGCGCCGGTGGCTGCATGAGAGGGGCCGTGATCCGGCATCACCACCGCGCGCTCGAGCAAGGCGCTCAGGGAGGTAGGCCTCCGCTGGGAGGTGCCTCGTGGCCTGCCTCGGCGGAGGACCCATGGTCGCCGGGGAACTGGCGACCGCTTCTACCCCATCGGGCGGCGCCCTGGTTTCGGTCGCCGTTGATGGCACTAGAGGCGCTGCAAGGCGGGCCCTCGTCTGGGCGATATGAAGCAAGGCCGGTACTGTGAAGAAGGCCCAGTGCCCGTGAAGCTCGCCGCCTGCGACACTCTCACGTAATAATGAGTGGGGCTGTACACGCCTCGAGTCTCGGGGTGCCGCCTCAGCCCCGGGCTCCCTCCCACGCCCAAAGGGCAGCACTTAGCTCCGCTACCGGTGAGAAGACGCCCAAGTCTAGACTAGGTGCCGGACGCGCCTTTTTGGTTTGCTTTCATTGCTTTTCCCTTTGGTTGTCACTTTCCCCGCTGGATTTAAGTTGATTCAATTCGATATTTGCGTGTGTTTGGGAAGGGGTGTTTAGTCTCGCTCGAGCAATCTCTAGTGTTCTAGTTACCGCTTGCCTCAGCTGCCTCCCTCGTGAGCCCTCATGAGCCGGGTTGGGCCTAGCTTGCGCAGCCCAGATCGCCGCCACAAGATCCTCCTGTGAGGCTTTTTAATGCAGATCCTATGGGTTCGATCGAGACGCCGAACGCCACAGCCCTCCGCTTGCTATCTCTTGGCCCGCAAGGACAAAGGTAAACTAGCCAGCCACTAGGCATAGGCGCACGGGTGGTATAGCATCTACTAATATGCGAACACAAGTTTTACATGAGGGGCTCCTCCCAAAATGCTCTCACGACCGCCGTGGCAAAACCTGAGTTCTATTCGCAGGCAGAAACAGAACGGTGCGGAGTCACCGGATAAATCCCCAATGCATCCTCGGGGCACCTCCTGAATTGTCGCTGGCGTCGCTGGCCTCGCTGTCGCTTCCCTCGGCTGCCGCCAAAGCAGCGCCGTGGTTGCCCACCACGCCGCCTTCACAAGCAGCCACGATCACGCCATCGAACCAAAGGCCCTGACAAGGGCGTCCACGTTGTCCTCCACCCAGTGTGCTAGGTCGTCCCGGACGGCCTGGGGTACCGGGGCGATGGCTGCGTCGAAGTCAAAGTGAGGGTCCATATTCCAGAGATGGCTGAAGACTGAGAAAGGCGCGCCGAAAGCAGGGCGCGCTTCTCCTCCACCAACCTATCGGCTCTGACCGACCGCTCCTCCAGCCGAGTCATCGGTGAAGAAGTGAAGGTTGCCGCGCGAGTTAATTGCGTGCGGCTCGCCAACAGCCGCCACCGATGTTACCCAAGGCTGTGTTGGCTCTCTCCCGAGCGCAGGAGCATGGGGCCGTGCTCATGCTCCAGACACGCCACTGGCACATCTCGTCCGCGATTCTGTCACAAGAACGGCCTCAAATTTCATCCACACGCTTGGAAGAAGAAGCACCTCGGCACGGGAGGTAGTTAACTCCTCCTGCGACACCTCAAGGGCGGCCCAAAAAGCATCGGCCCGCCTTGTCACTTCCTCCTGCTTGGCCCTCAAGGCAGCGGTCCTACCTTCGGCCTCAGCCCGGATCAGCCCCAGCCTTTCCTCGAACTCAAGGCCGAAGTTTCAAGCGCGCCATCGCCACCCGACGCCTCGACCTCCTCCAGACGCGGGCCTCCCCAAGAGCGACATCATCCTCCGCCTCGCCACCAAGCGCCCCTTGTTTCAAAGGCCCAGATCACAGTCTTGGCCAGCGGCTTCCAGCCAGCGCCTCCCGCTTCGAGCTCATGGTCGCCTAATGCCACCCTCATCGACGCAAGGGCCGTCTCCAGTGAGCGGCAACGGGCCAGGAGTTCCCGCGCCCGCTCCTCCGCCGCCTCTCGCCGCCGGTCAGCTTCTCGAGCCTCTTCAACGGCCCGAGAACGGACCTCCCGAGAGGCCACCAGTGACGCCTTGGCCTCCTCATCGTCAAGATCATGCTGGTGGCGCGCATGGGCGACAGCCGCCTTCAGCTCGTGCCTCTCCGCGGCCAGGCGCAGGCCCTCGGCCTCGAGACGCACATCTTCATCAGCGAGCTCTTCACCGAGTAGGCTCACCGCATCAGCCGCCCTCCGAAGAAACCCTTGGCGAAGAGCGCGACGCAGACCAGAAGCCCATGGCAGGCCAGCTATGCCTCGAGAGGGCTCGCGAAGGAGGGTCGCGAGGCGTGCGGGGACGCGATGCGCCTCACGATGGCTCGCCTCCGCCGACCACTCACCAGGGCCTCCAGCTCGGAGTGCTCAAGACGGTGGAGAGGGCGGAGCCAAGGGGATGGCTCTCGACATCTCCGTGAGCTCGGCTGAAGGGGCTCATGGAGCAAGGATCAAGAAATCAACAAGAATCAGGAGCCAGAAAGGGGAAAGCTTACTCATCAAATGGCGGCACTTCCGCGCTTAATCAGCGACAAGGGTAATCGCCGCCTGGGCTTCCCTTCTTCCAAGAGCCTCAAAATCCATGCGGAATCGACTCCAAGAGTTGAGCGCAGGGGTCAACTCGCGACGAGGAAGGAGCGCCGAGACGATCGGGCGCGTGGGCGTCTGCCCCGAGCTCGCCGCCACCACCTCTCAAGGAGGGTAGTCGGGCCCTAGGGGCCTCAGCCAGTGCACCACGGGTAGCTGCTCGCCTCCCCCAACCGCGACAGCTGGGCCTCGGAGCTGCTCCTCAAGAGCGCCGCTGGACCGCCACCTCTGCGGAGGCCCCTCGGCCTCCAGCTGCTCAGGCCTCCCTGCACCGCCACTCAAGGAAGAGCCGCCACGGTTGACTGAAGGGCAGCCACCACCACCGGTTCTCGCGACACCCCATGAGGCCTCAGGGGCACAGCCCCACTGTCGGGTTGGGCATCCGCTTCACAAAGTCACCCCGCTGAGAAAAAGTACAGAAAGCACCCTTGCCGGACGCTGCCAGGTTGGGATCCCCAACAAGACCAAGAGCGCCTTCCTCGGCCAGCATCAAGTCCTCCTCTTGGGGCCTCATGCGTCTTCACGCCCACCAAGGCCCACATCCGCGGAATGGCGCCGAGAGGGGCAATGCGGCACAACAGGAACTCCTTCACCACCTTGGGCGCCGTCACACTCAAGCGCCTTAGAACGCCGGGCGACCCTGCACGAAGGCGAGCCGGGGGCTTGTGAGCATCTCCTGGCCCCAGCCTGAATTGGGGACAGCGAGTGATGTTGGCTCCGACAGCAGGGGGCTGGGCACCCCCACATCCACGTACAGCCACCGCCAAGGAACCCAAAGCGCCGCGAGGAAGGGTGAAGTCAATCCCTGAAGCCGCTGTTTCAAACGCAACAGTGAAGCTCACGCACCCTGAACATTGGGTGGGGTCAACAAGGCGCAGAGAGAAGAAGTGGTGCAGCAAGGCAACCGAGGGAAGGATGCCCATCATCGCCTCGCAAACAAAGGCGAAGACCGCAAGAAGAGTGATGGATCCGGACCCAAGTGCATCATATGGATCTGATAGTGGGAGAGTACAGCATTGAAGAAATCGGAGAAGGGGAACCAGCCCGCCTACAGGCGCCGGGCAAAATACTGACCTCGTGATTATCCTGTCAATGGCGAGTGGGACGCGGGCCAGCCGTCGTCCCGCCTCGCATTCGTTGAAGATGGTGGCTAAGGCCGAGCTGACCTTGCCCAGGCCCTCTCGATTGAGTATAATTGACCGATCAACGGCAGGGGCCGCCGCCGACGGCGAGCGAGGCGGAGGTATGGGTTTCTTCCCTCTTCCTTTCTTCGTCGGAGCCATGGCAACGGAAAGGGGGGGAGGAAGGTTAGAGATTGGATTGGGAGTAGAAGCTGGAGTTCGAGAGGAGGAAGAGTGGGGGATGGTCGAGCAGTGAAAAGGGGAGCGGCTGTGTGCGGCTACGAGTCCGCCTAGCACGGCACAAAATAAGGAGGCGGAGGAACAAAGCCACCCACGCCCAATCAACCGCCACGCTGGAGCCTAAGGCCGCAGGCTGTTAGGGCTCATGGCGCTCAGACTTGCCCTTCGCCTCTCGCCGGGCCAAGTCCGGGCGCGCTTTGGGCCCGGGGCTATCAGCTGCTCGGGAACGAGGGTCCCAGACTTGCTCGCCTCGCGGCCTGCGGCGTGGCTCAAAGGGGGGCCCATCACGCCCATCTTCATCAACACGAGCTCAAGACCTCGAGAGGGGCCAGACTGCTGGGCGGACGACAGGAGCTTCTCGTGCACGGCCTCATCAGGCTGGCTCGCGAGGAGGCGGAGAGATCAAGGCGGGTACCTCACGAGGTGCCCATGACGCAAGCCATGATTTACCAAGGGCGCCAGCAGCGCCAGCCCGCGCAGTGTCCTCCTTTCCCTTTGGTGCAAAGGGAGCAAGCGAGGCGAGAGCATCAAGCAAAGGCGCCCATTTCGTGCAACGAGACCAAGACCAGTCCAACGGCAGGAAGGAAATCATTGTTGAGCCCAAGCCAAGGCCACCACCAGAGCCTTTGACAAAGCGAGGACCAACTTTAGTCGTGGATAAGTGTACCATATGTTCCCTTCAAATGGCCAATTGTTGGCGCCTCTTCCGCTCAATATTTGGGAAGAGGCCCAGGGCCTCTGCCTATAAATAGAACTAGCCACCCACAGGGTAGGGGGATTCAGGAAGATAGCAAGAGAACAAACGAGAGAGATAGAGAGATGCGACTGAACTCCCCCTAGCAGTTCATCGCACCAGCCAAGAACAGACCCTCGCGAGGTTGTTCTTGCTTGTATTGTTCATCACCATCAGCCCAAGAGGCAATCCACCACACCACGAACTAGAGTAGGGTATTACTCCACAATGGTGGTGTCTCTTGTGTTGTTCCTTTCATAGTTTAGATCCTAGAGAGGCGGCGGGGTGCAGGTAGGTAGAGGGCAAGATTCCGCGCGCACCCCAGTGTTCGAACCTCAAGGGTCTGCCGGAACCCGAAATCCGACAACCGCTGCAATTCGAACTAAATTTGAATTCGTTTCTCTATTTCAATAAGAATCTACAATCATGATTGTTGCCAACTTCAACCATCATAGTTTCCTTGCTATCTGCCAGATATAAATCGGACGGCCTATAATGCAGGATGGCAGGCACACCATCATCAACAACTCCATTTTTTTATAAGAGTAGAGATAAAATATATTAAAAGTAGTATAACATGTTCATAAACACACCATGTGTATCACCGTTATATATATTCACACATGCGTCGGTTTAAAACACTATGATAAATTCTTCAAATATCCGAATTCGCTTTTTATAATGCAGTATATATGATGTCTATTCGTCTTTTACACCCACAAACCCTCTTATCTTTGTAGCTAGCGCTAACTTTCTCTTGTGCATGCACACGCCCGCATCCCTCTCACCCTCCCTCAGATTCTCTAGCTCCATCACAAGAAATTCCTTTTTTCACTTTAGGTCGTTCACCCATGGTGTGTGTAGGCATCCCAACTCCTTCTTTACGGCACACATCGATCGATATGCCTCTCTAGCCATGTGTGCCTAGCACAAACACAAGCTTCCCCTCTTCTCTTGTCACTGTCCATGCCTCACTCCCACCACTCTTTTCATCGCTCTCATCAAGACACTCCTCCCCGCCGATATAGTATGCCTCTGCACCATCTCCTACATGCATCCATCTCTCTCTATCCTTCTCCTCATGCCTCATTTGCTTCTAACACACACATGCATGTATACCGATCGATCTCCCAACATATACCTAGGTCGACTTTAACTACCCCCCCATCGATCGACGCATTCTCACAAGTTATGTCTCTCCTTTCTAACAAAGGGCGATTGATCTTCCTATGCAGTTATGTCTGCTTACCACAGCCACATTGTCCCCCTCATCATTCGTGCATGCCTCCCTGACCTGCCTCTCACACGCACGTGCCTGCACAACAAGCAGCCATGTCCTCTTATTGATATTATGTAGCATGCCTCCATTTGTCTAGCAAGCCTATCCCACCATTTGTTAGAAGCAACTCCACTACCACCCCTCCAACACTCTAGCTTTGTCTCTCTCCCAACCTTATTCCTCTCCCCGCACATATGCATGGATGCCGATCGATCTCCCTTAATACATGAGGCGGATCGATCTCCTTAATACATGAGGTAGGCCTCTCCTCCTCCACACATATACCAGCCATTGTACCTCTATAGTTAATTGGGCCTCCTCTTCCCCACCACACACCGATAGTCGAGCGATGCAGGTAGGTATCCATGCCACGTAGACAAACTGCACATGTCCCTCTCACGCTCCAAAGAGGGCCAGCCACTCTATATCTTTGACGTGGGCACACACAAATTGATGGTACTTTTATCGATCACACACAGACACACACACACATCGCCCCTCTTTCGATTCTATGGACACCTCAAGCCGATGATACCTCCACTCTCTTCTCGTGGATCGCCTCTATATATATGTTATATCCAGGACTCTATTTCACACACATTGCATATGTTACATTTTTGATTGACCCCCTAAAAAAAAACTCTCAAGAACCCACACACTATATCTCTCTAGGTTTGTATCTCTCTCACACAACCCCACGAGGTGGAAGAAGAGAATAGGTGCACCGTGCATGCACTCACGCTTCATGCCCAGCCACACTCACTGGTACACGGTGGAGCCTATTTCTTTACGTTAAATGGCAGCCCACGTGCTAATTTGAACGCTTGTAGCGGTTGTTTACCTAGGGAGGTCGTGGTACCACGCCTGCACGTAAACAAAGTTCGACTTGACGCCTTGCCGCGTTATTTTTAAATAAAGTTATAGCGCCAATGGCACGCATACGTAATATAAAACAATTTTTATGGAGAAAAGGTAGTCCGCCACTATATACAATGGAGCCTTGCGTGCCTTGTTTGTCGCTCTTCAGAGTATCTCACACAAGGCTGCGATGGCCTCTCTCTCTCTCTCTCACCGTTGGTCACTGATCCGGCCGCATCCCGTCCGCAGGGGGAAAGGGAGTGCGTTGGCCTCTCTCTCTCTCACACCATTGGTCACTGATTCGGCTGCATCCCGTCTGCCGGCGGAAAGGGAGGAAGTGCATCGTTTGTCCGTTCGACGGCGCCGAGGCAGCACGTCCTGATCTGCGGTACACGCCGTTCTCTCTGACCAAGCTCCGACGCAGCAGGGCCTAGGCCACCTACTCGCAAATTCTGCCCACCGCCGCTCACCTAGTTACATCCCGACGACCTCCAGGTATCCCCTCCGGCCTTGCTCCACTACCCGTCTTCCCACGTCGCTGCATGTGGATCTTCCATAGTTCTTTGCCCAAAACGTAGCTCGCCCAAATGCATTTTCCATATTGCATTCTCGCCCTCACACCGCTTTTAGACAAACACAACCGTGTCGTTATCTTCCATTAGGGCAAGGAATATGCTTCTTTTTGTCGTCGCATGTGTCATAAACTGTTATTGGCCAGTAATTGTTTCCTTTCTACCTCTTTTTGCAAACATGGCTATCCATTTCACCTCGCTGCTATTATGACCTTTTGGTGAACTGCACAAATCACTTTTTTCTTAAGAGTGTTTTGTGCAGTTGTACTAAAATGTCACACGGGCAACGCCTCTACATTTCAGGCGATCGCACAAAGGGAGATTGGTTTTGCTCTATCCACCTCATCCAACTCCGAGCCTAATCTTCTCCAACTAGTTAGTCTTAAGAGAGACCGCAAAGGTGACCGACTTCTATTTGTGTGTTTATTGTTTCATCAGCAGTCCTCTATTATCGTAATCACACTTAATATCTTTGGAACAGGGACGCCAGCTCTATTTTAGTGGAACTGCACAAAATGATCGAATGTTGCATGCTCCGATAGCTACTTTTTTCCCCAACATGCCTTGTTGATTTAGACAGAGCTGGGGGACATTGCTGCCAATGAAAGCATGGATCAATTTTAATTAACACCTTCTCACAACTCGTCTTTCAGCCAGATGTAATTATTAGCTCTGATCTGCTAATAATTGACATGCATTAGCAAGGAAGTTAGTTTTTTATTGTTTTTGAAAGAGCATCGATGGCAAGACACGTGAAACAAAAGCAGAAAGCTTACACCATTGTACAATTTCATGTCACTGGAAAATTATTTGTATAGTACGTCAATTATGTAAACAAATGATGGAAGCTTGATAGCATTGCCGTAAGCCTCTTCATCATCCGGGTCCATGTGCCATGCACAAAATTATACTCCTTCGCTCCTAAATATTTGTCTTTTACAAATTTCAAACGGGCATATTTTAGAGTGTAGATTCACTCATTTTGCTTCAGATGTGTACTCCTCCGCTCCTAAATATTCTATTAGTTTTTCTAGAGATTTCAACAAGTGACTACATACGAGCAAAATGAGTGAATCTACACTCTAAAATATGTATATATACATCCGTATGTGCCAGTCCATTTGAAATCTCTAAAAGACAAATATTTGAGTAGTCACTGCTGAAATCTCTAGAAAGACAAATATACTCCTGAGTATACTTAAGAACCGAGGGGTAGTGCACAACCGCATGGGAGACTCAGCCCGGTCGCTATACCGCATTAATAGTGAGTAATGAGCAGTCAAATCATAAGCCCCACCTTTCCCACTATAAGTTGCTCAAGAAGCAACCATCAATACTCTCTTCTTTGAATCCGCCATACTACTCCATCCGTCACTGCTTATACAGCGCTAAAGAAAAAAGAAAAAAAAATCTATGGGACCAAGGCGACAAGCGAATCGCCTGAAAAATAGCATTGGTAGTTATAGCACGGCACACACATGCATGCAAAGGCTTCCACCCCGGTACACACACATGCATGCACTTACTCCAATTCGTAGTAGTACAAGACATGGAGAGAAAATTGTGGACTTGATTGCATTTCCATGCCCTAATTTATTGAGCATTAACCAAACGCGCCTAAAGTCTCTATGATGGTGGCAATGCATTGAGAGAAATGCATCATAATGAAGCGCGCCCTGTAAACTGTAACGGAGGGAGGAGTAGTATCAAGGTGCAAAACCAAGTACGTGTATGGCCAGTCGGTCAACGCACATCCTCTTGGCATATCACTGACATGTGGGACAGGAGTGTGAGCAAACCGATCTCAATTGACGGCAAAGAGCCAACCCACCATTCCTTGAGAGAGACGAGGAGCGAGAACACACAGACAGGCTCGCACGGAGGCCAAGATATATTCGAGCATGGTTGGTTGATCGATATCATACATTACATGTGTGGCTGTCGTTTCCGCCCTTCTCCGAATAAATGTGTACTTTATCGAGATAAAAAATAAGAGTACGACGCCCACCATGCGGTTCTAGTAGTAGTACTACTCAGACCATCTGCGCTTTGCTCTTCGGCTCTTCGTGAAGTCGAACAAGGTACTCCACATGTTGGGTACTACAGTGTATGCCTCTAACAATCCGACACCGAATGGACTGATGCATGTCCACCGAGGGTAGGTTGCATTAGTCAAATGCGTGGCGAGCTTCACCTTGTGCTGCAAGCTTCTCCTCGCTCATGAAGTTGACGGACACACCAAAAGTAGTGCTAGTCCATACTCCTCCTTTCCGCTAATATGGCTTAATCTTTTTTGCGGGTAAATGAGAGAGCTTTATTCATATATAAGCATTCTTAGGACGATCAGCCAAGACACTGGTCACTAGGAAGCGAGGTACCCCGCAAAAAAAGGAGTTGGAAGCGAGGTGTTTCATCAAGCCAGCTCTCAGCCACATTCAAAGTGCAGCAAGCACGGTTCACACGAAGATGCGCCGCAAGGTTTGCTGACCTGTTTACATGCTGAATAACAAAAAAAGAGGAAATATTACCGAGCGCTACTATTTGTAACAGGATATGAGCCAGAATTAAGCGAGAGTTGTGGCGAGTGTTCCATGCAATCAATTTCGATTATCACATGCGAGAACCCTCGAAGAGAACCAAATGTGTTGAAGATTGCTTTATCACATTTTAAAATTGTAATAAGAGTGCAGACGCTCCTCCATCCGGTTCCTAATACTTAGTATAGTACGTACCTTTATAGACTAGAGTAGTAGTACTAGTACTAGTAAACTTTGCGCTTGGCTGTTCGCCTATTCGGGATGTCGAACAATAGTAGCACTAGTAGTATAGTGTATGCTTCTGGCAATCTGACACCGAACTAACTGTTGCACGTCCATCGCCTAAGAGAGGGAGAGCTTGCATTAGTCAAAAGTTTCTCCTTGTCCTATGAGCCACCGCGCGCAAGCTTCTCCCGTCCTGCAACCTTCTCCTCGCTCGCAAGTTGACGGACACAGCAAAGTAATGCTAGTCCATACTGCCTCCTCTCCTGTTAATATGGCTTAATTTCAAACGAGATAAATACGCTGTCTGTCATCAGATATTTGTAAAAATACGGTCAATGGACTTCATAATACGCCATTGCGCCAATATATATATTTTCCGTGTTTATACGGTCACTAGCTCACCTCGACCGAGTATGTGTGCATGCACGTAGGTTGAGCACTTAGCGTGACTGTGTGTGTTCCGTCCCTGTGCTCGGAAATGCATGCATTAGGGCGTCAAGCATGTTTTTAAGGCCCATGTGTACGTAGGATCTGTTGCATACACGTAGGGGAGTACGTATGGGCCACTAAGGAGCAGTCAAATCACATAGTAAGTTAGTCGGAAGAAGCAACCATCATTTCACTCTTGAATGACACGTATGCAATATAAAATGGTTGATATGGAGAGAAAAAGAAAAACACTATATATACACTAGTAGGAGCCTAAGCAACAAGCCTGCTTGCTAAGGTTGCTCTCTTCACAAGCATAGAACGACGGGCCTGATCCCGCAGCTGGGGGAAGGGAACAATGTTCTTCATAGACGCGGTCGACATTGGCGAGGGAGAAAACCCACAGTCGATGCATCCCAATCGGGGTCACCATGTATGGGCCGATGCCGCCCCAACCGCCTCCTAGCTACAGCCCAACGTCCCGTGTAGTCCATCTTCCTTTTGGAGCCGGCTTGCTCCACTGCTGTAGCTCCATCTCCATGTAGATATTTCTCTACTTCTACTGGCTTCTACTTGTGATGAGTTTATGTCTCATTAACTAGTGCCAAGATTATTATTCTAATCACACTTCTTCAATATCTTTGCCTTCGTGGATGCTCAGTCGATTTTAGTGGAACTGCACAAAAGCATCAGATGATCCGAGGGTGCCACCGCCTTTCCTTCGATCGGTTCTACCTGGCCAGGGAATTAAATCATGTTTAGGGTTTAGGTTTAAGTCGAGTGACCCCATCAGTAGTTTTTTCTGTCAGACACGCCTCACAACTTTTTCTTTAGTTGTGAAGTAAATATTGGCTATGATCTGTGAATCATTGAGATGCATCAAGATGCGTGTTAGTTTTCCTTTGTATTTGATGGAATGTTGTAACGGGCAACCTTGGAATAGGAATGAAAATGGAGTGGAAAGTTTCTGTTTTTCCGGAGAAAAATGGAAACGGAGAGAAACCAACGCTTCGCTTCGCTGATCGAGCCATCGAGAAAACCAACGCTTAAATCACGCCTGTCGTGTTCGTAGAGTCACCTCCTCCGTGGCTCGACCCCACACGGTCGCTGGCATGCCACCACCGCAAACCGAGTATACGATAACTTTCCCGCCGCTTGTCCGATGGATCGCGCCATGGAGTACTAGCACTCTTCGGAAGAGATTGACGAGTTGGGGAGGACAGCTAGCTGTAGCATGAACTCCCAAGAACTTTTTACATGCATGTTGTACCCGCTATTGCGACCTTTTGAACGTGGAGCAGCCGCAGCACCGAAAGCGGGCGCGGCGACGCTTTTAACGGGCGCGCCGCTTCAATGCCGGGCGCCAGGAGAGGTCGCGTCCGCTCTGGCCGGACATGAATGCGGCACTAACCATTTCGGGCGGAAGCACGCTGGTGATGAAGAGGGTTCGGTTGGTCAGACCGCCGTGGCAGCGGTCCGGACGCAAGCGCAAACAAGAGATGATGTACGCTCATATTGTTGCATATATAATTAACAACGTAAATAATGTGCCAGTTGGACAAATATGATTGGAGATGTCGCTATAACCCATTTTCCTATTTTTGTAAACAGCGATGCGTGTCTCCATACCCGCATGTCTTCCTCAATTTTAGTGGAACTGCACAAAATTGATGGCCATTGTTGTTCCGCCACTGTCTCTTCTCGCCACGTGGTTCTTCCTTCCTCGAGCTTGATTAATGAGAAGAAACAGACCACATTGAGGATTTGTCGAACTTCATAGGTGCCTCACCCAAACTTGATGCCAAATGGATGATGCATCACCATGATGACCTATCGATGCTCATGGTTGCACCTCATGGTTGCGCCGGCTGGTGAAGCTGATCGATTTTCAATGAAAAACAAGTTGTCTTCCATCGCTGTTTTTTGCTTGTTACGCACAAAGATGATATCCTTCGCTAGTTCACCTTGGTTGCATTGGAGATGTAGTCGCCTTTCACGTTGGTGCAATTTTATCACACAATTGGCTATGAACCAAATGTTTCCTTGAAGAATGATCGACATTGGTACTAAGAGCATAAGTTTGGTATTGATTTCTAAGCCTTCTCACAACTTTGTCTCCAGCTTACCTGTAATTTTATTTGTCCAGCTATTAACTTTGATTTAAAAATGGTGTGGACTAAAACCCGGATGGACGAGTAGCCTCCATTTTTATTTACTCCAGATATTAGATTTGACTGAAGTCAAACTTTGTAATACTCTCAAACCTTTCCGATAATTGAAATTAAAATTTTTATTTGTACACACTCTCACACGCTTCCTATAATTTGGCGATTTGTGGTTGTTCACTTAAGGAGGGTAGTGTACCACACGTGAAGGATAGGAAGTGCGACCAGGACGCTGGGCGTGGATCGTTAGTTCATCGGAAGTAGTACTAGTTTTCTTCATTGTACATTAAATAAAGAGTTTCGCTTCAGACTTAGACAATTTAAAACGATTGTTATGGAGAGAATAAGAAAACCACTCCACTAGTATATATTAGTCGATACACGAGAGTACTATATGGACGCTGCTTGACTTAGTGCACCTGCCTTTGGGTTTATGATAGGTGGACCCAAAATGTGGTTGGCTCACCTGTCATACAGCCAAAAGCAGTGCAAGTGAAAGCACCGAGCTCACCTGTACTACAGTAGTATATATATAGCGGAGCCTCATCGCTTGTTCGCTAGGGTTTGCACTTCCACACGCCGTCAAGACTACATATATGTTACACGTTGGAGGCTCAGCGTTCATTTGCTAGGGTTTGCTATATTCACAGTCTCTCACCCTCTCTTCACCGGATCTAAACAAGACTGCGTTGGCCTCTTGTCTCTCTCTCCCCCCTCACAGCTGGTGAAGGAGGCGTCCTTATCCCATCGCACCGGGAAGGGGAGGAGGTGCAGCGTTCACTCTATCGCCTTCGGCGAGGGAGGCAATCCACTGCCGCCTGCGATGTTCTCTTTCACCCAGCGCCTGTGCAGGAGGGCCACCGACCCCTACTTCCTCGCTGTCGTACGTAGTGTGGGCAGATCCGGCCTCCCGCCGCACGCCTTGCCACATCCCGACGACCCTAAGGTATAAGTTTCTTTGAAACGGTCGTTGCTCTAGCTGCATGTGGATCTTTTTCGATCTGTAGTCGAATCTAGGTCTTGGTTCAAAGAGGAAAGAAGGGTGCGGTGGGCTGGAGCAAGAACCTAGGACGTGGTTCAATGAGGAAAGGAGAAGCGGAAAGTAGTATAGACTGGCTATCCAGCCGCTTTGTAGGTCGAAAAGGGAAAATGGGGGTAACCCAGTACACACATCTGTAAGGAACCAATCTCTTTGTTGAAAAGGGAAAGAAACTGGGGGGTCGGGTAGTTTGTGCAGGACTAGATTTGCTGCCCTCACTTAGGAAAAAGGTTCAAAGAGAACAAATATGGGACCAACGCATATATGCTGCTTGGCTACATACTCGCATCACCCATTTATACGCAGTGGACGCACATGGTGCTGGTATGTCCCATACAGCTATTTTGCTGTTGTTAATCTAAGAATGCCGCCGAAAATTGAAGCAATGCCACTGTTAAAAGTAAATTACATTTTTTAACGAATGTTGTTTCAAGAGAATGTCTCTGTTAATATGAATCAATGCAACCGTTTTATAAATGCTACTATCCTACTTTGTTTTCCATCCAAGATAAGTTAGATGCTTCTTTCTGTCACCGTTTGTTTCATCCTCCTTCATCGGCAAGTAATTGTTTCCTTTTTGCCTCTGGTAAAACAGGGGTATCGATTCAACTTGTTGCTATTGCGACATTTTCCTTCGCTACTCAAAACACTTATGTTTTAAGAGTGTTTTGTGTAGTTCAACTTGAATTTCACACCGGTGACTTTGCTTAATTTTTGTGGAACTGCACAAAAGGAGATCGAGATTTGTTTCCACTCTTCGTGGCGAGTTATTTCAAATCTTGGTCTCATCCACATGATGTGCAGTGTGCTTTGAGATGTTGTGCTACTTGTTTTGGTACTGTTTTAAATAAATGTTGAATTGAAGCTATTGTATTGCTGTCTTTTCCTCCTTTATTAGCCAGTAATTGTTTCCTTTTTTGCCTCTGTTTAAACAGGGATATCTATTCAACTTGTTCCTATTGCGACATTTTGCTTCGCTACGCGAAACACTTTGCTTGATTTCAGTGCAACTGCACAAAACGAGATTGGATTTCCTATTCATGTTGGCAGATTTATATTTTATCTTGTCCGTCTCATGAAATGTCAGTACAGGCCTACATCCACATGATTGTGCAGTGTGCTTTGAGATGTTTTGCTACTTGTATTGGTACTGTTTTAAATAAATGTTGAATTGAAGCTATTGTATTGCTGTCTTTTCCCATTAAGTAGTGAACAAAAATGGGACCAACCTGCACATGATGCTTGTTGCTTTGTTACAACAAATTCAGCATCACCCCTTTATAAGCCAGAATTAATGCCACTCTCAGAATTAACTACTGAATCTTATTTCAAAACTGCAACACTTGTTAGGGATTGGCAGGATTACCATTTTTGTGGCCGCATGTTTCATCCTCCTTTATTAGCCAGTAATTGATTCCTTTTTTTGCCTCTGTTGAAACGGGGATATCTATTCAACTTG
The DNA here is from genome assembly GCA_021605205.1 of Aegilops longissima. NCBI lineage: Eukaryota > Viridiplantae > Streptophyta > Magnoliopsida > Poales > Poaceae > Aegilops > Aegilops longissima. The sequence continues at coordinate 746,770,266 of CM038682.1, forward strand.
TTGCTATTGCGACATTTTGCTTCGCTACGCGAAACACTTTGCTTGATTTCAATGCAACTGCACAAAACGAGATTCGATTTCCTATTCGTGTTGGCAGATTCATATTTTATCCTGGTCTTCTCATGAAAGGTCAGTACAGGCCTTCATCCACATGATTGTGTAGTGTGCTTTGAGATGTTGTGCTACTTGTATTGGTACTTTTTTAAATAAATGTTGAATTGAAGCTATTGTATTGCTATCTTTTCCCATTAAGTAGTGAACAAAAATGGGACCAATCGAGACATGATGCTTGTTGCTTTGTTTCAACAAACTCTGCATCACCCCCTTTATAAGTAGATGGAAGCACATACTGTTGTTGCGCCCACTCTCCCCTGGAACTGTTTATGCTTTTCGTTAATCTAATGCCGCTGGTAAAATTAAGCAATGCCACTCTTAGAATTAATTAACTACTGAATCTTAGTTCAAAACTGCAACACTTGTTAGGAATGGTACTATCCTGCTTTGTAGTTCTTTCTACATGTTTAACCAAGGTATTGTTAAGATAATGTCTCTGTTAAAATGAATCAGTCGCATTGTTTTAGGAATGATACTTTTCTGCTTTTTCGTTCTTTATACATGTTGAAACAAGGCATTGTTAAGATAATGTCTCAGTTAATATGAATGAATCACACTGATTGAGAATTGCTACTCTCCGCTTTGTTTCCCATTAAGATAAGGTAGATCAGAGATGTTTTTCTTCCGGGAGTACAAGTCATCAACCGTTATTTCTCAGAATTGTTTCCTTATACCTTTTGTTGCTTATAGGATATCACAATTAAAGCTCGGTTTTATTCTCGACTTCGATTTTAGTTGAACTGCACAAAAGGAGCCAATGTGTCCAAGGCAAACTGCTGCATTATCGGGTCCAGCTGGTCGCTCCACTTTGCGTAAAGAAGCAGTCACTGCTTGCGCTACATTACGTATGAATGACCGAGAAGCTTTACAGAGTATTAGGCCTTCCACTATGTAGGCCAAAAGAGGTGCCAATTTCACCTTTTCTTAGTTTGGCACGAATCCTCCATTGCTTCAGCCGGTACCATAAATATTAGACAGCGGTGACATGACTAGTCTGCAGAGACCATTGGCAATTTAACAACACGTGGAGTGCCCTGGGCAAAAAGTGCCCAAACAAGTACAAGAAGCGACAGGACTCCACGATCATAGGCATTACATATTTTGAATGGGAAAAGCTTGTCAAAGTTTAATCATTGATGTTAGCAAGATGCGACAGGACTCCACGATCATAGGCCTACATATTTTGAATGGGAAAAGCTTGTCAAAGTTTAATCATTGATGTTAGCAAGAAGACGTTAGTTTAATATATTGGAATTGGAAAACCTTGTCAAAATTTGCTCATTGATGTTATCCAGAAGACATGCATTTGATATTTTTGAGTGGGACACCGCGTCGAGTGTTTTTTCCTATTCCTGTGTTCAGTTTAGAAGTAAATAGTTACTCTGCTGAGATATTCCTGTGTTAAGAGTTTGTTCTGAATATTGTCTATGTAATGCTAGGCCTTGTGTTTGATTGCAAAGTTGAGCTTGGAATGTTGTGGCATGCGGCATCACGAGCTGTTCACCGTGCCTCCTAAGAATAATGCTTCGTATTGTTTTGCATGTCGATCTAATGCCAGTGATTTGCTTGTTAAGAAGATCATCCTCTTCTGTTGTTTCCGTGCTTAAGAAGTTCATCGTCTGATGTTTCATTCATAGCCTATACGACAAGTCGGGTAGGTTAGACGTGAAACCATATGATCTTCCGACCAACTCATGATATTAGGCCGTGATTGGATCGTTGTTTTCCAACCAAAACCGCTTGTAAAACTGACGCTTGTAAATTAAAGCAGATGGTCTCGGGCGAAGGCACTTGGTTGGTCGATTTCGACTAGTAAAATATCGGAAGTACTTCACACACGATAAAAACGATGAACGACACTTGGACAATTGCTAATCCAGCCGTTAGCTGCTGTTTCAGCCTTGCCCATGGATGGCATGATACGCACGTCGTCCATGTATCGTCTGGTAATGTCGTCCATATAGCAGTGCTCATAAAATATACATCGGTCTCTCAAATTACACGCCAGAACCCGCCGGTTTTACTTTACGCACCTCGGCCCTCGGTTTCATTACGCCTGTATTTTACACGTTGTTTCGATGACGAGTAAATTACACTTGTATGTTAATACAGGTTTGAAATAAACCAGAGCTCCCAAGCGCCGCCTTACCGCTCATGCCGCCTCGGTTTCTCGAAGGTGCTCATAGGTGTCCGATGATCCTGGCTTCTCGAATGAGCAGCGGCGCCAGATCGACCTCCGTAGGGCCCACGAGGCCCTCTCCGTTGTCCTTCGAAGTTGTTGCGCCGCCGTGGCGCCGAGCATTGTTAACATGGTCAACGAACATGAGGATTCAGGAGATGACTTTATTTTGACTGGATGACACTAGGGACCCACTAGGGCCATAGCCGTACGTACGCAAGTGCCTCCTTATTAAGTACAACTATATTTTTTTTCTTTCTCCTGGTTTCCTTACATCACGGTCCCACACCATTGTCAACCTATGTAGTCAATATAAACGAGAGAATTGCACAAGGTGTGGCCGACAGCTGGGACCAAGCAACTCGAGCAGTATTTGTGTTTTTTAGGCGTGAGCACTGCAGGGTTTTTCTTGGCGATGATTTCGTTGTTGTTCGTGAGGAGAGCAGGGTATTAATCTGGCGGGCTGTGGCCTGCCTAGCCCAGTGCCGATATCCAGCCCAGATACTAATTTTTCAAGATGAAAATGGCTAGCCCAGCTATACGCCTTTTGAGGAATACCTGCAAGGTCAACTTGTTATTCACCGCCTGCTGGGCTGCAAATCTTTCCTAGGAGGGATGCATTAGGCTTAACAGGAAAATGGGCTTTAAAAATAATAAATGGGACATAATTATAAAACTGGGCAGTAACTATAAAAAATGCACCAAACACGAAATTAGTTTATAAAATATTATTTATGGATTTTGAAAATCTTAAATTTTCATTGTTCTTGCGCCGCAATGTTTCGTTGGATTTTACGTAATACAAATTTATATTTAATCTGACTAGAAATTTTGGGATAAAATATTTCGATCCCATCAAAATGTGGGAAATTTTATTGAATTATGTCTTCAACGGTTGGTTGAAATTATTAATCGTTGTCCTAGCTAGAAAATGGGTTGTACTTTTAGAAAACTGTAAATGGGCTGTTGTAAATTCCATTAGAATTCGAAGATGGGCTGTACATTCTTACAAAACGCAAATGGGCTATAAGTTCTCTGCCACACACTTGTGGGCCTACTTAGTGACGCGTCCCCTAAAAAATAAGTTGACGCGTATGCAAGGCTTTGTCAACTTATTATAGTCAACACACGGTTCTAGCAGCAGTGGCCGTTGGATATCTATCCAACGAATGTCGTGCTTCTTCTTCAATCTCGGATATTCTTAGCTTCGCCGCCCAAAAATGATTCCTCCCCGATATCCGGGGCGCACCATTTCGAGAGCTGACCAGGGCCTACTAAGTTGGAGCGTACCAAGGGCTTTGTTAACTTAGTCAATATAAACGATTCTACCTTCAGTGACCGTACGATGTCCATCCAACGGCCGTAGTGCTTCATCAACCTCTGGTCTTCTTGGTCCAGCCGCCCAAAGCAGCGCCGGTCGTGCCGCCTGCTCCTGCCGTGGCCGGCTGTGCTGCCGCAGAGGCCTCACCGCCCCCATACTACTCCCACCGCTGGCCAGGCCATCCCTCCACTCACCCACACCCCCTGTTATTCTGCGGCGATGGCAGCCTCACACCACAGCCAAACCAGTGAACCTCAGATTCTCTCCGCTGGCTTCCACTTCCTGCTGCGCCTTCCCTCGCTCGCGTCGTCCCCTTCTTAGGCGTCGCTGTCGTCCACCGCCCTGGTGCTCTCGGCGCGGCATGGTCAACTTGGTCAACGAGCGACTTCCATCGGAAGAGTATTGTACGTGGAGAGGCTGACAGCTGGGTCCACGGCGGCCGCAAGGAAGTGCCTCCTTATTACGCGCAAAATAATTATTCCTCCACCTGACAGCAGGGACCCACCGGACGGGCCACCTTATTTCACGAAAAAAAGTTTCCCCCCTGACTACTGGGACCCACCGGACGGGCCACCGTATTTCGCGAAAAATACGTTCCCCCCGCTGTCAGGTCGGACCCACCGGAGGCCTCACCACCCCCTACTATTCCCACCCCTGGCCAGGCCCTGCGTCGACGGCAGCCTCACACCGCAGCCGAACGAAAGAACCTCATACTCCTCTTCGCGGCATCCATCGCGGCGTCTTCACCGGCTCCGCCGCCCCTTCCTAGGCCTCACCGCCGCCCACCGCCACGGTGCTCTCGGCGCGGCGTGGTCAACGTGGTCAAGGAACGACTTCCATCGGACGTGGACTGTATGTGGAGAGGCTGACAGCTGGGTCGACGGCCGTAGTAAGGAAGTGCCTCCTTATTACACGGAAAATAATGATTCCTCCACCTCACAGCAGGGACCCACCGGACGGGCCACCGTATTTCGCGAAAAATATGTTTCCCTCCTGACTGCTGGGACCCACCAGCTACACCTTCGCACGCCAGGAAGTGCGTCCGGGCAAAAAAAACCATTCGCCCCCCCTGACTGCTGGGAGCCACCATCTACATCTTCGCACGCAAGGAAGTGCGTCCGGGCAAAAAAAATGATTCGCCCCCCTGACTGCTGGGACCCACCAGCTACATCTTCGCACGCAAGGAAGTGCCTGACAGTCGGGAACCACCTGGTCGAAGCGTACGTAGCTTTGTCATTCTGGTCGCGGACGTGTACGTACATACTGGTCGATGTAGAGGCGCGCACGTGTCGTAGTAGAGGCGCGCACGTAGCATGTACACGTACGTACAGCGGCCAGGGTGCAAGAAAGAAAATACAGCCATGTATGTGTACGTACGGCCTGGGCTCGTGTACATGGCTGGGTCGGAACAGAGAAACAATGTCGTCGTCGTGCTCATGGGGAGGCAACAGAATGCGTCGTGTTCATCGGGAGGCAACGGAACACGTGGGAGCCAACCGGCTGGGTTGGAACGGAATCCGTGGTCGTGTTCATCGGGAGGGCTTGGACGGAACAGGCGATGGAAACAAGGCCTGGCGTACCGCACAATGAAGGAAACAGACCTCCTACGTTCAGAACGAGGTCCTGTTTTGATCGGGAGAGGTGTGGCATACCGAAAAAAGGAGGAAACGGACCTCCTACGGTCGAAACGGGGGTCCTGTTGATCGGGAGGGGTGTGGCGTACCGCAAAACGGACGAAACGGACTTGTGTTGGAGCGCTACGGTCGAAACGAGGGTCCTGTTCATCGGGAGGGGTGTGGCGTACCGCAAAACGGGACTCCACGGGATACTTTTCATCTCCACCGTCGACCTCCTCCAGCCTCCACGGGGCTACCGTCGACCTCCTCCAGCCCCCACGGGCTCCTGTTCATCCAGCCTCCACCGCGCACTACTCCACCGCCATCGCTCATCCACCCTCCACGGGCACCCTCCATCGCTCACTGCTCATCCATCCCTCCACACCACGGGTCCTGTTCAACCACCCTCCACGGCCACCCCTCCACCGCTCATCGCTCATCCAGCCCTCCACACCACGGGTCCTGTTCATCTAGAGGCAACGCAACCGCCACCGCTCATCCAACCCCCCGCAACGCCACTATTCATCCAATCGATCGGCTTCGCTAGCAGCAGAGCGCGGCGAATCGCCCATCGGTTCGCTAACAGCCATCGATCGATTGCTCGTTCCGTAACGCATAGCTCGCAGTGCAATCACTGGGTTCATTAGAGCCCAACGCCTCGCTCGGGTTCGATTAGAGCTAACGCCGCACACACGGGGCGTGCGTGTACGAGAAAGCGAGCATCGCCGCCCCCGACCTCCCACCGTAACTGGCAACTCCCTGAAATTTTCCTCGCCCTCGCTTCTACCATGGTTTTTTCTGTCATGGAGGGCCCAAAGAATGTCATGCAGCTGCGTCTCCGGCCCGCCCAAGACGAAAAGCCCATTTTCTGTCATGATTTGTTGTCATAGAAGTAGGAGCCCACCACATCTATGATGATACCGGGTTTTGTCACAATTATCGTCATAGAAGTGTCATATGTATGACAGAAAAAAAATTCGTTCGGCCCAAAATGTCATGGATGTGTCTTTTTTTTGTAGTGCATATAGCAGAAGATGGGCACTGGAGGGCCAACAGGGGGCCCACGAGGCAAGGGAGCGCGCCCAGGGGGGTAGGGCGTGCCCCCCACCCTCGTGGTCAGGGTGTTGATGACCGAGGGAGTCCTGGACTAGGGGGTGTCCGGATGGCCGAACTATCATCTTTGGCCGGACTCCAAGACTATGAAGATACAAGATTGAAGACTTCGTCCCGTGTCCGGATGGGACTTTCCTTGGCGTGGAAGGCAAGCTTGGCGATGCGGATATGTAGATCTCCTACCATTGTAACGGACTCTGTGTAACCCTGACCTATCCGGTGTCTATATAAACCGGAGGGTTTTAGTCCGTAGGACGAACAACAATCATACCATAGGCTAGCTTCTAGGGTTTAGCCTCCTTGATCTCGTGGTAGATCTACTCTTGTACTACCCATATCATCAATATTAATCAAGCAGGAGTAGGGAATTACCTCCATCGAGAGGGCCCGAACCTGGGTAAAAACATCGTGTCCATTGTCTCCAGTTACCATCCGCCTAGACGCACAGTTCGGGACCCCCTACCCGAGATCCGCCGGTTTTGACAACGACATTGGTGCTTTCATTGAGAGTTCCTTTGTGTCGTCACCGATAGGCCCGATGGCTCCTTCAATCATCAACAATGACATGGTCCAGGGTGAGACTTTTCTCCCCGGACAGATCTTCGTATTCGGCGGCTTTGCACTGCGGGCCAATTCACTTGGCCGTCTGGAGCAGATCGAAAGCTACGCCCCTGGCCATCAGGTCAGATTTTGAAGTTTAAACTACACGACCGACATCCGCGGAGACTTGATCTTCGACGGATTCGAGCCGCAGCCAAGCGCGCCGCACTGTCTCGATGGGCATGTTCTAGCTCTACCGCCGAACAGTGTCCTGGAGGCCGCATCAGTGCCCGCTCCGACCCTTATTCCGGAGCCGGATTCCCCGATTGGGGACGAGTGGTTGGACACCGCCTTGGGGGCTACGATCTCAGCGGCGATTGAGCCAAACTCCATCCCTGTCCTTTGCGAAGACCGTGACTCCAAGGTGCCGGACTCCGAACCCTCCGCGGCCCTACCAATCGAATCCGATTGGGCGCCGGTCATGGAGTTCACCGCCGCGGACATCTTTCAGCACTCGCCCTTTGGCAACATCCTGAATTCACTAAAGTCTCTCTCTTTATCTGGAGAGCCCTGGCCGGACTACGGTCAGGAAGGTTGGGATGCAAACGACGAAGAAATTCAACGCCCACCCACCACCCACTTTGTAGCCACTGTTGATGATTTAACCGACATGCTCGACTTCAACTCCGAAGACATCGACGGTATGGACGACGATGCCGGAGACGACCAAGACCCAGCGCCTACAGTGTTGGGGAACGTAGTAATTTCAAAAATTTTCCTACGTACACGCAAGACCATGGTGATGGCATAGCAACGAGAGGGGAGAGTGTCCGTCCACGCACGTGAGACCGAAAGCGAAGCGTTATAACAACGCTGTTGATGTAGTCGTGCGTCTTCACGATCCGACCGATCCAAGCACCGAACGTCGGCACCTCCGAGTTCTGCACACGCTCAGCTCGATGACGATCCCGGACTCCGATCCAGCAAAGTGTCGGGGATGAGTTCCGTCAAGACGACGGCGTGGTGGACGATGATGATGCTCCACCGACGCAGGGCTTCGCCTAAGCTCATGACGATATGACTTCTCCGGCGCAGGCTTCGCTAAGCTCATGACGATATGACCAAGTGGAATATGGTGGAGGGGGCACCGCACACGGCTAAGGAACGATCCGTAGATCAACTTGTGTGTCATGGGGTGCCCCTGCCCCGATATAAAGGAGCAAGGAGGAGGTGGCCGCCAAGGAGGAGGCGCGCCAGGGGGGAGTCCTACTCCCACCGAGTAGGACTCCTCCTTTCCTAGTAGGAGTAGGAGAGAAGGAAGGGAAGGGAGGAAGGGTGCGGCCCTCCCCTAGTCCAATTCGGACTAGGCCTTGGGGCGCGCGGCCTGCCCTAGGCAGCCCTCTCTCTTTCCCGCAGGGCCCAATAAGGCCCAATACTTCTTCCCGGCGAATTCCGTAACTCTCCGGTACTCAAAAATACCTGAATCATTCGAACCTTTCCGAACTCCGAATATAGTCGTCCAATATATCGATCTTTACGTCTCGACCATTTCGAGACTCCTCGTCATGTCCCCGATCTCATCCGGGACTCCGAACTCCTTCGGTATATCAAAACTCATAAACTCATAATATAACATCGCATCGAAACCTTGTTGCGTGCGGACCCTACGGGTTCGAGAACTATGTAGACATGACCTAGAACCATTCTCGGTCAATAACCAATAGCGGAACCTGGATGCCCATATTGGTTCCTACATATTCTACTGAAGATCTTTATCGGTCAAACCGCATAACGACATCGTTGTTCCCTTTGTCATCGGTATGTTACTTACCCGAGATTCGATCGTCGGTATCCAATACCTAGTTCAATCTCACATTGTAAGTCTCTTTACTCGTTCCGTAATACATCATCTCACAACTAACTCATTAGTTGCAATGCTTGCAAGGCTTATGTGATGTGTATTACCGAGAAGGCCCAGAGATACCTCTCCGACAATCGGAGTGACAAAACCTAATCTCGATTCATGCCAACTCAACATATACTTTTGGAGACACCTGTAGAGTACCTTTATAATCACCCATTTACGCTGTGACGCTTGGTAGCACACAAAGTGTTCCTCCGTAAACGGAGTTGCATAATCTCATAGTTGCAGGAACTTTGTATAAGTCATGAAGAAAGCATAAGCAACATACTAAACGATCAAGTGCTACGCTAACGGAATGGGTCATGTCAATCACATCATTCTCCTAATGATGTGATCCCATTAATCAAATGACAACACATGTCTATAGTTAGGAAACATAACCATCTTTGATCAATGAGCTAGTCTAGTAGAGGCATACTAGTGACTATTTGTTTGTCTATGTATTCACACATGTATTATGTTTCCGGTTAATACAATTCTAGCATGAATAATAAACATTTATCATGATATAAGGAAATAAATAATAACTTTATTATTGCCTCTAGGGCATATTTCCTTCAGTCTCCCACTTGCACTAGAGTCAATAATCTAGTTCACATCTCCATGTGATTTAACATCAATAGTTCACATCTATATGTGGTTAACACCCATAGTTCACATCGACATGTGACCAACACCCAAAGGGTTTACTAGAGTCAGTAATCTAGTTCACATCGCTATGTGATTAACACCCAAAGAGTACTAAGGTGTGATCATGTTTTGCTTGTGAGATAATTTTAGTCAACGGTTCTGTCACATTCGAGCCGTAAGTATTTTTGCAAATTTCTATGTCTACAATGCTCGCATGGAGCTACTCTAGCTAATTGCTCCCACTTTCAATATGTATCCAGATTGAGACTCGAGTCATCTAGATCAGTGTTAAAACTTGCATCGACGTAACCCTTTACTTACGAACCTTTTTCAGTTCCTTAATCGAGAAACATATCCTTATTCTACTAAGGATAATTTTGACCGCCGTCCATTGATCTACTCCTAGATCACTATTGCACTCCTTGCCAAGCTTAGTGGTAGGGTATGCAATAGATCTGTACACAACATGACATACTTTATAGAACCTATGGCTGATGCATAGGGAATGACTTTCATTCTCTTTCTATCTTCTGCCGTGGTCGGGTTTTGAGTCTTACTCAATCTCACACCTTGTAACACAGGCAAGAACTCTTTCTTTGACTGTTCCATTTAGAACTACTTCAAAATCTTGTCAAGGTATGTATTCATTGAAAAAACATATTAAGCGTATTGATCTATCTCTATAGATCTTGATGCTCAATATGTAAGCAGCTTCACCGAGTTCTTTCTTTGAAAAAAAAACTTTTCAAACATTCCTTTATGCTTTGCAGAATAATTCTACATTATTTCCGATCAACAATATGTCATTCACATATACTTATCAGAAATGTTGTAGTGCTCCCACTCACTTTCTTGCAAATACAGGCTTCTCCAAAAGTCTGTATAAAACCATATGCTTTGATCACACTATCAAAGCGTTTATTCCAACTCCGAGATGCTTGCACCAGTCCATAGATGGATCGCTAAAGCTTGCACATTTTTTGTTAGCTCCTTTAGGATTGACAAAACCTTCTGGTTGCATCATATACAACTCTTCTTTAATAAATCCATTAAAGAATGTAGTTTTGACATCCATTTGCCAGATTTCATAAAATGTGGCGATTGCTAACATGATTCGGACAGACATAAGCATCGCTACAGTTGAGTAAATCTCATTGTAGTCAACACCTTGAACTTGTCGAAAACCTTTCTGCGACAAGTCGAGCTTTGTAGATAGTAATACTACTATCAACATCTGTCTTCCTCTTGAAGATCCATTTATATAATATGGCTTGCCGATCATCGGCAACTCCATCAAAGTCCACACTTTGTTCTCATATATGGATCCCATCTCAGATTTCATGGTCTCAAACCATTTCGCGAATCTGGGCTCATCATCGCTTCCTCATAGTTCGTAGGTTCATCATGGTCTAGTAACATGACTTCTAGAATAGGATTACCGTACCACTCAGTGCGGATCTTACTCTGGAAGACCTACGAGGTTTGGTAGCAACTTGATCTGAAGTTTCATGATCATCATCATTAACTTCCTCACTAATTGGTGTAGGAATCACTGGAACTGATTCCTGTGATGAACTACTTTCCAATAAGGGAGAAGGTACAATTACCTCATCAAGTTCTACTTTCCTCCCACTCACTTCTTTCGAGAGAAACTTCTTCTCTAGAGAGGATCCATCTTAGTAACAAATATCTTGCTTTCGGATCTGTGATAGAAAGTGTACCCAATAGTTACCTTTGGGTATTCTATGAAGACGCATTTCTCGATTTGGGTTCGAGCTTATCGGTGAAAACTTTTTCACATAAGCATCACAACTCCAAACTTTAAGAAACGACAGCTTAGGTTTATCGCTAAACCATAGTTCATACGGTGTCATCTCAGCGGATTTAGATGGTGCCCTATTAAACGTGAATGCAGCTGTCTCTAATGCATAACCCCAAAGCGATAGTGGTAAATCGGTAAGATACATCATAGATCGCATCATATCCAATAAAGTGCGATTCTGACGTTCGGACACACCATTATGCCGTGGTGTTCCGGTGGCGTGAGCTGTGAAACTATTCCACATTGTTTTCATTGAAGACCAAACTCAGTAACTCAAATATTCATCTCCACGATCAGATCGCGAAACTTTATTTTCTTGTTGCGATGATTTTCCACTTCACTCTGAAATTCTTTGAACCTTTCAATTATTTCAGACTTATGTTTCATCAAGTAGATATACCCATATCTGCTCAAATCATCTTGTGAAGGTCGAAAATAACGATACTTGCCACGAGCATCAACACTCATTGGATCGCATACATCGGTATGTATTATTTCCAACAAGTCAGAGCTCGTTCCATTGTTCCGAGAACGGAGTTTTAGTCATCTTGCCCATAAGGCACGGTTCGCAAGCATCAAATGATTCATAACCAAGTGATTCCAAAATCCATCGGTATGGAGTTTCTTCATGCGCTTTACACCAATATGACCTAAACTGCGGTGCCACAAATAAGTTGCACTATCATTATTAACTTTACATCTTTTGGTTTCAATATTATGAATATGTGTATCACACGATCGAGATCCAACAAACCATTTTCATTGGGTGTATGACCATAGAAGGTTTTATTCATGTAAATGTAACAATAATTATTCTCTAACTTACATGAATAACCGTATTGCAATAAACATGATCAAATCATATCCATGCTCAACGCAAACGCCAAATAACATTTATTTAGGTTCAACACTAATCCCGATAGTATAGGGAGTGTGCGATGATGATCATATCAATCTTGTAACTACTTCCAACACTCATCGTTACTTCCCTTCAACTAGTTTCTGCTCATTCTGCAACTCCGTTTGAGTTACTACTCTTAGCAACCGAACCAGTATCAAATACTGAGGGGTTGCTATGAACACTAGTAAAATACACATCAATAATCTGTATATCAAATATATCTTTGTTCACTTTGCCATCCTTCTTATCCGCCAAATACTTGGGGTAGTTCCGCTTCGATGATCAGTTCCATTGCAGCAAAAGCACTTAGTCTCGTGCTTAGGTCCAGACTTGGGCTTCTTCACTCGAGCAGCAACTTGCTTGCCGTTCTTCTTGAAGTTCCCTTCTTCCCTTTGCCCTTTCCTTGAGACTAGTGGTCTTGTCAATCATCAACACTTGATGCTCTTTCTTGATTTCTACCTTCGTCTATTTCAACATCACGAAGAGCTCGGGAATCGTTTTCGTCATCCCTTGCATATTATAGTTCATCACGAAGTTCTAGTAACTTAGTGATGGTGACTAGAAAATTCTGTCAATCACTATCTTATCTGGAAGATTAACTCCCACTTGATTCAAGTGATTGAAGCACCTAGACAATCTGAGCACATGCTCACTAGTTGAGCGATTCTCCTCCATCTTTTAGCTATAGAACTTGTTGCAGACTTCATATCTCTCAACTCGGGTATTTGCTTGAAATATTAACTTCAACTCCTGTCTCATATGGTCCATGACGTTCAAAACGTCTTTGAAGTCCCGATTCTAAGCCGTTTAAGCATGGTGCACTAAACTATCAAGTAGTCATCATATTGAGCTAGCCAAACGTTCATAACGTCTGCATCTGCTCCTGCAATAGGTCTGTCACCTAGCGGTGCATCAAGGACATAATTCTTCTGTGCAGCAATGAGGATAAACCTCAGATCACGGATCCAATCCGCAATATTGCTACTAACATTTTCAATACAATTTTCTCAAGGAACACATATAAAAACACAGGGAAGCAACAACGCGAGCTATTGATCTACAACATAATCTGCAAAATACTACCAGGACTAAGTTCATGATAAATTAAAGTTCAATTAATCATATTACTTAAGAACTCCCACTTAGACAGACATCTCTCTAGTCATCTAAGTGATCACGTGATCCAAATCAACTAAACCATAACCAATCATCACGTGAGATGGAGTAGTTTTCAATGGTGAACATCACTATGTTGATCATATCTACTATATGATTCACGCTTCGACCTTCGGTCTCCGTGTTCGAGGCCATATCTGCATATGCTAGGCTTGTCAAGTTTAACCTGAGTATTCTGCGTGTGCAAAACTGGCTTGCACCCGTTGTAGATGGACGTAGAACTTATCACACCGATCATCACGTGGTGTCCGGGTACTCTGAACTTTTTAGCAACGGTGCATACTCGGGAGAACACTTCTTGATAATTTTAGTGAGAGATCATCTTATAATGCTACCTTCAATCAAAGCAAGATAAGATGCATAAAGGATAAACATCACATGCAATCAATATAAGTGATATGATATGGTCATCATCATCTTGTGCTTGTGATCTCCATCTCCAAGCACCGCCATGATCACCATCATCACCGGTAGCGACACCTTGATCTCCATCGTAGCATCGTTGTCGTCTCGCCAACTATTGCTTATCGACTATCGCTACTGCTTAGTGATAAAGTAAAGCAATTACATGGCGTTGCATTTCATACAATAAGCGACAACCATATGGCTCCTGCCATTGCCGATAACTTCGGTTACAAAACATGATCATCTCATACAATAAAATATAGCATCACGTCTTGACCACATCACATCACAACATGCCCTGCAAAAACAAGTTAGGCGTCCTCTACTTTGTTGTTGCAAGTTTTACGTGGCTGCTACGGGCTGAGCAAGAACCGTTCTTACCTACGCATCAAAACCACAATGATAGTTTGTCAAGTTGGTGCTGTTTTAACCTTCGCAAGGACCGGCGTAGCCACACTCAGTTCAACTAAATTGAGAGAGACAGACACCCGCGGTCACCTTTAAGCAACCAGTGCTCGGGCGGTGAAACCAGTCTCGCGTAAGCGTACGCGTAATGTCGGTCCGGGCCGCTTCATCTCACAATACCGCTGAACCAAAGTATGACATGCTGGTAAGCAGTATGACTTATATCGCCCACAACTCACTTGTGTTCTACTCGTGCATACGACATCAACGCATAAAACCAGACTCGGATGCCACTGTTGGGGAACGTAGTAATTTCAAAAAATTTCCTACGTACACGCAAGACCATGGTGATGGCATAGCAATGAGAGGGGAGAGTGTCCGTCCACGTACCCTCGTAGACCGAAAGCGGAAGCGTTATAACAACACGGTTCATGTAGTCGTACGTCTTCACGATCCGACCGATCCAAGCACCGAGCGTATGGCACCTCCGAGTTCTGCACATTCAGCTCGATGGCGATCCCGGACTCCGATCCAGCAAAGTGTCGGGATGAGTTCCGTCAACCTGACGGCGTGGTGGCGATGATGATGCTCCACCGGCGCAGGGCTTCACCTAAGCTCATGACGATATGACTTCTCCGGCACAGGGCTTCGCCTAAGCTCCGCGACGATATGACCGAAGTGGAATATGGTGGAGGGGCACCGACACGGCTAAGGCGATCCGTAGATCAACTTGTGTGTCATGGGGTGCCCCTGCCCCGTATATAAAGGAGCAAGGAGGAGGTGGCCGGCCAAGGAGGAGGCGCACCAAGGGGGAGTCCTACTCCCACCGGGAGTAGGACTCCTCCTTTCCTAGTAGGAGTAGGAGAGAAGGAAGGGAAGGGAGGAAGGGTGCGGCCTCCCCTAGTCAATTCGGACTAGGCCTTGGGGCGCGCGGCCTGCCCTAGGCAGCCCTCTCTCTTTCCCCCGGGCCCAATAAGGCCCAATACTTCTTCCGGCGAATTCCCGTAACTCTCCGTACTCCGAAAAATACCCGAATCATTGGAACCTTTCCGAACTCGAATATAGTCGTCCAATATATCGATCTTTCGTCTCGACCATTTCGAGACTCCTCGTCATGTCCCGATCTCATCCGGGACTCCGAACTCCTTCGGTACATCAAAACTCATAAACTCATAATATAACTGTCGCCGAAACCTTAGCGTGCGGACCCTACGGGTTCGAGAACTATGTAGACATGACCTAGAACCATTCTCGGTCAATAACCAATAGCGGAACCTGGATGCCCATATTGGTTCCTACATATTCTACGAAGATCTTTATCGGTCAAACCGCATAACGACATACGTTGTTCCCTTTGTCATCGGTATGTTACTTACCCGAGATTCGATCGTCGGTATCAATACCTAGTTCAATCTCGTTCTTGGTAAGTCTCTTTACTCGTTCCGTAATACATCATCTCACAACTAACTCATTAGTTGCAATGCTTGCAAGCCTTATGTGATGTGTATTACCGAGAAGGCCCAGAGATACCTCTCCGACAATCGGAGTGACAAAACCTAATCTCGATTCATGCCAACTCAACATATACTTTTGGAGACACCTGTAGAGTAACTTTATAATCACCCATTTACGTTGTGACATTTGGTAGCACACAAAGTGTTCCTCCGGTAAACGGGAGTTGCATAATCTCATAGTTGCAGGAACTTTGTATAAGTCATGAAGAAAGCATAAGCAACATACTAAACGATCAAGTGCTACACTAACGGAATGGGTCATGTCAATCACATCATTCTCCTAATGATGTGATCCCATTAATCAAATGACAACACATGTCTATAGTTAGGAAACATAACCATCTTTGATCAATGAGCTAGTCTAGTAGAGGCATACTAGTGACTATTTGTTTGTCTATGTATTCACACATGTATTATGTTTCCGGTTAATACAATTCTAGCATGAATAATAAACATTTATCATAATATAAGGAAATAAATAATAACTTTATTATTGCCTCTAGGGCATATTTCCTTCATACAGGGCACTGGAAGGCCTCCTCGTCATACTACATATACATGGTGGACATCCCAAAAGATGGAACGGCGGAGGATGACCCCTCCAAGAAACAGCCCAAGCGCCGACGTCAGCGGCGCCACTCTAAATCCCGCCACAGCAAAAACGGCGACTCCGGCGCGGGAGATAATAACACTCCGGACAGTGCCGAAGACAACCCCCTCCAGCAGGACTCAGCGCAGGAGGAGGGAGAAGCAAGTCTGCCTGGCAGTCTTGGCGAAAGAGAGGTAGAGGATGATAATTATCGCCTCCCTCCGAAGATGAGGCAAGCATCAACGACAGACGAATTAAGTCGTGCACGAGATCCCGCGGGATAGGAGCATTTCAAGCGCGGGCTTATAGCCACGACAAGCGGCCTCAAGAAAAGCAGCAACAGCTTAGAGCTGACCAAGACACTGCTAGTTGACGGATGGACTGAAGTCCTTGCAGCCGAAGAGTGCGAACTCGAGCGCCCCTCAAAAGCTACATAAGCGCAGGCCCTTGCCTCGATCAGAGGAGGAAGCACCCAAGTAACCAGCGCCGACATGGTAGACCGGCCACCCGTGGCGCGACGAAAAACCTCTCGGCCCTCCGCTCAAGCCACACCCGGCGCCCGCTCAAAAAGTACCAAGGCACGGGAAAACGCGCCGGACTTGCGATATATTGGAGGATAAGGCAAAACATACAAGATCGATCTACGGATTGCGTGGGCGCCCCACGACACATGATGTTAACCGTCACGCCGGATACAGCAAATCCGGCCGGGCCGAACACAGTAGACAGAGCTCATTTGAGCTACATCGTGATATAGCCCAATACAGAGGCGCCGCACACCCACTATGCTTCACAAATGAAGTAATGGATCATCAAATCCCCGAGGGCTTCAAACCCGTAAACATCGAATCATACGATGGTACCACAGATCCTGTGGTCTAGATCGAGGACTATCTCCTCCATATCCACATGGCCCGCGGTGATGATCTCCATGCCATCAAATACCTCCCACTCAAGCTTAAAGGACCAGCTCGGCATTGGCTCAACAGCTTGCCAGCAGAATCAATTGGGTGTTGGGAGGACACGGAAGCCGCATTCCTTGATAACTTCCGGGGCACATATGTGCGACCACCGGGGCCGATGACCTTAGCCGTATAATTCGGCAGCGGAAGAATCGGCGGACAATTCTGGACACGGTTCCTAACAAAGAAAAATCAAATCGTTGGTATCCGGATGGAGGCCCTTGCAGCCTTGAAACATAACATCCGTGACGAGTGGCTTGCCGGCACCTAGGACAGGAAAAGCCGAAATCCATGGCAGCCATCACAACACTCATGACCCGCTTTTGTGTGGGAGAGGACAGCTGGCTAGCTCGTAGTAACAACGAACAAAAACCACGGTAGTTCGGATACCAAGGACAGCAATGGCAGGTCGGCGTCGCAACAAGAACAAAGCGCCGCGTGCTTGGCGACAATGATGAAGATCTGACGGACAATGCGGATTCGAGAGCTTTAAACCCGGTCAGCGGAAGAATCCACTCAAAAGAAATACCAGGGCCCGTCCAACTTGGGTCGAATACTCGATCGCTTGTGCCAAATACATGGCACCCCCGAAAAACCAGCCAATCACACCAACAGGGATTGTTGGGTGTTCAAACAAGCGAGCAAGCTAAGTGCAGAACTTCGATGACAAGGGGCTGCATAGCGATGGCGAGGAAGAGCCCGACCCCGAACAATAGAGGACGAAGGGTTTCCCCCACAAGTGCGGAGCGGTGAACATGATATCATAACCCATATACCCAAAGGGAGGCGGGCGTGCGCTAAAGGGCGATATCTGCGATGGAGCCAGTCGCCCAGTTCAACCCATGGTCTTCCTGCCCAATCACCTTTGATCGAAGGACCACCCACTAGCATCTGTCACGGCGGTTTTGCCGCATTGGTTCTTGACCCAATTATTGGCGGATTTCACCTCACTAGAGTCTGATGGGCGGCGGCGGCAACCTGAACCTGCTTTATCGGGATACGGTCGCAAAAATGGGCATAGACCCCTCAAGGATTAAACCTACAAAGGCGACCTTTAAAGGCGTCATACCGGTGTCGAGGCCAATTATGCGGGCTCGGTTACACTCGAAGTGGTCTTCGGATCCCCGGATAACTTCCGAAGCGAAGAGTTAATCTTTGACATAGTCCCGTTCGCGATTGCTATCACACTTTGCTCGGACGAACCGCATTGCAAAGTTCAATGCGGTGCCACACTCGCATACCTCAAGCTCAAGATGCGGGCCTTGAGGTAATCACGGTCAGCGGAAACACCAAACGCTCTCTCGAGCGGAGGAGCACAGCGACCCTCGCGGCGGAGGTACAAAGCAGCCTCTCACAGCAATTCTCGAGTCCGGCCACTAAGCGTCCGGACAACATCAAGCGCGCCGAGTAACCTACAACAAGACCGCTGGCACGATTCAAGCAGCGTAGCAATCCGGCTAACCCCAGCCCTTGCGAAATGCGAAGCCAGTATTACGCGTACATAACTACGCTCTGGAGATACCATGGGCATAAGGGGAGGGGCACGACCACGACACGCCAAGAATGCGGCTCGACCGCACCAGGGGCTCCCGATTGTGTCATTCTTTTTCCTTTTTCTTTTTTCTTACTTTCAGGACTCCGTTCTCTAGAAGTCCTATCCGGCACTAGAATTGCCGAACTAACGATGTAACAGCCAGGGAAGCAGAAAGCTACGTCGAGTGTTCAGGTGGTCTCTACTACAAGCATTATACCTGTTTTACATACCATCCCGCAGCTTACCCCTGGAGGGGGACACGTTAAATAGTCCCATCCCTTGCTTGTCGCACAATTTGTATCGTTCTTCTTTTATTTGCAGTTTCCTTTTAATAACCAATATATAGCTCTTGCCTATTATTGCCTTTTTATCTATATATATATGTTCATTTCATGACATGTTGCACCCGTACACTTTGGTACGGCCAATACACTAGGGGCTTAAATACCCCAAAAATTATGGTGTGATAAGTCCGAACACTTTCACTAGTGCGGCACCCCGAACTTATAGCATTATATGAATCGGCTCCATATCATATCTTGGGTCAATAGTTGGGTTTGCCCGGCTCCCGTGTTTTGGTACCTTACATTCTGTTATACCGGCTAAGGTAGCACCGGGAGAACCACTGCGATTGTGCACCGGTTGAGCTGGGTTGAGCACCTCAGTGGAGAAAGCTAAAACTGACCGTCATGATAGGGCGAGAGCCGGTCGCTGTTCGAGAGGTTTTTCGGTCCCTAAAGACTTATGCCGCTTAGGCGAGGAACCGGAATTGTCCGGCCAAAGGCGTGGATAGCGCCCGAACTCGATCTTCGAATACTAGGGGCTTCGCGAAATTTAAAATTATAGAATTCTATGGCTAAGTGAGAGTGTTCAAGCATTATAAGTCCGGTTGCCTTGTTAGTTGCGTTGGCGCCTCCTCGATGGACCCAATAATGGGAACAAGATCGCTCAAGTTTATCCGAACACCCGGCACTTTCGTGGCATGGGGGCTGAAACCAACGACTTGCCATCTCTCAAATTTGATAAACAGCCGCCTGAAGGTAATATTTTAAATTAACAAGCGTTGCTTAGCGCATATGAACAAGTTTTCAGCGTCTGAGGATAACAAATGCAAGTCTATTCAAAATTACATCTTTGGAGCACTCATCCTCTATCTGGCGGGCACCCTTGAGAGGCCCTCATAGTACATTTGGGCGTGCGATGCTCCTTGCCCTTCGGTGGCCCGTCCGTCACAAGCTTCTCCGCATCCAGCTTGCCCCAGTGCACTTTGGCACGGGCAAGGGCTCGACGGGCACCTTCAATGCAGACGGAGCGCTTGATTACTTCAATCCGTGGACAGGCGTCCACCAGCCACCGCACTAAGCCGAAGTAGCTCCCAGGCATGGCTTCCAATGGCCACTGCCGAACTATGAGGCCCTTCATGGCCTGTTCGGCGACCTTGTGGAGCTCGACCAGCTGCTTTAGCTGGTCGCTCAGGGGCACCGGACGTTCGGCCTCAGCATACTAAGACCAGAACACCTTCTCCGTCGAGCTCCCCTCCTTGGCGCGGTAGAACGCGGCAGCATCGGACACACTGCGGTGCAGATCTGCGAATGCTCACGGAGAGCTCGAATCCGGGTAAGTAATAGGTAATTCACTTTCACATGCTTGCTTTGCATAAAGAATGCCTTACCGCGCTATCTTCTTTAATGATTCAATTTCTTGGAGGGCTTTTGGGCCTCGGCCTTGCAACTTTGGCACTCTCAAGAGCCGAGGCAAGCTCGGACTCTCGGGTCTTGAGTCACGCTCCAGACCCTCGTGTTTTTCACGAGCACGGAGCTCTCGCCCACCTCCGCCAGCTCGCCTCCCCTTCTCTCGCTCGGTGCGCTCCACGGCCGCTTTGTTTTCGGCCATGGACACCGCTTCCTTCAGGGTCGCCACCTCGTTCGTGGCCCCTGCAGTACCCATGTTATTCGTCTTATTTTTTACAACCGAAACCTTTCTATAAGGTATTTCTTTAATAAGGTATTGCTTACCTTCCTTGTCCTCGAGCTGCTTCTTGGCAAGGCCGAGCTCGTTCTCGGACCGCTCGAGGCTCTGCTTCAATGCATTGACCTCCATGATCGGTCTGGCGAGAGGTCAGCAGCGCCCTGCATTCCCATATTGACATACTTATGTTAGACTCCTGCATATATTTTTTAGATCCTTAGTCCGGCTTTTCTTTTGAACACGAACTAAGCATCGAGAACTACTGTCTATCGGTATTATTTTTACATATTCTAAACTTACCTCAAAGCCTGTTAGAAGGCTGGTATAGGCTTCAGTCAACCCGCTCTTGGCGGACTGAACTGTCCGGATCACGCACTCATAACGATGCGGTGCTCCTCCTGATGGGCGCTGTTAGCGCCTCCGATGCTTATCCGGTGCCTCGGTTGGGCGGAGGACACCGCGTCTTACCTTCTTATGAAGGGACCGCTTGCGGACTCGGAACCGCTGAAGGTTCGGCATGGAATCGGGACGAGGTCGGGCTTAGAGCCTGGGGTCTCGCCCCCACGCGCTGAGTCCGGGAGGTTGCCTTGCGGTGCCTCCTCGCCACCTCCTCTTGACCAGCCCCCCCTTGGGGCCCCACCTCGGCGTCGTCCACAGCGTGAGGTGAGGACGCGGCCGGAAGTGAAGTACTCTCCATTTCCGATGAACTCAGAGACCCGCTCGTTGAAGCGGCGAGCTCACCCTGGGGTGGGCTGCATGATTGTTCGGCATTAGAGAACACTATGCAATGAAAAAACCATGGGTATCCGGACACTTACGATCTCGCCAGGGGCTTGGACCTTGTTGGCCACTCCTCCTCGTCGTCGTCGGCGTTGGTGGAGAAGTCCGGAGGAAGGGTTCTTCCCTTCTTGGACCCTCCGGCCTGCCCAGTTGGGGCGGCCTTCCTTTTCTTCTCCTCCACCGCTGGGGGAGAGGCTTCTTTTTCCTCCTCCTCGTTCTCAGGAGAAGATTCTGCTTCAGAATCTGACAGCACCTGGCGTCGGGAGCTCCTTCGAGTTCCCGTGGCCTCCTTCTTGGCCTTCTTCTCCGGCACCACATGAGGTACCGGAACCAGCAGCCCCGTCAATCGGGCGTCCGCTAGGTCTTCGGGCAAAGGGGCCGAATAGTTAATCTGTCCGAACGTCTTAAGCCAGTCCTGTCAAAGATTAGGGAATTTTTGATCCCACATAGAGTCAATCTATGAAAAAAGAGTCCCGTAAAGGGTAAAATAACTTACCTCGCCGGCTTGACGCCACGAGCTGTATCCGCGATCTTTGTTAGCGGATGCGGGGGCTTTGGCGCCCTTGAACAGCACCTTCCAGGCATCTTCGTACGTAGTGTCGAAGAGCCGGCTCAAGGTCCAGTGCTATGCCGGATCAAACTCCCACAAATTAAAGGCCCATTGCTGGCATGGGAGGATCCGGCGGATGAGCATGACCTGGACTATGTGGACAAGCTTGAGCTTCTTGTTCACCAGGTTTCAGACACAGGTTTGGAGTCCGGTCAGCTCTTCCGAATCACCCCACTTCAGGCCCGGTTCTTTCCATGATGTGAGCCGTGTGGGGGAGCCAGATCTGGTCGGGGCCGCCGCCCATTTGGAGTCAGCGGCTCGGTGATGTAGAACCACCCGATTGCCACCTTTATTGTCTCCACGAAGGAGCCCTCGAGCCAAAGGACATTGAGCATCCTGCCCACCATAGCGCCTCCGCACTCCGCTTTGTCGGCCGCCCACTATCTTGACAGCGCTAAAGGTCTTCAACAATAAACCGAAGTGGGGTTGGATGCAGAGGAAGGCCTCGCACACGACGATAAACGTCGAGATATTGAGGATGAAGTTTGGGGCCAGATCGTGGAAATCCAGGCCATAGTAAAACATGAGCCCCAGGACAAATGGGTGAAGTGGAAAACCTAGTCCGCGGAGGAAGTGGGTGAGGAACACCACCCTCTCATGGGGCCTGGGGGTGGGGATGAGTTGCCCCTCGTCGGGTAGCCGACACGTGATGTCGCCGGACAAGTACCCGGCCTCCCGCAGTCTTGTGATGTGCCCCTCCGTGACGGAGGAGGCCATCCACCTGCCTCCCGCTCCGGACATAGTTGGAGAAGGTCGAGGTGGGGTGTGCGGACTTGGGCGCTGGAGCTCGAGTCTTGTGAAATGGATGAGCAAAGGAGGAAGAAGGCGTGGGTGAAAAGGTGGATCCTTATCCCTTATATGGATGGACGAAGCTATCGTTCCCCGCCAGACTGGTAAAACTTCGCTTATCTCCCAAGCGCCGTAATCAAGGCGCGGATGGGTTACCCACGTCCGTATTGATGAGAATCCCGGAATAAGGGGCACGATCTATGCTTTGATAAGGCGTGCGGAAACCGCCTCGCTTCGCCTTGAGGTGGAGCAGTAAAAAGCGATTCATATAAAGGCCTGGCCGTGGTGTGATGTCACGCCCGCGGAATCGTCAGCAGATCGTGCAAAAATTATTCTCTCTCGGTGGTAAGTGGAACTTGTTTTGCAGACACTATCCTGGTGTTCAAAACCTTCTATGAATAATTGGAGGAGGAACCCGCCTTGCAATGCGAAGACAATATACACGCCGGACTAAATCGTCATTGAAGCCTGGTTCAGGGACTCTTGAGGAGTCTGGACTAGGGGTGTCCGGATGGCGGACTCCAAGACTATGAAGATACAAGATTGAAGACTTACGTCCCGTGTCCGGATGGGACTTTCCTTGGCGTGGAAGGCAAGCTTGGCGTCTGGATATGTAGATCTCCTACCATTGTAACCAACTCTGTGTAACCCTAACCTATCCGGTGTCTATATAAACCCGGAGGGTTTTAGTCCGTGGGGCGAACAACAATCATACCATAGGCTAGCTTCTAGGGTTTAGCCTCCTTGATCTCGTGGTAGATCTACTCTTGTACTACCCATATCATCAATATTAATCAAGCAGGGTAGGGTATTACCTCCATCGAGAGGGCCGAACCTGGGTAAAAACATTGTGTCCTTGTCTCCTGTTACCATCCGCCTAGGCGCTGATTCGGGACCCCCTACCGAGATCCGCGGTTTGACACCGACAATGACCCACAAGTATAGGGGATCTATCGTAGTCCTTTCGATAAGTAAGAGTGTCGAACCCAACAAGGAGTAGAAGGAAATGATAAGCGGTTTTCAGCAAGGTATTCTCTACAAGTACTGAAATAAGTGGTAACAGATAGTTTTGTGATAGGATAATTTGTAACGAGCAACAAGTAACAAAAGTAAATAAAGTGCAGCAAGGTGGCCCAATCCTTTTTGTAGCAAAGGACAAGCCTGGACAAACTCTTATAATAGGAAAAACGCTCCCGAGGACACATGGTTATATCGTCAAGCTAGGTTTCATCACATTCATATGATTCGCGTTCGGTACTTTGATAATTTGATATGTGGGTGGACCGGTGCTTGGGTGCTGTTCTTACTTGAACAAACATCCCACTTATGATTAACCTCTATTGCAAGCATCCGCAACTACAACAAAAGTATTAAGGTAAACCTAACCATAGCATGAAACATATGGATCCAAATCAGCCCCTTACGAAGCAACGCATAAACTAGGGTTTAGGCTTCTGTCACTCTAGCAACCCATCATCTACTTATTACTTCCCAATTCCTTCCTCTAGGCCCAAATAATGGTGAAGTATTATGTAGTCGACGTTCACATAACACCACTAGAGGCTAGACAACATACATCTCATCAAAATATCGAACGAATACCAAATTCACATGACTACTAATAGCAAGACTTCTCCCATGTCATCAGGAACAAACGTAACTACTCACAAAGCATGTTCATGTTAATAATCAGAGGGGTATTAATATGCATAAAGGATCTGAACATATGATCTTCCACCAAATAAACCTACTAGCATCAACTACAAGGAGTAATCAACACTACTAGCAACCTACTAGTACCAATCCCGGACTTGGAGACAAGAATTGGATACAAGAGATGAACTAGGGTTTGAGAGGAGATGGTGCTGGTGAAGATGTTGATGGAATTGCCCTCTCCCGATGAGAGGCGTTGGTGATGACGTTGGTGATGATTTCCCCCTCCGGAGAAAGTGTCCCAGCGGAACAGCTCTGCGGAGCCCTAGATTAGTTCCGCCAAGGTTACGCCTCGTGGCGGCGGAGTTCGCCCGAAAGGTTGCTTATGATTTTTCCTCGATGAAAGACCTCATATAGCGAAGATGGGCATCGGAGGGCCACCGAGGGGCCAGCGAGGTAGGCGCACCCGGGGGTAGGCGCCCCCACCCTCGTGGCCAGGTGGGGCCCCCTCTGGTGAACTTCTTTCGCTGGATATTTTTTATTATTTCCCAAAATAACTTTCGTGGAGTTTCAGGACTTTTGGAGCTGTGCAGAATAGGTCTCTAGTATTTGCTCCTTTTCCAGCCCAGAAATCCAGCTGCCGGCATTCTCCCTCTTTATGTAAACCTTGTAAAATAAGAGAGAATAGGCATAAGTATTGTGACATAATGTGTAATAACAGCCCGTAATGCCATAAATATCAATATAAAAGCTTGATGCAAAATGGACGTATCAACTCCCCCAAGCTTAGACCTCGCTTGTCCTCAAGAGGGAGCCGATAACGATAAATATGTCCACATGTTTAGAGATAGAGGTGTCGATAAAATAAAATACGGACATGAGGGCATCATGATCATTCTTATAACAACAACATATATGGACATTGTTATATGATTTCTTATGCTCAAGTAACAATCTATTCACAATGTCAAGTATGAATCAGAAACTTCATTGAGAACCAACAAACTATAATCTCAGTCATTGAAGCAATTGCAGTTTATCATAATATCGGAAAGAGTCTATGTAAGAGCTTTTCAGCAAGTTCACATACTCAACTATCATTTAGTCTTTTACAATTGCTAACACTCACGCAATACTTATGGGTAAGGAGTTTTAATCGGACACAGAGAAAGATAGGGGCTTATAGTTTCGCCTCCCAACCTTTTACCTCAAGGGTAATGTCAACAATAATAGCTCATGCTAGCTTATATCCAATTAGATATACATTTCAGGATCTTTCCAACACAATGTGCTTGCCAAAGGATAAAATGTAAAAAGGAAAGGTGAAGATCACCATGACTCTTGCATAAGGGTAAGAGATAAGAGTAAAAGATAGGCCCTTTGCAGAGGGAAGCAGAGGTTGTCATGCGCTTTCATGGTTGGATGCACGGAATCTTAATGCAAAAGAACGTCACTTTATATTGCCACTTGTGATATGGACCTTTATTATGCAGTTAAATCGCTTTTATTTCTTCCATATCACAAGATCGTATAAAGCTTATTT